>CM062818.1:752709647-753377339 GCA_031772625.1 Pinus tabuliformis
CACATCTTAGAGAGATCATTCAGGAGCAGCAAACAGAGATCCAAGCCTTATCCCTTGACTTGGAGAGAGCTAAGTGGACCATGAAATACTTGGAGCAGAGGAACAAACAGCTTGAAGATCAGCAAGCTATCATGGAATTACAAAACATTCGCGAGAATCGCCAAGCTGCACAAAGGAGAAGGATTGAGCTCACTTCATTGGAGCAAGAGATTAATGAGGATCGGGAGTCTAATCTCGAGAGAGTTAACATCCACTTAGAGAGACTGTTGGAAAAGGCTGATAAGGACCTTGCATTGCTGAGACACATGGCTTTCCACTACAGGGCGCGACATATGAGTTCCAAGGCACGAATAAGGAATCTGAAGGCAAAATTGAAGAAGGTGACAAAGAAGCAAAAGAGGCAAAGAGAGCATGATCGTCTTCAGATCTTGGCCGAAGCTTCTTTGGCTGAGCATGGCACTTGATGAGGCACCTTCAGCCCAAATTTCAAGGAATTTGGAGAAAATTTTGTCAATTTTGAATTTTTTGGCTTTAAAAACAGGTTTTTTCTGCCCTGTGCGCCGCGCCACGTGGCGCACGCTTATAATTGGGAGGTCTCCAGGAGAATTCAATGAATATTATGTATCATTTTCCCTTCTCTTATCTTCTGCAATTAAACAAATGAGTGATTAAGGTAGAATTCATGGACTGCTATGCTCTGCCTAGATATTTTGTTTAATTCTTCATGTTTTCATCTGTTTGAGGAGGAATATTGAGACCTTCTTGACCTCCTTGGCTCCTCACTATTCTGATCCACCCATTCATTCAATCCAAAGCATCAAAACTACTGCCTATCTTGTCCCTACCTGAAATATGCAAAAATCTGGCCTCATCCCCAGACCCAAAATTTGCGTGTACCTTTTTTCCAACAAAACCCCCAAAAAACTCAATTCAAAACTTTGTACTTCATACCTAGCCTAAAATTAGTTTATATTCCAGTCATCTCAAGCCCCATCGATTATCTTTCGCTGAGATTGACCCAGAGAGAGCCCTCTCCTGTCCTTGTAGGGCTAGTTACGAGGCTGAGCGTGGTTTGATGTGGACCTAGAACCTTGTCTTTTCAGCCTGAGGTAAATCTAGGCTCTAACACAGTGGCTACCATACTGGGGAAGAAAATGGTTTGCTTGTTGATTTCATTTGTTTTATAGCTACAGACGGAGCCTGAAGTTATGCCAGGTAGCATTCGAAACGATTTTTCTTTGCATTAGCGGAAGTAGATAAATGCTGCTTCAATCAATCTCCGGTCTAGCTTGTAAACGTGACATCTAACTTGTTAATTGCCCCAATACATGTATCAAGTTCAGATCTAATTGTTGATGGTGGACAACGATCAGACATAAGAAGGCTGAAATCATTCACTTGGTGACTCCATTCACTGAAAAATCCAGAAATCAATGCTTCATGGTGACTCCACTGCAAGAAGATCAATAGCTTTAAGATTTTCAAGATGGAACGGGTTGCAAGAAGATACGCTCCCATGAGCCGAGATCACATTCCAAGTTTTCCGAACAAAATTCCTAAGGTAGATTGGCAAAGGAATTTGCCTATGTTTAAAGATGATGATAGGAAGGATGCTGCCTTACATCTGGTTAGATTTCACATACATATTCGCAAGTTGAAGGTTGATTTTCCTGAAGATTGCTTGATGAAGATATTCATGGCCACTCTGGAAGGTGAAGCCCGATCTTGGTATGAAAGTTTACCGCCTGCTTGTATTCGCTGTTTAAAGGATTTTCATACAATGTTCTTTGAGAGGTATAAAGAATCTTATCCATCATTAAATTTGGTTTAGAACTGTTGCAAACATGTTTATATGTTTATTGAACATCTTGAAAAAGTTTATGAAGATGATGACCTCATGGATGACGAGATCATGGAAGCCCTGTATGAAAATCCAGTTCAGCAGCATAAAGACGATCATGAAAATTTGCAGCAGGATCAAGATCTTAGTACAACAGAAGCTGAAGGAATTTTGCATCTTGACAGTCAACAAAAATTACATGAAATGGATCAGCTGTATGAGGAAAATTTGTATACACCTTCACTTGAAATTAATGAAGACAATCACTATTTGAGAAAGAGAAAACAAAAAGTATTATCTCCTCTATTTAAAGACGAGATAGATCAACTCTTGAATGCTCATGTTCCAGCTCAAGTTAACGCAGATCTGCAGTGTGCACATGGTCAAGAAGGTGATTGTGGAACTTCTTCCTCTTTTGAAAAGGATGATAGTCCTGTAAGCAGCTTTATAGATTAGCAGGTTGAAGATGTCCATATGGCTGAAAGTGATGAAAGAAAAAGTGTCGTTTCAGATACAACATGCAGGGAAGTCAAGTTTCAATTTCAGAGTGTGATAACGTTAACTCAACTATTTCAGATCTAGATTTAGATTGTGATGACCAAGAATACCTTGTACTGAATCCCATGAAGGAGAACCCTGCTGCTGAAAACATCTGGAATAAAGAAGATATAGTTATGAATCCAAATGTTCTCATGTCATCAGAACAAAGCCTTCATAAAGAAATAATCCAGTCAGTTCATGAACAACAAGATGAGAATTTTGTTCAAGTGAAAAAGTTTCTCTGGATGAATTTGTGGTAGATGATATAAATGACAGTGTTGGGTTTCAAGAATCATTTGAAGTTTCTTTTCTCATGATTGATGAATGTAATGAGAATCTGGCTGTCATATCATATGAAAATGACCTACAATATATTCAGACTACAGAAGATCAGAACATTCAAGATTCCATTGCAGGTTCTTCTTCATATGCATCATGTTTTGAAATGTTTTTCCAAGAGGAGATATGTTCATCTATTTGTTCAGAATTTTTTGAGGACCAGGAACATACTATAAATTGAAGTACAGTGTGATTAAAGATCAGAACCAAAGGAGAAAGACACCTTGCTCTTTCAGCAGGAGGAAAGACCTTATGTTTTTCATGATCCAATGGCAGATTTGTTGCAGTCAGCAGTGAAGGTCATTATTGCAGTATTCAGTGATGAAGAAGATCATGGTTGACTATATTTTTGGATGCCTAGTTACAAGTATCTACTGTTGACCAGAAGATCTGATCAGGAGAATCAGTCAGGAAGGCATCTGCTTGATTGGTTACATTGGAATTTTGATATAGTTTGATCGTATATTGTCTTGTAAGAATCACAGGTGGTCATGTACTACCACCAAGCTTTAAGTTTTAAGTTCAGGTCTTAGTCATTTTGAGTTAGTTTGTTAAAGTTAGGTTTTCAGTCATTTCAATTTTAAAGTTTAGTTAGTTTGAGTCAAATTTTCCGTCAATAAATCGGTTAACAGTTTTGTGTTGATTTGTCAAAATAATGGACTCCACTGCCCAATGGATGAAGGCACTGTCTGCTCTCCCAAAGATTTGCTGTTCTTGGCACCTCCAAGGAGCTACCATCCCCATTGGAGCCAATGTTAGAGTCGGTCTCGTCCGCCCTCCGTCAGCGATCAAAATCCCTCTTTTGCATTTCATTTTTAGGGGTCTCATTCGTCCAGTCCGGTTGCATTCCGTTAGGAAGCATAGATTATCTGTCAGAAGGGTCTTGTCTTTCTTTTCTCTCATGTCATGTATCTGCTGGCTTGTGTCTGACCATTAAAGTTCATCAAAACTCATCGGAGTCAATGTTTCAGTCATTCATAGTCATGGATGGTTTTTTGGTCAGCAAAGAGTCTTTTAGAGTTTTTGGGTTTTGTCGATTTAGTTTTCAAATTTCCAAATAATACTAGCACCCGCATGAGAGGTTCCAAATCAGTGTTCATTGTAAATTTCATCATCAATAATGCTCGAGAGTGATTCTTCTTCAAAGCCCTGTTTTGAAGAAGAAATCATCAAATTTATTTTTAAATATGTAATTTTTCAAAGTTTTGAGTAATGAAAGGTTTTAGGCGCCACCCTAATCCTTTGCTAAAGTTCACCGTCAACCATCCCTGCAAACAGACAAAGAGTTTCATCATTCAAAAATTCAAAGGGGGAAAAACAGAGTTGAAGAGAAATGTCAAAGTTTCAAGTATTGCAAAGTGGGTTTCAGATAAAAAATCAAAGCCATTGCATGTTTCACCATTTAAATATCATTTTCACGTCAAGGATAAGAGAAAAGTTGAAATTGAAGTTTGAAGGAGCAAAACTGTAAATTTGGAGGCAGATTGTCTCTGTAACAGTTGCGCGGCGCATTGGAGAAAGGCGCAGTGCATAGGCACGATGCGACACATAGAGAAGTTTGCCGCAGTGTAAATTTGTTCTGGTGCGACACATCCACAGCGCGCAGCGCACTGGGTGTGCGCGCGACGCACAAGATCTCTAAGCCTGAAATTCATCACTGCTTCCCAATTTTTTAAAATGAATCAACTCTTTTACTCCAAATAAATCAAATCATCTTGCACACGCTATTTTGAAACCATATCTGCAATGAGAGAATCAATTGTTTCACTTTACACCATCAAAAGATTCATTATGGATGTCAGATCTAGAGGATAACAGAATGTCAATTGCCAATTTATCGAGCTTTAATTAGGCTATTCCTCATGCTCACATCGCAAATTGAAAGCGCACATTACAGTGCTGCGGCTGCTGCCTAATAGCAGAATGATGGTGCATTGTAAAGTACTTCCAAGTTCTTCTAAGTATCTAGTTCGGAGTGCCTCTTATTGACATTTGAAAGAAGCAAACTGGTGAATTGTTTCTATAAGAGACATTCATAATATCGCGTTGGTGCTCTGTAGTGTTTTCTACGGTGTTAAGTATACTTGGCTAAAAAATCAACCCTTGAATATATACTGGGTTTCTTATTCCAGCTCGGAGGATGATCCTCTTATGTTTTCTTGTGCCTTTTTGGAACGATTGATTGTTAGATTGCATCAGGACAACAACATTTCAAGTGATGGAGTTCAAGAACAGATCGCTGAGGATTCAAGATGATTTGGGTGGTAAAGTATCCACCTAGGGAAAGAAGGATGAGGGTAATAAGGAAAACTTTGAATCATTTCAGATAGTATCTGCCAAAATTTTGAAAAAGTCTAATGGCTTGGTGGATATGGGAAATCCATTGCATTTTGGGAAAACCAAAGTATTTGTTGAGGATTATCAGTCTCTGGCAAAGAGGATATTTGACCCGGGAAGTGAACTGGTTCAGAGATGGAATAAGATATTTCTCATCGTTTGCCTAGTTGCTCTGTTTCTTGATCCTCTCTACTTCTACCTGCCTTTATTCAATAGTACTACTTCATGTATGAAAATGGATATGAATCTGGAAATTACTGTCACTGTTTTTCGTTCAATCACAGACTTATTCCAAAGAGTGTCAATTTTTATCTGGGATGAGATTGGCAGATTCCGTTTCCCTTCATTAAAGGTTCATACGAATCTCAACGTGGATCAAACAAATTCCCAAGTTGCATCGAAACTCTTAGTCAGCACAGAGTCGGATAGTTATATGGCGCTCTCCGTTGAATGGCTTCTTGAAAAATCCAAATTCGGTGGATTACAAATAATGGAATCATTTCGAATTATTAAAGTAGAAGCCAATTAAAATGAGCATCTATAAGTTTGATCCCAAACCAAGCACCAGATCCGGAGATTTCATTGCCACTGTAACAATTCACTAGGTATTAATGCTAAGAATATGCAATGGAGAGTTTTAATAAACAAATAAACAAACATCAATTAAGGGGAGTCTGGTGGAATGCAAGGGAAGGTGAAAATTCAAAGACCGAAAACCAAAATTAGAACGCAGAATGTCTACCACGGCAGAGGGATAGGAAACGGATAGCCTATTTTTGTCTTTAGTCATGATTCAATGAGATTCACGCTACAATTTTTGCTTTTTCATTGGTCACCAGAGAAAAACAAGATGTAACGCTGCTCTTTTTCAGAATAGGTGGTTGGCTTTCCAGCTTTTATTAGTTAATGATTAAACAACTCCCCATTAGTGTTGATCTGTTTTCCCACAGATTGAGTCTATTTATTGTATTGAAAAATCATTTGAAAAGGTTGGAATTTCTGGGAGTAATGTAGAGGAAAAATCAGTGCTTCCATTGTACAGTTTTGGCAGAGGATTAATTAAAAGATGCAGCTCCGATTCATGAGATTCATGTGGTACGAGTTTGGCATTTGTTACTTCTTTCTGTTTCATATGTACTTTGTTATGTTATACTATCCATTCATAATCATTTCTATTTGAATGCTCTTGAGTACGAAAGGTAGAATCCAGTTTATGCTCTACCTTGTAAAGCATTCATACTTAGTGTGTCTTCCTCTGTCTGAAAAGGATTCATGTGTATGCCCTTTTCAGCTTTCTCAACAGTCTTACCACTCCACATTATTTCAGTTTGATTGCTAAACTTCCTGCTTATCTTGCCTCATGAAACAATCTGTGTCTTTGATTTAATTTCCCAGCTCATGCTATCCTTTGGTCCCATACAGCCCAAAAAATCCAGTCATTCAATAAATTACCTCTTTCATATCTATTTACTAGCCTAAAATCAGTTTCCCATTTTAAGTCATCTCAAACCCCATTGAAACACTTTTTGCTGAGATTGACCTGGAGAGAGCCCTCTCCTGTCCTCGTAGGGCTAGCTACGAGGCTGAGCGTGGTTTGATGTGGACCTAGAACCTTGCCTTTTCAGCTTGAGGCAAATCTAGGCTCTAACACAAGTAAAGAAACATGTTAAGAAGATTCGAAGGAAGAAGACCTATTGTAATTATTGCAATAGAAGTGGCCATCAAAGAGCCACTTGTTGGAGGCTCCATCTAGAGCAACACCTTAAAGACAAAGTGTTGGTGCATGAACCAGGCAAAACGATGGTTCAACAAGCAAAGCCACCACAAGGAGGTGACCCATTCACAACGATAAGTGAAAAATGGTTTCTAGATATGTTAGCTTGTCATGGTCATGCTTTTGTAAATCATTTGTTGCAATTTAAAATTTAAAAGTGATGATGTGTTTTCCATCACTTGTTCAACAACAATGATGTCTAATATTATTTTGACTTGCATGATAAACTATGAAAGTGATGTCGTGTTTACATCACTTGTCAAAGAAAACAATAGTGTTTTGCCTTATATTTGTAAATCATGTGTTGCAGTGATGATGTGTTTTCCATCCCTTATTGGAGCAATAATGATATGTCGGCCTTGTTTTCGTAGCTGGGGTATTGTGTCCATCTTGATGTAAACTTGCCCACCGAGTATGTGTTATAAACTTGTGGAAAGTATGGGATGCTTGGGTCATTAGTTGGTCATGAAATTCAAGCATGTAATTTGCAAAACAATGTACTACAGGTTGCAGAGGTTTTAGGTGTCGACTCATTGCTTAAGGCTCTGAAGAATAAAGGTGAAGGAGATGGAAGAGATCCCTTTTAGGACGCTTGTGATACAGACAAGGTACATAAAAGTTGTAGATTGTTTTTCATTCTTTTGGAGGACCAAAAGCTTCTCAGTGGGGAGGATTGATCTAGGTGGCTCTAGAGACACACATAGGACAAAGAGGGCTTATGGAAGCTCGAAAATCAAAGCGATCAGAATGATTTCGAACCAGGACCAAAGCGTAGATCTTGTCATCCTGGTTGTGGTGGTGCGAACGGTTCATCAATCCGAGCTCGTATGAGGGAGATCGATCTAGTAAAATTTTTGGTCAAAGTTGGGCTGTGGGCCAGGTTTAAGTGTCCTACAAAATGACCGAGTCCCGAGCATGGAACCTAGCTCCTGAAAGCAGGTGAATTTGTGGGATCATTAATTTGTCTAATATCCCCTATATTAGACAAATTCGGAAATATACTTTATTTAAAAAAAAAATAGGAATGAGGTGGCGAGCCACCACCCCCGCCACCCCCAAACTACATATAACTAAAAAAAAAAAATCGGGCCGGCGGCCATGACCCTACCAGACCCTCCAACCTCCATACCCACCATATATAGTAAACATAAATATTAAAGGGTGGTGGGCGGGCGACCTCCGATGGACCTGACCCATGCCACACCTCACTTACCATATGATAGACCGAGGGTGGCAGGGCTCGAACCTGCCCGGCTGGTGTGGTCGGCTCGCCTCCTGGGCACCCTCACACACCTCCAAATAAATCATATAATGTGCCACGTACAACCATGTACCAGACCTCCCATAAACCAAATGAACCAAACAGTAATGTGCCAGATAATACGGAGGTTATGGGGGCAGGCCGCCCAATGCGGACCTGACCCCCCTAAAAAGAAATATATACACAGTTTCAAAAACTGTAAAATGTTAAAATAGGAGGGGCAGGGTTTGACCACCTAACCCCTCCTAAACTAATTTCACCTTAAACCAATCCCTAAACTGATTTCATTGATACCTCTGCCCGAAAAATGGTATAAACCCAACATTTCATCTGTGCGGAGGAGGCATCATGGAAGAACTGGGAGTGGGAACGGAAACCGGGACACAATTTTTTTTAATTAATTTATTGCAAGTGGAATCATGATTGAGCGAAATTTCCAGGAGGGTGAAATTTTTGCAGTGTCCAAATTGGACAAACTTTATGTCAATCTTACACCTCTCGACGACACGAACCTGATGGTGCAGTCAGTTTCCTGATCTGAGCAGCAGAATTGCAGAGGACCCAGAGGAGGGAATGTTTAAGGAATCTAGGGGGAATCTAAAAGATTGCTTGAGCTCCAGATTTCCACTTTCTCAGAATTTAAAAATTTGACAGTCAATTTTTCACTATTCGATGCCAAAAATCTGATGGTGTGTTCAGATTTTCCATTTGCTCATTCTATTTTTTCGCCATTTTTCTAAGTGGAGTGCAGGTGTCAACATTCATGTGTGAGTAGTCATTTCCATGCGATTTGACGCCGCGAGATTGATGGTGTTATCACTCAGGTTGTTCCCAAAAGTTGTAAGAAAGGGAATATGGCCGAGGTAACCACAGACCAATCTTTTAGATACAGATTCTAGCCAATCTGCATCCAGAGAGGGCTCTCTCTTTATGATTTAGCTTTGTTTTTCAAAGGTTTTAGGCTAGTTATCAAGTACAAGGGTTTTGTTTTGAGTTTGGGTGGTGAGATTCAACAGAACAGTGAGGTAAAACTGAAGAGTTCAGTCCATTGGGCATGGTGGAGTCAAAAGGGGAATGGATTCCAGGATTTGGTTTCTTAACAGAGGATGGCATCACAGAGCAAGGTAGTTAAACAATGTAACAATTAAAGGCTGGAATCAGATGGACTAGAGTCAAATGGGTGAAGGGTAGTTAAGAATCCTTCATCATATTGAAAGAGGGAAAGTGAGAGCTTACCGACAAAGAGCAATTAAGAATTCTTTATCAAATAATCAACATGAGAGAATCGGGGGAAACAGGAGCAATCAAGAATTCATTGTTTATTCTAATTCTGAAGAAAACACAGAGAATAGTAAAGACTAAAAACAGAGTGCAGCTAAGCAAATTCTGGATTAATCTTTTTCTCTACTATTCAGATCATGAAACACAAATGATATAACATACAAGAAAACTGTAAAACACAAGGTAGAAAGTACTTATTGATCCATGGGTTGATTCGAGAATTCTGTGATAAGTCTTCTGCATCGATTCTTCATCCAGTAGGCCAGAAAAATAGTTTGATCCCAACAACTTTTTATTCCAAAGTTTAGAGTTACAGCAAAATATAGAGAAATCTACACATACCCAACCTCTTTAAAAATCTGAGGAAGGGGGGATTTATACACCATAAATATGTACAAAAATATCTCATAAAAGATATGAGACAATATCTAAGTTTTAACCTAAAGTCATTTACAAGCAAAGTAGAAACGACATGGAAAAGATATCTGATGTTGTGTTGGATGCAGGCCCTTTAGGGTTTGGCCTGCAACTGTCTGAAGTAGCTGTGCGCCGACTCTCTGTCTTAACTGATGCATTAATTTTGATTTGCTTTCCTTAGTCGGCTTGGATACTCTTTATTACTGATTTGATTTGCCTTTAATTCTCCATTGATACTCTTTATGGCTCCTCTGATACTCTTTGACTTTAATCATCTTCTTTAATGCTTCTCTGATACTTGCTCACCACTTTATGGAAATAAATGAAACTGCAGCATGTTTTCTCACCGCCTTTCCTCTGAAACTGATGTCTCTGCAGGTTCCCACTGGCTAGGGTAACAAAATATCCCTGCAAATCTCTGTTTCTTTCTTTTGTGAGCTTAGGAGTACTGTGTTTGCTTTAAACTATGTCTGAAGAGAAAGACTGCACTGCGTGGGTTGAGTGGCTGGCCGCGGAGTTCGTTGATGGAGTCCTTTCTGGTCAGAGGCGGTTGAAAACCTGAATTGAGAGCTCAGTCACTTTTACGCCCGGAGTGCAATATGCAGGGAAAATATAACAAAAATGACTTTTTTACCATATATTTGACAAAAAGAATTTTGGCGGGAAAATTTGATTTCAAGGACGGATGATGTTAGCATGACATACAGACAGATGATGTGGTAATGACGTCAGTAAATGACAACTGATGTCAGTGAAGGGTTAGCGGGAGGGCGGTAAGTTGTTTTTCCCGCACCGCTTTCGGGCTTGGGTGGTTTCGAGCGGAGAGGGAGCGATCAACGCTGGAGCATGATGTGTGTCCCGGGTACGGCGCAAAAACCACCAGTTCCCCGGGCGGTAAAGTTCAGCGTATGAGGGGGTCGCGATATGATTGTCAGCTGTCCGATCGGACGGTGGGCGCTGCACAGAGATGGCAAATGGTTAATGCGCGGGGGGTGAGGGGGTGCGAAATGGATATCCGGCGTTGGATGCGAGGGCGCTGATCAGACATCGGGCATTCATAAGAGATGGTGGACTGTTAATCACTGCGGGCCCAACACAATAAAATGTGTTTTTTAATGCGTCGGGGCAGGTTTTGATTGGTCGGTGGGGTGAGTTCGATTATTAATTAACGAGAGGTTAATTAATCCCATTTTTCACGTGGGGAGGAGGTTATTAATAAGCTCCAAGTGAACTTATTAATTCCTTTTAAAAACTGTAATATGGTCGTAATTGACCAGGGGGTGGGATATTAAAACATCGGGGTTTTTATACATACATACATATTACGGGGAAGGGGTTTATATATGGGATTTATACAATAAAATTAGAGTTAATATGAATTAGTGAAATGAAAACAAGCGCAAACTTATAATGTTTTAGCAACTTAGGTTTAAGGTGTAAAAAGAGTTTATATGCAGAATGTAGCCATTTTCCTAAGTTCAACAAAGATTTACTTAGGCAAATGTTATGCAATGAAATGAGTTTTTAAGAGGGATATTAAGCAGATCTTAATATCTTTGGGGGGATATTAGTAAGTGATTGGGGAGAAGTGTGAAGGGGAGTTAGTCATGCCTCGCTTGAGCTGCTCCAAAATATCTGCCATGGCACTTGTGATGGGACTGAAAGTTAGCATATTTACGCAATACATCACAAGTCACCTTCTGCAACATCAAAACTGCCTACCTAGCTTACTTTGCCTAACATTTTTTCTTCCTTGCTTTGGGTGCACTTGGACTAGCAAACCCCTTTCCACTTTTCTTTTCTTTTCATTGTAAGCCTACCTAAGACTGCACTTATTTCTTCCAAGGGCTTAGATTAAACAGTTGAGCTCCTTTGCTTCTCTATCTATCTACTTATCTGCCAAGTTTAAACAGTTTGGACAAACTTTATTCTCTATCTCTAAAACATGAAATTCAAACATGAACTGGCCAAGATTAAGCTGTTTGGCCATTCATCAATTGTGGCATGATTTTGACAAGTTGCACACAATGATTTATTTGCAAAAATGAAATAGTAGTGGCATTTGGACTTGCACACTTTCTTGGTCTTTTTTATTTGGGGTTCATTTCTTTTCATTTTTTCCATTTGATCATTTATTTTTTCACCCTTTGATTTTTCTTTTAGGGTATACCCTCTTTACATTTTTTTTTTTTTGATTTTTTCATAATATGGAAACCTTTACAGCAAGGAAAGGATGAATATATTACAGAGCTCAACCAGTCAATCATGAAATATGACACCTATTACTATAGGAGTATAATAGATGGCACAAATATCTTCAGGAGTTTGACATCCTCTTCTTTAGATGGCCCCTAGATGTGAGGTATATGCAGTATGTTCATGTACTTCTTTTGCTATGCATTGTGCTGCACAGGTCCCTATTTGATGTTTGATGAGGGATCTTGTTTCTTACTTTTTTCCATGATTCCTTCTTGATGTGATGCAGAATCATTTGTGGGATGTACTTGTTGTCATGATTCTTCATGTTTCGTTTGAGATCCCTTTGTCATTATGTTGATGGGATACTCATGTGTTGCCATGTATGTTTGCATTGAGATCCCTTTTATGACATGTTGGCGGGATGCTCATTATCATCATGCATGAGTTTATGTCATACTGATAGGAGTCCTTTTGACTAAGAGTCCCTGTAGCGGAACATCTCTTGGAGACACTTCTGTGTGAGGTAATTTTCCTTGTATGATAGTGACGTCACCTCTTATGTACATCATCACTATTGAAAACACTTAATGCAGCGCCCTACACCATCTTGACACTGGGGCCCAGAGACGTAGTCCCTCTTGGACAAACTCCGTTATCAACAGCTTATGTTTTCATGCGCTGATGATTGTCATATTCCTCTTATTTACAACATGAAGATGTATTCATTTATGTTATTTTAAAAATACAATCTAACACATCACCAAAGTAAAATGTCTTAGAAGGGTCCTTTGTCACACCCGGACCTGGATCAATAAACAATTACAAATGCACCAAGAAATGACCTTAAAATATCATTCATAACTCTCATGAATGCAGCTCGAGCATTACAAAGATAGAAAGGCATAACCAACCACTCAAACAATCTTTGTTTTGTTTTAAAAGTAGTCTTCCATATGTCCTCCTCAACTATTCTAACTTGATGATATCCACTTCTCAAGTCTAATTTAGTGAAATACTTTGTATTTTTCAACTGATCTAGCAAATCGTATATTATGGGCAGTGGGTGTCGATTCTTTATTGTAATCTTATTCAAAGATCGATAATATACACACATCCGCCAGGTTCCATCTTTCTTGGGTACCAATACAACTGGTGAACCACATGGTGAACTAGAAGGATGAATTACTCCTTTATCTAACAATTCCTGGACTTGTTTCTTAATTTCTAAGCTTTCCAGAATTGACATTCGATACATACCAATGTTTGGGAGTGGACAGTCTTGTTGTACCTAAATTTTGTGCTGAATTCCTCTTTTTGGTGGCAATCCCTTTGTTTCTTGAAACATATCTCCATATTTATAGACCACATCAACCAATTCAGCTTTTAGCTTCACATCACAGTCTCCAAAGGATCCCTACTCCGTGTCATTCTTCTACTTAATCATAAGGAGAATGAGACTCTTGTTGGAATTTACTAGTCACTTCATTTCCCTTGCACTTGCCAAAGACAGACTAAGCTTTTTGCGATGAGCTCTCACAATGTACTCCAATCCGTCTTTGAACAAATGGTATTTTTTCTCAAATATGTGGAAAACATCTCTCCTGTCATACAGATACGAGTTTCCCAATACAATCCCTGAGATATACAATGGCACAACATCTAATTCAACTTCATCAATGAAATTAGTGGTGATTGCAAACCTGAAAACACATTTCCGTGTGACTTGAAAATTAACATCCTTGGTTATCCAACCTAATGGATACGGTTTATGATGAGGCACATTTCCAGATTCATTTTCTTAACCAAATCCGCAAAAATTAAGTTGGCATGAGATCCACTGTCAAACAACGTATCGATCTTTGTATGTTTGGAAATAACTCGGATATGGAACAAATCAATTCAGTTTTCCTCATTTGAAACACTATGGGAATTATTTGTTGCACTGGTGCTTGCCACGAATGTCTCTTTGCTTGCTTTTGCCACAGATTTCCCTTTGGTGACTGTGGCTGCGATCTTGGTTTCATCTCTTAAGTCAGAACCCAAGTCTTGTTGTGTAGCAACATTGGTCTTCTGTTTCCCTTTATTGTTAAATTTCTTCGGTCGTAATTCTGGATGAAGCTTCCAACAATGAGCTTCATCATGTCCCTCCTTGGAACAATTCTTGCACATGGGCTTCTCCCCTTCTTTCTTAACAAAAGTAGTTTTCTTCTGATTTCCTTCAAACTTCTTCCCTTTTTCACCACTCTAAAATGGATTATTCTTACCTTCTTCCTGTATATTTTTCCCTCTTGCTTCGAGGTGTGTAGCTTGAACACATACCTCATCAAGATTCGTGGGACTATGTCAAAGATAGATATGCAACCCTCCTATTTATTTCAGCAAGGTATCTTGTGACTGTAAGTCTACTCCTAGCATAAGAGCTCTTTTCCTAAACTCTTGAGTATATTCTTGCACATTTTGACCTTTCAACTATCTAAAATTTTGCCAATTCATAATGGCTTTCTGCATATGAACTAAAGGGTAGAACTATCTTCTTATAGCAGCAATGAAATCAGACCAAGAAATAGAGATCTTACCATGTTTTTTGATCTCGTCTTGAGTCCTTTCTTCCCACCATACAAGTGCTGCACCCTCCATTCTCAATGAAGCCAAATACATTTTGATATCATCCCCTTGAAGGTTTTGAATTCTACAATAAACCTCCAACTGATGAATCCAATTATCTAACTTCTCTGCATTAACTTCACCATTGTACATAGGTAACTTGAATTTAACATCAAGCTTCATAAAATGTGATTTACCAATTCCTTTTGAGAATGATGATGAGTATGAGTAATGGTGGTATTTATGGAAGAGTGTGAAGATACTTTTGAAGAAGAATATGAAAAATATGGTGGAGATGGTGGAGGTTTGCCTCCATTCCCATTACCTCCTTTTCCATTACCTCCTCCTGAAGAACCTTATCCATTGGAAGGTTTGGAGCTTTCTCCTTGTAATATGCTATTCCTCTCTTCATATAGGACCTTAACAATCTCTTTCATATCAAAGAAATCCTTTTTGAAGGTCTTCTCATCCTCTTTCATGATAGGTTCTCCTTCATGAAACATAGTCTCTGAAGACTCAACTACAACTTGAGGTTATACTGGTGTTGGAATCTCAGCTGCAACTTCTGCAACTTGAGGCTGAACTAGTGTAGATGAATTTGATAACCTTTCTCTTCTTCCACTTGACCCAACTTCAGGGCTTTCAACCAACTTTCTTTCACCTTTTTTGAGCTTTAACCTTGTAAGCATGACATAAACTTGAAAACAATTAAACCCTTCTTTCACAAAGAAAATCTAGTAAGAAAAACCAGGGCTTTGATACCAACTTGATTTGAATTGGAGTAGATTAGTAATGCTATGCTAATTCCCCATTTAGAAATAAACCCAAGATGCTTATCATTTGCTTTTTCAAGTGCTTAAGGATTGAATTTTTTTACATAATTAACATATTCCCATGAGAGTTATAAACAGTTTAACATAAAAACATATGCTGAAAAACAACAATATAACAAAAAACAACATCAAAATATAATGCACAAAAATCACATGATAAAATAATTCACCCCTCCTAGGCTATGTCTCCTTAGTCGAGCTTCCAATGACTTGAGCCTCTCTATTATGCTCAAATTACATCAAAAGTGTGTTTGAAATGCTTAAATGACTTTGAAACCTGTCTCAATGAGCTCATAATACTCAAAAATGCTAGGATTGACTATTTTTGCATCAAATTTGGATAAGAACTGAAGGATTTATGACTTCTCCTAGTTCTCCCACTATTATTTCCACAAAACGCTCAAAATCCGGCAAAAACTACAAATTAGCCCCAAAATTAGCTAACCAGGCAAGAATTTCTCTACACAGCGGGCCATATCCTGTCGGTTGTATCGCAAATTGCAATTGACAAGTTTAGGTGGGTAGAAGGTCTTGTTTTAGTGGTGGAACATTGCGATGCGATATAGGCAGACCTGACAAAATATTCAATTGTGGCATTAAGGACCATCACATCCGGGGTCTTATCACTCGTCACATTCGGTAATTAGCTATGGGCTCTTTAACATAGTGAACCATTTGTGATGCGATATCACAGACCTGCTAAAACATAAAACTGCAACACAATAATGTATCCGGAACTCAAACTGCATCGGTGCCGATGCCGATACCTGTTCGCCGATCCCTTTCACGGATTGCGATTGCGATTTGATTGCATCACAACCCAAGCTACTGGGGGCTGATTTGAGACACCTTTTCCACCTACCACTACGATATGAGATTTGTGATCGCTAATGGTGGTTTTCCTCTTGGCTCCTCCTTATTGGCTGAAGACCTTGCCACATCATCCCAATCCTGCCATGTAGGCAAGTCAAATTTGAACTTTGACTTGCTCTAACTTCTTCATACGAACTCGAATTTGAGTGCCGTTCACACCATTGGATTCAAAATGACGAGCTCTTCAATATGAAGTTGAGTTTGACAAGATTCTAACATTTTGAATTTTGAGCATTATTTAGAGAACCTGATCAAGAAGAGGCTAAGGTTTGGCTTAAGATAGCTTGTGAGTAGAGAGTTGATCATACTTGTGCATGAATTGTTCTAGTGAGAACAAGTTTTGTATTTTCTACTCAAATTTTTTATTAATGCAATATAGGTAGTAGGGGTTTTGAATTGTGGTTTTCCCTAGATAAATATTGTGTTATGTGCCATTGATTATCTTCCTCTTTTCGATTAATGTTTTCATTGATCTTTATGGGCTTCTGCTATAAAGATTAGAGTAAATTATTGTCTTGTGTTTTAGTACATTACATGAGCTGCTGAATCTACAAGAAAATCTACATCGCTTGGGACAATGTAGAGAGGGGGCATCTTTGGGTTCCTAGGGGGTGTATATTTGATCTTAGTGGAGAATTGTGTGGTGCCTGGAGGCATTCAAATTATTGAAATTAGAATTCAGACAACACTACCAGTCTCGACACTTGGGCGAAAGATAGAAGTTGGTCATGGTGGTCTAGTGCATTTAGGGTGATTCTTCAACAATGTGGGTGAGCTCAGTAGGGGTTGGGATCTCATGGCCAGTTGAAAGGACGTGGAGGGCAGAAAAGGGAAATGGAGGGTGGTGGGGATGTGGTGGTAGAATTTGAGGGTGAACTAGCTTACAACCATATTTTGTCTTTTGGCCATGTGGATATTTCACCCTCTTTATATTTTGTTTTTTGGCCATGTGGATATTTCACCCTCTTTATATTTTGTCTTTTGGCCATGTGGATATTTCACCCTCTTTATATTCTCTAGATTTGTAGCTATGTAATGTTACTATGTCGATGGAGGAACCGGGTCAACATTGACATGATGGCCACAATGAACTGATTGCTTTTAAGAATGATCTCCAGCATAATAAGTGAGATATCTGTGATTGTTTTTCTTCTCTTGAGTAAATTGAGAGTCGTATTTCTCATCTAGAGTTCCATGTTCATGGTGACCCTAGACGTCTGGAGATTCCTAGTGTCTGAACTGCATTAACATTTCCTCATGATCCTTGATGGTAGTGGGATGCATTCTCATACTCAACATGTTTTTGACTTTGGTCATTTTGTTTCTAGATGTTATGTAAACTTTGGCTTTTTTCTCTTAGTTTTTTTATCTGTCTCCTAGCTGACAAATCTGGAAGGAGTGAGGCCCAGAGACTAGCAATGTTCATGCAAACTAGTTGTATTGTTTTGATAAAATAATAAAAGATTGTTTACTATTATATATATATATATATATATATATATATATATATATATATATATATATATCAGCATCCACAGAACACTGATTTTGCACAGTCATCACAGCAAATCCTCAAAGATTTTGTTTTTTGATAGTTGCTGAAAAAGCAACAACATATTTATAGACAAAGATGGAATGTAAAGATGATTATAGAGAAAGATCGATGTAAATTTTGGAAAATGTACAGATCCTACAGTGATCATAGCTTACGCAAAAGACTGATACATATGTAAATCTTTTCATATTAATGAAAGTTTTACGGATTTTCCCAGGGGAATATATATATACACAAAAATATCGTCACCATGATTATTTGCAGTCAATATGGGTCTATCATCACTTGTATTGTCCTCCTAAGCAAGTCTCAGACCTCAACTCTTCAAGTCAAGCTTTGAAAATGAGAGAAAGACATTAAAAATCAATGTAATTCTGGTTCCGCACTTTCTCTCACGGTCACCTACGGTCCCGCACCTTCTGTGTACAAAAACTGCGGACCTGCCCACTCTGTCCCTAACGGTGTAGGTGTGGACCCCTGTGAAAGTCAAAAGGCGCAAGTTTTATCTTAAAAAATTCACTTTGGGTTAATTCTAGAGGTTTCTAGAAGGAATTTTGACGTGGATTGTTCGCTCTGAGGTGGTTCATGCATCCCAAAAGAGAAGGAGCTAATCCCTTGATGAGAGGAGATATCCCTTTGAAGGAGGACCTAGTAACCTCCCTCCATTGCACTATAAATACAGGCATTGGGCTGGTTGCTGAGGAGGTTAGAAGCTGAACATTTTTGAGGGTAAATGTTGGTGAAATCAAGACTTCCTAGTTGAGCTTAAGAGGAGAGATCACATACCTCTTTGGCTTCATTGGGGAGTGAGTGAAACTTGTCAAAGTAGAGGAGAATTCTTGCTGGAGCTTGTACAGTGTCAAGGCAAAGGTTGTAAAGTTCTTCTTCTTTTGAATTAATACAATCAAACTCGTTTTTCTCAATAAGTATCTCATGTTATTTGTTTCATGGACTCCTTGACTTTCATGTTAAATATGTTTTATGCAATTGGCTTTTCAGGTGCTATTTAATTTGTTTGCCTTGTTTGTGTTTGCAGATTCGCGACAAAGGAGCTCATTTGGATCGAAGGAGCGAGGGAATCCACAAGCTTGCGTTGGACCTAAGGTAGGCCCTAAAAACACTTGTTTGATATTGTTTATCAAAGCATATTTAGAGAAAGATATTGTCTGGTTGGTTTGCTTGTCATTAGGTCTTCTTTAGATTCTAGGAAGGTCTATCTTGTCCGCAAGATCGACTTATTCCGTGTGACAAAATGGCGACTCCACTGGGGGATTGATTGTTTTCCTTGTTTTTACTTTGACCTGAGAAACTGTGTTTTTGTTTCTGTTTTTGGCTTGTTGTGTGTAAAATTGGGTAGAGTTTGTAGATCCAGGGTTATTTTTTGTTTTTCATATCTTTGGGAGAGGACCGCACCCTAGCCGGTTGACACAGTGCGTACCTACCCGCAGCTTGGCTTTTAGCATAGAGCGGGACCGCACCTGTGTCAACTGTGGATCTGCGGACCCTGTCAAAATTTTGAAAAACCCTAAGATTTCCTCTGTTAGTCAGCTTAGTGTTTGTTTAGAAATTGTTATCCACTGCCCAGACCTACATATAACTTGTCAGAAGCTTTCCTTAGATTGATTTCATTAGTGTTAGGGTTTTAAGTGAAATTCCTAGGAGTTTTGCTTGTTAGGTTTGTTTTTCATTTTGGTTGTGTAGTGGCTCTGAGCTTAGAAGCTGTAGGGACTTCAGATCACCCTAATGTCTACCAGCCTTCTTATGAGTCTGACCATTTATGAAATCTCCCCTTGTTGAGGAATCCACTTTGAGTTTTCTCTTTACAAAACTTCGAAAAGCTTGTGTTTGAGAGTTTGGATTTTCATTTTCAAAAAGAAAACAAAATTGGTTGTTCTTGACTTATTTATGATTCTGCATAAATTGGTCCTTAGCTTACATTTAGCTAAGTAAAACATCCTTAAAAAGACTTTTAGTAGGCTTTGACTTCAAATAGGGTTTTATAATTTGTAGATCTCAAAGTTAGTCATTTTCATAGTTTTGAGTGTTTTATTAAAAAAAAATATAAAAATCTCTTTTGGAAAAAGTTTTGTTTTGTAGTGATTGAGTGCTTTGAAACGAAAAAGGGAAATTTTTGTGAAATAACTAGTTGTCTCGTTTTGAGTGCATTGGAAAAGGACAAAAACTCTTCTTTTAATTTGTTAAATTGAGAAAGATTTGTGTTTAAAAACTATTTGCATTCTCAAACTCTTTCTTAGTTAGAAGTTCATCAAAGAAAAAGATTGTTTTGATCATCTTAGGTGCATTTTTAGTGATTTTGAGTCGAGTCTTCATACCACGAGTTTCATCTCCGCACCTTTGGACTTAAACAAAAACCACTAAAATTAACGCTTAAAGTAAAATTCACTTAGTAACGTTTTTATTTCTAGGGCTCTGATACACCAACTTAGCTTAGGCTAGTGTCTTGGAGTAGGACAGTAATTAACTCTCCAAGACAGTAGAACAAACAAGTAGCTGTATCTTGTGGTAGGGAAGAAATCCAATTGTTGCATTTATGCTCTGGGAAAGCTCCTCTTAAAGGAGAAGCACGAGATCGTGTCCAAACCAGTGTGGGAATCAATCCTTCTTCATTGGGAACGACGCCAGATATTCACGTATTAAAAACAGTAAACCTCAGATTAACCATTGTCGAGGAGCCTGGGGTCACTTGTTGGTAAACCTTGGATTATGTCAAGGAGCCTTCAAGGGGATTGAGCTTGCTACTCTGCCCTTGCATGCGTATCGGATCGTAGACTGTTCCCCCAGGTATATTTGTCTCAGTTGGTAACCTTAGTGGCCATATTCTTTAGGACTCTTCCTGAGGTGACAGTGGTGGGAAGATCCCACTGTACCTGGAGCAGACGTCGGCTAGACTCACTTGGATTTTCTGGGGGGTTCACTTCACTCGAGACGGTTAAGTGGAGGAACTTGTGCCAGTCTATTCATTAAGCAGGTTGTCGGGGTAACTGTTCCAACCGCCATTTCTGTATTGAACTCTGCGACGTTGGATTTCATCACCAACTAGTGTTTTCAGTACGGAAAGTTACTGTTTGTGTGTGTTTGATCTCCTATATTCTTTAGGCATGTGATTCAAATTTGTTTGGTTCTTTAGAGACTTTAGGTGCTTTTCATTGAGATTTTACTTTGTTTGCATGTGAAGTAGTTAAAAGTTTTCAACTGTGGCTGAATTACCAAGACAGTCCCGTAGACTTCGGGGCCAGTCTCCTGAGTTTGTAAACGTGGCTGAGTTACTGAGGAAGTCCCGTAGACTTCGGGGCCAACCTCCTGAGGAAGTACCGAGCCAGCTTGAAGGCTTGAAAGTCCTCGTAACTCCTAGAGACAATAGAGTTGGGTCACCTGAGGAAGGAGAATCTTCTTTGATAGTACATCCTGATTTTCAACCGTTAGTAGCAGATTATAATCCACAGTCAGTGTCTGTTTCCGAAATTGCTGGTAGCTTTTCATCTACTAGTGATATAGGTGAGGAACCTGAAATATCCGAGCCTGAAAGTGAATTTGCTGCTACTCCGACATCGGGGTTTGTTTCTCCAACTTCTAGTGGTCCTGGTTCACCTAGGGTAGAAAGAGTAATCACCCAAGATATTCCTTCTGGACTTATTGCTATTGAAGAACTTGCTTTGGAAGAAGAAGTAGGCATCCCTATCCCTGAAAATCAACCTGTTATTGAACAAAGGGAGCGTGAATCAATTTTTTACAGTCCACCTAGGAGCAGTTCTTGGTATCTTTCTTTGACTAATTTTCTAGAAAACTCAGGGTTAAGTTTTTCACCACCTCGTGCTCCTTATCACCCAACAACTAGAGGTTTTTATACTCCTGTAAATATGTCAGGACAGTCATCCATGTTTACTCAATCGCCCGAATCCTTTTTGTATGGCGGTCCTTCTGTTCCCTCAGGGTATCAGTCACTTTCTGGTACTTTTTCGGGAGCATCTCCTCAACCCATTGAGCAAGGGTTATTAACTGGAACAATGGTACTAAGCCGTTGAGCATAGAAGACATTCTCATGATGTCAGGTTCTATTCCCAATCCTCAACCTCAAGGTGGCCAGTTACCGCCTGGGGGGCAGCCTCAATTAACGCCTGGGGGGCAACCTCAAGGTACACAGTTTGCATCTAGGGGGCAACCTCAAGGACAGTACATACCTATGGGATAGTATGTTCCTCAAAGTCAACCCCAGACTCAATATGTACCCCAAGGTCAACCCCAGTATCAATTTATACCTCAAGGTCAACCCCAGTATCAGTATGTGCCTCAAGGGTATCAACCCCAAGGTCAATACTCGAACCAAGGTTTCCAACCACCCTCCGGTCAAACGTATGTTCAAGGAACGAGAAATGTACCTTTCAATTATCAATCCTACCCTCAATCCGGTTATGGTCCTCAATATTCTCAACCAGTTATGGGTCAGTACCCTGGAATGAATATAGTGTGGGATCCATCGCAAGCTCAACAGGTATTGCAGCCAAGTGTACAATTGTCATCTCAAACTGGACAACCCCTAGTTTCTGGTTCACCCCAGCAACCAGTCCAGTCTAACATTCAAACTTCTGTACCTTCGGTAGTTTCTCAGCCTGGGCCTAGTACACCTCGCACTCCGCCTCAAACGACTGCTACAACTGCCGCAACATCTGTTCAATATACCCCACCTACTTCTGGAGTATCGACAGCTCCGATTTCTACTGTTTCTGTATCTACTCCTCAGACATCTTTACCACCGTCTGGATCTACGATTCAAACTTCGGTTCAGATGCCTGTAGGACAACCTAGTTTAAGTACGGTTGTCACAAGTCAACCACAATTTACTTATCAACCGTACCAGGGACAGTATCAATTCGGTCCTGCTGTGCAGCAACCAGTCTATCAGTATCAACCGTACCCTGGGTACACTTATCAACAACCTCAACAACCCTAGTACGGTCCGGTTAATCCTGGTTTTCCGGGAGGATACAATATCCCGAACGCGATTCCTATTCCTAGTTATCCTAGATATCCTCCTCCTGGGGCTGGTCTCATGACCCAGAGTTTTAGGGATCCTAATCAGCAGTTACCGTTTATCGCAACTTTGGACTTACCTGACTTGTCGCGCCTAACGAACGATCCCATTAATTATCTTCCGTTTTGGCCGCCAATGCCGAATAAGTTGCCCAATGACATTCCCAAGTTCGAAGGTAAATCAGGAGAGGACCCGTCGAACCATGTGATGACTTACCACCTCTGGTGTGCGTCTAACTCCATTACAGATGATTCAATCCATCTTAGACTTTTCCAGCGCACTCTAATTGGTCTCGCGGCCAAGTGGTACATTGAGTTACCGCGAGGCACTTTTTATAATTTTAGTCAGCTAGCTACCTCATTTTTAACTCATTTTCAGTTGCCAGTTCAATATGACAATGGAATGGAATTGTTAACTTCGCTAAAACAATCGACATCCACTTACATTTCAGATCATATTCATGAGTGGAGACATCGACGACGTTTAGTGAAGGTATTTATTCCGGATCAGATCTTGGCTGAGTGGTTTGTAAAATCTTTGTTGCCAAAGATCACTGAAGATGTTGCTAAAGACGGAGTTGTTACTGAGGAGCAAGTAATTGCTCAAGCACAGTACCTTGACTTGGTCTATACTCAGTCAGGTACGTTACACGAAAAAATTCCCGATCTTCCCAAGCAAAATCAAATCACTGCAGCTCCTTCGGGATCTCATGCCGCCAATGGTATGATTGGCACGGTTAACACTAAAAGTAAGAAGAAGTCTTCCAAGAATTCTTCCCCTATCATAACCTTGCCTGATTCCCCAACAAGAGATTCTTTTGCAGAGATCTCCGCCGATATTCACATTGTAGAGTCATCTACAGCCAAATCAAAATCTGGTGGGAAGAAGAAAGGAAAGAAGAAGAATAAAACAGACAAAAGTTCAAAGGAGAAACGTGAAAAGACAGAAACCAATGATGAAAAGCGCAAACCTCGTTATCCTTGTCTCATTTGTGACGATGAACATTTCACAAGAGACTGCCCTCATCGTGCAGAGGTTGCGAAGATTGTCAAGGGTTCCCAAACTCCTACTGTTTTGAAGGATCCTTTTTCGGCTCAAGACAGTAAGATGATAGTTTCATCCTCGAATGCCAATGAAGAACCCATACTGATGATGTCCCATGTTCGGATTGCGACTCAATTGCAAGATTATGGTAGTAAAAGTCCTGTTGATGGTAAAGAAGGAGAATCTTCTGATCCTAATCCATCAACCTCAGCTCCCGGTTCCGATCCACTACAGATCGAGAAACCTAATCCAGACTTGGTAATCAAACTGCCCACCAAGGGTATACTTCGAAAGTCAGCTTTTGATCCACATGCGAGAGCGGCTCAAAATTATAACATTGTTGAGGATTTAGCTGTTTCACCCTCAACAATGTCGGCTTTGTAAGTGCTGCAATCATGTCCAGCACAACGTAAATTACTTTTGTCGGCTATAGGAGCTGTTGACGTTCAGGACCCGAACCTGATAATTTTCGATCTAGAAAATAGTACACCGCATTTGCCTCATCAAATGGCTTTCCAGATACCAGTGATAGTAAAAAATAGGCCTATTCATCAGACTATAATTGATGAGGGAGCCTCAACGTGTATTATGTCGATACAGTGTTGGAGATCGCTTGGTTCTCCTTCGCTAAATCAATCCCCGGCGATTCTAAAGGCCTTTGATGGTCGTGGGTTTCATCCTTTTGGCATTCTACAGGATTTGCCTATAGGGGTTGAAGGAAAAACCGTTAGTCTAGATGTAGAGGTGGTTGATGCCCCTCTAGATTACAACCTTCTCTTGGGTCGAAGTTGGTCTTACGCTATGACAGCAGTCGTTTCATTGGTCTTTCGAGTAATAAAGTTTCCACATAATGGAAAGATCGTAACAATAGACCAGCTGACTTACTTTTCATCCGACCCAGCCTCTTCGGAGAGTATTCAGCATGTTGGTAAAACAACTATCCCATATAAGGATGTTGGAGTAGGATTAGTTAAAGATGCCGGTTTACTGGGAACTTTTCCTTTTCCTCCAATCAACGCATCGTCTTCATTTGCAACTATTCATATGATTACATCAGACACCATTGTTTATGATGATCCTTGGATCGTTCCTTCTGAATCTGAGATAGACTCATTTGGTAATGCCATGCCTTTGAGACCATATGAAATTGCCTATGAAGCTGTGCAGTCGTTTGCCGACCCATTTTCAACCGAAAATGACTTAATGAATGTGGTCCATGAGGAATCACTTTTCACATCAACCTCGGATTTAACCACGTTTTCTAAACTTGTTCACTCTGATGAGAAAATTCGTGAAATCCTATGTGTAGATGATTTACCATGGGAAGATCTCCATCACAGATCTTCATTTTTACCTGAGGATGATCGTTTTGAAAATGATTTCTCATCAATCTTTACAACTGAATATGTCAAGGAACCTCAGAATCCAATGAAACATCCTGATTCAAAGTTAAATTTGGGAAACATCTCTCGAACTATTCCTATTGACATTTCGGTTAAGCCCGAAATTATTGAGAACATTCATATAGGTGCCTCGTGTACAGATGATGAAATTCAACTATATAAGGCCCTATTTCAAGAATTCCACGACGTGTTTGCCTGGTCCTATCAAGAAATGCCAGGAATTGATCCCGCGATTGTTGTTCATGAGATCAAGACTTACCCAGACGCTAAACCCGTCCGGCAACGTTTGCGTCAGATTCACCCACGAAAAGCTGCTGCAATTAAAACAGAAGTTGAAAAATTATTGAAAGCAGGTTTCATTTATCCGATCCCGTTAACGGATTGGGTATCGAATATTGTTCCGGTTAACAAAAAGCAAGGAACAATAAGAATTTGCATCGATTATAGGGATATTAATCGAGCCTGTCCAAAGGACAATTACCCAACTCCCTATATCGATCAAATTGTTGATGATTGTGCCGGCAACGAAATATTCTCCTTCATGGACAGTTTTTCCGGATACAATCAAATCAATATTCTACCTGCCGATCAACCAAAAACGGCTTTCATTTGTCCATGGGGGACATTTGCTTATTGCAAGTTACCTTTTGGGCTTAAGAATGCCGGAGAAACTTTTCAAAGGGCGATGTCTTATGCGTTTCATGACATCAAGCACATTGTGCAACCCTATCTCGATGACTTGCCTACTCATTCATTACATCGAGCTGATCACCTCGTCCATTTACGAGCAATATTTATGAGGTGTAGGCATTATCGTATTCGGTTGAACCCACACAAATGTGTCTTTTGTATAGAAACGGGTCGATTGCTGGGGTTTGTAGTTTCGAAAGCCGGCATTCGCGTCGATCCCTCGAAGGTCGAAGCTATCATCAAATTGCCTCCTCCCTCGAGTCTTCGCCAACTCCAAAGTTTGTAGGGGAAAGCAAACTTTTTACGACGATTCATTCCTAACTACGCCGAGGTTACAAAGGGTTTTACCCGGTTGTTAAAGCAAAATACTCCATTTTATTGGGATGAGATAGCTTAGAAATCTTTTGATGCACTCAAACACGCGTTGACCCATGCACCGTTGTTGCATCCTCCCAACTACAACCAGGATTACTTCTTGTATCTCGCCGCCTCTCATTCCACCATTGGAATGGTTTTAGTTCAGGAAGACGAATTCGGAACTGAACATGTGATATATTACCTTAGTCAAACTTTAAATCCCACTGAGCTAAAATACTCACATGTGGAGAAATTGGCATTGGCAGCTGTTCAAGCTGTCCAACGTTTTCCTCACTACATTCTACTACGTAAAACTACGGTAATTTCGGATTGCAACCCTATGATCTACATTTTGACCAAGCAATTGCTAGGGGGCAAGTACTCTAGATGGATCGTTATCCTGCAGGAGTTTGACTTGGAATTTGAGAAATCTAAGTCTAAGAAATCTTTAGTTTTTGCGGAGTTAATGTGTGACTTCCCGCGTGCTGACACAGAAACTGTGGAGGAGGAGCCCATTGCGGACGAATCCTTGTTTCTAATCAACACTTTAGATCCGTGGTATGGGGATATCATCGTTTATCTCCAGACCCAATCCTTTCGGCCAGAAATTTGAAGGTCAGAGCGTCGAAAAATTCGATTCCAGTCCCAACAATTTAGGATTATTGGAGATACTCTTTATCGTCGTGGGGCGGATTCCGTTTTTCGACGTTGCTTAACTCACGAGGAAGCTGAAAGGGTTCTAAATGACTGTCACTCTAGAGCATGTGGCAGTCATATGTATGGGTTTGCCACAGCCCAAAAGATATTGTGCGCTGGCTACTTCTGGCCGTCTTTATTTAAAGATTGTATTACGACGGTCCGAAAATGCCACAATTGCCAAAATTTTGATCGTAAGATGCGCGCTCCACCTGCTCCTCTCCACCCTATAATTTCCGTTGGTCCTTTTTCCAAATGGGGTATCGATTTTATTACATGTAACCCTCACTCGGCCGGGGGGCATGTGTATATCATCCTTGCGGTAGATTATTTTACTAAGTGGGTCGAGGCGATGCCTACATTTGAGGCAGACGGCAAGACAACTGCAATTTTCGTGTTCAATCATATAATTGCTAGGTTTGGTGTCCCGCAAGAAATAATTACTGATCATGGGCGTCATTTTAGAAACGTTATGATGACCGAACTTACAGGCTAGCTTGGTTTACGTCACGATAGTTCAACCCCTTATTATCCACAAGCAAATGGTCTGGTTGAATCCATCAACAAAGTTTTAGTTATCATGATTCGACGAATCATTGGGATTCATCGGTCGAATTGGCACAACCTGCTATTTTCAGCGCTTTGGGCGTACCGAACTTCAGTAAAAACATCAACAGGGTTCACTCCTTTCCAACTAGTCTATGGTTTGGAAGCTGTGTTACCCATTGAATGCGAAATCCCGTCACTGCAAATGGCCATCGAGTTACTTCCAGCCACTTCCAAAGAGGAAAAGCGTTTGTTATACTTGGCTCAATTAGATGAGAATCGACGTGATGCTGCATTGGCGATCGAGACTCACACAAAACGAATGAAAGCTCAGTATGATCGAAATGTGACCCCTCGAAATTTTTCGGAAGGAGATCTAGTCTTAGTTTATGATCAAGCTAATGATAAATTAGGCGCTGGAAAATTCGTTCCTATGTGGCATGGTCCCTATGTTGTCAAGCAAAAGCTAGCCAAAGGGGCCTATGAATTGGTAGACTTTGACGGGGACTCTTTGGGTAAACCCAGAAATGGCCTTTACTTGAAGAGGTATTATGCTTAAAAGAATGGGTATGGATATTTGTAGTTAAGATAGTTTTTCTTTCTAGCTGGTGTGTTTTAGTTTAAACAATGTGCTTAGCTTAGAGAGTGTTTTTTCGTCATTATTCCTGCTTATCTTGGTTTTACTCTTGATATTGCAGATGTCGATGCCTCTCCAAACATACATTGGTTTCGCTGATGGTGCTTGTCGTAATACACAGAACATCTCTTCCGCAGCTTGGGTTATCTATTCGCCCTCTGACGAGTTAGTATCTATGCATGGGGTAAGCCTCGGTCAAACAACGAACAACATTGCCGAGTATAGTGCAGTGATTGAGTTATTATCTGAATCTATTTCATTTGGGATTCGGAGTTTGATAGTGAGGTTAGATTCTGAACTCGTTGTATTACAACTTAATAGAGTGTATGCCATTTGAAATCCAGTGTTATTGAGATTATTTTTGAGAGTGCGTCTCTTGGAAAGTGAATTTGATTATATTGAATATCAGCATATTCCAAGATCTTTAAATACATTAGCAGATGCAATTGCTTCTCGAATGTTAAATAGACATTTGCAATAATCAGACATGTAAATTTAAAACCATTCCATAACATGATTTACAAGATAAGCCAGTAATAGTGATATATATATAGGAGTGTGTCAAAAAATACATCGTCCTCGATCATAGGTTGAAAAATACCTTATGATCGGCAAAAATGATAAGTACAAAAAACAAAATGTCACATGTGCCCACAATAGGCGATCATCCTATCACTGGTGATGATCTCTATAAGAAACCACTGCACGGGCCACCTTGCAAAGGAACCTCCTAAAAGGTCCCGGGACCCCAATCACATAGCGCTGAAGTCGACGGGGAATGTCATCTATGGTGGTCTCAGGAATATCTCCTGTCAAGCGCTCGAGATGACCCTCCAACTCGGCCAAAACCTCTGCTAATTCGTCCTGTGGGGTTGGCGCGGGTGCAACTGGTTGCTTCCTATCGTAAGGCCGGAGAGCAGCTGGTCGCTGTGGACCCACATCTGCATTTGAAATTTTCTACTATCAGTTTTGACACGATGGAAAAATAACAAAAAAAATTTAAATAGGAAAAATGTTGAAAAGGATTTTACCTGACTCATCCCACTGCTCTCCTGGTGGAAGAGCCATGTCTGGGTCACCACGAAAATCTATCCCAGCGTAAGGAAGTCCTGAATAGAAAAGACCTGGTTTTCCAGCCATTGGAAATACTCAGGTTTGAATCGAGCAACCTCTATCCTCTCGTTCAGGTGACGGGCCATAACTGCGACCCATCGCATCAGTTTGGGCTCTCGAGGAAGCCCAGCTCCAACAGTAAGGTGCTGTGGGATCAGCATAGGAACCCTCTCCAGGCCAAAACTCACAACCAAAGCCCCATAACCAAAGGTCTTTAGTTGTCTGTTTTTGGCCATGGTCAGTTGGCCTTTCAGATTGGCCAACACGGCATCGCACCAGTTGAAGATGGTGCCTCGGAAGCAATCAACTACCATATGCATCTGGGATCCGGTGGCAATATGTAATGCGGCAGCTCCGCAAAGTTTGGTGACAGTAAACGCAATCACCATGAGCTCAGGACGAGATATGGTCTTTATGTCTATCCCTTTGTCTCTAGCCTGGCTGTTGCAGTACTCTAGCCTGAGGCTATCGACAGACTGGCCACCTGGCCTAGCCCCAAACAGAGTCAAGTCTTCACCTCTCTTAGGCAAACCAGTCAAGAAATATATGTCCGCCGGCTCGATTTCGAGCTGGTGGCCACCAATGAAGAAGCACTGGTCCTGTATGCTCCATCTGTCAACCAACCACTGTAAGAAATCCACCTGAGCCCTCATGCCAGGAATGGCCCAAAATTTGTACAAGCCGCACGCCCTCAAAGCATCAAGTGAAGGCTGATGATTCCATGTGGAAGCATCCACGTCCTCATGCTCTCGTTCACACCAATCTAGCATGATGTACTCTCTGCATCAAGTATAAAGACAAATTAAATTGCTAGAAATTATTTTGTGTGGTCCATTTTTGAGAATTTTTGGGTTAAAAACCCTTGCGACGGGGACCGCACCCTCCGGGTTAGACACAGTGCGTGGGACCGCACTTTGTCTACATGGAAGGTGTGGACCCCGAGCTTTTTCCCAATGGAGAAAAAGTCAGGGTCCACAGGCCAGCAGTGGTAAACCTGCGGGCCCCTGCGCGCGGGTTTTATGCCTAAAAACCCTCCCAAAAATGAAATAAATGACTAAAACAAAAACGAAACTGTTAAAAATGAAGAGTGGGATGATGTGGATTACCTGGAGAAGATGGCATTCGATTCCGACAGTTGGATTTCTTGCAATCTTCACGGGAAGTTTTCTGAGCAAAAGCACTATTTTCTCACCCAAACTCAAATGGTAAAAATGAATTGACAAAGGCCCTTTTTATAAGTTTTTTGAGTAAATAAATTGCAAATTTGTTTATGTTTCACTTTGAAAAGATATTTTTGCGACATTTTTATCTATTTCAAACAGGTATGAGTAATGTTTGTGGTTTTGTGCAGGATAACGGATTATTCAGGCGAAATCTATCATTTTCGACGAAAAAACATTTAGAGTCATATTTAAGCTCTTTTCTGACTCTTGAAACATGAAAAGATTGCCGAGTGTTTCTTTTAAACTCGTTAAAACAGAATTAAAAGACGGTCCACTTACAGCTCTTTTCCGACCGTAAAAACATGAAAAGATTGCTGGATTTTTGTAGTTTCAAATTCGATATCGGTTATAAAACGACGTGTCGTTGATCACTTTTTTACTTTTTCGGATCAAAGGCACTAATGACGAAAAGTACTCCTTGGTCGTAAAAGATCAAGCGGTTCTCTCAAGTATTATTTTATACTTTTTCAGGCTTGGGAGACACAAATTTACGAAAAAGGTCAACCCTGGAGTCTTCTTAAGTTTTTTCAGACTCTCTAAAATTGAAAAACGCCGAGTTTCTCCTATACTGGACTCGTAAAAATTTCACAGTAAAGGACCTGTTCAATTACAAACAGGAACGAACCAGTCCTTCTTAGGGTTCGAATTTAAACTAAGTTGGACTCATCCGAAGGATGAGCTTATAATCAAGAAAATGTTATCCTCCTCAAGCTTGTCAAAAATAAAGAGGTACTTGCCAGAAATGGTGGGGGAAAAGAGAGAAAAATGAGCCTGTTTGTCATACTTTGTAACCACTCTTGAACACGACACTTTTATTCACCTGGGTTGGGAAATCCTTTGCCTAACAGTTGATCAAACCACATTGAAAGTCTTCAGCTGGTTTCTGGGTATTAACTTTGGGTCAATTGTCACCAAGCCACTTGTCGTGTCATTATGTGTTCAAGAGGTCACTGCCAATAAGCCATTCATCTGCAAAATATCTGTCATCCATCTTGACCATCCCTGAGTCAGTCCTTGCAACTAAATTTCTTCAACTTGATCTATGATTTCGTGTTGTGGGCTTGTCCTACGACGAATCGCTTTCTATCGACATCAGCTCATTATCTAGAAATATGATCTAGGAATCGTTAGTACCTTGAGATCTGCATGCCTCAATGGCAGGTTTCTCGCCTTTGACGACAGTTTACATCATTGACTTTCGTCAAAGGATTCCATGACATGTTCGACATCAACACATTTATTCACATCTCATGGATTGTACTGGGTACTTTGAGAGCCATTGACATCACTGGTGGTTTCTCTCACACTTGTTAACAGTTTATATCATTGACTGGTAATCAAGTGGTTTCTACCATGTTCGACATCAACACATTCATTCGCATGGATAGAATCATACTGTTTCGGGAAGTAGAAATGAAGACCCTAGATCTAGTTTCCACAATCCAGGCTGCGAGAAATTTTGTATTCATTATATAATGGACTATTCATAAACAGATGGCTGCGTCCATACTGTGTCCACATGAGTCTTTACTTGTGATGTTTTACAAGATCATTCCTATATCAGAGCAGTAGTTAGTTTTTCTAGTCAGTTTTGATCTGAGTATGGGAATGCCTACCTCAGCGATTATATGATCTCATATATATATATATATATATCTTGCATTGAATGTTTTTACAGGTTCCAACCAGGCTCTCCACAAGATGATCCTCGAAATGATAAAGTACTTCACTCTTCCTAAATGATAAGAAATCCTCATCTACTACAGACTTCGCACTTTAGGGGGCAATCTGTTACACAAAAATATCGTCACCATGATTATTTGCAGTCAGTATGGGTCTATCATCACTTGTACTGTCCTCCTAAGCAAGTCTCAGACCTCAACTCTTCAAGTCAAGCTTTGAAAATGAGAGAAAGACATTAAAAATCAATGTAACTCTGGTTCTGCACTTTCTCTCATGGTCACCTGCGGTCCCGCACCTTCTGTGTACAAAAACTGCGGACCTGCCTGCTCTGTCCCTAACGGTGTAGGTGCGGACCCCTGTGAAAGTCAAAAGGCGCAAGTTTTATCTTAAAAAACTCACTTTGGGTTAATTCTAGAGGTTTATAGAAGGAATTTTGATGTGGATTGTTCGCTCTAAGGTGGTTCATGCATCCCAAAAGGAAGGAGCTAATCCCTTGATGAGAGGAGCTATCCCTTTGAAGGAGGGTTTTATCCCTTTGAAGGAGGACCTAGTAACCTCCCTCCATTGCACTATAAATACAGGCATTGGGCTGGTTGCTGAGGAGGTTAGAAGCTGAACATTTTTGAGGGTAAATGCTGGTGAAATCAAGACTTCCTAGTTGAGCTTAAGAGGAGAGATCACATACCTCTTTGGCTTCAATGGGGAGTGAGTGAAACTTGTCAAAGTAGAGGAGACTTCTTGCTGGACCCTGGGAGGAGCTTGTACAACGTCAAGGAAAAGGTTGTAAAGTTCTTCTTCTTTTGAATTAATACAATCAAACTCATTTTTCTCAACAAGTATCTCATGTTATTTGTTTCATGGACTCCTTGACTTTCATGTTAAATATGTTTTATGCAATTGGCTTTTCAGGTGCTATTTAATTTGTTTGCCTTGTTTGTGTTTGCAGATTCGCGACAAAGGAGCTCATTTGGATCGAAGGAGCGAGGGCATCCACAATCTTGTGTTGGACCTAAGGTAGGCCCTAAAAACACTTGTTTGCTATTGTTTATCAAAGCATATTTAGAGAAAGATAGTGTCTGGTTGGTTTGCTTGTCATTAGGTCTTCTTTAGATTCTAGGAAGGTCTATCTTGTCCGCAAGATCGACTTATTCCGTGTGACACACACACACACACACACACACACACACACACACATATATATATATAATCTACAAGCCTAGATTCATCTTAAATTTGAATAAACCAAGCCCCGAGAAGGACAACCCTACAGAGCTGCAAACTTCTTTTAGAGCAAAAAGAGATTTAACCCCTCTCGACATTTTGTAGTTCTGGAGTTAAGGTGGATATAGGTTGGTATATATAGATGTGAAATTTGTATAATATAAATAATATTATTAAGAACCACCATAGATACATTTAAACTAAGGATTTACCCAATGATGAGAGGAATCCAATTTCGCAAGGTGAAAACCTTCTCTTAAGTTTTACACTCAAAAAAAGGTTTGAATATTGAGATATTTCGTCCCTCCCATGGCTTAGTAGATCCAGTGTTAAAGTTAGGGATCACTCAAATGTTCTTTTTCTTGTTAGTGAATAGATTTTTTTTTAGTGAGCATTTCTTATGAGGGTGTTTATTTGTTGGCGTAGTTTTTTAATTTAATAATTTAAATTTTAGTTTGCGATTATTTAAAGAGGGTGGTGGGAGGTTTTATTTGGGTTAGTGTAATTTTGTTTTGATTAATTATTTAATTTTTATTGAATAATTTAAATTATTTTAAAATTATTAAAGTTTGCTTAAAGGTGTTGGATTTAATGGTGAAAGGTGGATAATTTTTCATTATTGGTTAAGATTTATTTTTCATAAGGATTTAACATGAAAGCATGGAGTACTTTGAGGTGGTGGTGGTTGAACATGTGGTTCCATGCACCTAGATAAATTATATTGAATAAGACCACTTCCATGTGCTTGATAAAAATACCAAAAGGATTTGAATAAATGATGAACTGATATATTATTAGGGCACTCCTTAATGTTGATGTTACAAGTTGAAACCTACCTAACCAAAACATGTTGTTTCAAATTTCACACTGAGAGGTGGAAATGAATCTATGTGAGTAAATTTTACTATTTCACTGGCTTTCATAATCAAATGACCATATAAAAATGAATCATAAGCATCAACTACATAGATTCAACATCAAACTACCACCACATTAGTAACATATGAAGAAACCGTCACATGACAAATAGACACCAGTTTTTATGTGGAAACCCATATGGGAGAAAACCACCAGTATTATTCTTCTATATCTTCAATTCATTACATATATTTGTAGGCTATGACCTGATAGAGGAAGCTACCCACAAGATATGCAAGCATCTACTCACTATAGGCTACAATTTAATTGAGGATCCAACCTCAAAAATGAGTAGACTCCAACCTTAGTGGAGGCACCGACCTCCTTCTTAAAGTTCCTTGTGGACCTATATTTCATCTCATTTTCAAACTAGATCCATTGTTGTGATATATCACTGAACCATAGGTAATATCCAAATCTGCAATCTACAACCACTGTAATCATTGTAATCACTATCACTGCAATCACAACTTGCAACAACTGTCACTGTAATCATAACTTGCACCAATTTTCACTGTAAACACTACAACCATTGTCACTGCAATAAATAACCGTATCAATTACTATCATATTTCTTCTCATGCTTTGCTCCAACAAGTCCATCAATCTGGTCACTTGAACCCTTTCTCGTAACCTATTTTCACTATGCATCCAAAACCACTATACCATGCTCATATATCTAAAAGACATACACAAGAGGATATGTCCATAAAAAAAAGTGTTAAAAGAGAATTTCATACCCCTAATTACAGCCATCTCTAATCCCTAATCACCAAGATTCTTTCAGAATCAAATTTGGACTAATATTGAGCCCAAAAACTCAAAATATCCATATGAAAATATATAATAATTTAAATATTCTACACAAAATCTCTTTCTTGGCTCCCTTCAATAGGTTGTCAAATTCTAGAATAGGCCATTGGCAGTCTACTAAAAGTTTTGTAAAATGAACCATGTATGAAATTAAAAATAAAAATTGACTTGGAAAACCCTGCGACTCGAACCCAAGACCAAGGAAAGATCGCCAGAGCGCCTTACCAATTTTGTTGACCAATGTTGCTTGTTATACCAAATTAACTGGTTCATTTTGTAATGTGGTTAGTCCAGTGTAGGTTATGAATGTGGAAATATGATCTGTAAACTATCAGGGATATACCACTAGATGGTTCGTCACAACAGATCTAATAAAATTATATTTGAATTATGAAATTCTACATTATTACAGTTTCATTAGATTTCTAGATACGTAGATTTACTATTAATAGTGCATGCATGCGAATGAAAGTTATGTAGAAAATAGAGAACAAAAAAATAAAGCTTAGACACAGATGTAACACAAGATATGCTCTAGGAAACTGTTTTGGGAGGAAAATCCATCTAGAAGGTGAAATCTCTTTGTTCTCTTTCTCTGAATGGAAATATGGCTGTGAGTGCACAAAAACATGGCATGTGCCCATGGATTGCTGTAGTGAAAAAATTCTTTCTGTGCGCTCTACCTCCTATCCCTCTCAGTTATTTTATTATTATCTATGGAACAAATGCACTTGAAATAATGGAATCCCTTTTCCTCCTAGTGGGCCAGTTATAACACGACCCGATAGCCTACTAGTGGTTAGATTTGACTACTTCAACTCTTAACTAGAGTTACAATATAGAACCTTATACAGACTTCTACATCGTAATCACATGGTTATCTCACTTTCCATGAATAATGGGGGATGACATGCCATCCTCTCTAACCATGGTGGTGGAAACATGAAAGTTAACTTCTGAGTGGCATAAATTTCATATACAGATTCCGATTGACACAATTATTACATTGTTTGAAAGGTCTCTCTGTTACAACAACCTGAAAAGGTGTAGTGCTAAGGAGATAATGTTTTACCCAAAAAAAACATAGTTGGATGCCTCAAAAGACTCCCAGAAGGTTTCAGACCCTGTTTTTCCAAACTGGGTTCCGCCGGTAAAAATGATCTCATGATTTGATTCCTCCACTTTTTCCACTTTGAATGCATCAAGATGGATGAAAAACAATATAATGATCCAATCTGGATCAACATCCTTAGTTTATAGTCCTTTTAATGACTTAGGATTCAAGCTAATATCAAACCAATGTGCCTACTTACATACCAAACCAATGCGACTAGTATCAAACCAATGTGCCCCTTATTAAACCAATGTGACCAATATAAAACCAATGTGCCTGCTCATGTAATGCAACTAGTATCACTATGCTTTTCAATCTCTTATGCTACCATTATGACTACACTCTTGAGCTCTTTATATGACCATAGCTAATGTGCTCTCAAGCTCTTTATATGACCATTGTGATAGTTCTCTCAGGCTCTTTACTCAACCACTCTGATTATGCTCTTGGTGGATTTTTGGTCACTAATCAATCATTGTGACTCAGGTTGTCCCGATATTTATATGATCAATATGACTATGCTCTTAGGTTCTTTATATGACCACTATGATTGTGCTCTGATCCTCTTTATATGACCATTGTGATTGTTCTCTCAAGCTCTTTACTCGACCACTGTAACTTGGGCTTTCTGTGACTCTACAGTCATTGAGGCTCATGCTCTCAATGGATCTATAGTCACTAATTGACCATTGTAACTGAATCTCTCTTGGATATGCGACCATTGATATATGACCATAATAACTTAAGCTCTTCGTGGCGCTGCAATCATTGTAACTCAAGCTCCCATGGTTATGCAACCATTGTGATTCGAGCTCTTCATTGCTTTGTAAATGCTACTACATGACCATTGTGCCTATGTGATTAACAAATAAAATGACATATGTACCCTTTGTATATGAGGATGAATCATTTTGTTAATCCTATGACAATCTAGAACCATGGCATCATTGTGGCCCATTGGCAAGCCATGGTGGTAATTAGCTTTGCGAGAACCAGACCCATATATTTTGAGATGCAATGATGAATAATAATTCCATGTGAATTGGAATGAAAACAAGTATCAAATTGGTTCATAACAATGATCCACAAACCAAAACAAATAGGATGATATCAATCTTATAACTCCACAATCACGCATTCTTGAAACTACTTTGTGTATCTTCGCTTTCAATTGATGGTCATTTGAAGTTATGAAATCTTGCATATATAGATGGTCACATGGACCCATGACTCATAAGTGATGACCAAGTTTTGATGAATTCATTGTGATTGTTCGTGTCATGTGCTGGTTCCATGACCATGCATGCCATGTGGCAATTCCATAAGACCATAACCATATCATGACCATGCCCATGTTTTAATAAGCCGTGACATGCTTCTATAAGACCATTACTATGGACACTTTTTAATAATTTTGGTGACTAGGGATTTAACCATATTTGGGTCCTTTATTGTTGTCATTTTTCAAGAAGCCATAACTTTTATTCATGGGGTGAATTTCAAAGTGTAATATATTTTTGTAAAGGTATTTACGAGGCTTATCCAATCATGTTGTCCATAGGATTATTAGAGCATCATATCAATATCAAAAATTGAAATCGCCTTTCACTTCACCTGTAGGAGACCCATATGTCATATGACTTCATAGAGAGTGTTGTTGCTTCCTTAGGTACTCCTTGGAAATATAGAGGGTATTGTTGCTTCCTTGGGTACCCCTTTGACATCAATGACACTTGTTTTCATCAATGACAACACAATGTGCAACAAAACAAACATATTGAAATTGAAAATTTAGCAATATATATATATATATAAGTGAAAGTAATTTTGTTGTTTATAAATTTTTCAATTTAATTTAATTTAATAACTAAATTAGTTTAAAATTGATTATAATTTATAAAATATATAGGATTTTTTTTTTAAATGATATGTATTTGAAAAAATATTTAGGAGAGTGACGTTTGGCTCTGAGATGAAGTTATGGCTTGAGGCTGAAATGTTGCATGGCCTACAACCCTCTTCATTGGTTCAATAGTCATCCTCTATAAACCTTACCTCTCCAGGGAGGATCTCATGTATTTTTCTCCTATTCCCTTGGAGGGGGTAAATATTTGGTATGGCCCTTTGAAGTATCCCTCTAATAAAGCCAACTTTTGGATCCAGATGGTTTGTTTGTTTAGCCAAGTCAAGCCCATATGCCTTAGAAAACTAGTATGAATGATGTACACTCCTCCTCTCATGCTCCATATTCTTCCATGATGTGATTTTATAGTTTTGGGTCTCTTTCCCCACCTCCTCTATCGAGGGAAGGTGCCCCCCACCTTGTCGTATGTCCTCCTCTCTCGATCCTCACATTTCTCCCCGCTCTCTATTAGATGTTCCTATCACAAGGCCAAGGAAAACAACATATCTTTCCTTCTTTGTTAACTAACTCCCCTTTGGCTATCCTACCTACTAGCCTAGTTTCCTAAGTAATATACTTTTACAAAAAATGCTTCATGATAGAGAGACACTTACCTGTCTGAAAACCACATTGCCCCTCCCTATCAAACTTTCCTGCCAAAAAAACTTGTGAATGCAACAAGAGAAATTCATATGATCCTATATTGGTATTGGGTATGTATGTGCAACCACTACAAGGAAAATACCTTCTAACAGAGGCTATAATGGAGGTTTTTAATGTTATAAAATTGGCAAAAATTGTCAAAAAAACCTCTGTTATAACAATGTTTTGTGGTAGCGGATGTTTTAGTGGAGTTAATACGAAAAATTCATTACAACTAAAAAATATGGGTGGTTGGAGGTTTGAGCGGATGTTTTCTTAGCGTGCACTTACTAGACAAATTGCATCATTGCGCTACTAATATAAAAGCACTAGTGCTGTAAATTTAAATAAAAGCACCAAGACTGTAAATAAACATTTGGAGCATTGGTGCATTAAATTTATAGAAACATCAATGCTTTAATTAATAAAAATGAACTATCTCTTATAGTCTATTATGGCATGGATCGAGGCGTTGAATGAAAAAAACATCGGTGCTTATGTCCTTTAAAAATGCCCTGGGCATTACTTTTTAAGGAGGGCACTGAGGTAGGAAAAAAAATCTTGCAGCCCTTGTTCTTTTATCTTCTCCAACGCACTGGGTAATTATGCGTTGTTGAAAATGGCAACAAGAAATGCTAAAAATAGATGTGCTAAAAATAGCACTACTATAAATAGCAGTTTGAGCACCAGTGATGGATTGAGCAATAGGGAATGAAAAAAGGAAGTGCTAAAAATAACATTGTTATTTTTAGCAGTTCGGGATGGATTCCAATTTTAGTCAGTCCCTGGACTAAAATAGGAAGTAAAATTTGAATTTGAACTTAACAACTGTTTGAAAATAAATTAATTAATTCACCATGAGTTAATTAGTTGTGAAAAATCAAACATGAAGTCTATGTGAGGACATGCAACAGTTTCTCTATTAATTGAGGAATTTATCCATCAGTTAAAGAGATAAGGATGAGTTCTAATTTTAGTTGTAATTAGTTGGCTCAGTTAACTGAGTCAAATCCAGTTATATTGATTTAAACAGTTTGTTTAAATTAATGTGAGTTCAGTTAGTTAATGCATGCTTGCATATAACTGCTGCACTTTAGATAACTGAATATTCTCTCATGAATAACTCATGCATGTCAGTTCAGACAGAGACCCAATTGAGATCAGAGGAGGGACAATATAATATCAGTTGGATGGATTTTTCCTATAAAGGAAGCTCATCCATGGAGAAGTATTATCTCCTTCAGGATTGCGCAGTTGGATCAGAGGTTAGTGAGTGTGTGAAGAGGCCAATTCACACAAGTGATAGCACTAGACCCCAAGGAAAATTGCGTAAAGAAATAGGAGGCTTGGAGGGCAGAGGAGAAGGTTGGAGAGAGGCCTTTAACTATCTATGAGTAGCAGAGGGATTGCAGAGAGAGCAAGATAGCTTGTGAGCTAATTCTTTTTGTAATCCAGACTATATTTCCACTTGTATGATAATACAGAGATTGGGGTTTTAGGCTGAGGCTTTCCTTGGGTTATTTCTTCTGTGTTATGTGTGATTGATTTCTCATTCTTAGTTATATGTGTTCTCTTGATCTTGCTCAATTCGATTAAGCTTCTGCAAAGTGTTGTAGAAGTAGATCTTGTATTTTGCTTTAGGATATTGCATAATCAGGTGATCTACAAGTGGGAAATTTCTACATGGTATCGGAGCAAAGGTGATTAAGGAAGAACAATATACAAGAAGGGAGAAGTTTGAAGTTTGTGATTCCTAAATATAGAAATCGAGTTCTTATCACATCTCTATTTCACCTATGGTGTTCAATGGTTTAAGAATCGAATATGCCCTTGATGGTAGTTCGAATTATATAGCTTGGAAGGATCGCATGGAAGCAGTACTAGAGGATAACGGTTTAAAGGACTTCATTGATCAAGAAGTCCCCAAGATGACTGGTGCTACTGAATTGGCTGAATGGAAGAAATGTGTGGCTAGAGCAAGGAGAATGCTTCTGGAGGGAGTTCGAGATAACATAGTCTCGAGTCTCCATGGGAAGGAGACACCGTTTTAAATGTGGAAAACATTGAAAGATCTATATGAGAATAACAGTGATCAGAGGGAGTTGGCACTGAAAGAAAAGCTTATAAAGTTCAAGTGTGAAAAGGGCAACACGATCTCTACGTATCTGAACAAGCTCACCACATGTAGGTATGAGCTTGGAAGTGTAGGGATCGCGACAGCTGATGATGACATGGTGAGTCTTGCACTCCTCGGTCTTCCTAAGAGCTGGCATAGCTAAGAGGACTCGGTTAATGGAAGAGAGAAACTGCCAGATTGGGAACGACTTTGGTCGGATTTGATGTAGGAAGAGATAAGGAGAAGCACCAGAGATGGTTCTTCATCCATGTAGGATGAAGAAAATTGTGCCTTAGCGAGTAAGGCGAAGAAGGGGAAGGAGAAGGTTTCTCATTCCAAATCCAGTTCTTCCCATGGTGGGAAGAAGTTTGACAAATCGAAAGTGCGATTCTTTCGTTGTCATGAGGTGGGCCATTTTGCTACAAATTGTCCACTAAGGAAATCCAAGAAGGGATCCGTGGAAGGATTAGAAGGTGAGGTACTAACCTCACAGTTCGAGTTGGATTTCACATTGTTCGCATGCATGGTTTCAGCCATGGTGGGAAGTGGTTGGTTTCTTGACAGTGGAGCTTCTTTCCACATGACCGGCGACAAGAGTTTGTTCAGTACTTTGGAGGAGAAAGATCTTTAGATACTCATAGCAATGGGTAATGATGAAAAGTATAGTGTCTCAGGTGTAGGCACGGTTATTTTTCAGAGGGAGCATGGAGCTCGCCTTACCTTGACCGATGTCAAGTATGTACCAGGTTTGAAGATAAATTTGGTGTCGATCATGATGCTGGAAGACGAAGGCTATGCTGTAGTCTTTAGTAAGGGAAAGGTTTTCCTTAGACACATCATCACTAGATAGGTGAAGCAGATCAGTTCATGGGTCAAGAACCTGTATGATCTTGAGGTTCAAGATGAATGCAAAGCCTTGAGGAGCAAGGCAACTGATGGAGACTTGGTGGTTGAGAGGGAGAGTACATTACCTCTCAACATGCATCGCCAGAGGAAGTCTCAGACAATTGTGGAGGAGCCATGATTGGTGAAGCAGCTTCAGGAGGTTGTGGAGCAGCCACAATTGGGGAAGCTGAGAGGAGACAGAGTGGAGGCATCCACTCATGCAGAGACCTCTAGTAGGGGGAAATTTCGAGCCAAGTGGGAGAAGGGATCACATGCATCCATACCTCCAGGTAGGAGGTGGGGCGATGTGGAGAGATCGTCCCAAGAAGGCTGGAATAGGGGCAGGAACCTTGAGGTACCCAACCTCTTTGATTCGACTTTGCTACAGGAGCCCCAACGAGGAGTAGTAGGACTGGATGATTGGGTAGAGACAGATGCGGATGGAGCGACAGAGGTAGCTACAGTGCAAGAGTCCCAAGACAGTGTAGAGCTAGTAGGCTGCAACAATGCGAGAGGCACAGGAGTATTGCACCAGTGAAGAATGGCACAGAGAGGTGTGCAACGGTGCGAGATGCATGGAGTGTTGCAGCAGCTCAGAGGTCAAAGAGGGAGCACTTGTTAATAGCAGGTAGAGCTTCAACATCAGAGTATGTTTCTAGCCCAACAGAGAGGTCAGTTGGGATTTTTTTTGTTTCTAGAGTTGCTGGAGCAACCACACTTGGTAGAAGTGTTGCATGCAAAACATTCCAAAGGTACAGGATCGGGTTCGAGTTGAATTCCTTTCTTGTTGAGAGGGAGTGTTGAAAATGGCAACAAGAAATGCTAAAAATAGAAGTGCTAAAAATAGCACTGCTATAAATAGCAGTTTGGGTACCAGTGCTAGATTGAGCAACAGGGAATGAAAAATGGAAGTGCTAAAAATAGCATTGTTATTTTTAGCAGTTCGGGATGGATTCCAATTTTAGTAAGTCTCTAGACTAAAATAGGAAGTAAAATTCGAATTTGAACTTAACAGCTGTTTGAAAATAAATAAATTAATTCACTATGAATTAATTAGTTGTGAAAAATCAAACATGAAGTCTATGTGAGAACATGCAACAGTTTCTCTATTAATTGAGGAATTTATCCATCAATTAAAGAGATAAGGATAAGTTCTAATTTGTGTTGTAATTAGTTGGTTCAGTTAACTGAGTCAAGTCCAATTATATTGATTTAAATAATTTGTTTAAATCAATGTGAGTTCAGTTAGTTAATGCATGCTTGCATATAACTGTTGCACTCCAGATAACTGAATATTCTCTCATGAATAACTCATGCATGTCAGTTGAGACAAAGACCTAGTTGAGATCAGAGGAGGGATAGTGTACTATTAGTTGGATGGATTTTTCTTATAAAGGAAGCTCATCCATAGAGAAGGATTTATCTCCTTCAGGATTGCGCAGTTGGATCAGAGGTTAGTGAGTGTGTGAAGAGGGCAATTCACACAAGTGACAGTACTGGACCCCAAGGAAAATTGCGCAAAGAAATAGGAGGCTTGGAGGGAAGAGGAGAAGGTTTGAGAGAGGCCTTTGATTGTCTATGAGCAATAGAGGGATTGCAGAGAGAGCAGGATATCTTGTGAGATGATTCTTTTTGTAATCCAGACTATATTTCCACTTGTATGATAATACAAAGATTGGGGTTTTAGGCTGAGGCTTTCCCCGGGTTATTTCTTTTGTGTTATCTGTGATTGATTTCTCATTCTCAGTTATACGTGTTCTCTTGATCTTGCTCAATTCGATTAAGCTTCCACAAAGTGTTGTAGAAGTAGATCTTGTATTTTGCTTTAGGATATTGCATAATTAGGTAATCTACAGGTGGGAAATTTCTACATGTGTAACAATGCATTGGTGCTTGAAACGTATAATGCCTCGATGCTTATGTGTTTACAAAAGCCCCGATGTTGTACTGTTTTCAAAAGCAGTGCTAGTGCTTCTAACACACCAATGCATTAAAGGTAATAATGCAATGGTGCATTAAAGGTGAATCACACTGGTTCATGAAATGTATATCATCCCAATGATTATTTATTTTACAAATGCACCAAGATACCAATTTTTATTATTGTAAATACCGTTGTTGAAAAAATCGTGTTGGGAGTGGTGCACATTAATATATAATGTCCCAACATCATGTATTAATGCACTAGGATACCATTTTTTATGAATGTAAATACTGTTATTGAAAAAATTGTATTGGGAGTGGTGCGCATTAATATAAGTTGTCCTAGTATCATTTTCTCTTTTTTAGAAACATCAACCTGTGACAGTGCAATTATTGTGATTTTTTAAATTTGTTATTCATCGAAAAATCAACATATATCTTATAACAATATTCATATAAATTAATTTTTTATTAGTGCATTTGTATATGATGTTTTGATTAATTTTTTTTATCGTTGTATTTCACATCTCTTCATTATAATATTTAATCATCCATATATTTAATTAGTGGTGCAATATTTCACAATGACATTGGACAATGCAATAGAATAAATTAAAATGTATTTTATTATGTATGAATAAGAGGCTTTTTGTCATAGAAAATGGGATAGTTATTGGGAATTGCTTGTCTTTCAATTGTGACACAATGTCCATTACATTATATAAAATGTCTAATTTTCAGAGACAATTATTTCAAAAAACATAACAACTTGCATTGATATCTAGATAGATTATCATTCTTCATTGGAACTATTGTCAGTGTTCGAGCTACATCCATGACTTGGGTTATTTGAACAAATTTTTTGTTGATTGCATTGATTGTTTTTGTCTTCTTCAAGTTTCATTTGCAAACATAAAAATAAAGTGTAATGAGTGTACCTACATTGGTGAGCATAATGAAAATTGAAATGAATAATATAAACTTAGAGAAGTAAAATAACATAGATGCTTACAAATTTCACAATTAATTTTTTATATGCCAACATATACTGACAACCCATATTTAAGCCAATGTCAATTAACTCTCCTCATGGCTCTTCTTTGTATGTTAGCAACTATTTGAAGACATTCAAGGATGATTATTGTAAAACAACTTAAAATATACAAAAATGAAATCTTAAGTTGTTATAAGGAAATATTCACAATTATTCACAAACTTTGATATCAATCCTTTTTTTTTTTTTCTTGTCGTCTGGTTTTATGTGATGAATGAGTTCCATTTTATTTTCATTTCTGCAAGAAAATACTTGAAAATTAATATTTAATGCTAAATTATTTATTTATATGTACCTAATGTAAAAAAACAACGATTACACACATTTGAAGCATGTTTTTGTTGAGATGGATCCTCCCGTGTTGCAATTATGTTCATTTATTTGACCTCCTTGTACACTTTTTGGACATTCATACTGGCATGTTTCGGATATCAACTTGTTGATCCTTCCGGATTTTCATAATATTCTTGAAAAAGTGATAAACTATTTTTATATTGATATATGAAAACTAAATATAACAAAAATGATATTAATAAATGAATGCTTTGTATTAATATATACATTATAATTCTAGAAAGGCATTTTAATTAGCAATATTTCTTTTTGAATGAATTTTTTTGTTGTTGTATGTTTTTTTATTGCAAATCTGACATATCTCATTATTCATTTCTCTGGAAACACATCCTATAGTTTAAATATAACTTGGCTCTTGGAATCATTGGATTGATTTTTGTGTTGTAAGATGAAAGTACATCTATACTTCGTTTCACTATATCCCTCATAGTTTTGTAAATACTTTTCCTCTTTCATTAACCTCCAACACCACTCCAGATGAGTTAAGGACTAATTCATCATCATTTGCATGTTTATAATTTTTTATTTTATTAGAACGACATTTTTTTTCCTTCGTTGTTGGTCCTTGTAGAACATTAAACATATCTAAATTAATAGATTGTTTGAAACATGTTATCTCATATTATTAAGCATATTATTAATGCAATTCAAAATAAAAAAACTCATATTGAATAGTATTTTTTCATTCACATGATTCACCCTTTTACAGTATTTCTATCATACTTTTACACTTCTACATTTAGGTAAGAAAGAACCTTATCGGGTTTCGTCATTTTGTGGCTCTCCATGACACACACTAGCCAAAACATATTAGTTAAACTTGCATTTAGTTCAAACATATTGATTTTGTAAATAATTTACAAAGAAATTGTCTTTTTTGCTTCTTTGGATGTGATATCATTGTGTTGATCAATATTTGTGTTACTTGACAACTTCTCAGACAATTTTTTTTTATCAATATACATCTTGTACCATTCAATAGATACGACATTAAATATATTTTATAAATAGACACATAATTTTAAGCTAAAAAGAGGTCTGGTAACCGGTGTGCTTATGCTCATAAACACATCAGTGAGTTTAATTTAGTAAATGCACTGGGGTGTTTAATTGTTGAGCATTGACAACAAAAATTACATTTTTTAAATAACTTTAAATTATGATGGTGCGATATGTAATGATAAAAGAACTGCCATCACAGTAAAAAATGAAAACACAAAAAATTAAACTTAAGTCTTTTGGACTTCATGGTGCTATTTGTGAGAGGCGCACCAGTGAGTTATATTACATAAGGCACACCGATAAACATAACCCATTTTAAAAAAAACAGACAAAGCCGACAGGGTTTGGATTTGATTCAAAAAGTGGCCCCCCTACATCTCAAACGCATTATATATAGTAACGCAAAACCATTAAATCTAAAATTCTTCAAATGAAAATCCCTAATTTTGAAGTGGAAGAGGGGGTTAAACACTAAGGTGAAATTTTACAATCACATAAGCAAGAAGAAGCAAGGGTTTTGTTTTTTCTCTCTATATTTTAATTAAATCTAAATAGGGACATAGATTGTAAGAACTTTTAATAGTAAAATCAATAGTAATATTTTTATTATGCATGGTTTTTATTTTTTGTCTAAAGTTTAATTAAATCTAAAGAAATTGTAAAATTTTTTATTAGAAAATCAATAGTAAATTTAAATTTTTTACTATGTAGGGTTTTGATTGAATCACGATATGTTTCAAATTTCGATTTTCTGAATAGTTTTGTTGTTTCAAAGTATTATTCTAGTGCTCCCAGTATGCTCTTGTGTAAATCTCTCCCTTGAAATTTTGGGAAAAACAATGAAATATTGAATAACTTCTTACTATTTAAAAGACTTGATGAAATTGTATTTCGAAAAAACGATTACCGCTCATTTTTAAATTTGAAAAAAATAAAATCATGGCCTTTTTTTTGGTTTTTTGAAACACCAGTGTGTTTCATAGTAAAAAGAATCGATGTATTTATTACTAACACACACCAATTAAGATAAATTATGGGTGCTCCAATTTTTTTTAACACATTGATATGATAAAACTCCTATTTTTTTGGGTAATGTCAAACTAATTAGAGATTGTGGGGCATTGCATAGGGGGGTAGGAGAGCATGGCTCTGAATTTCGCCAAAATTTTGACCCTGCGGTCTCCATTAGGGTTTGGGTAATATCTTTGCATATCGCCGCATAAACAGACCGTAGTCACACATAATAGAAAGGGAGGCCATTCCCAGTTGTGCTGCCGACTGAGGGATAGGGATTAGGGACATACATAGTAATCAAGGAGTGTGGAGCAAGTGATGGTCAGATGGGAGGTTTTAATGCGAAGTGGTTATTTCTTTGCTAAGATGGACGAGGAACTGCTGGACTACTCCTCTGACTCATTGGAACCAGTGCTAATCTGAACAGAATCTCCACCTCAGCCTTCCAGTATGAAGCTAATGGGAATATATGATTCACCAACCCTGTAGGTAGTCTCACCTAAGTCATCTTCGAAGGAGGTCTTTGGCAACACATCACCACATGGTATTGAATATATTTTTTCAACACCTAGATAAAGCTCACTAGGCTTTCAATTCTCAGTTGAACCGATGTCCCAAACATGGGATTTTTCTCAGACACGGACAAGTTTGTTGGTTCCATCTCCATCTTATTTACAATTTCTGGAGAGATGCATAAACCCTAGCTCAGTGGAAGAAAGGGATACAGAAAACCCTAATAGAGATGGCACAGAAGGGGTTTCAGTACAATATGGTGGTCAGGGTTCCTCTGGGCTCCAAAAAATTGCAGGAAATCCCCCAGGGTGGAGGGTTGAAGCTATTTCAATAACACATGGGTTAGGGGCTTCTTCTTTGGCCCAGACCTTTGGTTGTTTTGCTGGAATCACTATCAGTGAACCAGACCACTGTTAGCCAGAAAGTAGGGTTTGTGGAACTGAAGGTAATCTCTCAAAGGGTTCAAGAAGAGTGGAGGAAGGATTACGAAGGGCACGAGAGAAGAAATCTAAATCCACCAGAGTAATGGAAAAAAGGCATCAACTTGTTCTTGGGGAAGGCATTAAATTGAATGAGGTTATGGACATAGCAAATCGAGTACTCGTGGGTAGGGTTCAGGGATGCAATTAAACAACAACGCATATGACGAAATGGGTTATGGAGGTTTGAGGATAAGTCTTAGATGTTATGTCATCCGTGGTAACAATGACCAGGGACTAGTTCGCGCTTCGTTTCACAAGAGTCGAACATACATCATGGGTTCTAAGGAAATTTTGGCACATTGAAATGGATCCTATAATGTTGAAGAGATGGTCTCCACTATTTGATCTAGAGTGAGAACAATTGGGAGTCAATCTGATTTGGGTTAGGGTGTCAGGACTCCCTCTAAAATTTTGGATAGAAGATGCATTCAGAAGCATTGGGGATGATTTGGGGGTATTTTAAGATTATGATAAATCCTTTGGGAAGATGGATTTTTCTCGTATATTGGTTCACCTTGACACCAGGGAGGGCTTGGTGGAAATCTTGCAGCTACAGTGGTGGGGTTTCTCCAAATTGCAAAAGTTGGATTATGAAGGGGTCTCGTTTAGATGCAGGAGGTGTCATGAAGTTGGACACATTTTCAAGAATTCCCACTACTTTCTAAGGAGAGGATAGAGAAGGATAAAATTTGTGGGATGGAAGGATCCTTCATAAATAAATATGACCCAAAAGCTATGGCGCAGGAGCATAAAATTGTTTTGGCCTGCTAGAACAAAGGCGAAGAGAAGAAATATGTAAGGAAATCTCAATCTCCTTGTCCAACACCTTCAATGGTTACCCACTCGCGAGCTTCATCAAAAACGCCTAATTTGGGTACCTTTCTTCTTTCCCCATCCTTGGATCCTAATACATCCTTAAGTCCATATTTCATCTCTACAGTCTCATGTCCTTCTATGTGTTATCACTGTAAAAGTTTTTAAAATTTTGGAAAACCCGCATGGTTCCAAAGTTTTTGTGTTAGACATGGTCAAGTCATTTTTATGTTTTTAGAGTCTAAGTCATAGGGTTAGAGTCTCATTTCCATCATCAAATAAAGTTCAACAACCTTGTTTTGCCCCTTATGGATCCCATATCATGTTTAAAGTTTCATGTGTCTAGTCATTTCAAAAATTTGAACGCGCTACGAAACTATCTAGGCATTTTCGTAGCACAAAGTCCTGAAATTACACTACATGCGCTACGAAATTGGGGATTCATAGTTAGGTATTTTCGTAGCGCAAAACCCCGAATTTACACTAGATGCGCTACGAAATTGGGGATTCGTGAACAATCATGTCTAGCTGTCAAATCCACTAGAATCCATTAAAATTTCATCATCAGGTGTCAGTCCATGAACCTTACCTCTCACATGCAACCATTCATATCCATCATTAGATTCGTTAGGGGTCATTTGTCTGTAGTCATTTCAAATTTCAAAAAAGGAAAGGGTTAGTTGATCCTGGTCATATTCGTGTTGATCTTGGTCATATTCATGCAAGAGACACTTGATGCTGTTCTTAAGTTCGAGTAAACAAGCCCAAGGTGAGCAGAGACCAGAATTCTTCTGCAGGCTTCAAGCGAGGCAGCTCTTCATCAAATTCAAGCGAGGCAGTTCCTCAATTAAGCAAGGTAGTTTCTTCCAGGTCTTCTATCTACAGGGATTTCAAAGGAGAAATGTCGGAAGAAAGAAAGAATCACAGGTCAGGCCGATGTCTGAGAACTAAACTTGAAGGCTTAGATGCTCTCACAAAGGATAAAACAGTTGAAGAAGCCTTCAAAAAAGTAGGTTGTTGGAGGTTTTGTGAGAAACTACAGGGAGGACATAACCAAGTGACCAAGGAATTTGCTCTAAATTTCACAGGTTTACATACAAAGATTGGAGTGTTAGAATTGCCAATTTCTCCTGAAGTTATATCTTTAGTCACAGAAATTCCTAGAGGTCAGGAAAAGTGGTTTAAGAATTTCAAGTTTGAAATGGCACCATGCAAGATATTCTTGAAGCCAGAGTTTGTAGACACAGATTTAACTAAAGCAGTGCCAAGGGGTTATGTCAAAGATTCATATGCCAACCTACTCTCATGCATACAAAGGTACTTCACCTGTGAAGGAAGATACCACAAGGTGTATTCTTATCATTTCAAACTCCTATTGCATTTCACTGGGATAATATCTCTAGATCTACCTTTCTTTCTGTTTCGGAGTTTAGGCAAGATGTCTGATAAAATACAGTTGAAGAAAGAGGCATGTGAAACATCATTGTTCCATCATGGCTTAGTTAAATTAATTGTCTTGCATGAACTTTAGAAGGTAGATAGAGAGTGGTCTTCATTTCTCTTTATGTTTGGTTTTAGAGCTGAAACAGGACTTAGCCCTAGGGCTAAGGAAATATCATCACCAGTGACTAGTCACCCTACAGAAAATAGGTCAAGCAAGTTTGTTAAAATGAAGCCTAGAAAGCAAGTTAAGGAGCCAATGACTAGAACACCATTGGCTGTTCAAGATACTCCTCAACATTCACAGAAGAAGAAAGTTAAAATTAAGGAAGTAGCACAAGAGCAGTCCATTGGTGATGTTAGGATATTCTGACACATAGGATATAGTTAAGTTCAACTTGGTCTAGCATAGAGTTAGGTTAGAGTTAGGTAAAGTGTGTTTCTTTACCGTTGTACATTTTGTAACTTACAATCCGACGGTCACGATATGTAGTGATCCGACGGTTCACTCTCACCTCGGTATTACCGACACTTGATCCGTGGCTTGACACCCGATTGGTCCATGAGTTCTATTTAAAGCGCATGGAGGGTCATTGTTCGGGTAATCCGTGCATGAGAGAAGCTTATGTAAATTTTCATTCTTTGATTAATAAATTGTCTGTACCCACGTTGGGACAGGCCGTGGACTGTTTCCCTCCTTGCACTCTGAGGGTTTTAACCACGTCAAAAATACTGGTGTATTGATTTGAGATCTGGTTGTGAGCGGTGTCCTTTTGGTATTCTTTCTGAGGAACTTACCCTGTAAATTCCTACATGGTATCAGAGCTATTTGAGGGCCGCGTCCGTTGGTGATCCAAATCTGAAGCCGGTAGAACTGCATGCGGCTGTCGTTTCCTAGATCTGCTGTTTCTGACTGCTTTCGGGCCGAGAGGACTGCTCTGTTGCATTCGGAGCATCTGTTTCAGTGAGGAACCCCTTTCGTTTCACGCGAAAAGGTTTCCGGTAGCCCTAGCTGCGTCATTTTTCAGATCGGGAGGTATACAGTGTTTTTTTTTGCAGTTTACTGTCATTTTCTCTCTGCTTATTTCGGTTTCGGTTTATTTAGCCTTTTTTTTTCCCGGATCTATACCTTTCATTTCTGCGTATGCTCTTTGCCCTGCGACTCTGTGCGATCTGGGCAAATCAGAAACAGAAAGAAAGGATTTTTCTCATGCGTATGCTCTTTTCCCTGCACCTTAGTGTGATCTTGGAAAATCAGAAACATTGAGAAAAATATTTAGTTTTTCGGTTAAAAGCTAACTTTGAGATTTTTTTTTTAAAATTCTAGTTTTTTGGCTAAAGCTAACTTTGAGCCGTAAGGTTCGTTTTTCTTTGCATATTCGTGTTGGGTTTTGTGTTTTGTGTTTTGTAGGGGAAAAGAGCCTTCCCAAGGCAAGCACGCAAATCGAGGCCCCCCCCCCCCCCCTCTCTCTCTCTCTCTCTCTCTCTCTCTCTCTCAAATATTTTGTATAGATCAATTGGTTCAAAGACTTTTTAAGAGAGTAGAGGTCTTGGGTTCAAGTCTCCATTTTGTGGGGGCGGATTTTTTCATTCCCGCACATTCGCGCACTTTGCCGGCAACGTCAACAATTTTTTTTTCAAAAAGCCATAACTTCTTCATCCGGAAGCCTTTTTCAGAGCCGTTTTTTTTAAAACCGCCTATTTTTTCGAGATCTATCCATTGGACCACTTACTTTCAGCATCTTCAGCTTCAGTTTTTTTCAAAAAAATGGAAAGTCCATGCCAAGTCATTCTTGACAGCACTAACTACTTCCAATGGGTAGCCTACATGGGAGATTTACTTAGAAGTAAAGGTCTCTTCAGAATAGCCACAGACCAAGAGAAGAAACCCAAAGATGAAGACAAGGCCGAAAAATGGGAAAATAGACAAGATCAAGCACGTGGTTTGATAGGAATGTCTGTTTCTCCTGATCTTAGATTCCACATTGCAGAAATTGAAACTCCTCATGAAGCATTAGAAAAACTTGCTAAAGTTTTTGGGATTAAAAATGAAATTAGAGCCCATCAACTTGAGAATGAGTTGCTTACTTTGGATCCTAATAATTTTTCTTGCATTGAAGATTTCTTGTCCAAATTCAAGACCCTTAGATATCTCTTGGAAGGTGTTAAAGTTAAGAAAGAAGATGGTAACCTTATTTATTCCATCCTTACTAAGTTGGGACCAGCCTACTCTGTATTTGTTTCCACTTTCCATTCTACAAGGGAAGCTTTCATTTGTCAAGGCAAAGACTACAAACCCCCTTCCTTTGACTCCTTTTGTGATTCCTTAATAAGAGAACAAGAAAAACTCTTACACCTTGGTCTTCTTAATCTTGGAAACTCTTCCTCGAAAGCGTTAGCCGCCCAGCAGCAACCAAATTCAAAGAATCCTAAGAAGTCTTATCCTCAAAGGAATGGTCCTAAACCAACTCAGCCTCAAGATGAAAGATCATTTCAGCAAAATGACAAGACCAATAAAAACAAATGGAAGAGGACTGACAGACATTGTAACTTTTGTAATCGAGATGGCCACTTAGAATCTAAATGCTTTAAGAAGATGGAAGCCTTGGAAGCCGCAATGAAGAAACATAACATCCATCTGGAGCCTACTTCAACTTCAACTTCCGGAACGGCACTTTCTGCATGTCATCGTCAATCATCTCAGTCTGGTTATGCATTAAATGTATCTTCTTCTTCTTCTCATTCTCATGAGTGGCTCATTGATTCTGGAGCCTCTTGTCACATGGCCAAAAACCAAGCCATGTTTTCTTCTTTAAATGATTGTAACACCAAAAATATATATGTTGGTGATGATAGATCTCTTAATGTTGTAGGGACTGGAACTGTTCATCTAGACAATGGTCAGTTCAATGATGTATTATGTGTTCCAAACTTATCCTGCAACCTTCTATCTGTCTATCAGATAACTCATTCAGGTGAAGGTAAAATTGTTGAATTTTCACCTCATGATGTTGTAATCAAGGATCTAAAAGATCCTAAACAGATTCTAGCTACTGGTCTTGCTGATGATTCCAAAAGGTTGTATAAGTTTCACAACTTTGGGTCATCCCATCTTCCCTCAGTATTTGTTGCTCATAATGATGAAGTGAGCAAACTTTGGCATGAGCGGTTTGGTCACTTAAACTATCGCTCCCTTCAGCATCTATGTAAAGAAAATATGGTGACAGGTCTTCCTATGGTATCTTGCAAAGATGGTGTTTGTTCCGGATGTGTACTCGGAAAACATCATCGGGACAGTTTTGACAAACGTGCCTCTTGGCACGCCTCAGCCCCTTTACAGCTTGTGCACAGTGATTTATGTGGTCCTCTTCCTGTTGCTTCATTCTCTGGCTGCAAGTACTTCTTAACTTTCATTGATGATTTCTCTAGACGCACTTGGGTATACTTCTTAAAACTCAAGAGCGAAGTATTTAGCACTTTTTTGGCCTTCAAAGCATTTGTTGAAAAACAATCTGGACATCAAATTCTTAAGCTAAGAACTGATAATGGTGGAGAATATGTTAAAAACGCATTCATCAACTTTTGCACCGAAAATGGAATTCAAATGCAACATACTGTTCCATACACTCCACAACAAAATGGTGTAGCTGAAAGGAAAAATCGCACCTTAAAGGAAATGGCTAATTGTATGCTGCAATCTAAAGGACTCAGTCTTAGTTTTTGGGCCGAAGCAATTAATTGTGCAAATTATATAATCAATCGCACTCCTACTAAGGTTCTAGAGAATATCACTCCAGAAGAAGCTTGGAGTTCCATTAAACCAGATGTAAGTCACTTTCGTGTGTTTGGAAGTGAAGCATGGGCCCATATTCCAGATGAAAAGCATAAAGCTTTAGAACCTAAGAGTGAGAAATGTACTTTTGTTGGATATTCTGAAGATGTAAAAGGTTATAGACTTATTCCATTTAAGTCCAAAAATGTTATCATTAGAAGAGATGTAAAATTTGATAAATCGGCCTGCGAGCCTAGTCCGGCGGATGTGCCACCTCTTCCTATCTCTTCTATCTTTGAAAACATTTCTTCTTCTGATGATGAAAGCGAGGATGATAATCCTCCCCCACCTTCTCAGGATCCTCAACTTCCAAGATGGGTCCGTGCTACTCGGGATGCAGCAGGTGATCTTGCCGGTGATCCTACAGATCAGCGACGTACACGTTCTCAGTTTGAAAGAGCCTCTTCTTTACTGGCTCAAGCTCCAGTAAATCATGATCCTGACACTTTTGCAGAAGCTTCAGGCCATCCACATTGGGAAGCAGCTATGAATGAAGAATATCATTCATTGATGACAAATGATACATGGGATCTTGTTCCTCTACCAAAGGGACGCAAACTTGTTAGATGCAAATGGGTTTACAGAACCAAGTATGGACCAGATGGGAAAGTTGATAAACATAAAGCTCGTCTAGTTGCTAAGGGCTTTTCACAGGTTGAAGGCATTGACTACACTGAAACCTTCTCTCCAGTTGCCAAAATGAACTCTATCCGCCTTGTTCTTTCCCTTGCTGCCTCTTTAAAATGGGAAGTCCATCAAATGGATGTTAAATCTGCCTTCTTGCATGGGGACTTGCAGGAAGAAATCTATATGGAACAACCCATTGGCTTCATACAAACAGACTCCAGCCTCGTTTGTCGACTTAAGAAATCCCTTTATGGCCTCAAGCAAGCTCCTCGGGCTTGGTATGCCAAAATGGATAGCTTTCTTTTAGAATCTGGCTTTTCTAGGTGTCATTCTGACAATACTGTCTACACCAAGAAAGTGGGCAACTCTCTTATCATCCTTGTTCTTTATGTTGATGATCTTATTCTTACTGGTAGTGATCCCAACCTTATAAACCATGTGAAGTCCAGCCTTCAAAAGAAATTTGAAATGACAGACTTAGGACACTTACACTATTTTCTCGGTCTTCAAGTCTTGCAATCCCAAGAAGGTATTTTCCTTTCCCAGTCCAAGTATGCTTGTGATATTCTTCGTCATTTTCACATGGAAGACTGTAAGCCAGCCCCTTCTCCCTTTCAGTCTGGAGTCAAACTTTCAGTCTCTTGTACTTCTCCTGAAGTTGATGCTACCTTATACCGTCAACTTGTCGGAAAACTCTTGTATTTAACCCATACTCGTCCTGATCTTTCCTTTGCTGTTGGCCTTGTTGCTCGTTTTATGCAAAACCCCCGTGAAAGTCATTGGAAAGCAGCTAAAAGAATACTTCGTTATGTTCGAGGTACAGTACAGTTTGGGATTCATTACAGTGCCAAAGCAGCTCCTCTGTTAGTTGGTTTCACTGATTCTGATTGGGCTGGTGACCTTGATGATCGGAAGTCTACTGTCGGTTATGTCTTCACTCTTGGTTCAGGACCTATTACATGGGCTTGTAAGAAACAGGCTGCCATTTCTCTTTCGTCAGCAGAAGCAGAGTATCGTGGTGCCGTGGAAGCTAGTAAGGAAGCCTTGTGGCTTCGTCAGATCCTATCCGAATTTGGCTTTGAGCAGCAGCATCCAACCACACTTTGGTGTGATAATCAAAGTGCCATTCAGCTATGCAAAGATCCAGTCCAGCATCAGCGCAGCAAACACATTGAACTACACATGCACTTCATCAGAAAGCTCATTCATGACCATGTTCTTGAAGTGCAATATTGTCCAACGGATGATCAGGTTGCAGACATCTTCACAAAGGCTCTCACAGAGGCGAAGTTCACTAAACTTCGATATATGCTTGGAGTTCAGGAAGTTGTCACTAAGGGGGGATAGGCTCTAGTGCCTCCTTCCTTCTCCTATTGTGTCATATTTGTAAATCCTTCAATCCTATCCCAAGTTGTTCTTAAGGGGGGATGTTAGGATATTCCGACACATAGGATATAGTTAAGTTCAACTTGGTCTAGCATAGAGTTAGGTTAGAGTTAGGTAAAGTGTGTTTCTTTACCGTTGTACATTTTGTAACTTACAATCCGACGGTCACGATATGTAGTGATCCGACGGTTCACTCTCACCTCGGTATTACCGACACTTGATCCGTGGCTTGACACCCGATTGGTCCATGAGTTCTATTTAAAGCGCATGGAGGGTCATTGTTCGGGTAATCCGTGCATGAGAGAAGCTTATGTAAATTTTCATTCTTTGATTAATAAATTGTCTGTACCCACGTTGGGACAGGCCGTGGACTGTTTCCCTCCTTGCACTCTGAGGGTTTTAACCACGTCAAAAATACTGGTGTATTGATTTGAGATCTGGTTGTGAGCGGTGTCCTTTTGGTATTCTTTCTGAGGAACTTACCCTGTAAATTCCTACAGGTGAAACAGTCCACAGAAGGGTAACTAGAAGTTAAATAGCCAAAGAAAAGGGTAAAACAATGGTCACTGATGAAAGCCCAGTCTCAAAAGGCAGTTTGAATGATCTTCTTTAGGCTATTGACATTGAAGAGTCCCCTATGGTCCAAGCAGACTTCATTGAATTAGGTGAGGGAAAGTAAAAAAAGATGAAATCCTCTAAAAAATTACAGTTTGATGATCAGGTTTCAGAATTTGTCTTCAAGCCTAAAAGGCCTGTAACTAGGCAGTCAAAAAGGTTACAAGAGGCAGAGCTGGAGATAGATGAAATAGGGGAGATATTAGGTTTTTGTGAAGAGCCCGTAGTGACAGTAGTCCCACCATCACCCATGCATGAAGATGACAGAAATAGAGCAGTCTGTACTCAAGAAGAAGAAAATAACTATGAGAAAGTCAAGAAGAAATTGAAGCTTGCCAATCTTGAGATTGCCAAAATTAAGAAAAGGGCAAGGAAAAATGCAATTGAAAAATCCAATTTCAATAGAATGAAGGCTCTGTGGGAAGATGAAAGAATTTCAAAACCTCAAGTAGTTAGCAGAAAGGCCCAATACTTCACCTGGACTATCCCTGCAATCAAGGAAGCAAGGTATGTCAGATGGATCAATGGCAGACTTAGATCTAATATCAGAAGGATGAAAAGACAAATTGAGGACCTGGAAATTCAACTGAGAAAATCTGGAGGTCAACCTCAGCACAAATGAACAGGGCAGTAAGTGATGAAACCCTAATACAATTTTGGTTGAAACAAAGACATTACTTTTTGAAGTTGTTTCATGGATGGGTGATCTCAAGTATATGTGGCATATTTACATAATGAAACAACTGTGAAGAATCCTTAGAAGGAAAGTTTTTGGGAAAAAATTGTGTAAATTGATTCACACAGCAGTTTCGTAGCGCGCTACGAAACTGTTGTAGGTGACATGCACAACAGTTTCGTAGTGCGCTACGAAACTGCTGTAGGTGCAGTTTTGTTTTTTTCTTATCAATCTTCAAAGGAAAGAAGGGGCTATTTTTGGAGAAGGATGCTGTTGGAGAAATGTGAGGAGATCATTTGAGAAGGTTTAAAGCCCAAGTAAAGGAAAAACTCAAGGAATGAAAGATATATGCAAGAAAAAAGTTTTGTGCTACAAAAACAACAGTTTATTTCATAGCACATCCAGATTGACTTTCTTCATGCAACTTCAAGGAGTTTAATTTTTTGCATAAGTGTAAGAGAAGGGTTCTATGGCTAATTCAACCTATGTTATATGATTAAAGGGGCTATTTTGATCAACAGGAGATTCGAGGAACACCATTGAAGACCAAGGCTACACTGCAGGGGAAATTTTCCTAGTTTTCAGGACAGATGAAGGAGAAGTTATTGAAGGCCAGCAGGAGGGTTATGGACATCACCAAGGTCGAAGTTAAGGAGGAGCAACTGTCAAGTGTCGAATTTAATTCCTAGTTTAAGTTGTTACTATCATAAAAAGGAGTTGCACTCCTAATTGTGTTAGGACTCTAAGATTGTTAGATAACCGATACTTGTAATTAATAGTCTATTTTAGGTATGAATAGGTGTCAAGATAGGAAATTCGAATTCCCCTCATGTTGGATCAGGGAATCCAAGATTGTAATGATAACTCTATAAAGGACAAGAGGTGGAATGCCTCATGGTTGGAAATTTTCAAAAGAAACAAGCATACTATGTTATTGTAAGAGACTGTGTGTTTTTATGTTAATACAGAGATTTTGGCTTCACTACTCAGGATTTAGAGAGAGTTTTAATGTTTGATTTTCTCATGGCTTTCTTTATCTACCTACTTGCAGTGGTATGAACACATGTTACTTAGAATTCATTGATAATGCTCTAACTTCCTTCATGTGTTTATAAACTGTGTTCCTTGCATTATGTCTTTGTTTTGCTAATATATTAAGACTCTTTATGCCCTGACTTCCATGTTAAGCTGATCTTGCTGTTGTACTGAACATGCTCAGACTCCATAGTCCAATAGATGTTTGTTGATTGGCATTTCAACCATTTATACGTTTTCATTTGATTTTTTCCATAGAGTTAGCCATCTAATCATTAAATTGAAATCTTTAACCTAGTGAGAGAGCCCTCTCAGGTTGAGGAGGTTAAGCCTTAGCCAAAAGTTTGGTTTGAAATAGTTACTCAAAGTCTTCCTGATTAGCAGCCTATCAGGGGCTGATTTTGTGATAACACTATGAATGAAGGGGTGGTATCATCATACATTTTAAAATATATTGCATGTCCCATGGTTTTGGTCCCTATAAGTTTCCAAACTCGTTTCCCTGTTATGTCTGCTCTGTCCCATGCTTCTGAATCCTTGATGAAGGAATTATCATTAGAGTCCTGTGCTAGCCATAGATATAACTTCTGATCATTAGCCAAGTGGCCCATAGTAGCCGCGGAGGGGGGAGGGGGTGGTATAGATATTTCATTGCCACCAAAGAGTTCCAAATCCAGCAGAGGTAGACAATCCTTTATATCGAAATCAACTCATAAGACTAGTATGGACATAACATAAGGGAGACAATTATCAATTGATAGGGTTCTTAGAGAAAAGGGAAACTTGATTAAGGTTTCCCGATGAAGTGGCTATCTTTTAATTGTAGAGGGTTGGCTAGCCCTACCAAAAAACTAGCCCTCAGAAGATTAATCGCGTCTGAAAGATTGGATGTGATTTTTCTTCAAGAGACATTAGGGATTAGTGACCAAATTGTTTCTCTATTAGAAGCTATGATTTCGGGATGGACATTCCATGCCTTAGATGTGAGAGGGAGATCGAGTGGTATTGTTATGGGTATAAATGGAAAAATGATGAAGTTATTGAATATTTTGGGGTGGGAAGGTGCTCTAATGGCGGACGTATTCTTGGAGGAATTAGGCCTTGATATCAGGATTGTCAACATATATGGGCCTTGTCACAATCGTATGGTTTACTGGGAAGATATCTTGGGCTCATCCTTCATGCAAGTTGAGAATTTAATATTGGGGGAGATTTGAATTTTTCATTGGGACATGTTGAATCCTGGGGTCACAATGCACAAGTGGACTCACTCATGGATTTATTTGAAAAAATCCTGGTAAACAACAGGGTGATCGATATAAAAGTTGCTCGAACTCAACCAACTTGGAGAAATCGTAGAAGGGACACTACTATGTTAGTAAGGTGTCTGGACCCAAGTGAGGCATGGGTAGTTATGAAAAATAGTACAAAGCAAATTCTTAGTACTATTAAGGGAATTTCATATCTTTTTTTGGTACCATGAAAAATGGGAACCTGTTCAAAGTAGCACTATGGGTTTGTTGATCATGTGCAATGATTGTAGTTATCAACTATATTAGTTAGTATTACGGCCAGTCATATGGTAATTATAATATTTCGTGCATCGATACATAAGAATGTATGTACATAATGGATCACACTTACGGGGTTGATAAATGTTGCAGGGAAACCCGAGGAGAACTTGCAAACAAAATCTTGCTGTTATCCTGGAGGAGGAAGAGATTAGATCTTGCAATCGAACAATAGTTCAGGATTAAGTACGATGGAAGTATATTACTTTCAAAAGGGATACTTAGCCGCAGGAATATGAAGGGCATAAAAAAAAAATTACTCGACAAAGTTTAGGGAAAAGGATTTGGACAACGGACACCGAGGACAATGTTAATAAAAGGGGAGGAGAATGTAATATCCCTTTATTGCGGTAAAACCACTCTGGTTGGAACGAGTTGGGTTGGGAAGAATGACGGAAAAGTCAAAGAAGAATATTTTATTAATTATGTGAATGGTTATTTATTAATAACTAAACAAATGAGATGTATATACCTAGAAATGACACACCTAGAAGGAGATTCCTGCCAAAATAAAATAAAGATAAAATCTCATTCATAAATGAGATTTGATAATTATTTCATGGTAAGTATTATAGAATAAAATTCTAGATAAACTTAAACTCTCAGCTCAAGGGTGAACTGGAGGAGACAGTTGTAAGTTGGGTAGAGAGCAGGCGTGAATTTCCAAGTATCATGTTGATGATTTTAGTTACATTTTCGTACTTTTCTTATCTAAAAAATAAAATATGTGAAGATGTTAATTTATCTGGTTAAAACCTGTGTTGCCTAAATATGTGCAAATGTTACTTTATCTAGTTAAAACATGTGTTGTCGGGTAGTAAAATCTGAAATGAGAATAGCATGTTAGTTCCAAGTAGATTTAGAACTACTTGTGAAAGCGTTGGTGTATAAATATAAAAGGAAATCTTAGGATTTCATTTATATCACATATTAGATCTCTGAAATCTCGATGACTAAGAATGTTGATAGTAGATGTCTTATGAATTATAAGAAAAGGAAAAGATAGTATTAATAGTGGATTTTTCATATGGACTTTGAACATTACAATCAATTACATGGAATGAGTTATTTACTCATGAAAAGTAGAATACGGGGAACAATGACCTTGTGTGAGGGTTAGCTATAGGATTTCCTTAAATCTTTGTACAGGAATACCTTCTGTGTAATGGGTAGAATAATTATGCACACAAGAAAATACAATTTATTAAGTGGATTAAGTGACAAGGGATAAATGTGGCACTTAAGGTAGAAGTTGTTAAGACTGTGAAATCCAAAGGAAATTACTAGATGAACCATTTCTTTAATCTATTAATAAATTGTGTTAACAATATTAGTTTCAAAGTTTAGAAAGATGCTATTTATAAATATAGAAGATGTTTTATATCTAAGGAATTCTTTTGCCTAAAAAATCAAATAATTAATGAGCTTAAACTTATAAATGATGCACTTATAATCATGCGATATGAGTGTTTGCTGCAGGGTAATTGGAAATTTCAGAATATTTGTGAAAAGGTTTGTTTCAGTGAATATTTAAAGTGTACATATAAAGCTATATCACTGAATGTTCCTTTGAATATGTGAAGCGTAAAAAGTTTAAGGTTTGTTTATGTCCTCATTTCACAACAAAATAGTATATAAGATACAATAGGGATATCATCTTTCAAATGGGCATGCGAAGAAGGAAAAAACAACTATTAATGGTTTAGTATATTCTTCTCCATATATTATTAATATGTTTGATATGATAGACTCATGCACATGAGTACATGAGTATTGGACATTGTGATGAAAGTAGAGTGAAGATGGTCAAGAACTAACAAATTAGTCAAGAGCAGTGGAAAAGCATCCGAATGGCTAAGGATTGTACACATACGTGAACTCAAAATAGGGACTGTAATTATAAGAACAACAATGAAGATAGAGTCGAGGAGGAGGTCCTTGTATTTGCATATTGCGCGAGCAGGTGATTTCAAAAGGCTTCTCGAATTCGGAGTTATAGGAATTCAGATCTCTTCATCCTGGAAGATGAAAGTATGTGCAAAAAGCTCAAACCCCACATGATGCACTATCCGGTCAGGTCCTAGAGATCATCAAACACCAGATCGCCTCAATCCTCGGATGAGATAAATAAAACCCCAGTAAGAGCACAAACATAAGTGGTACCTCCAGCCTCTTCTCCAAGGTCTCCACTAACAGTGCCAATTCATTAGCCAGTCTCAAGGATTCCCTCCCGAAAAGCCCCAGTATTTACAGATACAAGGAACTTGCAGAACCCACCACCCAATTCACCTCTGGTAGGCTGGGGAAATCGTTAGTCTGGAAGTGTGTTCTCAGGGGAAAATAATGGTTTCTAGTGTGAGAAGCCAATGAAGAAAAATTAGGGATTTCTGTGAAGGACAAAGAGAAATCTGAAATGCCCACCACGACAACATAGTGAAGCTCTTGGGAGGCTGATGCGAGAGGGATCACTTATATCTAGTCTACGAATATGTCTAGGGATCGAGTCTCGAGAACTGCCTATGAGGCAGGAAGGTCTCCGGATTCAACGTCCTAAGCACCTAGATTTTGCCAATGCAGATCGCTGTAAACATGGCACAGGGGCTGGAATACATCACCACGACAGCAAACTAAGGTTTATTTAACAGTGTTGTTTACACAAGAGAAAAGCCTAGGATTTATTTATGGTTTGTAGTGTATTATAAATGATGAATTTCTGATCCTAAAAATTCACAAATCACCTATGTTCTCTCCACGCCCTTGCTAATGGTGCACTGAATATCTATGTAGGAGTATGTCTAAAAGTAAAATTAGAACCAGATCTCTTAAAATGTTAACTCATATGTTAGTTATTATTTCAATACAATGATTAAAACTAACCAATAAAAACAATAATTTCCAAGGTTAAAACTCTAATTTGATCTACCTAAACAAGTAAAAGAGAAAGCACAATCCAAGGGTTTTGAATCTCGTACCGAAATCTCTCAGAGTTAGTCTAATCATAATTTTATAACAATTAGAATTTGAAAATGCAGAAATAAGGTCTTGTTTCATGGAAGAGAACACTAGTGGGACTACTGCAAATGCCAAAACTCCAGAGGCTGGAGTTGGTGAGGGAGAATAGAAGTGATTGTTCATTATTGTAACACCTAAATAATCTCAGAGCGATGTCAAGTTGTAATGGCTAATTTGTTTAATGTTCAAAACCATGAGTGGATCATACGGTTGAGACTAAAAAATACTTTTAAGAAACACTGACTTGATGGAGGTCAAAGGGAATTACAATAGATAATCATTAATGTAGGTTTGTATGGATCCTGTGAACACTAATGTGATCTTGAGGTCTATCCAATACCAGATTGAAGGTTCTTTGATTTGCTATCTTCGATATGTTCACTCTACATAATTAGTTTTCTGTGAGATTTGACTTAGAGTACTTCTGCAAAATGCTAAGAAGCCCCACCAACTCTATTTTCAAACCTTGGAGATCATAATTTTTTTGACAAATTCCAAACTCTTGGAGATCATAAATTTTGATGACAAATTCATGCCATCGTTCAATGAATCCTTTCTCACCCCTTTGGGGCATTTTTACATACCTGTTAACAACATTAAGATCATTATGTAAACAAATAATTGATGAGATTAAGTGAAGAGGACATGAGAGTTAAACATGTGGGAATTGAACTAGATTGATAAGATTAAGTGAAGAGGACATGAGAGTTAAACATGTGGGAATTGAACTAGATTGATAAGATTAAGTGAAGAGGACATGAGAGTTAAACATGTGTGAATTGAACTAGATTGATATGTGAAAGAGGAATTCAAGGATTAGATGAAGCTACAAGAATTGGTTATGACATTGTTTAGATTTTTTTTAGCTGAGAGTGGAGAATTATGGGTTTCAATAGTCAAGTTACCACATTAGACCACTACAATTAGTTATATTTGTCATTAATTATTGATCATGATACTTGTAAATAAAATGTTTCATTATATGTCACAATTTGGAATGAAACACAAAGACAACCAAGTTTCAATGTAATTTTATCATTTTTAATTTCATTTTTCTTTAACCTTCATAAGTGACAAAAAACATACACAATAAATTTTTAATCATATTTTTTGTAAAATTATATTTTAAACAAGGTTTAAATACTTGATTTAGATATGCAAAGAAGTTATACAAAAATATGTTTACATGTTTCAATTTACAACATCATATCAAAGTTTTTAATTATCAAAAGGATTAAAAGGCCCAATTCCAATAAGGGGACTACTATCTGTGTGATTAGTTAAACTATACTATTTAAATTATTTTAAAAAATAAACAAATTAATAAAAAATTACCCAAAAAAAGAAAAAAAGAAGAGAGTCACCCAACTTAAAATAATACCTAGCTAAAAAATAAAAAAGCCCTCACTAACATAGAAAATTTGAATGGTCCCTAGGTTTTACCAAAATCCCTACTAACTAAAAATAGAAAACCCTCACTAAAAGTAGTCACTAACATAGAGAATTTGAATGGTTCCTACGTTTACCAAAATCCCTACTAAAGTGAAATGTGCAGTGTATACATTGTACCTTGCCCAATAAATCCATCGAAATGCACCCAAGGTACCTTTTGAGATTTTGCAAAGAAGGAAATGTGGGCAAGAACCATGTGGTTTTCCGCAAATCAAAACATATTACACTGATAGGGATCTCTTTTTTAAAATGGTCGGGCCAGGCATTTGTCCACCCTTTTTCCCTGCTCTATTTGATCAGTTGAAGTAGTTTTAAACATTGATTTGAAATGTGTGGTCCTCTATCACCATGTATTAGGGGTTTGGTTCTTTTATTTTGACTTCTCTCTCTTTTGGTGTGTCTGTCTGATAAGACAGATTGATCAGTGGCAGGGGTTCCGATTGAAACTAGGTTTTGGTACTTGATAATATGATTATGGACGAGAAATAAAGATATAGTTCATTTTCTGCCTCTTGTCAAAATCCTTTAACCCATGTCAATGACCTGCTCACTATGCATGCTTTGGAGAATGTCATCCCTCAAAGCAGAGTCTCAAACTAGAGAACTCGGTGTGAATTCAAAGACCACCTTGGGCATTTCAACGTTCCACCCACTGAGGATTTGCAAGAGGGCAATTTCTATTTAGGTGACCATGGAGGACCGTGAGATTAAAAGTATATCAAGAGTGTGAGCACCATAAGAACTTGATGGAGGTGCTTTGCAGAGATTTCAACTCTGTCTTATTCTATCTTTTTTGTATTTTCCCTTTATTCCATTTTTCTATAAAAATAAGAAATTTGAGTCTATCTCAGGAGTTTGAGGTTTTGTGCTGCATATGGGATTTCAAGTATGCCATTCTCTAGGGGTGGAATAGGGTCTGGAATGGACACATTTCTCACATATAATATCAAAGAAGAACAACACATAGGATGATTCTCACATTCTCTGTCTTTTATTCATTCAAGGTCATAGATATTGTAGTGGAACCCTATACTGTTACATTCTCTATTGATTAGTTGGTGGAAAACGAAGATGAGTGTATGGTTCTTGATAATGAGGCCCTATATGATATTTTTTTTAGGACACTCAAGCTCACTTCTCCTAGTTGTAGTTAGCATTATATCTCACTTTATTTCATCTTATGCTTAGGGTGTAGGTTTTATAGATGGGTTAATTGAGCTTAGGGTTTAGTGTTTATAGATGAGTCAATTGGGGTTAGGTTTTGTGGATTTCTTATCTATGCTTTTGGCTTTGAATTCATAGATTTGAGCCATTTAATCTTTACAACCATGAGTTGAGTGACATGTTTCCTGAGATTTCCTGACCAGTTGAAATTAGACCCGAGGAAGCTTGTAGTGAACTGGATTTCCTTCCCTTATCTTCATTTCTTCATGGTGGGATTCACTCCCGTGATCTCACGAGGTTCCCAACAGTACAAAACACTTTCATCATGTTGGTTACATCAAATTTTCCTCACCTGATAATAGGATACAATAACACAAATGCCCATGAAGAGCTCCCTTCAAAATCAATCTCGTTAACACTAGAAATAACAGATGGAATTGCATTGAGGATTAATGCAGGGCCACTGCCCTATATGGAAACCCTTAGTGCACTTGACAATGGAGGTATAATCCCATTTTATTTCTTTTAACTCATTTTTCCTTTTCATTTTTGATTTTTATCTTCAAGGTGGTAATGTAGGTTTCACCTTTAAGTTGCAGGCCGTGTTCTAGGTTTATATGGTATTTTGTTATTTAACTAACATGACGTGCATTGCTATGTTAGGCTTTTTATTTTATCTGATATATTGTTATTCTTTGGTTTCTCTTCAGAATCTACAGTGGTTTTATAGGTTCTAGAATGCTTGTTCGTATTAGCCTTTCTTTTCGATTCATTGTAATATAGGTAACTTGTAGAATAATTAATATTAAGGTGCAATGATATTAGGATTTTTTGATGGGGGCTTCACTCAATTAACCTCTAACATATGATGTGTGTTCATGACATACAAAACAATACCCCTAATTTCACTACATATTGGAAAATACCTTTAAAAATCACATTATTTAATTCCATACCAATACAAACCCAAATACATCTTCCCAATCTAATAAACCCTTACTTCAATAAATATTGTAGGTATCCATTTTTCATTAACATTTTTTTATACCCCTTTATATTTTTTCATTAACTTTGAACTCCATTTTTTATACCTCCTAATATAAAAACCCTTTAGCCCCTAAGATATGCTTAATATATTATATAATGTTTTCCTCAATATATATACCCAAATATGAACACACGTGGTATGGTATTTATCCCACAATGAATCCCCTATGGGTTTTTGTCACCCTTTGATCATATTCCAGTACCTCACTAGTTGTTTCATGAACTATGGAATTGATTTTTCAGGAATGTTGTTAATTCATTAATTTCTTGATATTCTAATGTTTGTATCCCTTGAAATGTTTTCAGTCTGATAAACCTGATGAAAATCAAGGCTACAACAATATTAGGAATACTGAGAAATTTACAAACAATATCTATGGACCATCATCTAATGTATTGTGGTTCATGATGAATAACTTCTAATTTTCTTTAGACAAAATGTTTCACATGAGCAATGCTACAAATCATTTTCTGAATACTGCAATTACTACTGCAATTGTTACCACCACAACTGCCAAAGTTCAACCCAGGCTAAGGGAATTCTATGAGGATGTCAATTATATGAATCTCAATTGGCTCATGATGAACCAAGCTACAAAAAATAGAAGCAATTTGAATAATAACAATAATGAAAATAGTGATGAAGAAGAAGTTACCATAGCTCTAAGGTCGAGCATAATGAATAATCTATTAAATAACAATAATTATGCCAATGGGAATGATTGTAATATTGTCTTATGGTATAGTCTCCATCTCCTTCATGGCCTAGGAAACGATTTCTACGGGTTACCAAATGTGAACTGGGTCCTAAGGAACCAAACTTCATAAGAAGCCAATATGAATAATACCAACAACTTTACTTCCCATATTGCTTCCATTTCCACTGCCTCTAGAGCCAAATAAATGAGTAGCAATGTTGACAACCCTTGATCCACTAACAGTAAGAAACGTGCCTTTAAGGATGCAATATCACCATTCGAATCATTTGTTCCAATTTGTTCCAGGGAAACTGATCAATCGTTGTGCCACTAGACCTCAATCTATCATGGGGATGAGTTTGGGATTCCAACGTGCCAATAATATTGTGCCTCAGCCATTTGTTACTGCAATAGAAAAACGAACTTAAATTGTTGAAAATCATGGAGACAAAGAAATTGTGAAGCGTGCTTTCAAGGCTTTTCGACATAATTTATCAATATCATCATCTCCAAAAGATGATGTAAGTGTCAATTTTGTCGACCTTTTCATAGGATATTGTGCAAAGACTACTAAGATCAATAGAGTTTGGGATAGATCTTGAAGACAAATTATATCTAAATGAAAAATTTGTGGATGTTCTTCCTGTAATAATTTCTTCTTCTTCCTTTATATTTATTTTCAAAATTATGTCCAACTTTTATATGATCACTAGTAGCATTTTTTGAGTGAATATTGAATTTGTTCATCAGATTGAGTAGATGACTTATCAGTCCTTCAAAACAACTTTTATTAATAGAATAGAATAATTCTAGATAGAATTTATGCACCATCTATAAGATTTTAGGAGGTAACTGTGATTTGAACCTTTGAATTTTGCTAGAAATATTTGAATATTATTTTTCTGCAAATATTTATGAGTAAGATCCACTGTATTTATATTTATAGATACATTTATGTACTATGCAATTAGCCTTCTTGAAAAATCTCCAATTTTTTCTAAAAAATTTAAAATCTTTATATATTATTTTTCTACAAATATTTATGAGTAAGATCCATCGTATTTATAGATACATTTGAGAATTATAAAGACTAGCCACAATTGTTGCATTTAATATAAAAATTCTATGCTTGTTCAAAATATGGCTCCTTAATTTTCTCTCCATGTGTTGCAAGTGCCATTAGATCATGCAACAAGAGTTCACCAAGATGGCATGGAAAGCATTGGTAACAACTCCAAAAACAACAAAAGAGAGTAAACATCAAATAGTTATGCAACAAGAGTTCACAAAGATGGTGTGGCAAGCATTGGTAACGACTCCAAAAGTGGCAAAAGAGAGTAAACATCAAATAGTTGATACAAAGCATCTTATGAAGGCTTTGCAAGAGCAGAAGAATGGCCTTGCTCGTCGAATATTTGCCAAAGTTGGGGTCAACAACACAACTCTTCTTTAAGCCACTGAGAGGTTCATTCAAAGACAACCCAAGGTAAGGCATTCTCTCATCTATTCATGGAACATTTTATCTCAACCAACAAAAATAATCTAAAAAGTCTCTATTTCTTTGTTTTCTATATTTAATGATATTTTTTTAGTTGTTATCTATTTGATTTTCTTAAATATTTATTTTTAACATTTGCATTTATATGTTTGGTATTTTATGAAAATTAAGTTTAAAGATGCATCTCAATAGTGAAAATTTGAAAATTTACCAGAATTCATGGTTATCTATTTGATTTTGTAAACATTCATGTATAACATATATATTTATGGGTTTGTTTATTCAAATATTAGCTTAATATATTACACATGTATCAATTAATTATTTCAGTTAATTTCATTTGTATTTACATACTAATTGATTTATGATTTAGTAGAAAGGGGCAACAAAATGTTCAAAGTGAAATAGAATGATGGAATAGGATGGTTAACCGAGAAACATAAACATAAGAGAGAATGTGATGGAATGAAGATGCAATTATTATGAGTGATGAGGAAGAGAGTGTGCATGGTGAGGATGATTGCAGTTATGATGATAGAGACTTGGAAACCAACCATAGCATTAATGCTAAGTCTGTTGTTTCCCGGTGACTCGGTGTAGTCAGATCAATCTCTTCATCCTTGGGAAAATAATAACTCTCATAGGGAATCGAAAGGGCACTTTGACACAAAGAACCATTGTTGTTGAATCTTTATATGAATGTTTGCTACAATTTTATGTAGTGGAAACATTAGTCCCCTATCTTGCAAATGAAACAAATCCAAATCTGTATCCCTATATTTATTATGCATGAGGCTATGGTGATTACTAGATTGATAATAAATCTGTTGATTCACAACTGCGAATGATATATATATATATATATTTTTGTATATAATTCTTGTTGGTTGAATACTAAATTTGGGAGATTTTCTATGATTTGATGACTCATTATGTTTCAACTGTTTTCTGTTACTAGGATTCCTTGGGGTGATTATTGTCATTATTGGCATTTTCTATTCTTAGACAATGTGTTAGTCATTTTTGTTGGTTCTTAACTCTTTGATTTACTGGTTTTCTTTCCAAGGTGGCAGTCCAAAGACAATAATTTTGACATATCTAATGTAAATATTTCTATCTCAATGCAAACACAACTTACAAAAAAATATTAAAATATGTAAAAAATATAGTGTAGTCTAACTTTTTGACATTTTTGACCTTTTTTAGATATATTTTTTGAGATTTTTCCCAAAATCCTGTAGGGATCTCTTGGAATCGTAAGTTTGAGATATGCAATTTGCATAATCCAAGTTCCCCAAAGGGGTTTTCAGGATTCTGAATTCATTTATGCATTCAAAAACACATTTTAGACAACCAAAAACCACAATATTGAAAAAAATCTATCGTCAAATTCTATCCAGAAAACCCATAAAATATTTGACATAATATCTATTAAGATGAAATATTTCAAAGGGATTGCAATGTTTATACTGTGCATAACATATTTCCAAACAAATTTTGTAAAGGAACATGTGTTTCTAAAAATATCCAGAATATCAATATCCCATATGCCTTAGGCTGTTCGATTGACCATGCAAATTAAAATTCAGTATCAAATTCTTGAGTTATGTTACCGAGATTATTTTGTTAGGTGTTATTGGACATGGATTTGTTTGCCACTTCATATCCACTTGGGCACATACAATATTTAGGGAGATATTCATAGACATCTATATCATTATCATTCTTTTCCTCTGCAGGGTAGATTGAGCACCAAGCATGCCTTGCATTAGACCTGTTTGAAAATACATATGTGGAGGGATCACTTAAAGTTAATGATTAAGCATGGATGGATGGTTATGCTTCTTCATTATATGAAATAAAATACCAAAATAATTGTTTTCGACTCTTAAGTGATGCAAATTTTCCATGGATGGGAAGAAGATTTTTGAATATTACCATGGTAATGCCCAACCATTAAAACAAAACCTAGGTGCTTGGCTATGTGAGAAAATGTTTAATAGAGATAGGAAAAAGTGGTTTGATTATAACATTGAGTTAAAGTAGGTTTGGTTTGGAAGATTTCAATTACTTTATAAGGCTCAACAATAATCTTAGTATCATCAACAAAGTATGCCCAACCATTAAAACAAAACCTAGGTGCTTGGCTATGTGAGAAAATGTTGAATAGAGATAGGAAAAAGTGGTTTGATTATAACATTGAGTTAAAGTAGGTTTGGTTTGGAAGATTTCAATTACTTTATAAGGCTCAACAATAATCTTAGTATCATCAACAAAGCTTTATTGCAACTGAAACAACAAGAATGGTATAACTAGTGTCACAAGGGAGGCCTGTTAAGTGCACGATTCACAAGAAGCCAGGAAATGATATAATTACAAGAAAATGTGATCTTGAAGAGGCAAATATCATCATAAGAATATGCATAGTTGGACTAAGGGAATTCAAATGCATCAGTAGGTGAATCTTGAATACTGCTGATTTCCTATATTGGAAATGCAAGACGGTATTTTGTTGCTTGTTCTATCAAACAAATGTCAAGAAAAACTTCTTTCATATAAAATTCAATTGAGGCCTTGTCCTTGGAGGCCATGGATTGGTTGAAAAACTGATTGGCCCATTGATGCAGGGGGTGAACCGATTTATTTATTTTTGCAAGTAAACCTAACCAGTCATGAATTTGTGCTAAGACTCAAGAGTGCGTTGGATTTCTCTGTTGCCTGAGTGATAGAGGCTTTGAGACAAACCACTTCTGCGATTTTCTACTCAATTTCACTGGTATATTAGGAAGAGGGATCCGATAGTGCTCTCTAAGTTTTAGCGATGCTTCGTTTGCACTCTCTATTGGTTAAGATGAGGAATGTGAAGGCTTCTTTGATGTGGTTGCAACATTCCAAGAGGGTGCAAGCTACGATGTCTTATGGGGCTTCTGTAATTTTCTCTACGACCAAGGGCCATATATCCTGGAACTTTACAGTAATTTGGTTGAGCTAATTTTGGAGAGTTTGTTTCTCCTGAAAGATATAATCTCATTCCGTAGTAAGAGAAATAGTTTTTTTCTATTGTTATGCATGTTCAGTCACCAGAACAGTGTGCAACACCTCTGCTTGTCATGAAACTAGTTGAATAAAATTAAACAGTTGAGTCGAGGACCAACCTTGAAGATTGTCGGGAGTCATAGTCAAGGGTTGAGGGATATTGTTCTCAAATGGTTTCCTGCTAGCAACTGATGTCTCATATTTCCCTTAGGGTGATGCTTCTCTCTATGAGCGTTTGGTTGGGGGAGGACTAAGGTGGACTAGAGTGGTGTGCAGTGGTGATGAGGGGGAAAGATCAACGGGTAGGGCCATTTCATGGGTGGTTTTAGGATATATATTCTCAAGGGTAATATGTTGAGTGGTGACCGTTAGTGGGTCAGATTCAAGTAGTAATGATGACAAAGACATATGGACAGGCTCCGCACCTGCAACATGGGTTGTGAGCGCCCCATTTGTATTTTCAGTAATTGAATGGATAATGGAGTCTACCTCCATTTCCATTTTAGTATTGAGTAGAGTTCTGGATGGAAGTATGTCGGAAATGGTGGCAGGTGGCATAGGTCGAGGTTGTTCGAGGTGAGGGATTTTGCAAACTTAGGGATGTGGAGAAAGTGGAAGGTAGATTTCCCTTGAAGATGGGTGTGGTGGTGTGTGATTGGGATTCTTATTCGGTAAGGTCAACAACCTGGGAAGAAGTGGTTTTAATCTTTTTCTTGGGGATCGATGGTGGTTTAGTGGTAAGGAGCCATATATTCGGGATTGTGGGTTCAAAATTAGAGTGAGGGCCCACTGAAATAATCTAAGCAAGAACATGGTTACAGGCTAAAGAAATAACCAAACTTGTGCTAAGAAATTCAGAAAATGTAGGGAAAGGACTTGCTAGAGCCTTGATGTTCTCTAGAGTTTAGTGGAGGGACTGCATGCACATCTCCAACTCCTTGATGGTTGGAGTTAATGTTTCCTCGGTGAGACACTTCCTTGAGGCCAAAGGGGTTTCTCTAGGTAGTGGCTCGGGTACCATTCCTCCAAACAAGTATATATGTCTCCCATCCTGAACTTCTCGAGCAATCCCCAGCGAGAAGAGACTTCGATATGGAAGGCTTCTTCGGATAACATAAACTATTGGGCCAACAATTGAAATGTGTTGAGATGGACGCATTGAGGCCACACTTAGGTGCTTCCATGACTTATGCCAAACCAAATATCCTGTGAATATTCATCAAGGAGCGACAATGGGATTCTTGGTTTGGCCTTGGTGACGTCCAATATTTTCTTGTATTAGCCACCAAAAGAGGCCTCAATATTGATTTCCTTGTTGTCGGGGTCATCAGATGTCCGCCATGGTAGATACATGAGTACGAGGGGCTGGTCATCAATAATTGTCACCATTAAAAACCATACACTCTACTAGTTGAGCTATGACGGGTTCTTACTTTGCATGCTAGCGTGAAAGCAAAGGCTAGAGGTGAACACTCATATCAAGGCCCATGGAATGCCAATAATGTTTTTTTATGCAATGGTTTTGAAAAATTAGAAATAAAAGGCAACTATATGCCCTACATATAAGTTGCATGTATCGTTTCAGATTTAAAATAATAATAATAATAATTACATAATACTTAATATGGTAAGAACCATAGTTTCACCATATGTTGAATACCATGATGACTTGATGCGATGTAATTGAATTTTAAAATCCATTTTAAAGAAGGGATATTTGTTGTGAGTGTTGGTTGAATTGAGACAAAGTACGAGGTGATAGTTGTTACTAAAATATTTGATTTTATGGGTATTAAAAGGATTTGTGTTTTTAATTTAATTAGGAAGAGATGTTTTGTGTTTTTAGTTTAAATATGAAGAGAGAAAATGTAAAAATATGAATAATAAAATTTATGGTTAAAAGTGTCACTTGGTTAAATAAAATGGGTTTTGAAATTAAGAAAAATAAATAGGATGTGAATTTAGAATTTGAAAGTATATGATTTTGTTATTATAATAAGAAATAATTTGTTTTTTCTAAATATTATTTAGGATAAACAAATTTATAATAAGATATAAAATTATTTTTTAAATGGTTAAGAGGTAAATTATATAGGTAAAAAAAAAAGTGATGAATCACTCTTGTAAAAAACTATAAATGTGTTGCATTTTTATTTTTATTTTTATTTATTTATGTGATGTTTAATGATTAATACGTTATTTTTTTTTAATGAAAATTTATTGATATAAATTGTAAACTTAGTTTTTTTATTATATATAGTATGTTTTAGTTTATTTATATAATTATGATTAATGTTAAGAATATTTAAAACTAATAATGTTACAAACAGTGACATGTATTTAAAAATGACATCTAATTTTGTTTTATTTTGATAAGTATTATGTTTTGGGGTGTATTTGTAGCTTTTTTTATGCCATGTTATACTGTATAAATGTAAGATTTGAAATGATCTAGAATTTTCATGGATGAATGGGAAAAATGGAACTAAATATTTGTTTACTTTATAGGGGAGGAATAGTTGTTTTCTAGTGATTATTATTGGTAGATTGAAGAAAACATGGCACTAATAGTAATGGTGAGATAGATGGATGTTGAATAATCTTATTTCATAGTTGGTATCTATTGTTTATACAAGAAAATGAAATTGATTTTTATGATGAATCATGATAAGAATGCTTATTGTCCATTATTGCTCTATATGTGATATGTATTAAGATGATTCTCATATTTATTATGTTATGATATGTCTTTGATGTTGATATGTTAATTTTATAACTTAGGAGGATATTATGATGTGAAGCATGTGGTAACTATATGTAGATTTATGACATGCAGATTTTTGTGATAACAAGGATGTTATGTTCTCATGATGACATGCAAGAGTTGGCACATGGGTTATATTCTATGATGTTATAATTATAACTGATGCATGAGATGTATGTTGAGATGTGGTGATTGACAAGAAATCTAGAAATGGGCTGTGAGGGCTGGTTTATTTCATGATCTCGTGGGTGCCCATAGCTACGAGGGAGAATATATAACCATATGGGCTGGGGAAAAACTCAATCAACACTACATATGCTAGTGGTTCCTTTGTCTTGAATAGCTCTTAATGGATAACTCTTGAGGGGCTATGGGACCATCTTGAGGAGGCCAAGTGCCTGATATTGGATAGGGATGCCGAATTTTGGTGGGGGTGTAAGGACTTCGATGCTTGCAACTGTGCACCTTAGTGAGTGTGGAGGGAGTTGGCTAGCCTTGCGAGATGCCAAGAGTCGTTAAGTGTTGGGATCAGATGCTTGCCTTAGGGTAGATGACGTTTGAGTCAAGCGCGAGCCTTGGGACCAGCCTTGGTCTATGGTATAGAACGATGAGGTTTATGTCTGGTTCCAAAAGTGGGAAAAATGACAAAGAATCCTTGGGATTTCCCGGGTGTTATGGAAACTTTTGATGCCTACTGGTCCTACTAGTTCAACATAGGGTGTAGGGAAAACGTGAAGTAATAAATAACTAAATAAATAAAATGTTAAATGATTCAAATTAACATCAGGATGAAGTTCCTTAAAGAGGTGGGAGTATGTAATGTCCCCTAATAATAATAATAATAATAAATAAATAAATAAATTAATATAATAAATGATAAACGATAAAGAAAATATAATAATGCTAAATAAATACTAAAAATTTAAGGAAAGATAATAATAGTAACTATATATATATATATATATATATATATATATATATATGTAAGCTTGATAGATCCTTCCATTTTCATTAATTATAAGCAAGTTACATCCACATATGAATAGTTAGGTGGCATCAACTTGCCCAAAGGTAAACCAAGTCTGTCAGCCACTTAACAGCATGATAATACATCCACTAGCAAAAAATAATAAGTCTTTTTAGCCAATCTATATAAGTTTGTATATGATGACCGTATCTGCACACTAGTTTCCTATGAACATATAAAACATCATTCTAAAAATTAAAAGATAAACACATATACACTAATCAAAATTGAAACCAAATATCATCCTCTTCATCTCCCTTGGCAGAAGCAGATTTGACCGAGGCCAGGTCCTTAACATTGGAACCTAGTAGCACTGCCAATGAGAGAAGGAAAGGGAGGTGATCCTCAATTCGGCGTAGTCGTCCATCCTATTTTTGTAGCTAGAACTGAAGTTTCTAAAAGTCCTTCTTGTAGTTGGGGAAGTCCTGTACCGCTGTCACCATATTCACTAAAATATGTTCCAAGGCTTGCCCACAAGACTTTTCATGGTCCAATACAAATATAAAGTCTGTTTTAACTAGGTCACTCATCCGTCGGCATGCACAGGATCTGAAACCATCACTTGCCAGCCCTATATCTCAATATCCACTGAGCCCACCTAACGATTCAAATCCTCTTTCCACTCCTCAATTAATATCCTAATTTTCTCCTTGGTCCCTTCATGATAAGCATTGGCTGCATCATTAATGATGCTAAGTACTGACTTATGACCTCTTGTTTCTTCACCTGAGGAACTAGGATATTCCTCCTGCACTGTCACCCATGGCCTCCTTCCACGAACCCTAACATTTGTAGCCTTCACCACCAAAACCAGCTCATAGTGCTTGGTGAAATGTAAGTTTCCTGAACAGGTGGTAGCCCGAGCCTAGAATCCCTTCGCTTCCAAGTGAGCCTACCTCCCTGCACACCTACCATGGGAGAACGAAATAGTAATTTCCATAATAAAAAATGTTAATTCTCCACCGGTCTCAGCCCATACATCCTATCAAGGCCATCCATCCCACAGAAGAACTTAGTTTCCTTAGCCCATAGCCAATTGGAATAGTAGAAAGAGGTAGAGTCTAAAATACCACCATGAACAAAAACATTATAGTAATCCCCAAACCCTAAACTGTGATGATCCTCGATAGTAACCCCGTGGGAGCTTCCATGAAGACCATGGCCGTGAAGCATAACAAGACAGACAACAAAATATTTACAGTGTCAGGACTGACAGTTATGTAGGGGATAAAACTTCTACTCAACCCTATAAATGATAGTACAACATACTCTATAGATAGAGCTAAAGATGACCGCACCTCAAACCCCGGGAGCATCGAACCAAACTAGACAATGACTATCCCTAAGGCTAGTGCTACAAACACACATCCCATATAACCCCATTCGGGAGAGAAGAATTTAAAAAAAAATTGACACAGAGACCATACCAGCCAGGATAACATATTTCAACAAGACTACTGGTACCAACAACTTTCGAAATCCCCAATTACTCCCACCTGCAGGTAATTCAACTCCATGCAAAACCAAATCTCATGACCAGGAAATCAGATGCATGGAGGAGGGGGAGAATTTCTTTTTAACATACCAGATTACCCTCGTCCGGATAAGAATAGTCCACCTCCTTTCCTGGAGTCATGGCATATTTTTGCACTGGGCATCACCCTTCCACATTGCTATCCCCTAGAAATTGAACCGACTAACAGACCTTGTAGAGCCTTTGACACTAAGCCATACCACTAACATAATTTTTCTGCCACCTTCCTTGGAGGTATTTACCTCTTGCATGCAAGGATCCAACCACCCATCACCTCAAGCGTGTGGGGGGTGGTGGGTTTGTACCCCGATGTCCTTCACATTAAATCTAGATTGATGAGAGTGCCATCCAATTCGTACCTCGATTAGGGGAATAGTAAATAAATAATAATTAATGAAGAGAATATAATAATGATAAATAAATAAAATAGTATATAATAATGCTGAAGTTCTAAATAGATATATATATATAATTAAACTATAAAAATAATAAAAATAAGTAAAGTTAACAAAAAGTAAAATAAAATAAGAAAGAGTTAAATTAAGGGAAATATTAAATTAAGTGAAACTTAAAATAAAGAAACAAAAGTTGCATGTTGACACATAGAATTTGTGCATGCAAACCATTCCCATGGTTTGGTCTATTTAATGGATTATGAGGAAGATGAGATTCATCATTCCTTCATCCATTCTTTTGGGAGAAAAGTGTTATGAGACAAAGGATTCTCTCGCAGTAGTATGTTGATTTGAGGGCTCGAGGGTGGCCAAACTCTAGAAAGATTATGTGCGGTTTATTAGAGTTGTACGAATTATGGTAACCTATGATTATATAATCTATGAATGTCTACCATACAGGAATAAAGAAGCTAAAAAATAGAAATTGGGAAAATTTTGCGTTCATAAATTGGGAAAATGCCCTAACATTAAGGTATTGTTTTCATGGTAAGTCCAACATTAGTGATAGTTGAGTATGGTGCTAATGCGAATAACAAAAATATAATATTTGAATATTGTCGTAGCTAATAAAAATTCATAGAGTTATTAAGGTTTATAAAATTAAAGTATGAAGGGAATTGTGAAAATGTAATAATTTCTAGGGCTAAACTATGGGGTCTATCTCAAGTGGAAATTTCTCTTAAGGAAATTGATGAGTGGATTGAACGACATGATTGGTAAGGGTCGTAATGATGACCTAAAAAAATGAAAAGTGTCAAGATTGGAATTTGTGAATACTTGTAATTGGTGAGAAATGATAAGTGATAAAATAGGAAAATGTTTCAAGGATAACTATTGTTTAACTTATGGAAAAGGAAGTAAACTAGGTGGATTAATGAGAAAACATTGAGCATGAAGCATAAGAACATATGTTGTTGGAAATTCTATAATGATGCTTCAAGAACAATATGCAGAAATTGACAAAAGAAGTGAGGTCAAGTGGTATTGAGATGAGAGCTTTATGAGATAAGTAGGTCTTTTAAGGATGTATAATGATAATTACACAATGATGGATAAATTACTAGCAATCCACAAACCCTCATGCAAGTTGATTAGTAAAGATATTAAACTTAAACAAAGATGACGTAGTGTATGTGTGTAATTAAGTAGAACAATACTAGAATGAATAAGAAAAACATGTGTAGTGATCATGGAATTTTAACTTGATATTGATCATTTAAATGATTGTACAAATGATAATATATTAACAATGAATTTCACTAAAATTTCCTTGGAGAAGGAAGAATATCTTACGAGAGATTAAGGCTCAATATGACGAGGCACATTTGAAATTTAACAATGTACTAAGATGAGTATACCTACATTGTGAATGGAAAACTTCCTAATAGAAAGAACAAGAAATGATTATGTCGTGGCACTAATAGTATTGACGAGATAACATAGATCCTAGAGGGATTTTGAATAATCTTAATTCATAGTTAGTATTCATTGTTTATATAATTAAATGAAATTAATTCATGATAATGATACTTAAAGCATATTGTTGTTCTATATTTGATAAGTATTGAGATTATTATCATATTAATGGTGTTTCATGATGTGATGGTATGTGGTAAATGGATATAGCTTGCATGAGAGGTTAATGATGTATATGTGGCGCTTATTTATTTATTTGTTATGATAATGATGTTGAATTCTCATGATGGATATGATATGCATAGAGACGATGATGTTATGATAAGATGCATATTGACATGTGGTTCATATTTGATGCAAATATGTTGATGTTATAAGTTATGAGAGTATTTTATGATGTGAAGCATGTGGTAATCACATGCAGATTTTACGACATGCAAGAGCATGTAGTTCTTTACTATTTAGAATGTTGTGGTAAAATTGATTTTATGTTATCACGACGACTTGCAAGAGTGGTGATATGGATTATTTCATTGATACTATGATTATAACTAATGCATTGGTTTCATGTTGAGGTGTGGTGACATACATGAACTTGTTATGAAACCAGCTCACAAAAAGAAAGAAAAGATAGATCAATGCCTTAGAAAGCAGCCTCTTCGAGGGGGAAACCTCCTTTACATTACAAAAATGAACAATTATTGGATGATACAAAGGACAAGACCTATTTTCTATATACAGGAGTCTAAGGGTCATAATATAATAAGATCCGACATAATAATAATAATGTAAGGGCACAATAATAACAATAGTGGTCTTCTATGGGGCACAATAATAACAATATGGGGACTACATGGGAACAAAAATATAATAAGAGGGTTGTACTAATAACAATAAGGGGTTACACTAGTAGTATAGGGACCTAACATGCCCCTCTCCTTAAAAAAGTGTTGTCCTCAATGCTTGAGTAGTTCTTGATGCTTCTGTATAAATTCTTGTCCTCCCATGTGGAATATTCAGCGGGTAAGTTCTTCCACTTGATGAGATACTCTGAAACTGATCTGTTTCGTAGCTACCGATTACTTGGTTCTATGACTGCTTCAGGCTCCAATATGATTTTTCCTTCCTTGTCAAGTTCTCGCAATACTGTTTGAACTGGGATCTTCTGCAACTTTTGAATGAGTTCCCACTCCTTTGGGCATATGGATATCTGTAAGGCCTGATGTTTGGAGGAACACTTCCTAGAATCAAATGAATAGCATGATCATGATCACGAATAGGTGGGAGGCCTTTGGGAGTCTCAAATACCTTGGAATGATTGTCCAAAATGTTTTGGAGATCTGGAGAAATACATGATTTCAATGTGGGATCCTCTAGTGAACATAATTGTGAATGCCTCATTGTTATTTATTTAGAAGCTTTGTCATGTTGTTGGAGTTGATTATCTTTCCAAGTTTCCCTTCAATACCCTTCAATTCAACTTCATTTACTTCCCAAAAAAATTTCAAGAAAAGTTCTTGAAAATTAAAAGCTATTGCATTGAAAGATTGTAGCCATTGAACTCCTAGTAAAACATCAACACCGCCCATTAGAATGGAAAGCATTGGGATATTCAATACATATTCTCCCATGGATAGCTTGATATTATGGAACTTTCCAGAGCAATTTATGGTTCCTCCACTTGCAACCATCACTTGACACTCCGGTGCTGGATATATGAAGCAATTCAATTCCTTGGCTATCTTACAATGAATAAAATTATGGGCACTGCCTGAATCAATCAACACTATTACCTTTTTCTTCTTGATATGTCCTTCTATCTTGACAGTTTGAGGAGTGGTAATTTCTTCCAATGCATTACATGATATGGTCGAATTCATTTCTTGATGCTCGATGTGATCTTTCAATTCTTGAACATTTTTCTTCTTGATATGTCCTTCTATATTAATAGTTTGAGGAGTGGTAATTCCGACCAATGAATTACAAGATATGGTCGGATTAATTTCTTCTGTATTGATGTGATCTTTCACTTCTTGAACCTTTTTCTTCTTGATATGTCCTTCTATCTTGAGAGTTTGAGGAGTGGTAATTCTTTCCAATGCCTTACAAGATATGGTCGGATTCATTTCTTCTTTCTCTGGGGTGGGTTCCTAGTGTATATCCTCTTCTTTTGATGTTTCTTGATCCTTTTCTTCCTCCTCTTCATAATCTATGTAAAATAATTTCTTCTCAGCACACTTATGACCTTTAGTGTATTTGCTATCAAAAATGTAACAAAGCCCTTTTTCTCTTTTTTCTTCCAATTGTTGTGGTGTAAAATTTATAGGTTGTGGAAGGCTAGGAGAAAAACACTTCCATAATTATAATCGTGAGTGGTGGGATTCATTGTTTCCATAATTTCTCTTTCAATTTTTCTTGCCAACCTGAATGCCTTCTCCAATGAATCAGGTTTCTAAAGACAAACCTCGTGTTGAATGTTATCATTTAAAGTCCCTATGAAGACATCAACCATTTTCTTCTCTGGAATATCATTTACCCTTGTATTTAATTTTTGGAAGTCCTCAATATGCTCTGCCATTGAACCCTTTTGTTTGAGATTTATCAATTGGCTAAATAAGGTGTTTCTCTTTGTATCCTCATAATGTACTATCATTTCCTCCGTGAAAATTGACCACGTGGCAAGTGGTTCGTTAGGCCCCTATACTACTAGTGTAACCCCTTATTGTTATTAGTACAACCCACTTATTATATTGATGTACCCATGTAGTGCCCATATTGTTGTTATTGTGCCACATAGAAGCCCACTATTGTTATTATTGTGCCCTTACATTATTATTGTTATGTCGGCTCTGATTATGTTATGACCCCTTAGACACCTATATATAGAAAGGAGGTCTTTTCATTTGTATCATCCAAGAATTGTTCATTTATGTAATGTAAAGGAGGTTGTCCCCTTGAAGAGGCTGAATTCTAAGGCATTGATCTATCTTTTCTATCTTTTCTTGAGCTGGTTTCATAACATTTTGTATCAGAGCTTTGGATTCTAGGGTTTCGCTGCTCCAAACAGGTCATCGTGGAATTTTTGCTATAAGTTTTTTTCTGTGACGTTTCAAAAGTCACAAAAACAACCCATTTGAGAAGAAATCGCGTTGAACCTTGGGTCCAAATTTCAGAGCTTTTCGCGCGATATTGGCGGAGATATGATCTAAGGAAGTTGGTCTTTTCACAGACTCCTGAATTACATTAAAAACAGGTGACCTGGGGAAATCGTCATAACTTTCTCTCTAGGGATCGGATTGAAATTTCGTAAGAAGGTACAGAAAGAGGACGGACTGTAGTTTCTTGTATGAATGTTTCAGATCCAAAGGTCGAAATAGTGACTCGTGGCACATCGTACAAGTTCGCTCTACTGAACTAGTCTATAATCAGGTCATCTTGGGAGATTGTGCATAACTCTTTCTTGGAGAATCCAATTTGGATCAGATTGGTTGCATTGGAAAGAGGACACAGAGGGCTACTATAGGTCACAATTTCAGAACTTAAAGATCTGAAAGTACAGAGTTACAATCGTTTCAAGATTGAGCTCCTAAAATCAAGAAAAAGCAAGATGAGGAAGTTTGATGGCAAGGATCTGGTAAATTGGATACTTCAAATGGAGAAATAGTTTGATCTACATGGTATACCACTGTTACAAAAGGTATTTATTGCATCTTGATATTTAGAACCGGATCAATTTTTTGGTATGAAGGGCTTTGTTCTCGTAAAAAACTTGTTACGTGGTCAATTTTCACGGAGGAAATGATAACACATTATGAGGATACAAAGAGAAATACCTTCTTTAGAGTAACACCACAACAATTGGAAAGAGTAAAAGGGCTTTGTGACACCGTGACTCAAAGCCCTTTACCTCCCCATTGTGTACCATACTTCTTGGAATAATTATCATCATCTGTCTTCTTCCCTCGCTTAGACACATTCTGAAATGTGGTTGATACTATGGCTCTAGTAGCAAGCATCCCCATAAGTCTGTGAATGTCAATGGCATGGATTAGGTATTCCTTGTAGAGCCACAAAGACCCTACATGCATCCTACTAATGAGAAATTTTGTGCATTGCATCGCGGCTCCTACAGTGTCGAATACTGGAAGACCCTATAAATTTAGCAACATTGACCTATGTATTCCTCTGAAGTCATATCTAAATTTGTTGATTGGCTTCCATCCGATTTGGTGACAACTTCTATGTAAACTTCCTACTTGAGTTCTGGAAAATGGAACGACTCTGAGAGATCATTATCTAAGAGCAAAACCTTATTATACTTAACATGGAGATTCTCAGCCTTTGTAATCCTTGAGTTTGGTTCAATTTAAGGAGGAAAGATTATAGTATTCATCATGGATACAGTGCGACGATGATACACAAGGAAAAATAAAGGCTTAAACATGGGATGGGAGCAGGAAAAAATAGATATAGACTCCAAACTTGGCAATTCGACCACCTCGGCTTTTTATATTGAGAATTTTATCAATGCCATGCAAATTAAATAGAAAATCTTGACACAATGGTTTTGATTTGACATATTAACTAATTAATATGATGACTTTCCATACACAATCCCAATAGTGGCATAAATAATGATGGTTAGCCAGACCTGACTCAAATGATGCAAAATACTAAAAAAGGAGGGTGGGAATGATGGGTAATTATGGGGTTATGATAGCGGGCGCCTAGAATTTGATGGACGGATCATGTGAGGGATATTATAGGGGATATTTATAATCCCATATTCGAACTGAAATAGGGAATTATTACATATACAATGACTGACACATGCGACTCCCCAACCATAAACGATTGCAGAGGTTTGAAGATACTTCCACGATTGAAGGAATTGGAGGAAAGTTATTCATAAAATAATTCATCTGGAATGAATGAATAACTAGACTAACTGACACACCTGACAAGCTAAAAGAATTGATTGACTCTTCCTAAACATGCCTATAATCTGCTTCAAGAGACAAAATTATTTTAATGTAGAACTAGTTGAGCCGTGGAAAAGTTTAAGGCATGCACCATTCACCCATCTTGAAAATAGCATAACATCCAATTATGCAATCTTGACAGCTCTTGATTCTCTCGCTTCCGTGACAATGATGGGTCCCAATCAATGCATTTTCAACTTCCTAGGAAACTTTAAGAACTTATTTTCATATAGAAAAACATGTCCTTGAACTGTAAAGGATTTCCTCTTGATATTCCTGTCATGCCATGCATTGTGCCTCTGCTTTACGATAGTTTGGTGGAAATTTTCCAGAAACCCAACCTACTCTAGCTCACAGCTCTCTTCCAATCGCTTTGGAATTGATTCGTCATCCATCATGTGAGTGGCCTACGCAATGAAAAGGTTGGAGATGGTAAAATCAACAAGTACTACAAATTCTCATCCATATAATAACTAGAAGGGAGTATACTTGTGTAAGAACTTGATAGTTATATGATAAGCACATAGTGTAGCTAGAACCTGCAAGTACAAATCGTCTATGTTGGCTGAGCATATCTTGGTGAGTCCCCTCTCTAAGATTTTGTTAAAAGATTCCACATTACCATTTGCTTGAGGGTGATACTGGCTTCTATTACGGTCATAATTTTTTGTAGTAATGATGTGACTATTTCATTAATGAAATGGGTCCCTCGGTCACTGGTGAGGCTTTGGGGGAACCCAAATTGGGTGATAATATTTTCGAAAATGAATCTTGTAGCAGTTTCTGTAGTGCAATATTTGACTGGTGCAACTTTAACCCTTCTGGTAAGGTACTCTATGGCAGTGATAATATATGTGGCATGGGAGTGGTGTTCGAGTGCATTAATAGGTCCTACAAAGTTGATTTCCCATTTCTCAAAAGCCTACATTTCCCGTACTAGTTGCAAAGGAAGTTCATCCTAGTACGATGGATTTCCAGTCCTTTAAAAAATGTCATACCTCTTGGTGTATTCCTTTACATCTCGGAAAACTATGGGCCACTAGAATTCTGCCTGCAATATTTTCCTCGCAGTGGCCTTCACCCCAACATGCCCACCCGCAACTTCTGAATGACACTCCCATAACACATCGTGTGTCTCATGATCAAGAATACATCTTCACATCTTTGATCAAGGCCCAACTTGTACATCTATCCTGCGATCAATTGGTAATGGGCCCCTGTTATTTCGTTGTGTACCCCTATGGGAATTTACCTGTGGCTAAAAATATTGCAATTTCCTCCAAATAGCTTGGTATGTCATTGAATCAAACTAGGTTAGCATTTAGCAGCTCATCATATACTGACCCTCCAGTTTCACTTGACTAACCAAGAAAGGTGGTAAGGGCCAATGTTTAGTCTTCCTAGCTTGACAATTACTTCAAATGTGAATTCTTTGAACAACAAAATCCATCTATAAATCCTTCATTTGAGTACATGCTTATTCACCAAGTATATTAGGGAAGAATGATCAGTGAAGAATTTGAACGGACCCCCAGGAGATAGTGCTGAAAATTTTGTAGCGAATATACCATCGCAAGCACTTCACAATCGTTCATGGTATAATTATTTTATGTCATGAATAATTTTATGCTATCAAGGTAAATCAGGTGATCAATATTTTTGTCTCCAGGCTGAGCTAGGATAAGCTGCAAGCTGATACTCGATGTGTTGATGTGAACATGGAATTGCTTGTTCCAATATGGATAAACTAGGATTGGTGCACTTGCCAGTTTTTCCTTCAACACATTAAAAGTAACTTCACATTCATTTGACCATGCAAATATTTTAGCTTTATTCATTATCTTATCTAGTGGTGCAGTGATTGAATCATAGTTACAGATGAACCTCCTGTAGTATCCCATGTGGCCAAGGGTGGATCTTAGTTGTTTAACAATTTTTGGTGGGGCCATATTCAAAATCACTACAACCTTAGCAGGATCAACACATACTCCCTCTTTATAGACTATATGGCATAGAAATGTCCTGAAAGAGACAATGAATATGCACTTTTTCAGGATTAGGGAAATCTGCAGTTGTCTACAATGGTCAAACATCACTTGAAGCAAACTGGAATGCTTCTTTAGAAAATTGTAGATGGTCCAATCATCCATGTAAAATTCTAGAAACTTGTGAATATAATCCCTGAAAGCAACAATTACAATTCTTGAGAATATAGTTGGTGCATTCTTGAGTCGAAAAGGCATAACATGGTACACATAGGGTCCACATTCAATGGTGAATGTGGTTTTCTTCTTATCTACCTCTGTAATCTGGACTTGATGGTAACCAGAGAATCTATCTATAAAAGAGTAAGCTTCGTTTTCTACCACATTTTCTAGAACTTCGTCGCTAAGCAGGGTAGGGAAGGGACACAATCTTTAGTGTCCTTATTATTGTGTATAACAACTGGATTGACCCAATCACCCTCATCAACTAGTAATATAAGCCCCACTACCAACATTTTATCTATCTCATTCTTCACTTTGTCTTCGAATCTTGGATTGAGCCTATACGACCGATGTTTCACTCACTTTGCATCAGGTTTAAGCACAATATTCATCTCCCCTAACACTCCCTTAATCCCCTTAAGCTCTGCAACCCACAAAGGGAACACATCTTCGTATTCTATTAGGAGATCGAATATTTCCTTGGTAATTTTCTCATCCCAGTAGTATTCGATAGAGGTTAGCTTCAGATTCTCATCAGTGTCGATGTTATGTTTTCATAATTTCAAAGGTATTAGCTGCAGACAATTGATTATAGGCTCATATTCAACACTTTGTTCCCCATCAATTTCCTTGAACATCAAACGTCTCAATTCCTCCAAGCCATCCTCATTTGGCTCCCATTCAATCTTTCCACAAGCTACAACTTCATGGAATCTAGATTCACATAGATAAGGTGTCTTGGTCTATACATCCCTATGTGAACTATCATATCGTGAGAAGAACCCTTTTAACAACTTGCAAAGCAGTTGTGATTCATTTATCATTTTCGGTAAAGGAAAAATATCTGATAAATTGAGTTTCCATATAGTCCCAATCACCAATTTGTCTCCTTATCTCCTCCTTTATGTACCATGCCTTTAGAAATGTCCCGAGGGTGTGTAAAATATGTGCACCCATAAGTCCTCTGGAAGCCTTTCCCTGATCCAGCTAGCCTTACAATCCTGCAGGTGTTGCTAAGGGTTAGAAATCCCCCTGTACTTAATGAAGTTCTAGGGGTAATCCTCTGAATGCCCTAACCTAACTCTCATTGTTGTCTCAATCTCCTTCCATTTTCTGGTATATTTGTGGCCACCTTGTTGGTGTTGCTTGTAAGGTGACATCTAGTAAGGGAACTTTGTGTTCCTCAAAGACAGTTGCATCAAATATATTAAGAAAATCATTAACCGATCCCATTCCATTTAAAACATGGAATTTTCGTACCTTAATAACAACCCAATGGATACGATGGACTGTGGCACAGTTCCTGGTGTTGATATCGTGTCTTCCATATTGCCAGTCATCCTAAGTAGCTTCAGAGCTGACCTTCGAGCTCTGATTTTATTGCAGATAATTGATCCCTCTTACATCAGATTGATATAGTCTTCTCTTCTTCCTGCTGTCAACCGATACAACTAATCCAACAACTCAAGTTCTTCCCTATCATTTGTCTACTCGATGAACCTTGGTCATTGATATGTGTCTAGGGGCTAGATCACTTTAACTTCCTCCACTTCAAAGGTCATCAAATCCTTCTTTAGATCATTTATAACATAATTTCAAAGGGTTAATCTATTCCAAGCGATGTTGGATAGGGGTCTTTGTCCCCCTCAATATATATTACTTCAAATTCAACATAATTTTTCACCCATGCTATGTCAAATTCCACCTCCTCTAACCTTCCAATCATAAGGATATAATATTGATTTTCCATATGCAGCTGAATTGGAGAAAACACCAACTTTAGCCTTCCCAGGGCTTCCCAAGTTTTCCTCGGTAGGATGTTCACATTTCAGCCCAGATATAAAATTGTATCATTGATCTGGAAGCCCATAATCTGAGCATCAATATGGAACTTCCTTCTTATTCTCTTCTTTATCCTTCACACCCTCTTAGAGTGTCTCTCGGGTAAGTTGGCAGAAATGAATCTTTCCTCAGCCACTCCATCCTTGAAAATAGATTTAAGACTTTCTCGCAACTGTTCGAGCATATGATCATCATTCAAAATTTATAGAAACAACATGAACCATTCTGTTATGGGTTGAGCATTAGGTTGTGGTAGGTCATGGATCCTAGTTGTTGAAAATCTTGACTGTTCTCCTTGGGGTTCACCACTTAAAGTCAATTGGTTATAATTCTTTGTGACTTCTTTGTAGTATTGCTTCTACTATTAAGAAGTATATGAGCATTTTGGGGAGGCTATTTTTATGATTCTGGGTTGTTTAGGGGCTCCAACATCAGCTCCTATCTTCTTCCCTCCCCTAGTGACTATGTCGATGTTTGAGAGTGGAGTTGTCTTAGATACCCTTGGTTCAACATTGATTAAATTTTCTCCCCTTTGGTAGTTGTACCCTTCCCACTTGGAAATCAACTCTGGACCATCTTTTGCCGCATGTATGTTAGCCTTGCACTGAGAGCACGAAGGTCTCCTAGGTAGTCAGAAGTCTCTTGCTACCCATCTTGATCATAGTTCTATTAACATATTAGATCTTTGCCTCCTGTTCAAACCACCCTTGTTTCTCCTTGTCCTCATCCTCTAGGAGTCTCATTAATCCGATAGAAATTTTGATCCAATCGATCATCTAGGGTGTCTAGCACTCTACATTAATCACTATGATGAATTTGAAAACCACATAATTCACAAAAAGAATTATTTGAAACAATGAAATAGTTTTGTATAATTGGACAAAGGTGAGGGATATGTCCATACGTTTTATATATTTCACAATACTCAGTTGGTGTTGTATTATGTTGGTTTAGAAATGCATGAAACTGAGTGTGTCCTGTATATAGACCTTGCGTACCGATCTACTCAACCCCTACAATCAATAAAGATATGGATGGACCCTTTGGCATAGAGGGAGTGCTTAGGCCCTACAACCTTGGAAAATTAGTGGCATGATGCCCCTTAACAAGGAAGTTGTTACGCCATACATGCGGTTGTGCAGATCATGTCGGTTACAAGTCCCTCAGCTTCTCTGTCAGATCTGCAATTTGATGTTGTAGACCTATTATAGAGGGGTTGTGTGAGGCTTCTATCCCCCCGGTATTCATGTGGGTATCCAACCATAACCTTAATTTGAGTCGTCTGCTCTAGGGTATCTTGCCGAGTATCAATATTTTGGTGACTCAACAACATGCTAGTAAGGGGTAATAATGATCTAATGAACCAATCCTGTTGATGATTGGGGTCAATCAGGTAGCTTAACTTGTAATTCAGATCTTTAAGCCTTTTCATTAGCTCCAAGGTAGTTTCCCCTTCCCACTGCTTGATTTCCCATAACTTAGACAACCCCTACTGGTTGGTTTAGGGAACCTTAAATTCCTTAATAAATTCTCGTTTGACTTCATCTACCCTTGGATTCTATTGTAATGGAGACCATTTGATGAACCATCTCAATTCTCTCTCCCAAAGAGTGGTTTGGAATTCAATCAACTTTGTAGTGTCTAGGGTCTGGCGAGCCCTCCAGATGGCTTCGCATAAGTACTAGCGTTTCTCTACATCCTCATTCCCCCTTTTCAAGAACTCAAGATATCAGGTAAAGGATCCCTCCATGCTTGAATGAATTTGTGGGAGGAGTATAAATCCCTGAGAACTGGGTTGTGATGAACCTTGGAGACCTGTACTACTATTACTATTTTTACTACTATTGGTACCAACCTTGTAACTGGCATGCATACTACGAACCTTTATGACTTTGATTAACTTAGATAAAAACTTATCAGGTTTATGAGAAAGTACCAAGGGAAGGTTAGGAAAGGTACTACCTGAGCTGATAGGTGGTGAATCGTTACTCATCGAGGACACATCATTCTCAGAAAAAAACCTTCTCATGGAGTGCATATCATCATCTGAGCCTTCCTCATGACTTGCAAATCTCATTCCATATGGTGTTCCAATCTTAATTGGTTGGGTGGAGTCCCTAGCACTTCTCTGACCTTCTATTAGTACGACTGTCTTTGCTCCTCCTGATGGGCCAACCCCTACTCTATCTCTATCCCCACCCCTCCACAACTTTAGCAGACTTCTTTCTCTTTCTCATTTATCTGTATTTCCTAATATTGCTTCTGTTTGGTGTAGCTCTTTTCGCCTTCTATCAATCTCCCATAGATCTCTCACCTACCATATTTTAGCTATCTGCGCTCTCCTTTGTGTCCTAAAATCTATGGCCTTCCAAGAGTCATCTGCCTCCATTTATTCAATATTTTCATAACTCCCTTCTAGGTAGCATTCCTCCCCTTAAGTCCTTCCCTGAGTACTAGGGCTTTTAAGCTACCATGGGTGGGTTCTAGAATACCAATAAGCTCTCTTCTACCATCATAACCTTAACCCACACTGGAATTTTCTTCAATAGTTTTCCCTACAACCTTAACTTGAATACGACTTCAACTTTAGATAAGTACTGATGACCCTCCATAGCAAACTCAATAATATACCCTTCTAATGTGGTCTGCACCCATAAAGCAACAACTCGCATCAAATACGTGTCGATATGATGTAGTTCAACAAGATCTTCTTGAGTCTAGTTACGAAGGGATCGAATTTGTTTGTTTGTATTTTCTTTTATTTGCATTATGCGCAACTAATTAGAGCTCTTCTCGCAACTTGCACCAAAATATCTTGTATTGATTGCTTGCAGGTTCTAACTTCTACGTATAAGATTTCTTCCTTCATCTGCTTCACACTTTGATAATGAAGTTGAGCTTGTTGAGAAGCAAGCTGATATACTTGCTCATGCCACCAATCTTGCAACTCCTTAAATATCCTCGACACCATATTCTAGGCCCCATTTTAAATTTTTAGGTCCCCACAGTGAAATCATTTGTTGGCAGAAAAATGAAGGATGGGTTGAGACATGGGGTTCAAGCATAGATGCCAACCAAATCTACATCATAGTCTAGCGTAACACTGACATTTCCACCTTATTTAGGAAGAAAAAGGCATCTCACCCAAGGCGTGCCGTAACCTTACTTAAGTAAGGGGCTAGAATCCAATATTGAAAGAAACCACATAGGAACTGTCAATATCTAGTGAACCCAAAACTAGAGAATCAAAGGAGAAATCATGACAGCTCAAGTACTTAAGAAGGAAATATATTATGCATGTGCAATCATAATAAAATTTTAAAAGTCCACATCAAATCACACATAAAATTCTCATAGAATCCTGTAACTCCTTTCATTAGATTTAAAAACATTATAGTGATACATCGAGCTCGGAAGCCTCATTACAAAGCATAAACTAACATAACTGAATACACAAGAGCAGGACAAGATATAACAATGCAGATTCAGTAGGCTCCGCAACAACATTTTGGTGCATTCCCTTCATCTTCACTCTCTTTCTCCCCCTCCCACCCTTCTTAAGCCCCACACTCAATTGAAATGCTACTTCTCCCTCTGATGCTCCAACTTTTTCTATTTCAGTTGCCTCTGTTGCTTGGTTGTATCACCCTCCTCGGTTGTCACAATTCCTTCCAACTCGAATGTACTACTTGGATCCTAATTTCTCTGGTTGATTCTCTGCAACTGCTAACCTTTGGCGGGTCCCTCCTCCTTCTCTGACCATCTCCTCCGCAACTTCCCAATGGTTACCTCTGGTCAAAATAAGGTCAATCTCGAGAACATATCACAAATCAAATTCCAAAACTAAGGACCCAATAGAGCATAACTAAGAGGCATTGAATAAAAATGCTTTATGAAATTGATGATGAACTTCTCTAAAAGTTGGCTCCCAGGGAATAACTACGTCAAATTCTTTAGCACACTTCCCCTAACCACCTTCTAGCATTCCTTTTTGGATCCATCTCTAGATATGGTGTCAAGATTCAACATGTTTTTCAGTGTATTAATGACCGCTACTATGTTTTTCTCCAATCTATACCATTTATTATGCACTATTGCATCCTCATCCGCTTTCCATATATGAACTTAGACATCATTGTTAGAAAATGGGTTATTGAGTTCCAAAGGATCAAATTTTCACTTGCCAAACATAACCGCAAGGTCTTGATGTAGTGACTCAAACAATCCTTTCTGCATTGTTGCCTTCAAATGTCATGGAGGCAAATGAATTAGTAAATAAGGAGAAAGCACCTCCTAGATTCACAATCAAGCACAATACCATTATCTTGTTAGTTTGATATTCTGTGCTTAATCTTAGCATTGGTGTATTAAAAAAGGGATCATCACATGTTACATCAAGTCATTTGTACATGCTACACAACAATTTTTCGTTAAAAGAGGCATATGCGAAAACTCGAGAGATGAAAAACACTGATTTTAATATCCAAATATTGCAAAAAAACCTACATGATCATAAATGGAGCAACTAAGGTACAAGTCTACTTAATCATGTTCTAACATTATCGTCCCAAATATTGCAAAAACACCAAACTATGTGGTCCTAAATGGAGCAACTGAGGTATAGGTCTACTTAATCATGTTCTAACATTGTTGTCCCAACAAAAGACACTTTAAAATACAATGAGGAATGCCTTCCATTAGGTTGAATAAGTGACCAACCATAGTAAACTCATGATAGGGGATCTAAGAAAGCTTTTCAGTGGAACATCATTGTTGAGAAATGGGTTATTGAGTTCCAAAGGATCAAAATTTCACTTTCCAAACATCCCCATTAGGTCTCCATGTAGTGACTCAAATAATCCTTCCTACATTACTCCCTTCAAACAATGCAGAGGCAAATAAACCATTCCAAGCAAAAATACATTTCCATGCAAACTTCATAGATGTTTATTTGAAGTGGACCATACTATGAACAATAAGTGTTTTCCTGGCAACGTAAGTATGGAAGTTCAATCACCACTTGTTAAAGTTTTTTCTTTATGAGAGAGTACATATACAAATAGGAATTGATCTATATCTATACAAATTTAGTTGGTGACATATTCCATTGAAATTGTCTTTTGTCGACAATTAGGCCTTTTGGCCAAGCTAGATGATGCAATGTGCAAGGAGATATAAACCAATGGTTAAAAGTTGAAATAAGAAAGAATTCCCTACATCCTGCTGTACGAACATGGTGTTTTCATATGGTTCAATACTCAATTATGAGCAAGTATGCAACCTCTTATTTTTTTTTATTTTTTTTAACAGTGAAAAAGAGTGTGAAGTGGTACAACCTTGAGGGATTATGAAGTAAATATTTACAATTATTTTATAGCTACTATTTTTTCAATTTTGTCAAATAAAAAATTTATTTGGGAATGGTTATTTCTTTTTTAATATTTAACATTAAAAAAAAAAGAATTTCTAATTTTTTTTTATTAATAAAAATATTTATAATAAGTAAATAATAAATAAACTAAGTTTCTTATTTTAAAGATTAATCTTAATATGGAGAGGAGAAATGCTAAGAGCTAAACCAAAGTACAACTTAAATTTAATATATCAATTATTATTGTTATTTTATGCTTTCATCATTAAAGGTTAGAAATCCATTACAAAATTATATTTGCTAGAAATAAAAAAAAATAAATTAAAGTTAAAGATAAGATCAACATTTACTTGATATTTATGTGGAGACAAAATTAAAATTTAAAATTGGCAGCAATTGAGAATTGAGAATAATTTTTATCCTTAAGTGCATTGCACTTTGGAATGGATAACATTAACATTGGATAAATAGTTGGTTACTTTGGAATAGATAGCATTAGCTTTGGATAAATAATTGTTCCATAATAAGATAACATTAACCTTAACATTAGATAAATAGTTATTTCATAATAAGTTCTTTTACTCTTTACTCAATTTATTTAATCCATTCTTAAAAAGTTAACCCATTTTTAAAATTCACTATCTATCTCAGACTTACAAACAACGAATCAAGACATAACTTTATAATAAATTTAACTCCAGAAAATATAAACCTAACATTAAAAAAAACATACACAAAAAAATTTAAATTTAATATCCTACGAACTTCTCATGAGTATTAATTCATATAAAAACTGCCTTTTCATATGGCCGACATTGCACGAGGGATTTTCAAAGTTTTGGCACTTAATGTAAGATTTGAACATATCGAATTCTCTCTCTATATATATAGAGGAGTAATGTAAGATTTGAACCCATCGAATTTTGAGTTGAGTATAAGCGCTGAAGCTGTCCTGCAATCAGAAATCAAAATAACAGGGTGTTGAATTGCGGAGAAATCGAATTTGAAGTTGGGTTGGTGATAATTCTCTCTCCATCATGGATAAGGCCAGCATGAACAATTACATCGAATCTTGGCTGGCAAAAAATGCAGGAAGAACTAACAACATGTCTATGCAAATACAAAAGATTACAGATGAATATCTTGAAATTTGTATTGATGGCAAGGTTTTACAAATTGCTATGCCACACAATTTCTACACAAGATGCTCCTCGGATGGTACCATCACGAACAGTGATTGTGCTTTCATTGGCACGTTAGTAAATGTTGAGAGCATGCACACAGGTCCTGATTTAATGATAACTTTGAACGAGAAGTTAGAGCAGCTATGCAGCCGTGGGTTTTATTCTTTCACTACTGTTCTCGACTCTATACTCGATGTCTTTGAGAAGTATAAGATTAGTTCCACCGAGCGTGAGTGTGATGGGTCGACCTTTGAAGGGCATACCACGGCCCTGGGCCAACAGAAAAACGGTTATTTGGACGAGCTTATAGAGGACGCAAATAAAAGGTGCGATGGAGCTCGATCCAGCGTGGTTGAAGTGGCTGGAAACGAGAACATAAAAGATGACATTCTCAGGTGTTGTAAGGTATATTCCTCTTCACACAATAAATGGTGTGTTCGGTTTGAGATGGAGCTCATTGGAATTTTGTCCGATTACTCTCGGCATCACCATGGACATGTGTATGAGGCACTTGGCTTTTCATTTGCCACGCCACTGGTAATTGAAGTAACGTTTCACCCTCTTGGCAGCAATTTCAAAAGTTCAAGCCTGGAAGCACATGGGTTGTCACTAAGCGAGGCTTTCCAAGGATTATCCGCAATGCACAGAGTGCTGGAGTTTAAAGTCTCTGCCATCGAAAGGAAAAGGAAGTTTGTGTATATTGATGGTCAAGACGATTTAGATCAGCAACTTGCTAAGCTTATCGATCATAGTAAATCCAATCCAATGCATTTGTATGGGCTTCGAACTTTGTTGCCTCGAATTGCTAAAGAATTCTTCTCTCGAGGGGGAAGGGACAGAGATCCAAATGTTTTACTGGCATGCGAGGACAATATATTTGTGAGACTTTTGTTGTTCACAGCAAGTCGTATTGCCTCATTGCTTAAGCGGTGTATTGTGTGCGACAAAGAGCTCCCATTCACTGTCTCCAGGCTTTGTAGTTGTGCCGACGAATTATGGTATGTCAAATTCCATTTAGATTTTGATCTATAATATCACTTCAAAGTTTCTTTCTTTCATTCACTAGGGTTACTGGTTTTTGTAGCTTGTTCAGCTTCGAAGTATTAGGCCTAGGAGTTCAGGTACTACAAGAAGTGGTCCGAATGCCAGTGGAGTTGATCGATTTGGAAATTTCCCTGGCTTCGTCTGCGGCATACGCCTATCGTGATGTGTTTGAACCATTCCCTCCTTTTCTCTTGCAGAAAAGGGAGATTCGTCAGCGTTCAGACATCTTAAATGATAACCACATTGAAAGGCCAAACAAAAACCCTAACCCGCGTTTCATGAGCCAGAGTCCGAACGGAAACAAGAATATGGCTGCTTTGAGCAGTATTATAAGATCGTTTCCTTCGGTCTCAGAGATGAGATTATGTGCTGATGAAGCTGAGTTGAAAGCAAAGCTGGCGAAATCATGGATGTCCACTGCCCAAGCTCAATCGCTGCAGAAATTGGGAGGTGATTTTTTTTCAGGAAAGGAAGCGTGGCAGCTTCCGTATGACGTTCTTAGATTCATTCTGTGTACCAACAGACTATCGTTGGTATATTTATCTGAGGATGATGACAAAGTAATCAAACTTTATGATAATTCAGGTTGGCAGCTTTATCAATTCGCGGTGGTGCAGGATTCTCCTGAGAGGGAGGTTGGGTATACCTCTAAAAACAAACATGAAGATTCCAGATTTGGATTCCATGGAAGTCCCACACAAAACTGGTATTCGATTTTGAGGTATGTGTATCAGTTTATTCCAAACAAAATCAAAATAAAACTTTTAAGAAAATCAATAACAACTTTTAACATTATCAAATTCAAATTAATTGTAATCCAACATAAATGATCAAGAAAATGAACCTCAAATTAATTCTACTAATACATTGGCATTTGAATGGACAGAAACGGCTTGAGATGCTTAAGTGACACCAAGTTAATGTCAAGTGGAAAATCGATGGGAGATGGTATTTATTTAGCGGACAGCTTTGTACATGCTGCGAAATATGCACGCCGGTCTGGATGTAATGATGGTTGGAACAATGGCATGCTTAAGGACGACTATTTTTTCGTTGTGGGTATCTGTGAAGTTATTTCTTCCCCATCAATAAAGGAGGAGTCAGGTATATGCGTAGTTCGTAAAGAGTCCGAAGGAAATGTGGCGGTAAGATATTTGCTTGTCTGCATGAGAGATTTGAGGGCAGGCATCTTTGAGAAAGATTTGAGGGCAGACATCTCTAATGGCCACATATTGTCTCACGGCGCCCACACTGTCGATCTCTCAGAGCATCATCAGAAAATAAAACGAAAGTATGCCTCATTCAGAAATTTTAAAATTGAATTTGATGCTTCATTTTATTCCAAAATCTCTTGTATTCCTAGTGGAACTGGACACAATAAAATGTAAAACATGTATGGATATATTAGATGAATCTCAAGTAGACTGAGGCTTGTAAAATATGAAATGGCTTCTTGAAATGGCTTCTTGTCTACTTGAGGCTTGTAGAATATGAAATGGCTTTTTTAAGCAAGCTGACAAGCTAACATAGAAGAGAAATACATATAAAAAAAAATAATGAGCTCAAAATTAATTTGCTTAAATTTCATATTTTTATTAAACTATTAACTACATTCTTATTAATATGATTATCAATCAACTCTGAAACAAATCTAGTGACACCAAAAGGCTAATTTCCAGCTCTTACCACCCTAATAATTTGCCCCACACTCACTCTTAATGATTAATGAGGATTTACTATATTATCTTGTAGTGCCAAAAACTAAGATTTTGCAACTACTTTGGTGAAGATATTTTCTTGCTGATCATAAGTATTTATATGCTTAAGTTCAATATCCTTCTTCCTTCTTATAGAATGAAGTGATATTTCATGTCAAAACTTGATGGCACTTACATTAATTTGTTTTTCTCCAATTTCTTCAATTTTTTCACTTGTTGAGGTATATGCTTTGTTTTTTTGAGCTCCATGTAATCAAACCAGAACCAAAAGAGAAACAATTTCCACATGTGGACTTACCCTCATCAATACTACCTCCCCAATTCGAATCACTAAATACAACAAGATTGAACTTTTGTATTGAACTTTTCGTAATGAATACCAAAATTTAGAGTGCCTTTCATCTACCTTAAAATCCTCTTGGGTGCCTTCATATGTATTTGAGATTGATTTGTCATATACCTTGAAACAAGTGAAACTAATATGTAATATCAGGCATTTTGTGGGTTAGAAATATCAATCTTACCACAATACTTCTGTAAGTTTTATCATCAACTAAATCAGCACCATCATCTCTACATGAGCACTTGGAGTAGGGGATGGATTACAATCAAGCCGATAAAAGTTATTTAGCATATCATGTGCATACTTTGACAAATCAAAATCTCATCCTTTGATAAACTTCAATTCCTAGAAAATATTTCATGATGCATAGATCTTTCATCTCAAATTCATTCATCATAGCATCTTTGAATTTATCATTCATATTAGAACTACTACCCATATACAATAGATCATCAACATACAAACCTATGATTAGAATATCAATACCTTTTTCTTTGTAGTAAAGGGTGGGATCACTCTTCCACTTCAAAACCCAGTGGCTGCTCCACATATACTTCCTCTTCTAAGTACCCAATCAATAAGGCACTTTTCATGACTTTTTTCTGAGCTGCTAACGAAATCAACTTTCTAATGGTCTGCAAATGTGTCTTCATAATCAATTCCACACTTTTGTGTGAATCCTTTAGCAACTAAATGTAGTCTTAGACCCATTTGGTGCCAATATTTTTCTTGTCATGTGGAAGCTCTGTCAACTTCCAAGTGTCATTCCTTTGAATGGAATCCATCTCTTCTTGCATGGTTTGCATCCAAACCTCATTCGTACATGCATCTTCAAAACATGATGGTTCAAAATCAACCTTGGCTAATAAAGTGAAATTAACTATCTCACCTATTGGGATTTCTTCATGTGCTTGATTTGCACTCCTCTAATAAATATCACTCAATCTTCTTACCTTCCTTGCAGAACTTGGAGAAGAAGCTGGATTTGAACTTGATGTTGAAGAAATTGATGAAGGGCCGCTTGGTGGAGTTAACCCACTAGTTACAGAAACACTAGTTGGCTGCTCATGATCAATATCAACAATTATATAATCATTTAAAATAGATTTTGTCTTCTCAACATGGCCTTTTTGATGACCATAAACTCCCCCTTCATCAAAAATTACATCTCTTGAGACAATAAGCTTGTTATTTAGAGGATTATACAATTTATAAGCCTTTCTTGTCTCACTATACCCAATAAAAATACATAACTCACTCTTTGCATCTAACTTTTTTCTATTCTGATGAGGTACATGCACATCAGCCAAACAACCAAAAACTTTGAAATGATTAACATTAGGCCTTTTCCCATACCAAGTTTCATAACAAGTCATCTTTTCGAGTGCACTTGTGGGGCTACGGTTGAGGATGTACATTACTGTAGCAACTGCATCTCCCCAATAGGAATTGCTCAACCCCTTAGTCTGTAACATGCATCTTGCCATTTCAACCACAATAGGATTCTTTCTTTAAGCTATGTCATTCTATTGGGGTGTGTATGCTGTAGTATGCTGCCCCCTGATGCCATTCATATCACAATAACTCTCGAAAGATTTTGAGCAGGATTCTCCTCCACGGTCAGTCTGCAAACATTTGATCTTGCACCCTTTCTCATTCAAGGGATTCACTTTTGGCCTTCAAAAAATATACCCAACAATTTCGTGACTAATCATAAATAAAAGTGATGAAATATGATGACTTACCCAAACTCTTAGTCTACATAGGACCACATATGTCTGAATGAACAAGCTGAAGTGTGCGATGAACCCTCCATGCCGTTCCCTTTGGAAACTTTTCCCTTACATGCTTTCCTTTAGCACATCCTTCACAAACCTCCTTATGCTCTTCTACCTTGGGCAAACCAGAAACTAATGCATGTGAGATTAGAAACTTCAAACTGTGAAAATTTAAATGCCCATACCTGAGATGCCATAACCAACTTGAATCCTCATAAGCCATATTTGCAAGATTATTATTATGTTCATCAAACCTCAAGGGAAACATCCTAATTCTTGTCGTAGGCACAACAGTGATCACCCTATTTCCATTATTCTTATCATAGATAGTACATGTCTTATTTTCAAAGACTACTTTATAATTTTTCTCACACAGATGCCCAACTCTCAACAAATTATGCTTCAATTTTGGAGTATAATAAATGTCATGAATACTATTTATACCTTCTTTTGTTTGGACCTACATAGCTCCTTTTGGAGCAACCTCCAATGATTTATTATCACCAAGATGGATCTTGGATTTGAAACTTCCATCCCTTGCTGAAAGAAACTTTTCATTCCTTGTCATATGGTTAGAGCATCTAGAATCTAGGTACCACACATCTTTACTAGTATTTTCACCTTTGGCATAAGATAAAAATAAGTGATCTTGAGGATACTCACCACTTTCTTGAGCATAGTTAGCATTTTTACCTTCTTTCAATTTGCATTCTCTTTTAAAGAGGCCATACGCTGTTACAATAGTAACATTGATCATTTCTCTTATCAAATCTACCTCTACCTCTTCCTCTAAAACTACCTCTTCCACTTGAGCCACCTCTTCCTCTGAAGCTACCTCTTCCACTTGAGCCACCTCTTCCACTTGAGCCACCTCTTCCTCTACCTCTTGAAGAATTTTGGCTTTGCCATTTACCTTGACCTTGATTTCTTTTGGCACTACTACTGCTTGCATCTTCATTCTTTGTAATTTTTAATTTAGAGGAAGACGATTTCTCTACAGCTTCAAAAGTGTCCTTCAATCTTTCGTTATGAGACATCAAGAATCCAACCGATTGATCAAATTGTAGTTTTGTCAAATCCCTACTTTCTTCCATGATTATGGAAACATGATTCCATATATGTGTTAAATATCTCAATACCTTTTTAATTAAAATTTTATTACTTACAGTTTCTCCAAGTGTAGCCATTTTATTAAACACATCTTTGACTCTCACACAATAGTCACTCACACTTTCAGCTTCTTGCATCTTCAAATTCTCGAACTCTTGCTTCAATGTCTAAAGCTTGACCACCTTAACTTGATCACTACCTTGGTAAGCTTCTTGTAGAGTCTCCCAAGCATCTTTGGCAGTTTTTTCTCCCGATATTCTTGGAAATAAGCTCTTCTCAAGAGCTATCTGAATGTGAAACAAAGCTTGAGCATTCTTCTTCCTTGCTTCCTTTCTCGCTATTATTTCATTGGTTGTAAGGGCATTCCAAACAGCTGGCTCCTCATAACCTAATTCAACAATCTCCCACAAGTCTTTTCCAATAAAAAAGGTTAGCATCTTAATGCACCACTAATCATAATTGTTCCCATCAAATTCTGGAACGGGCATTTGGTTAGAATTCGACATGATTAACTTTGGAAAAATTCCAACAATAAAACTTTAACCCAAAACAATTTTACCTCCTCTAATACCACTTGTAGAATATGAAATGGCTTCTTTAAGCCAGCTAATAATCCAACATAACTATGAAGAAAAATATATATAAATAAAAATGAACAAATAAAACACAGTTACTGTGTGAGCTCAAACGTGCTGTAAATATCATATTTTTATTAAACCATTAACTGCATTCTTATATAGTAAAATTATTACTCATATGATTATCAATCAACTCTGAAACAAATCTACTCACACTACCAATCTTCTTAAATATAATTTCCAACACTGACCACCCTAATAATTTGCTACCCTAATTTTGTACAGAGAACACAAAATCTCACGACTAATTTGTCAGCAATTTAAATAACAAGATTAAGCATTATTCCCAACAAGGAGTTACATTGATGAAATATATATTCCATCGTTATCATGTTGCATTTAAACACAAGGATAGAAAATAGCACATCATCAACCTATTATTCCAAGATTCCATAATAAGGTGTCACATTGAATATATATTTTGAACATTTCATTATGCCTTGAACGACATATTATCTTTAATCCTAACTATTATTTCTCTATGAAAAATTATATTTAAAGACAATACAATATCATTTTTGTCTCTTTACAAACAATATAAAACAATGAATACATAAAAGATTGAAAATATCCATTGAGAAACAATAAGGAAATGTTTTGAATATGAAGAACATTCAACTATTTCTATTGTTTGACTTGACATATTGACATTTAAAGTGGTTTGATGAGTTTTAGTGATTCAGAACATAATTTCATAGGACCCTAAATTATAATCTTTCCAGTCATTTGCATTCACATGAACTGTGACCTTTTGTGGTTGAGAGGAACATGAGGGAAAGCACTTTGCCTTACTTAAGTTAAACCAACTAGGAATCTTGCCTTTATATCTTATCTTGGATATTTTTTTTTCTTATATCTTTAAAAATGGTTTGGAAATCAGATAATTTGGCACATCATGAAGAATCTATTACTCCTCTCTGTAATAGATAAATCAGAAATAGCCTATAAGGCCTTGCCCTACTTTGTACTATGAGGAAATTTGGCTTTCAAGGAACAACAAGATTTCTCAATGGATTGATATGACCCCTATGCGAGTAGCATTTAAAACCAAAATTTTGTTGGAAAGAAGTTAAAGAGAACCATTAAAAATGCACAAAGATCCAAACATTGGTTATGAGAAGGCCTAAGAATTATTTGATGAGGTTTATCAAGGAACCCCAAGTATGTGTAGGGCACGGGCTACTATCCTTTAAAATATGATGCTGGAGAATGTAAAAACAATGGAGCTGAGTTCTTTTCATTATGCCTTCATCTGAAAATAGCAAAGAAACAAGACCCAAAAAAATGTTCAAAGACCAAATGCTATAGACCTGTGCAGTAAAATATACTTGTGATATAACATGGGAAGTAAAAAGAAATATTTGAATAAATGATTGATATTCAAATAATGTGATAATTTCATTTTATGTTCTTTGACATGTTAGCTTGTGAAACTAGACATATTTACTTCTTGGCACTGAGCGACTTCACTATTGATATCATGACTAGACTCATTATGAGCTCTATGAATGCAGTGGATGTTTGTATGACCCTTTTTGGTATAAAATGCATGTAAGGTCTCTTGTACATATTAATATAAAGTAAATCATTTTATTAGATAAATAAATAAATAAAATAACTAATATTTACGTATTAAATATAAGTTCAAAATCTATAAATTGAGGTATGCAAATGCTTAACAAAGAATACTCACCAAAATGAATCATAGTAATCTCGAATTCCCTATCTCGATACTTTGGGAAAAACAATATTCATCAAATAGATTTTTTGTATCATGAAAGAAAAAATTTCTTCTTCCTTATAAAATTAACCAAGAAAGATGCAATATTAGTCTTCAACTAGATACACACTTTCAAATAGGCTATAAATCATTTAGGTACAAGATAGTTCTAGGAGACAAGACTTGAAATTAGGAAATGAATAGGGAAACAACATTAATGACTAGGGAACTAATCAAACTAGAAATGGACTTGTTTTCAAGTAGTTAAAATTAGAAATGATAATAAAATAAGCTAATACTATTGGACTCTATGATATTTTTTTGAAATCTTGCTTTGTTAGGTATCGATGACAAAATATATAGCTCAACTATAACCTACATGTTTATTGTGAGGATGTGGTAGTCACTATTAGTAAAAGATCAAATAGAAACAAATCACATTAGAAAATATCCAATGTACAAAGACAAATTATTCAACAAGTGCTCTTATAGCTGAGAAAATTATTTTTTTTCCATTGGAAAAATCGTAATCTTTCACTAACTTGAAAAATTACATATTTTAGATGCATTATGCATATGCTGTAGAGTCAATCAGCCTTCTGAGGGCTCAGTATATGGTCTATAATATCAGTATATAACCAGAAACATCACGCAGGATGTTCTTTTATAGTTGTTCTATTTATATGTACATATTTGCCACGCAGGGCTCTGTAATAAAAGATTCTGTCCACTGTATACAATAAAACTGTTCAAAAGATATACAAAATTTTGTCTGTTATTGCATCTCATGGGCTATCCGCCCGATGGTAATGTGGGTCTATATATGGTTGATGACAGTATTGATATGCATTTGACCCTTGCTGCTCCTGTATCATCCACTCTCCTCGGGGTAGTGTCGTGGCCTCCTTGGAAAGTTGGTCGGCACTGCTGTTGTGTTCCCTGTAGATATGATTGCAGGTAATGTCAATAAACTGTGCCTTCAATATGTTTATTTCATCCAATATGTTACTGAGTGTGTGTGTGTGACAAACAGTAATATTGTTGAACCAATCTATGATGATCTTCGAGTCTCCAAATATATGAATATTCATGCAATTATGCCCCAATGAGAAATGCATGAGATGACGAAGTGTGATGAGTTCAGCGAAGTTGTTTGAGCCAATCCCCAAACCCATTCGGACTTTATAGAAATGTTGTTCGTTGATGTATAAAATAAAGCCACCCCCGCACCCCTGTTGCTGGGCAGCACCATCAAAAAATGCCCAAGGAGAACGTTTATCAATTTGCGGAGGGTCGCGGGGTCTTTGAGTACGAGGTTGGGGAGGCTCAGGCATTTCATTAAAAGCCGATATAATAAGAGCAGATAGATGTGGCCAGCTCACAGGTTTATCATCAAAAATCGCCCGGTTCCGAGCCAACCAGAGGTACCAGCTGATAATAATGGGAAGGCTCTGTATTTTTGATCCTTTGTGACGATTATACCATGATTCCCAGGCTCTGTTAATATCATCGCCTTCCCACGTGCCTGAAAAGTGTATAGTTGTGTATACGGATTGCCACAGGTTGATCGTTGCTGTGCAATTCAGGAATAGGTGGAGACTCGATTCAGTTGCGCTTTTACATAGAGTGCACCATGTAGGCCCGTATATAGCTCTGTGCATAAGATATTCACCAGTGGGGACTATACCTTTTAAAATACACCAAAAAAAGAGTTTTGTCCGTGGAGGCGCAGTGAGTTTCCATATTGCCTTCCACCAAAATGAGATCAGATCCGGTACCTTATGCGAAATCAGCGATAAATAGCCCGTCTTTGGTGTATACATTCCATTCTCGGATTGATGCCAAATAAGTTCATCCGGCCCCTATTTAATCCTGATGTGGGATTCTGTCAAAGCATTAATATAATTGGTCCATTCCTGGTGCCAGTGGGGTGGAAGATTGATCTGTAGTGCGGATTTCCAGCTCTGTTCTAGAATGGATGAATTGTGAGGATCTGCGATGTCAGCAAGTACTTTGATCTCGTGTGTATTTAGGTGTTGTATGAGAGCCTCAGATAATAGGTGTCTGCCTCCGCACCCATTCCATGGGTCTGTACCGATACGAGCCATAGATCCATCATTGATTTTCCAAACCAGGTTGTCCCTGATGAGCGGCATGGATTTTAGAAGTGCTTTCCATACAGAAGAGATGCCAGATTTAGGCCAATTTGGAAGACGAATCCAATCCAATATGTGCAGAGGCCAAATATATTTGTGATATGTAATGCTAGTCCAGAGATTATGTCCTGTGAGTAGCGTCCATCCCATTTTTACTGCGAGAGCCTGTGCAAAAGTGGGCAGGTCTTTTAATCCCCAGCCTCCACATTTTTTGGGTAGTGCTATCTTCTTCCATCCCACCCATGCAAATATTCGTTTGTCCTCGTTCCCATTCCAAAGATATCTGTTGCATATTTGGTGTAATCTTGCCAAAATGTTCCTCGGAATCCAAGCAAGAGCCATCCAAAAGACCGGAGTTGCCTCCAGGACAGATTTAACCAATACAAGTCTACCAGCTCTGGATAGATATCGGTGACTCCATAAATTTAGTCGCCTTTCCAGTTTTGAGACGAGCCAGACCCAGTCTGCTATCTTTTGGCTGATAGGCTTGATCCAGAAACCTAAATATTTGAGACCACGATCTAAGGGACTAATGCAAAATGGAAACAGTTGCCGAGCAAATTGAGACTCATGGACAGAGGTTCTGGTGAGAATGATTGAAGATTTTGAATGGTTTGAAAGCATTTCAGTGGCGGATGAAAAGAGGGTGAGCATTTTTGAAAATGTACGAGAGTCCTTGATGCTGCCATTGAGGAAGGCCATGACATCGTCCACAAAAAGAAGATGGGTGAGAAAGCAGTCATCAGATATTTTGAGTCCACTATATTCCCCATTTCTCCTAGCTGAAGCAATCAATCGACTCAGACCATCCATGACAATCAAGAAAAGAAGGGGAGACAGAGGACAACCCTGTCTGAGGCCTCGTTCAGAGTGGAAAAACTGAGATGCCGACCCATTTATTAGAACACTGAAGGTGGGGGTGGTGATACAAGCCATGATCCAGTTAATGAAATTGATGGGGAAGCCCAGGTGGATGAGGAGCATCTTGATGTAGAGCCAGCTGACACGATCAAATGCCTTTGCTAAGTCAATCTTTAGGATAATGGCTTTATGGTTCCTGGTCCAAATGGTGTGAAAAGCTTCTTGAGCCGAACCAATGGCTTCATGTATCTGACGATGTTCAAGGAAAGCAAATTGTTGAGGGGCAATATTGCGGGACAGAATAGGTCGGAGGTGGTTAGCGATGATCTTGGAGATGATCTTGTAGAGCACATTACACAGGGAGATGGGGCGGTAATCATCGAAGGAGGAAGGGGAATCTGATTTGGGAATAAGGGCTATGAATGTCGAATTGATGGCAATGTAAAGTGACCCAGATGCCCTGTATTCCTCCACAACCCTTAGTAAATCATGGCTAAGAAGTTCATAGAAAGCAATGTAGAACTCAATGGTCCAACTGTCCGGGCCCGGCTTTTCTCCTTTTTGAACCATTTTATTGTGCCCTCTAGTTCCCCAGGTGTCACTGGATCATATAATGCCTCCGTCTCGTCCTCATTAACAAACCTGGGGAAGTGTCTTGCAATGTTGATAATATCAGCAATAGTCGAGCCAAGGGGTTGTTTGTAGGGATTCCTGAAATGTGAAGATCCCAGATGTGAGAGCTTATTGAAGGAGTCTGCTACTCCACCCTCTGGCAATGGGATATTCCAGATTGTATTTTTGACCTTTCTACCTTTTGCATAATTATGGAAGAAACGAGTGTTGTCATCCCCTGCTTTTAACCAGATGGCTCTGCTACGAAGGCGAATGGATTCCTCTCGATCTTTTAATATTTTTGCCTTCTGGTTTTCTAGATCCACCAGGTGGGATTTGTCCTCTGCTGTGGAAAACCCCAATCCTCGTTCGTCCAATAATGAGGAGAGTTCAGATTCTATGAGCAGAAGGGCTGAATTTTCCTTTTGGTATTTTTCTCTGGCCCAATTAATAGAGAGGTGCTTGAGCTGTGATAGATTGGAGCAGAAACCTTTTGCCAAGGATTCTGACCTATCAATCGGATTTTGAGTCCAAAATTCCTTGACCATATTGACATATGAAGGATCCTGTAGCCAGCCGTGATTGAACTTGAATGGGGCTTTTGGCTTTTTATGAGGTCCCAAAATCTCTAGGTATATTGGATAATGATCCGAAATGCCACCAGTTCCCACCCATTGTTTGTAGAAATGCAGTTGTTGTATAAGGGGTCCTTTCATGATAAATCTGTCTAATCTACGGGCAAGTGCAGCCTCTCCAATTCTTCTGTTCCTCCAAGTAGGAAGTGGTTTGTGCATAGGGACATCAATCAGGTTATGTCACTCCAGAAGGTCTGTCATATAACCTGTGATCGAGTCTACTTGAGCCATGGATCCCCAAAATTCACCATATCCCAAGGAGAAGTTTAAATCTCCCCCAATAATGATGTTGTTAGCAGAGAATATAGATAGGCCCAACAAATGATTCCAAAAATTCTCCCTTTGTTGGTAGGGGCCGTATATGTTAATAACCCTTAGACTGGTCCCTAGGTCAGCCGAGAAGAGGTCTATTCCCATAAACCCTTGACCTCCCCAAGAAGCTTGAGCTTTGATGGTTGATGGATTGTAGCATATCGCAAGACCCCCCGATCTGCCAGTAGAATCCATAGCCAAAAACTGCCATCCCAGGATAATGGAGGATAATGAATCGGTAATGGAGTCAATCAGGTTGAGGGTTTCTTGGAGGAGAAAGATGTTAACAGGAACATATTCAAATATTCTACGCAGAGATAGTTTCTTGGAGGCACTAGCCAAGCCTCTACAATTAAAGGAAAGGTACTTCATGGAGGGAGATTTCCAGGGGTGTTCGCTGCTCTAAGAACCCCATCAATAGTAGATTGGCGGCTAGAGGCCACCTCCGCTCCAGCATGCCTGATAGCTTTAGACAAAAATGATTTTCTCCCCCGGGCAGTCAAGGGAGTCGACCCGAATGATACAAGACCCAAACCAGCAATTTTTAGATGAGATCCATGGGAATGGAAGCGAGGGCGAAGATTATAATGGTGCTTTGACCCCCGTGATGAGGACGGTGAAGTGGATGGCGAGGGGAGAGAATGCAAAGAGGGCGCCGATGGAGCATATACCAGAGAAGTGGGTAAAGTGAAATATGCTACAGACATGGATGGAGTATGCAATGAGGAGCAAAAAGAAATACAGGATAAGGGGGGAGAGAGAGATGTACCCGATGCAGTGGCAGCTGCAGCAGCGGCCCGAGATCTGGTGACCGGTGGTGAGAGAGTTCTGCGAGCTACTCCTGGTACATTTTGAGGGTTGCTGATGGGAGGTCCAGGCGCCGGAGTACGCAGTGTGACCGACGAGATAGTCCTCGAGGGTACATTGGATGGAGCAGGGGTTTCTTCTTGTTTCTTGTTGAGTGGACAGTCCTTGAATATATGCCCCACCTTGTGGCAGCGGCGGCATCTAAATGGAACCCCTTCGTAGTCCAATATCTGAACCCTTGTATATTTCCCCCAGTGCAGGGTGATCTTCTCCTCCAAACCTTCGCGGGTATCCAAATATACCAAGATGCGAGCGAGGGTTCTGTTCCTTGACTCTACGAATGTTCGATCATGGTCAAGATATGATCCCAGTGCATTGCCAATGCGAATGAAGACCTCCTCACTCCAGTACTGTAGAGGGAGCCCCGGCAGTCGAACCCACAATGGACCAGCACCAATTTGTTCTTCTCTCTAGATCAAAGAGAGGGCTCCATCTCTTTAACAGTATCGGTGCCATATCAATATGCCAATACCTAGCCAGCACCAAGTCTGTATAGTTCTCCTTTGCAAAGTGAAGGGCAAACCAGCCTCTAGGTAAAACTTGCACCTCAGGCAATTCCTTGAGGACCCCGCCCCAAATTTCCTTTACCCATTGGATGAGTCGCGTCGTCGAATATGCCCTCCCGCGGACATGTCCAAAAAGTATGGTACTCGCCATGATAGCTGCTTCCCCGATAGCAAAGGTTTCTCCAAAGCGAATCGAAATGTCCCTTGAAGTCGCTTTAACACACTTGGTCTTTTTCTTCCTGGTATGCGGAGCAGATGGGTGATCCACTAGTGGATCCGGGGTTCCTTCCAAATGTATTGATTTTGCAGGTCTAACCCTTACAGCCGGTGCCTCAAAATAGCCTGAGGGCGAGTGAAGGGGAACATAGGGGGTTGCAGCTGCCGAAATTTGAGGGCCCAAAGATGTCGCGGTGAAGAAGGTTTTATTTGGCGGATGCGGATCAAAGGAGGGTGACGGAGGGATAACAGTCGATAGAAAATGAAGGGTCCCAGGGGACAGAGGGGGAAGGTCCAAGGCAGGTGAACCCCGGGGAGAGTTTCCGGCAGATAGCTGAACAGAGTGATGATCCGGTAGGGTTACCACCGGAGAAGGTATATGTGGCGAAGGGATCGATGGTCGGCTAGAACCGGCTTCTGCAGTAGAAAAGTTAGGGCACCCAAAAATCATCTGATCAGGATGCGGGTCTTCTAAATAATCAACTGCCTCCTCTGTTTCCATAGCTTCACCCATTATAGCTGAAGTCATCCTGAAAGCGACAGATGGACCTGAAAATCCAGGCCGGGGAACAAGCAACAACAGGTTCGCAGGCTGCGAGGTAACAGGTAACAGTGAGGGGGTTAACCAAAACCCTTATGATCTGCTGTGAAGCGCTCCATCCTTCCTCTGAGGAATCAATCTTGGTATTTAGTTATATGTTATAAAGTGTGAGAAAATTATTATCTTAACTTACTGGTTAGAAAGAAAGACACCTCCTTCTCAGATGACTACCTAAAATGTGCCAGATTTTTCATTACATCATCAATTGTCAACCGCGCAATATGTATGTTGAAAATAAGAGTTCACCTCTTCATCAATAATGACTCCAAAGACCTTAGATGATGACTATTTTGAAGCACCAACTCTTAATAAGTAGGGAATAACATGGGAAATTACAAAATGAAATCGTTTCTTTTCCTCTACAAGATCTCATGATGCTAATTATCCCACACTAGCTTGGAGAAATTGAATAATCCAATAGTTATATAGTGAAACAAGATACCACAGTTCATGCTAAAACAAGTCCAGAAATAACAAAATAGTAACTTTCTTTGAAGAATATTGTAGTTGTCTCCAAAGAAAGTTTGAGAATAGGTCTGTTGAGTTGGTACTAGGAATGGCACCAACATCAAAGGAACCTTACAAGATGAGCACTCCAGGATTATCGGAATTGAAATTGAAGTTGAAGGAAATATTTGATAAGGGATGCATTGGAATAAGTGTGTCACCTTAGGGTGCAACATTATTGTTTGTGAAGAATAAGGATAGGAGCTGAACAAGGTGACAATTAAGAATAGGTACTCTTTGCCAAGGATTGATGATTTGTTTGACCAAAAGGGAGTAGTAGTGTTCTCAAAGATCAATTTGAAATCAAGATACCATCATGTACACATCAAATAAGACGATATCTGCAAGACTTCTTTTCAGATTAGGTATGGACATTATGAGTTTGTTGTAGTTCCTTTTGGTTTAACTAATGCTCCAACTAGTTTCACGTGTTTGATGAATATTGTGTTGTGTCCTTATCTAGACAAGTTTGTGATTGTATTCATTGATGACATATTGATATATACTAAGAATTGTAGGTTTTAACCCCATACACAAATTACTTGCATATGAATTCTAAAACACAAAAAATAAACAATGCTAGAGCATAACACATAAAACACATATACGCAGAGATTTTCCCCTAGATCCCAAAACCAGGACTACCAGCTTGATTTTTCATTATGTTCCTTTCAATGTTATAATACATATTTATACATGTCGAAGCATCCAATACCATGGACCGAAAACCATTACATCCAAAACCATGGAGCGAAAACCATTGCGTCCAAAATCATGTGTGAAAATCATGCACAAAACCATAGGTAGGTATGCCCAACCTAATATAGGGTCCAAAAAACAAAATTTTCTGGGGCGCTACCCTAGATCCCATAGAGGGGGGTTACATGCACCCCTCAAACCCCTTGTGACCCCCCCGCTACACAATTGATGCAATGAAGGGGGGGCTTCGCCCCCCCTCTAACCCCCTGGTTAACTACGTGGGCTAGTCATGGAAAGAATATAACACAACCCAACAAGAATGAGGAAGAACATGCCAAACATCTAGCAACAATTTTGAAATTGATAAGATAACATGAGTTGTATGCCAAAATTAGTAAATGTATTTTATTTTGGATAAAGGTTCATTATGTGGGGCATGTGGTTTCTAAGGAAGGCATAACAGTGGATCAAGAAAAGATCATATCTATCATGGAATGGGTAGCTCATAAGAATGTATATGAGGTCAGATCATTCATGAGGTTAACATGTTATTACACGAGGTTCCAGGAACTTTTCATGGATTTCTTATACTATTATATCATTGTAGTGAAATGGAAAGAATTTTGAATGTACAGAGGAATGTGCAACCAATTTTGAGAAGTTGAAGCAGTTACTTATGAATTCTCGAGTTATAAAGATTGCAGATTCAGACAAAGAGTTTGTGGCATGTATAAATTCTTGCAAGAGAGGACTTGGTGGAGTCCTAATGGAGGAAGGATAGGTATTATGATATGAACCAAGGAAATTGAACGAGCAAGAGCAAAACTATGTGACACATGATCTTGAGTTGGAAATTATCATCCAGGCAAGCTAGGTGGTTAACTACGATCAAAGATTTTGAATTCGAGATCAGGTACATTAAGGGAAAAGAAAACAAGGTTGCACATGCCCTTGGAAGAAAAGTACATGTAAATCACATAGAAACTATGAGTTCATACATGACAAATTTACAATATCAGATCTTACAGGCAGGACAATAGGATGACATGTACCAATTGTTCAAGAACATGTTACAACAACCGGGTATAGGTGAACATGATGTGGACTATCATGTCATGACATATGGTTTAATTAGATTTAGGGACAAGATCTATGTGTTGGACAATAACGAGCTCAAGAAGCTTATCTTGTGGGAATTTCATGTCAAGCTGTATTTAGGTCACCAGGGATATCAAAAGACATGGGAAACTATGAAGTAAGAGGTGGCTGAGTTTTTTGTGAGATGTTTGAATTTTCAATAGGTAAAAGCATAGTGTAAGCATCTAGGTTGATTACTGTAGTCGATTCTGATTCTAGAGTGGAAATGGGAGGCCATTTCCATGGAATTAATCAAAGGTTTGTTGAGGACCTCTAGACAACATGATTATATTATGGTTGTGGTTGACAGGTTAACCAAGGTAGCTTACCTCATTCTAGTGATGTCGATGAATTCAATTAGTGAGGTAGCACAAGTCTTCATTAGGGAGATAGTGAGGTTGCATGGTATTCCTAGGATGATTATGTCACACAAAGATTCCAAGTTCACTTCTAGGTTTTGGAAAGAGTTATTTGTAGGTTTGGTGATAGAGTTGGCCTCCAATACAACTTATCATTTGTAGACATATGGACAAATAGAGAGGGTCAACAAGATTTGGAGAACATGTTGAGAATGTATGTTATGCATTAGAAACGAAAGTGGGAAGAGCATCTTCCACTGGTGGAGTTTGTGTATAATAATGGGTATCAGGAATATTTGAGGATGATTTCATTTGAAGAACTTTATGGGTAGAGTTATAATGCTCTTATTAGTTGGAGTGATCCAATGAAAAAGTTATTGATTGGACCAAACATGTTGGCAGAGATGTAATAGGAAATGCAGGAAATCAAGAAGAATCTAAAGGTAGCACAAGATAGGAAAAATAGTTATGCAGATCAACACAAGGTGTTTAAGGAGTTTCAAGTTGGGCAACATGTTTAATTTTATATCAAGCTCAAGAAGAGCTCCTTGAGGATTGGATCATGTGTGAAGTTGGCAAGTTGGTATTGTGGGCCTTTTAAGATTCTTTAGAGGATTGGACTAGTAGCCTAGTGACTTGCATTGCCTCTGACAATGAAAGTCCATCATCTTTTCCATGTGAAATGTATTAAGAAGTATGTGAAATACGTTGATCATGTGATTCACTCATCTGTATTGTAGGTGGAGCGAGAAGGAGAATTCTAGTTGGAACCTGAGTGCATTTTGCAAAGAAAGATGCTTATGCTCCAGAATCGAGCAATCGAGCAAGTTAAAATGTAGTGGAAGCACTTTAGGCCCAATGAAGCTACATGGTAGACGACTGATCAGATGCAGGCTATGTATCCTTCTCTATTCGATGGTTGAGCAGATGTGCTTTGATATATATTTTGACATTGTGTTTTGGTTATGTATATATATGCATATGCATGGAAATACTACATCAGGCTATGTTATAAAGATTTAATAAATGGTATGGTGTTCATGATATGTTGGTTATATCTTTTGTAGTATGATATGATGTAAATGTTGCATCCAGTTGTGCTAAACAAGTTTATGGGCATCATGTGCTTTGTTGGTTTGTAGATGTCATTAAACACCAAGGATGGTGTTCCCCCAAGGGGGAGAGTTCTATAACAAGCTTGGTTAAAATTCCATGTAATAAAGTTAATAAAGGAAAAATAAGACCAAGGCCATGGGACATGTTTTCCAAGTTGAATGTGGAGCAAAAAAAGTGATGGATATCACTTGTGATTAATTTATGACTATGGAATTTGTCAAAGATAATGACAAAGGAAAATATAATTGGAATTTATTTATGAAAATAATGGAAAATAGGAGAAAAGGAAGGTGAAAGGTCACATAATTTCATGTGAAGAAAATTGAAGGAAAAAAAAGAGGAAAATGAAGAAAATACATGTCTCAGTGTTAAAAAGGCTATGAGAATTAGTTCACAACTTTTATTAGTTCATACTTTGGCACTCTCATTCTATTCTCTCTCTCTCTTATACCCTTGCACACTCAGAAAAATATTGGAGCATTGTTGGAGAAATCTAGTTTTCATTGGATTTGGAAAAGAAAGAAAAGGAAGAGAAAGAAATTACAAGGGAACAACGAGATTAGAAACTACACCATGATTCCTTTGCATGTATCTAGTTGCATGTACGATTTCCTTGCTAGTTTTGGCATGCATGGTATATGCATGTGGTTATTTTCTTAAGATATGTGATTGGCATGGAGGATTGTCTAGATTGACAATGGTTTTTCCTAGCCTTGCCATAACCTAGATAGCCATGGTGTTGTGGGTTTCACACTTGAATGTTTCTGATTGCTGCTTATGATCCATATGGTTGTAGGTTGAGTTACTAGTTCTTGGAGACTTGGTTGGACAAACGCTCTAGAATCCCTAGAACAACTTGGGTTAAGTTACTAGCCCTAAAATCCTTGGTTGGACAAACATTCTAGAGCCCTTGGTGGGTTGAGTTACTAGTCATGGAGCCTTGGTTGGAAAAAAAAATCTCGATCCATGCAAAAATTGTGGGTTGTGTTACTAGTCATAAAGCAGAGTTGGAATAAACACTATAGAGCCTTGGATGACTTAGGTAGAGACCAGGTGGAATCACTGTTTGAGGGCTGTGGTGTTTTGGCCTCTTGTAGACTTGGTTTGAATTTTCTTGGTTTATTCCATGAGATTCCACATTCATGCTTAAAATATAGCATGAGGGTGATTGGTTGAAAGAGAGATTTGGTTAAGCCCAATCTATGATTTGGTGGTATGTGGAAGTCCCTCACTTGGCTGTATTTTCATATGATAATAATATATCTTTTGCTCTTGTATTTCCATGAGAAATTTTACTTGCTATAATGTGACTTTGATACACTACAATACAAAGTGGGGTTTTAAGACAATATTTGGGTAAATTGTCTTAACTTGACACAATATAAAACTTGTATATTGTCTTTAAACAGGTGTCTCAAATCAAATTGTCTTAAAATATTGTCTCTATAAAGACAATATATAACACAAGCATTTATGTCTCTCTAGAGACAATTTCATTTTTGTCTCTCTAGAGACAATAGTTGGAACTAAAGACATATTGTCTTTAAAAAGACAATGTCTTTGATCTTAACTATTGTCTCTCGAGAGACAATAAAAAATTATGTTCAAAGATAATACATCATAATTTTTTTTTAATCTTTAGAGACAATATAAAATAATAAATCTAGAAAAATATCTCACCATTGAAATAAACCAATATTAAAAGTATTTAACTAAAAATAAGTTACAATATCATTGATTAATTCATATTAGGAAACAATGGAATCAAACCACCAATCTCCTGCTTATAAAGAAGGTGCTCTACCATTGAGCTAGAACCCTTTAAAAAATTATGTGAGAATTATGGTAGTCCTTGAAATTGCATATATAGGCATTGATTTTAAAACTAGCAATTGCATCGAGAAGTGCAAAGGAACACCAATAAAAGTGGGAATGTGAAATTGCATATAGAGGCATTGATTTGAAACTAGAAATTGCACCGAGAGGTGCAAAGGAACACTGATAGAAGTGGGAATGTGGAGGACAATAGGCAAGTGAAATATATGGAAAGTACAATTACAAAAAACTCAAAGACATCATATCAATCCATTTTACCCCACCTTGTTTTCCCAATAAAAGTTTTGGAGTACCTGTTCCAACATTTTATAGGCTACTTGAAAAGAAAAAAAGAAAAAGACATAGAAACCAATGTGACCCGCGGCTAGAAATTTATCAACAATTGCAATCTTCTTGGAAGGTAGTAGGTCAATATTACTCCAAGATTGAACTTTTCTTTTTTAAAAGTTGGCTATTGTCCATATCGAACAACCAATCATTGGAAAATACAACTGAAACACTATTTACCGAAGGACCTGCCCAAATAAGAAATAGCCTCCCCAAGGTTCATAAGCTTTCATTTATGATTCAGCCAAGTAGGGGATTCATCTTTGCCAAAACAAAACCCTGATTTTTCCTTTCTAACAACTACTCTTGCTTCTTTTGCAAAAATGTCCCAACAAAAATTAGTACCTTCCATAAACTGTTGAATCAACGAATGTGTTAAATTTGAGCCATTTGCAAAGTGGAAAATTGGGTATATTACAATACATATCCTGAAATTTGATATCATATGGATAACTTACGGAAGGGAAATAATGAAAATCTTTTACAATTGAAGTTTCTGAGGTTGAATGTCAATTCTCCAACACCTTTATTAGAGGTAATAATACTTCGATATTTTCTCCAAAGAATATCTAATATTCAAATAATGAGGTGGATATTGCAAGTTACCTTTAAACTGGCATTCATCACTCATTCCAGCGAATAAAATGGTCTATATATCAATGCATGTTTTGTACATAGTAAAAGTGGGCAGCTGTTAGGAGCTCTTTTTGGTGGACAAATTCTTGGACTAGCCCAGTGATCTTACAATGGTGTGAAAGGCTTCACCTAACACTCAATCCTTTCCTTGCATCCCATCAACATCTAGCACCATTTTTGTGATCTTTCTTCAAGTAGGTATCCAATCTTGCAAAAGCTAAATACCTTCCTAAGATTGTATCTAGATACAACAAATCTTGTTGCTCTTTTCTTTTGTGTTCAACAAAGAGAAGCAAAGAAACAAAATTTAGAAAAAACTATCTTCTATAATGGTAATTGTGTGTAGGAATTTACAGGGTAAGTTCCTCAGATAGAACACTAAAGGACACTGCTCACAAACAGATCATAGATCAATACACCAGTATTCTTGACGTGGTTAAAACCCTCAAAGAGGGAAATAGTCCATGACCTGAGCCAACAAATGACCCTAAGCTTCTCTCATGAACGGTTAACCTACAAATGATCCTCCATGCTCTTTAAATAGAGATCATGGCCAATTGGGTGTTAAGACACGAATCAAGTGTCGATAATACTGAGGAGAGAATGAACCGTCGGATCACTTCATGTCTAGAACATATCGTGACAGTCGGATTGTAAGTTACAGAAGTACATAGTAAAGAAACACACTTTACCTAACTCTACACTAGACCAAGTTATACTTAACTATTTCCTATGTGTCGGAATATCCTAACATTGCCCCTTAAGAACAACTTGGGATATGATTGAAGGATGTAGAAATATGACACAATAGGAGAAGGAAGGAGGCACTAGAGCCTATCCCCCCTAGTGACAAATTCCTGAACTCCAACCATAAATCGAAGTTTAGTAAACTTCGCCTCTGTGAGAGACTTTGTAAAGATGTCTACAACTTGATCATCTATTGAACAATATTGCACTTCAAGAACATGGTCATGAATGAGATTTTTGATGAAGTGCATGTGTAGTTCAATGTGTTTGCTGCGATGATGTTGTACTAGATCTTTGCATAGTTGAATGGCACTTTGATTATTATACCAAAGTGTAGTCGGATGCTGCTGCTGAAAGCCAAACTATGACAGGATTTGACGAAGCCAAAGGCCCTCCTTACTAGCTTCTACAGCACCACGATACTCTGCTTCTGTTGAAGAAAGAGAAATGGCACTTTATTTCTTGCAAGCCCATGTAATGGGTCCTAAACCAAGAGTGAACACATAACCTGTAGTAGACTTCCGATCATTAGGGTCACCAGCCCAATCGGAATCAGTGAAACCAATCAATAGAGGAGATGCTTCTGCAATGTAATGACTCCCAAACTGAATTGTACCTCGAACATAACAAAGTATTCTTTTAGCTGCTTTCTAATGACTTTCATGTGGGTTTTGCATAAATCGAGCAATAAGGCCAACAACAAAGGAAAGGTCAAGACGAGTATGGGTCAGATACAAAATTTTTCCTACAAGTTGATGGTATAAGGTAGCATCAACTTCAGGGGAAGTACAAGTGACTGAAAGTTTTGCTCCAGACTGAAAGGGAGAAGGGGCTGGCTTACAGTCTTCCATGTGAAAATGGCGTAGAAGATCACATGTGTACTTGGACTGGGAAAGGGAAATACCTTCCTTGGATTGAAAGACTTGAATACCAAGAAAATAATGCAAGTGTCCTAATTCTGTCATTTCAAACTTCTTTTTAAGGTTGGAATTCACATGGTTTATAAGGTTGGGATCGCTACTAGTAAGGATAAGATCATCAACATAAAGAACAAGAATGATAAGAGACTTGCCCACTTTCTTTATGTAGACAGTATTGTCAGAATGACACCTAGAAAAGCCAGTTTCTAAAAGAAAGCTATCCATTTTGGCATACCAAGCTCGAGGGGCTTGCTTGAGACCATAAAGGGATTTCTTAAGCTGAAATACAAGGCTAGAGTCAGTTTGTATAAAGCTAGTAGGTTGTTCCATATAGATTTATTCATGCAAGTCTCCATGCAAGAAGGAAGATTTAACATCCATCTGATGGACTTCACATTTGAAAGAGGCAACAAGGGAAAGAACAAGGCAGATAGAGTTCATTTTGGCAACAGGGGAGAAGGTTTCAGTATAGTCAATGCCTTCAACTTGTGAAAAACCCTTAGGAACAAGACGAGCTTTATGTTTATAAACTTTTCCATTTGGGCCATACTTGGTTCTGTAAATCCATTTGCATCTAACAAATTTTCATCCCTTTGGAAGAGGAACAAGATCCCATGTATCACTTTCCAATAGTGAACGATATTATTCATTCATAGTTGCATCCCAATCTGAATGGCCTGAAGCTTCTGCAAATGTGTTAGGATCATAATTCGCCAAAGCTTGAGCCAGCAAAGAAGAGGCTCTATCAAACTGAGAATGTGTACGATGCTAATCTATAGGATCATCGACAAGAGCATCTACTGCATCCTGAGTAGCACAGACCCATTTTGGAAGCTGAGGAGCTAAAGGAGGATCCTGAGAAGGTGGGGGAGGATTGTCATCCTCGTTGTCATCATATGAAGAAGAAATATTTTTAGAAGTAGAAGGGATAGAGAGAGGTGGCACATCTGCTACACTAGGCTCGTAGGCCAATATATTTTCAGCAAACTTTACATCTCTTCTAGTGATAACATTTTTAGACTTAAGTGGAATAAGTCTATATCCTTTGACATCTCCAGAATATCCAACAAAAATACATTTTTCACTCTTAGGTTCTAAAGCTTTATGTTTCTCATCTGGAATATGGGCCCATGCTTCACTTCCAAAAACACGAAAGTTACTTACATTTGGTTTAATTGAGCTCCATGCTTCTTCTGGAGTGATGTTCTTTAAAACCTTAGTAGGAGTGTGATTTACTATGTAATTTGCACAGTTAATTGCTTTTGCCCAAAAACTAAGACTAAGTCCTTTAGATTGAAGCATACAATTAGCCATTTCCTTTAAGGTGTGATTATTCCTTTCAACTACACCATTTTGTATATGGAACATTATGTTGCATGTGAATTTCATTCTCAGTGCAAAAGTTGATGAGTTTGTTGTTAACATATTCTCCACCATTATAAGATCTTATCTTAAGAATTTGATGTCCAAATTGTTTTTTAAGAAAGGCCTTAAAGGCCAAGAACATGTTAAATACTTCACTCTTGAGTTTTAAGAAGTATACCCAAGTGTGTCTGGAGAAATCACCAATGAAAGTTAAGAAATACTTGTATCCAGAGAATGAAACCACTGGAAGTGGACCACATAAATCACTATGCACAAGCTATAAAGGGGTTGAGGCATGCCAAGAGGCAAAATTTTCAAAACTATCCCGATGATGTTTTTCGAGTACACATCTAGAACAAACACCATCTCTGCAAAATACCATTGGAAGACCTGTCACCATATTTTCTTTACATAGATTCTGAAGGGAGCGATAGTTTAAGTGACCAAATCTCTCATGCCAAAGTTTGCTCACTTCATCATTATGAGCAACAAATACTGAGGGAAGATTTGATGACCCAAAGTTATTAAACTTATACAACCTTGTAGAATCATCAGTAATTCCAGTAGCTAAAATCTGTCTAGGATCTCTTAGGTCCTTAATTACAATGTCGTGAGGTTAAAATTCAACGATTTTACCTTCACCTGAATGAGTTATATAATATATAGATAGAAGGTTGCAGGATAAGGTTGGAACACATAATACATCATTAAATTAACCATTGTCTATATGAACAGTTCCAGTCCTGTTGTGCTGTACAACAACCCCCCATTTCATAAAATTTTTATACAAAATCATAATATGAAATGGGTCCCTTTTAAAAATAAACTTAGCTAGATGTGTAAATAAATTGGTATTAACCCATCATAAGAAAAACCCTTATCAAAAGGCTTAAGGTAAATGAATTATTTTAAAAGCCTTTTGAATAGAAATAAAGTGTGGCTTTAAAATATTATAAAATTCTTCGTTATTGCGATAAAGCGATCGGAAGATCGCATATTGCAATAACAAAGGAAACATATGCAAAGACACATCCATTCTCTCCGATTCGAAAAGGTAATCGCAATCAGAGATCGGAGAAGCCAAATGCCAAGCACAATATAAAGGAGCCCCTTAATTCCTCCGATGCGATAGAGCATATCGCAATCAGAAAATCGGTAATGACAACAACAAGCCAACACATAATTGAAGGCGGGCTCAAATCCTCCGATGCGATAAAGCATATCGCAATCGGCAATCGGCAAAATCACAATGACAGAATAATAAAGCCCGAACCCATCCTCCGATTGCGATGTATTAATGAGGTGCACATCTCGAGAATATATTTAAAAGGTTTGCATGCATTGTATCACCTTTCGGTGATCGGAGATATTTAAAACAAGCATTAAAGCCTTTCCCTTAACATTGCCGATCACCGATTTGCGATTTACCTCTGATTATCCATCAAAGAAATCTAAGCCACGCTTGAATGAATCATTCGGCATATAAACGACATGATGGGCATTTAAAACCTTCTTTACCACGATTGACAGGTTAAACGACTAATCAATGAAGCAGTTAAGGGTAGATATTTCTTTTAGATTTTATCCACGACAATCTTACTATAATCCATTATCACCTGCTGATCGACGTAACTCTTTTTCATTATCATATTGGTCTGTAGCAGCATTTCTCTGTATCACGGTTTTTTCAATCACTTGTGCAGAATTCTGTTGAAATCAGAAATTTGAAACAAATGGGAAAGAAATCAAAGAAATCTGCAGCAGTGGCTCCTACAGCAATAGCGCAGCCAGCCAAGGATCCCGGACCAAGCAAAAAAGGGTTAATCTCAGACACTACGTGCCTCGGTCTAGGAAACACTAGCTAGGAGAGCATCTACAATCTAATAGAAGCAGAGGAGCCTGAGGAAATATCAGAAGAAGCCACAGCTGACTCAAGTAACAAATCGGAAGCATCCCTCAAAGATTTAGCTTGTTCATATCTGCACAGAATAGCAGCACGAGAAAAAATCCTCCCATATACTGACGTAGTGAGATGGGTAGTAGAGGAAATTCCAGTCTCAAACAGAACATTTTGCACAGCTGATGGGAGGATATTTGGCTCATTTCAGCCTGATGATCTAAGGAAAATGTATCACTTACCTGAGCCTGAAAAGCGGTACAACAAAGCCTTCCTTGAAAAATTTGCAAATGAAAACGAGTCAGAATCAGCCCCGATTAGGCAGTGGAGACATTTTCTTGAGAAGCACAAGCACGAATCATCAGGTAAGTACTTTGTGGACTCATTGGCTTCTCCTTACTGTTATGTCGGAGCTATGATGTGTAGAATGTGGGGAATACATGACTCTGCTAAGTTCACTATTGAAATGGTCCCTCTGATGGAGGTAGCAATCAATAGCTATGTGATGGATTGGGCAAATATTTTGTCCGACAAATTAGCCACAACAATTCTCGAATTCAGATCAAATGCACGTAAAACTACCAGGACCATTCCCCCTTTTTATTACAGTGCTTATATTATGGATACTCTTTGCTTTAATTCTGAATATCTGGTACTCGGATGGAGATGGACTCCCCAAGACCCTAAGCCAATCCATATTTATCATCAACTGTTATGGAAGGCTCACTACAAAAATCATTTGTATAAAATTTGCAATGGTTTTATGTTGCCTGTGTATTATGCTATTTTTGATAAGCCTGCCCCCAGGATTTCCGAGGAAGCAGGGATCGACTTGACTGCAGTAGGTAATTGGTTCAGAGAAGACAAATTCACTTATATAAGGCTTTTTTGTAGCGATACAAAACCCCATGTCCTTCCCCTATATGTGCTCGATAAGCTATTAGCTCGGGAATTGGCCTATCAAATAACAATAGAAGGGACATCCAAAACCCTTAGAAATTCCAAGAAACAGGTATGGCCTACATTTCCTTTAAGATGCGGTGTTTTCACTCTCCATGATTACAAACATGCAGAAAATGAGGCAGAAAAAATACAAATGTTGAATTTGGCAACAATTCCTAATAGACAATATGATCCAAGAAAAGTTTCCTATAATGTTTATGAACAAGCCAAACTTACAAAGTTTGATCATGAAAAGGATGACTTCGATGACCTATTTTCCTCAGCTGAATCACTATTTTAGGTAAAATCATTAGCCAGGATCAGGTATCAAGATGAAGGGCTGGAAAAGTTTAATATGCTTAGAGAACAGAGGTTGCAAACTCTGCCTCTAGACTTATTAGCCACCACCCCAGCAATCCAGTCAAGCGAGCCTGAACAACAAACTGTTAACAAATCTCCTGCGGTGGGAAAAGTTCCTGAGAAAGAAAAAGCGCCAGAACAGGAGAAAGAACAGGGAAAGGGCAGTGAACACATGGATATAGATACTTAGATTGATCCCAAGCTTCTTAAAGAATGGCAACAATTCGATTCCATTATAAGAAATCCTGAGAATTTATAGGATTTTAGCACGCCTGAAGTGACAATTGGTCACAAGACAACAACAAATATGGTTCCAACTGAAGGAACCAACGGCCCAACCATAAGTCAAGATGTAGAGATAATTCCTAAGGATCCATCGGATAAGATCGTTTTTCATATAAAACAAATACCACCTTTAGATGTCTTCTACAACCCTAAGCATAAGGTTGTAGTAAAAAGACAAAGGAAAAAGAGAAGGCTTGATCAACCTTCTGTTTTACCTGCACAGACAAAGATGGCTAATGTGGTATGGAAAAAAGAATTCAATCCTTCCGAAGACCTTACAAAACTCTCTCAATATGCCGGGGCATACTCGGCAGCTACTATGGATAAAGCATCAGAGGTTAGCAATTTACTCAAAGAAAAGGATCAGAAAATTGTTTCATTGGAGGCACATGTATCCGAAAGATAGCAGAGGATAGAGTAGTTAGAATAGCAGTTGGAAGCACAACAAAAATTAAAAAACCAACTAAATGAGCAATTTCTCAAGGAGAAGTAAAAGATAGACCAAAGTGCAGTTTAGAAACAAAAGGAACTATCCCTAGCACTGGCCAAGCTGAAATCAATGAATGAACAAATGAGCAAAACAAAAGATGAGAAAATCACTCAACTATCACAACAAATAGAAAAGTTCAAAAGTTTTCCTCAACCAGCAGAGTTCAGATCCGAAGCTCTCCAGATCAATAAGGCATTGATTAAACAGTTAAATTTACTATGTCATAATATTTCCCTTGCTGAGCCCCTCTGTGAGATTTCTTCATCAATGATTGACAAATCAGTTGACGCAAGGTAGAATTTGGAACAGGCCAATGAGACATTAACAAACTTTCTTGCCTGGCAAGAAACCAGTGAAGGGCAAGCTGCAAATCTGCCTAGAATTCTAGAATCACACAAGGAAATTCTTTTCCTAGAATGGCAATCACAATTGATGAAAGCAGAAAGGGAAACTTCAAGATGTAGATCAGCAACTGGTAATTTGATTGAGTTAATTAATGATACTCTTTATCTGTCTAATTTGATTTCAGAGTGCACTCTAGGTAAATTGCCATCAGCTAAAGCACTGGAACAATCATGCAAACAAGATTTAGAAAAGAAGGAGAGATTAATAGCAAGCATCCAAAGTTTAACTTGGGACACCTTTTGGTTCTTCCTAGTTAAACCATACAGTCAAAAGGCAACACTGAAATGTTTAACCGATGCAATCAGTTACATGATTCCCGAAATTCATGATGCTACGTATTCAGCCCAACTGCATTCATGTTTGAGTCACCCTCCAGAATTGCAACCAATGCTTGCTATCTGCCAGCTCAAACCAAAGGATGATCAACCGAAACAATGAATCATTCTACCGACTGCAAGCATTCCTATTTCAAGGAGATTTTCATGATTTGGTTATACCACATCATAGCATTTTTATTTCATAATCAGTTAGCTTAGATAGTATTTATAGACCCTTTCATGTCTTTAGAAAGGGTCCTCAATTTTTGTATAAAACTTGGATCGGGAGTCACACTATTGTGCTTTCAATATATATATTTTTTATGAACACTGAGCCTATATTCTGAATTTTAATGAAGAATATTTTGATGAGATATGCACAACTTCTTTTTGTGAGAGTATTTCTAAGTTTGAAGGCAGAATTTGAATGCGATTGATATCGGGAAGGATTCAAATTACATATGGTACTATTATATGTCTTTCCTCCATTCTTTTATATGAATCGGCGTTTATTCAATCTTTCTATCATTTGATATATGTATGTGTTTTAACAGCAGTCCTTATACTTATCACTATTGAATGTTTAAGGAATGTTATTCTTTCAATCATATTTATGTCAATGATATATGAAGAATAGTGTAATAATGTTTTAATTATTACTTTGTTCAAATATTTGAACAAAGTAATTATCATATGAATGAATGTCTTTATTTATCAATGGAGTCATCTATATGCCTATTTGTAGATAAAGATCATCAAAAGTTACACTAAAGTGGAAATTTCCCGGGATAGATTAATTGTTTAAAATTTTGCATTTTAGAATAAATCACCTATCATTATCATTAGATAATATAAAATCAACCACTTATCCATCCTATTTACAAATCATTGGGAAACTAGTCCCATTATATCCAGTCGAAGCCACCACACCAAACGGAAAAGGAGTTTCCTTTAAGGTCCAGACTGGGTGGTTTTCCCCGATGTTGATGCAGTGATTTTCGAGGCATCAACAAGTCCCTAAAACAATAAGAAATCTATCATCACCAACATATATATTTTTGGTGTTACAATCATTTAAAGAAGAAAACATGGCTTTGTTTTTGGCCATGTGATAAGAAGCTCCAGAATCAATGAGCCACTCATGAGAATTAGAAGAAGATACATTTAGTGCATATCCAGACCGAGATGTTTGACAACCACATGTAGAAAGTGTTATTCCTGAAGATGAAGTTGAAGTTGAAGTTGATGATTCTTCATTGCTGCTTCTAAGGCCTCCATATTCTTAAAGCATTTGGATTCTAAGTGGGCATATCGATTACAAAAGTGGCAATGTCTATTAGTCTTCTTCCCTTTGTTTTTACTTTCCTTATCATTTTGTTGAAATAATTTTTCATTTTGAGACTAAAATTGCTTAGGACCCTTGTTTGGTTTAGGACCATTCTTTTTAGGATACAACTTCTTAGGATTCTTTAAAGTTGGTTGCTGCTAAGTGGCTAAGGCTTTCTTAGAAGAGTTTCCAAGATTAAGAAGACTAAGATGTAAGAGTTTTTCTTGTTCTCTTATTAAAGAATCACAAAAGGCATCAAAGGAAGGGGACTTGTAATCTTGTCCTTGAGAAATGAAGGCTTCTCTTGTAGAATGGAAGGTGGAAACAAACACAGAGTAGACTGGTCCCAACTTAGTAAGAATGGAATAGATAAGGTTACCATCTTCTTTCTTAACCTTAACACCTTCCAAGAGAATTCTAAGGGTCTTGAACTTGGACAAAAAATCTTCAATGGAAGAAAAATTATTGGGGTCCAATGTAAGCAATTTATTTTCTAGTTGATGGGCTCTAAGTTCATTTTTAATTCCAAAAAATTTAGTGATCTGTTTCATTGCTTCATTAGGAGTATCAAGTTCTGCGATATGGAATCTAAGGTTTGGAGAAATAGACATCCCTATTAACCCACACGCTTGATCTTTCCTATTTTCCCATTTGGTTGCCTTATCTTCATCTTTTGGTTTCGTTTCTTGGCTTGAGGCCATTTTATAAAGACATTTACTTCTAAGTAAATCCACAACGTAGGACCACCATTGGAAGTAGTTGGTGCCATCAAGAATAATTTGGCATGGACTTTCAATTTTAACAACAATTGAAGCTATAGATGCTAAAACTAGGTGTTCCAATGGAAAGATATCGAAAAATTAGGTTGATTAAAAAAAACGGCTCTGAAAACGGCTTCTGGATGAAGAAGTTATGGGTTTTTGAAGAAAAGTTGTTGAAGATGCCGACGAAGTGCAAGAATATGCAGAAATAAATGATAATGTTATATTTAAAAAAAATTCGCCCCTTTTCCAAACTTAATCTAATTAGTTCACCTTTAAAAAAAATTATATGACTCACTTTTATAAATAAGTGAAAGTCACTTTTACAAATAAGTGAAATTCACTTTTACAATGGTACTTTATGAGCTACCCACTAAATTGTAACTTAAATAAAAGATAAAGAGACTTTAGAATTATAAGTGACTCACTTTTTATAATGGGTGAGAGCACTTTTACATAAAGTAACTTTAAAACATAAGTTACATGTGCTTTTTGAAAAGTAACTCAACAAAAAGAAAGACTTGAACTCAAGACCTCTATTCTCATAAAGTAACTTTGGACCAAGTGAGCTAGTTTAAAAGGTTTGTAATTTTTGGAAAAGAGGAAGGGGTTTTTTTTTTTAGTCACCGAAGCTTTGGAGTGCGTGCTTACTTTAGAAAGCTCTTTTTTTCCTATAAAATAAAAACCACAAAACCCAAAATGGACATACAAAAACAAAAACTTATGGTTTGAAGTTAGCTTTACCTAGAAACTAACAATTTTCCTCAGTGTTTCTGGTTTTCTGAGATAATACTAAGGCACGGTGAAAAATAGCATACACATGAGAAAAAAAAACTTCCTTTCTGTTTCTGATTTGCCCAGCTCGCACAGAGTCGCGAGGAAAAAAGCATATGCAGAAATGAACGGTGTAGATTCGGTAATAAAAAACAAAAAGATAAATAAACATAAATAAATAGAGAGAAAATAACTAGAAACTGCAAATAAACACTATATACCTCTAGATCTTAAAAATGACGTATCTAGGGCTATCAGAAACCTTTTCGCTTGAAACGAAAGGGGTTCCTCACTGGAACAGATGCTCTTAACACAATAGACCAGCCCTCTCGGCCCGAAAGTAGTTAGAAACAGTAGATCTAGGAAATGGCAGTCGGATGCAGTTCTACCGGCTTCAGGTTTGGATCACCAATGGATGTGGCCCTTAACTTGGCTTTGATACCATGTAGGAACTTACAGGGTAAGTTCCTCAGACAGAACACCAAAGGACACTGCTCACAAACAGATCACAGATCAATACACCAGTATTCTTGACATGGTTAAAACCCTCAAAGAGGGAAACAGTCCATGGCCTAAGCCAACGCGACCACTTTAGGAAATTTATTAATAAAATAATGAAAATTTACATAAGATTCTCTCATGAATGGTTAACCTACAAATGACCCTCCATGCTCTTTAAATAGAGATTGTGGACCAATCGGGTGTTAAGCCACGGATCAAGTGTTGGTAATATTGAGGAGAGAATGAACAGTCGGATGACTCCATGTCTAGAACATATCGTGACCATCGGACTGTAAGTTACAAAAGTACATAGTAAAGAAACACACTTTACCTAGCTCTACACTAGACAAAGTTATACTTAACTATTTCCTATGTGTCAGAATATCCTAACATTGTGTCCTCCAGCTCTAGGTAACAAGATACTAGAAATAAAAGAGAACAGTGGGGCATGAAACTAGATCAAAATAGTGCTTGCCAACACCAAGGCTAGAAATACCAAGCAAATACAATTTTACATTACCCGTGTCTTCTCAGAAAGTCTGGTTGGGATTTGATCCTAAATCTAGTAAGGTCAAAGATCAACTTTTTGTTAATTTAGTGTTGATCATCTTCCAATGCTTGGAGTATACATTGTTGATGCAAGAGGATATAGATTAGGAATCAATCAGTTTTCCTTGTAAGAGGGAATCACATACATATAATTGTCACTTGTTTTATTATTGCCAAAAATCCCTGAAAGAACACATTCCATCCTTGAAATGATGATACCAGCTATCATCCCTCACAATAAGTTCTCGCCCTGCAATTTAAAAAATGAGTTTGGAAGCAGTATGAAAATCACCACAAATGCAAAGATTCTTGATGATTCGAATATGCATTCTTCGAGGAATACTAATAAGCCCAAATGCAATCACCAATTCTCACTATGCTAGGATAAAAATTGTTCTTTCTACTCATCCTCTACATCGTGCAAAACAAAGTTTGTATTGGGCACATACCTTGCCTCCTTCATCAACTTGGTTAATTCCTCCAACTTCTCATAGATCACTTTTATTTGTGGATTCCTTCTGTCTTTGATAGTGAAACTATGCACCCTACCTTTGACCTCAATCCAACAGACTCTTGGTTACTTTTTTCAATCCCTTCTCTTTCATATTTTTCCTCACATTTGCGAGACAATCCCACCTGCCAGCTGTAACATATATATTGGACAAAAGCACATATGTTGGAGCATCTTGTAGTTCCAACATGAGAATATGTTTTTTTGCTTGTTTCCCTAAATCAACATTTCTGTGGATTCTACAGGAAGACAACAAGGCCTGCCATACCAAAGCATTTGGTTCAAACAACATTTATTTATTAAATCTTCAGCCTCATTCAATTTCACCATCTTTCTAATGTCGCATGTTGTCTAATACATGGCTATAAGGTATGGTCACAATGACCTCAGATTGTGCATTGGATAATATGACTAAAGAAAACTTCAGTTGTGTGTGTTGTGATGTTGAGACTCAAGAGAAATAGATGGAATAATATCAAATGTGTGATGATGTGATGGAGTAGTGAATTAACTCTAGTAACAGACAACACCATATAATGTTCAAAATCATCAAAATATTGACAAAATAGAACCCACACACAATAAGTCAACCTGGAGGGGGTTAGAATGCAAGTCACTTGTACTGATGGTGTGGAATGAGGGAACCATGAGAGTGGGTCTAGGCATAAGCACAGTGCAAGCAATAACAAGGATAACTAAGAAGCTCATGAATGAATCCATCTAAAAATGAATGATGATGAGGATATACAAGAAGGTCATATATGAATCCATGTGAAAACCAGAATTCTAGATTGCATTCGTTAAATGTAGGAGCTAACATGTGACTACATAAAGCCTCGAGGATTATATGAAAGAAAATTCCCCAGGATTTATACGAACCATTTTAGAATGCAAAAAATCTTGCAAAATATTGTTATATATGCTAACTCACATTTATTTTATTTTCTTCAACTCCTCAGTTCCTCTGCATCATCGTGCTTCAACCTGCATATTTCATTTAACAGAGACAGGTTAAGAAACAAAGTTATTATATCAAATTAACACTACAGAAATTCGCTGGAATATATATGATGTTACATGTACCTTTATATTTTGATATGCACTATGTTTTACATAATATGCTTTATGTTGAACCCTTCCACCATGAGTACTCACAGCCAAGTAAAACCTAGAGTCTCTTACACATAAGGGATGAAAACTACTTTGGTAGTGCCAAAATTCCACTGTAAAACCACAAAATATTTCTGTTAGTTAGTGCAGAAACAAAATATAGATTCCATGAGAATTACTAGGATAAAACAATCTACTAACCCAACAAGTGTTATTATAAGTTTCAAACTTTCATATACACTAAATCCTAACCTTCAAACATGCACCTTATCGATGACAAATACTAAATGGAAACATCTATCGTTCTCTGAAAAGTATTTCCTGAATTTCATAACCTACCAATTGTTAATTTTAACATTGCAAGAAGTCATTAAAAGAAAAAAAGAACAAATCAAAAGAAAAAAGAACAAATCAAAAGAAAAAGAACAAATCAAAACCTTTAGGTGGCACTGTTGGAGTTGGATGTGCTGAACTCTACATCTTAGAAAAGATAAAGGTTGGAGGGCTGAGGGGATGTTGGTTGGAAGGTGGGGTGATGGGGCTGGCCGAAGGCTCATTTCAAGCCCTGCCTTGCTTTCAAATGAGGTTTGGGTCATCCGCAAACCTCCATCACCTGACAAGGCAGGCTCAAATGAGCCTTCGGCCAGCCTTGATGGTGCCCCATCACCCCACCTTCCAACCAACATCCCCTCAGGCCTCCAACCTTTATCTTTTCTAAGATGTAGAGTTCAGCACATCCAACTCTGACAGTGCCACCTAAAGGTTTTGATTTGTTCTTTTTATTTTGATTTGTTCCTTTTTCTTTTGATTTGTTCTTTTTTCTTTTGATTTGTTCTTTTTTTCTTTTAATGACTTTTTTCTTCATCAATATGTTACTGACAAAACCATTAAATGAGATTCTAATAGAGGTTTCTAACAACATCCCACTAGACAGAATGTAGATGCAACAATCATGCATAGAACAAGTAAAACAAAATAGTTCAGCATGCTCAAACTTATATGCATTACTGGTAGTGAAGAAACATCTCAATTTAAACATACCAGCGCTTTAACAAGCTCCATTTGACCCCTCCTGAACATATTCTCCAACAACCACTACAGGTTCACAAAGGAAATGAAGATACCATAAGGGAGAAAACATATTGCTCCTCACCAAATCATTAACACACAAGCTAAAATCCACAATAATATTTTGCATAATTAACTTCTTGTATTCTTGTGAAGTGAACACCATTCAATAAGAGTTTTTTACCTCAGCGCAAAATACATGAACCCACTGGCCATCAATATTCCTCTTAAAACCACCACTCAAACCACCACATAGAGCACAATTCATACCACAACCAAGCATACCATGGCTAGCTACATTTGGACGCCTCATGCCTTGGAGTTGGTATTTCCAGTTTAAAGCTTCACATGGCTCACAATACCATCGTCCAAAATAATTCCTTAAACTACCATAGTAATCTTGGTGAAATGTTACCTGCAATATAATGTTGACATGAAAATTTTAAGATACCCACTATAATCCACTGTAACAATACTGTAGTAAATAGAGAGATAAAAATAAAATAGAGGAAGGAATAACTAGATTACCCAGTAGTAATTGCAAACACAAATCGTGTTTGATCGAGTAGATTCTAGCAATCTACAAATATCACACAAAAGAGATTCTTCTCTTGGTGAGATAGATGACACCTAATAACAATAAAAATGCCTTTCCAATGGAACTTTTGCAACAAGGGGCCATGACATTGTCTCTTTAGACCGCAACATTGTCTAAGAAGAAGAGCTTGGGCATTCAACAATAATTTTCTCTTTCAAATGTTTCTGCAGTGATACTTTCATTGGCTGTGATGTAGAAAATATGCCAGAAGAAGCAGGTTTCACATTATTCCAATCATCCAAGTGTGAATGCTTGCTAGGAAAGCTAACTTGACACAGACTATGCTCTTCAATTGCATCTCCAATTCCATCCTTCCTGGATGAACTAATCCTAGGAGAAGTTGTAGCTACTGCCGTGGCTGCAGCCAAGATAGCATGTGGCTCCTTATGTCTCCTCTCTTTCCTACCCTGCTTCTTAGCTTCTCTTTCCTGATTGAGGTAATCGTTCACCAGCAATGCATCACATCGTTGCTTCCACAATGCTTGCTGCTCTTCTGAAAAAATCATTATCACCCTAAGAATTAAATTCTCTGCAAAGATATTCATGGCAATATTGTTATAAATAAAAACATGAAAATAGATATTAAATCAAGATATTCATTGATCTAGAAAATAATGGATGTGAAGGGTCCAACCAAAATGAGTGATTTTCCCTTGTATTTTCAAGTAGGTTGTTTTGCAAGAATATAATTTCTCCTTCTAATTCATCTTCTGGTGCCATATCTAAAACTTCTGTATTCCCCACCTTAGAAAGTTGTTTCCATTGAGAATATTTTGAGATCATTTCAGTATTGGACAAGATAGAAGCAACAATTTCTTTCTTGGCATCTGGTATTCCACAAATGCTATTTTCTTTGTTTAGTCCATCTCCGGTTGTTCTGCTCCAAAAAAATCTGTGATAGAAAAATTGAGTAAGCAAACATGTAAAACATGATATTGTTCAAAACAAATGAAATATCAGGAGAAAGAAATGCAGACTCTACCAGTGCAGTACGTTCTTTGGTCTCCTTTTGAAAGGACCAAACCCTTTTGAAGTTTCAATATCTCCTTTGTATGTAGGGATGTACAAGGCACTGAAGTGCCTCCTTGCCACATCTGCATTTTGGTGGTAGAAATTTCAGTGTCTCTGAAGCAATCTCTTGTTCTCCACAAATCGGTGGGAAAATATACCAAATACTTACATTTACATTAAAATATAGAACAATAATAATTTATGATGATGTAACAGGAAGCTACAAAATCTTCGGCTAACTCAATTATAATTTAAGCATGAGTGCTTTCTTACTTCATACTAGTCTATATTGGTACACCATCCTCATTACAATGTTCTACTTGATCTCCTACTAAATTTGAACCAACAGTATATCTTTCCCTTAATTCATCCAGCTCTTCCCCAGTTAAGCATCCCTTCAAAGAAATGTGAGTACAATCTAATCTGGTATCCCCCTGATTGCACAAGCTCCATATGGTTAGACACCTTCATAGCCTATACTTTGAAGGAATCATGCATTCAATTATTATGCTTTTCAACAACAAAATTGCCAATTTCAGCTGGAACATCTGATACATAGCAGAAGCTTCACTAAACATACCTATATTCATAAATATAGACTCTGAATATGATCACCCAATGGCTATGGTGATCTATCATAGAGGAGAAGCAATTTATTAATTTTACCATTACCAAGGTTGATGTTATTTTTTCCCAGTAAAACATACCTTCAGCTTTAGTACGATACCCTTTTAAATTATGCTTTGGTTCTATTGTCATAGGCTCGGCCTGTTGTTGCATTTCCTGATTATTATCCATATACATGGTATGTGTCAAAAAGCTATTATTGCATGCAAGATGCAAACAAAATTGTTGGCGTTGAAATTTACAAAACCCTAAGTAAAGACCTAAGAAAGTTCATAATTTATCAGTTTAACAAAGATATATAGATGCTACAAACATGAATAATATAACATAGATGATGGAAAGTAAATGAAATGTAAAACAAAATATATCCTCTTTGATGTATATGAAAAAAATACATTTTAGATGCTACAAATAGGAATACTAAAACACAGATGATGGAAAGTAAATGAAATATAAAAAAAAATATGTCCTCTTTGATGTGTATGAAACAATACATTACAGACAAGTTTCGACAAGATATAAGAAACAAAAGAATCTAGTCCCAACTATCAGCATAACCTCGCACCCCCAAAGAACCAAAGGGCTAAATTCTGTTAGTTTTCCATTCCTTCGTACGTTAGTATTTAGTTAGAAAAGCCTTAAAGCAATGTCAACAATGATTCAAATGTGTTGGCTTGATTGGGCCTGACCCAGGTTCGGAGTTAATTAGCCAAGAAAATCCCTATATTATTGGCCCTTTTGGCAACAGCCCGTGGAGCGCAGACTGAGGTCTCACCCGAAGCAGTATGGGGGGATGCTGGAACCAAGTTTCCACACCCTTGAGATGTCTGAGGTGTCGCTTTAGTCCAACTGTGAATTAGCTTCACACATGTCACTCTGCACACTATCCTGACCTGCGATACCTTTGTGATCTGTTATAGTCACCTTCATGCAACCCTAACCTGGGACTGAGGTGCTTTTGTGCTGCTAAGGTAGCGATCTACGCTATTTCCCCAAGTTACACTACGGATCTTACTTATCTTCTTATAAGTGTTAGTTAACTTCGCGTAAACAGATACTTATCTTATATTCACTTATTCAACATAGTCAGATAAGTTCGCGTAGAATATAAACAGTAAACTTGCAACTCATACCCAATATACTATTGGCATTATAATACAAGTGTTGTCCTTGATGGAAAATCACTCAAATCATAGTTCAAAGTGTAGTAGGTTAACAACAAAGGATTGCAGATCAGACTCCAAAGATTGAAGAAAGAAAGGTATACGCTGGTTCACTTTGTCCAAGCAGCGTATACACGCGGGTTAACAGAACAAAAGAAGCATATAATGTATACACACACTTTCATAGGAGGAAAGGTGCGTACATGTTGGAAAACTAAGTTTCTGGTCTAAGGTATTTGGTCTAAGGTATTGACCCTAGGTATTTGGTCCTAAGTGGTTTTGGTCGAAGATATTGAGAAATACCTAAGAGTATATAAGGAGGAGAAGATCATTAGACCAATGTGTGCAAGTACTGAATATATGATGAAGTGTGAGATCCAGTATGTAGGTTGTGGGTTTCTGATGCTTTTCTTAATCTGAACTAAGGATGCACCTATGTGGTTGATGATAGATGATGGATTGGGATCATAAGACCTGAAATGTTTTATCATTATGTGGCTTGATCATGGATAGTCTAGATCTGAATACTGATGCATGTTTTATTCTGCAAATGATATGATTTGGGTATGACTGAATTCTGAAATAGTTGTGAAGTTTTTAAGTTAGTATTTGCATATCTGTATGTTGGTTCGCTTTAGTAAAAGCGCGTATACGCTGGCTCGACTCATTAGAGTAGTGTATACATTATGAAATATGATATTTGAATTTGCAGTTGGTTATAGTGGTTGTTGCAGAGTTTTGGGTTCTGCTCTGTGTTCTGGTGACTGTGTTTCGATGACAGTATTTTGAGTGTTCAGATTGTTTGATTGTGATTTTCTTCAGTGATGATGGGCCTTTAGTGATTCAGTTGTGGGTGATTTAGAGATTGATGACTGAGTTTCAATGATTGGTTAATGTAAATGTATTTGATGGTTGTATTGCAGTGGTGATTGATTTTGAGCTTCAATGTTGTTGATGGGTCCAGTATGAAAATTGGATGTAATGTGGCCTTCAAATTGTGGTGTTGTGATCCAGGAGTATCCAGTCTGAAAATTCATGAAACATGGTCCCTGGAGGAAGAGAGAAGGGCGTAGCCTTCTGTAGGTCAGTGCCTACGTATTGGTAAACATATTAGCTAGTACAAGAGCCAGGGGGTTGGAGCTCCCTTCTAGTAGCAGCTGGAAACCAAGTGAAGGTTGGAGCCTTCAGTAGGTTGGCGCCTACATCATGGTAAACATATCAGCTAGTACAAGAGCTAGGGGGTTGGAGCTCCCTTCCAGTAGCAGTTGGAAAACGAGTGAAGGTTGGAGCCTTCAGTAGGTCGGCGCCTATGTACTTGTAAACAAATCGGCCAGTACAAGAGCTAGGGGGTTGTAGCTCCCTTCCAATAGAAGCTGGAGAACGAGAGAAGGTTGTAGCCTTCTGCAAGTGGGTGCCTGCATACTGGTATGATTCTGCACCAGTAAAAAATTGTAAATAGGTTTTATTTATATTAAAAGAAGACAGCAGCAAGTGGTTTTTATCCCGCATTGGGTTTCCACCTTAAATTTTGGTGTTCATGTGTGTTTCTTATGTGTGATGGTTTGTTCTATTATTACTACACATGGTTACTGTTTATATGGTTAATGAAGTACTGATGCATTGATTAAAGATAAACATATGATGAATTAACTGAATCATAAGTTTGTTGGATATACGCTGGTTTCCTTAAATACAGTTGCGTGTACACATGAGTTACCTTCATTGAAGTAGTGTATATAAATCTAATTCTGGAAATGAAAAAGTTATTGATTTGATAATACTGATTCACCCCCCCAACCAAGTATTATTTCCAACAATTGGTATCAGAGCAGATCCTTTGGTAGAAGCTTGATTGCTTGAAGGAGATCCGTAGAAACAATGGGAAAGAAGCTAAAGAAGAAAGCACCTCAGAAAAAGAACACAGCTCAAAGGAACAGTGACAACAGGAGAGACAATTGGTTGTTAGGTGGAAGCAAGTATTCAGATTCCGAATCACCTCAGATTGAAGATGAACAAGCAAATGAAGCATCAAGTACAAATTTTTGGTCTTTTAGTGATACTTTTCTTTGTTCATGCAATATTGGAGATATTGGAAGGGATCGTGAAAGAAACATAGAGATAGGAGTTAAAAGACTCGCAGATAAAATCAGAGATCAACAAGATCTATTTAACAAAAGGGAGTGTGCCTTCAAAGAAGAAGTTACCAGATTAAAAGCTTAGCTAGAGGATGGAAACAAAGTAAGGAAGAAGTACAAGGAAAGGGAAGATCAATGTCAAAAGCTGCAGGATGAAGTGACATCATTAAGAAATGAAATAAATGATCAGAGTATAACAATCAAGAGACTTAAAGATAGATCCAATTACTATGTAAGTCTTGAAGCTAAGATCCTCTCTCTAAAAGAAGATCTTGAAAATAAGCATAATGAAGAACTACCTCAAGCAGATGAAGAACAAGAAAACGAGATTCCCAATTTAAGGCAACAAGTGGAAGAAGGAAGAAAGGCTAAAGAAATATTGAAGAAGCAATATCTGGAAAAGGAAGAGCAATATCAAGTTGAGGTAAATATCTTAAAATGTAAACTAGAAGAAAAGGATAAACTGTTACGATTTCAAGACAATACTAATATTTTGGATAATATTCTTAGTAGTCAAAGGTCTCCTACCATCAAAATTGGTCTTGGTTTTCATGAATCTATTGAAGGTGAATCTAGCTCACAAGGTGAGGCAAGGAACTCTAATGCAAAATCTGAAATGCTCAACAAGGAGATGAGAGGTCAACCCCATCAACAACCAAGGAAAGAAAGTCTTCAAAGAAAATCTTTTACTCTTAACTATGGAAGTGATAATCGGTTATTTCCTCTGATGAATAATGTTGGATGTTTTATATGTCATAATTTTGGACATCTTGCAGTGAGATGCATAAGTAGAATGGTTCAATACCGTCACATAGAAAATCATCAAGTTCCAAGTACTTTAAGGGATATTTTTTTCCTGCAATATGTTTGGTCACAAAGCCATTTTCTGTTATAGAAGGAATATGAAACATGTAAGATGTTATGCTTGTAACAAGTTTGGACATATAGCAAAGGAATGCATGAGAAAATTTCAGCCACCATACCAAAGGGAGAAAACATCATCACACTCTAAGATATGGAAGAAAAAGGAAGTACAGTTAGAAAGATGTGGCATAGCAGAGTTGTTGAGTCCCAAACTTGCGTCTTCCCTATACACCTTTTCAGCCTTCTTTTCCATTTACTTGACCCACCAAGATGTCAAATCATTGCATATTAGTTTAAAAAGAGCTTATAAAATGGTTTCCTAACTATGTTTGTGACTGCTTTTTGATTTAGATTTTTGTTCAATCAGCTGCAGAAACTTGTCACTTTCCGCAGCCAGCTCAAGTTTCCGCAACCATTTTGTTGAAGATTATGTTACAGGTGTCCAATGGAGAATCCGGCCACATGGGCAAGCTGTAAATGACATGTACATGGAGCGTGTCCCCTTGGTTCAGCCGAATCACTCACAAACAGCCATGGTCAAGGACAGTCAAAGGAGTGGTCAAAACAAGAGTTTTGCGGTGGCACAACTCTGTTTTGCCCACGTGAAGTTTTGCGTGGCAAGTTCCTCAATCTCTGGAGGTGTGCTAACACCTGTGGATCAATCCGTGAACCAAATCGAACAACCACCACTCCATAGATTTATTTGTCACGGCTACCATACTGCTAGATCTCAAGACGTGGAGATTTACGTGTCTGTTTGGCAGCGTAGAATTTAGGAATCAGTTATAGCATCTTTAGTTATAAATAACACGTTATCATACGCTTGATAGTTAGCTTTTACATGTAATCTTGACTATGTTTACGAGCCCACTATGCCGTGCTCTATATTTATGTTTTGACTGCACTTTAATATATGAGAAGACAACATTCTTAAGTTCAATTTGTGACTGAGTATTGATTGGCCGAGGTTGCAGAGGGCCCCTGTACACCAAGGCTCTGTATCTACTGTATAGTTTCTCGCTTTCTTTCATTATGTCACTTCTTTCATAATCGTTTACTTGTATATTATTCATGTTAACTGCTGTCCATATTTCCTTTTATGCTTTCTCATGATTGTTAGCTGATCAGTGTTTTTCTTTCAGGTTCTTGTAGGCAGCCCGGGAAATTTACATAGTTTTAATGACTAATGACATGAGATCATCTTGTCCTTTCTGCTGATTCATTTTCTGAGTTTTAATTCCAGCATTGTCATTTCTTTCAGTTCTGCTTTGCTTATTTACTTTTATGCAATTTAGATATCATATTACTCATTTGTTTATGATTTCCTTCCTATAGCCAAGCGACTCAAATAGTGAGGAATCAGAATATTACTTGATGTAGTATGATTTAGTTTACTTTCCTGCAAGTTAGTGATTAAATTACTTATGTCATTTTCAGGGATTGAAGTATGAATGAGTAGTTTAAATCTTAGTTTCATTTTATGCAATTTCATTTCCTACAATTTAGATATCATATTACTCAATTTGTTTATGATTACTTCCTATAGCCAGAGCGAGTTGAAAGGTGAAGGGTCAGAATATGAGTTGAAGTAGTGTGATTTAGTTTGCTTTGCTTAGAGTCTTTGAATTTCTTTGAGTTCAGTTTTTATTTTCTTTTTAGACAGCAGTAAGGATACTGGGCTTCATTGTCACTAGTTCACTGTTTTGGTACATTTTTATTTTCTTTTGAGAATTGATTTCATCACAGCCAGTTTGAAGCCTTTTTGAGAACTTTAAAGTTTGGAAAATCATTGTAGAAATCACCATTACCATCAATACTTGAATTTCAATTCTGCCATCTCACATTAGGGAATCAACAGAAGATAAACCCAAAAACAAACCAAAAACTCAAAAATGACAAAGAACTAAGAAATCAGTTATCTTTCATATACAGTGCACTTCACTTCAGCAGTTTACGACTCTCGGATTGACATTTTAAATAGCAATTTAGGACACACTAAATTGACCAAACATTTTGGCGCCGTTGCCGGGGAAGTGAAACTAGGTAGCCAATTTCTTAAAAAAAAAAAGCAAGAAAATTTCAAGGAAGGTAAAAATTGATAACTTCTCAAAGTATGCTCTCCTCTTGCACATAGTGTGATCTGGAGGATCAAAAAAGAGAGTTATTGGTTTAATAATTGCTTGAGTATGCTCTCTTCTTGCACCTAGAGTGACCTGGAAGATCAGAAAGAGAATTATTAGCCTAACTTGAAGAAAAATAAAAAAAAATGACATGCATAGAGCAAGAGATTCTAGGGGAAGGTTTTTAGCTAGGGCCAAGAGTTCAATTTTTACAACTCCATCTAGTTCAAGGAATAGAAAAGAAACACCTCCATCATCTCCAACTCACACTCCTAGCCTTAGGATTCCTGGAATTCAAGAGGCAGTAGTTGAATTAGGAGACTCTCCCACACCATCCACCGAATCTGAATTAGGAAAAGACCCTTTCTTTACTTCTACAGGAAAACACATTGTAATTGAAGAAGTAGAATCACATGAAAAGAAGAGGGAGAAATTCCTCCTCGTTCCCCATTAGTAGAGGAACCAGAGGACTCTGAAGTCTCTGATGAAACTATCATGACAGAGGAAGTAGTAAACGGATTTGGTAGAGGTAGAGGTAGAGGAGGAGGAGGAAACAATGGAGGAGGTAGAGGTAACAATGGGGAAAATAGGGATGGAGATAACTCATTCGGATTTTCTATAGTTGATGAGGATTCTCGAGCAACAATGAAAAACATCTCACCATCTGTCCTCCCAAACTTTCATGGGTTAAGAAATGAGTATCCTGAAACATTTCTATTTGAGTTTGAAGTCGTGTGTCGAACTTATGATTATCTGGAAGACTCTCAAAAACTCAAATTGTTTCCTTCAACATTGAAAGGAGCTGCTTTGAAATGGTTCATGGGATTAGTCACTCAATCCATTAGGACTTGGAATGATATGAAACAAACATTTTTGGATAGATACCTGGACTATTGTATGCCCACCAATCACAAGGATGAGGTATTCAAAATGGTGCAAAGAGAAGATGAAAACTTGGAGGATTTACTTGAAAGATTTCAATACAACCTGAAAAGAGAAAAAATGAATAACTTAGATGAGGAAACCTTGAAAGCCCTTCTATTAAAATCCATTAGAGATGAATGGATAGATATTTTGAACATGATGGGAAAAGGAGATATATCTCAACTTCCACTTCATGATATAGTAGAGCTATGTGTCCATCTCTCAAGGGGAAAATCTAAAACTGGAAAAGGGCCTAGAGATACTTCTCTCATTAGAGCAAACAAATCTGCAACCGGATCAGTAAGTAGGGCTGAGATTGGAAACATGCTTGATGAATTCAAAACTGATATCTTAGGGAGTCTTAGTGAGCAACTAGACACCCTTAAGATACAAAACAAGTAGAAAGCAGAAGCTAAAGCTTTGGCCATCTTTTGCCCAAAATGTAGAAAGAAACATGCTCTAAGGGAATTTTCCTTGGATGCAAAAGTTGTAGAAACATGTGTGATTTGTTCAGAAAGCCATGAGACCAAGGATTGTCCTTCAATCCCTGGGCTCAAAGCTGTCTTTCAAGAAGATCCAAATTCAATTGAGTCTCTCTGTTTTGTTGCAAGGAGACCTTGGCAGGGGCAACAAAATCAAGGTTTTAACAACTCTATGAACTTTCAACCCCCACCAAATTGGAATCCTTGGCAACAACCTTGGTCCCAACCTCAAAATAATTTTCAATGATGGGTACAAGGTATGCAAAATCCTTATGGGAGATTTGCTCAATTTTATCAATATCCTCCATCTTTTCAAAATAAACAAGCTCCACAACTTCCAAATCAAAATCCACAACTATCATTGCCATTTCGACAACAACAACAACCTTCTCAACAGAATCCAAATTCTCAACTCTTGCTTCCATTCCAACAGAAGACAAATCAACTACCTTCCCAGCCATTGCTGAACCCAAACAATAAAAACCCTCAAAATGCTTACATGGTAGAAGGACAACAATTTCCTACCTATATGATTGTTCCTCTCAATGATGTACAACTCAGATCTGGTAGAGTTTTAGATAAGCCTTCTAGAGATGCTCAAAAGCAAAGAATTTCTGAGGAAGATTCTCTTGAAGCCAATAAAGGTTCTGAAGCATCTCTTCAAAACCCAAGCACTCAAACAGGAAAAGAAAAAGAGTCAACCCCCACAACTCCTATAGTTGAGCAACCTGCATCTTCATCCACACCTCCTTTTCCTGAAAGATTACAAATTGACAAAGGGGTGGAAAAACAAATCTTGTTGCCTGACTATGATTTTCTGGATGAATTAAAGAATGTCTGTATCAAGATTCCCTTGTTACAAGCCATTAGAGAGATTCCTATTCTAGCAAAAACAATAAAGGAGTCGAGTCTTAAAAGACCGGGAAGGAAACCAAGAGATACAAAAAGAATCCACCTGGTAGGAAAAATTGCAGATATCATGATGGGAAAAATTACTGTGCAGAAGTATGTAGATCCCGGTAGTCCAATTGTCAAAACACATATCAATGGGGTAGAAATTCCAAATACTTTGATTGATTTAGGGGCTGCTATCAACATTATGAGTAGACAAACTATGGAACAGCTAAAACTTCCTAATCTTATTTTTACACCTACGTTACTGCAACTTGTAGATCGATCAATTATCAAACCAGATGGTGTATTAGAAGACATTTCGGTCTCTTTAGATTCTTGGGAATATCCAGTAGATTTCATGATTTTAACTCCCAAGGGTAATTTAGGAGGACACCCTCTCATCTTAGGAAGACCTTGGCTAGCCACAGCTGATGCTTTTATCAGTTTTAGATCTGGGTATATGTATATTTCTGATGGTAATTCGACAAAGAAATTCAATCTGTATCCTCCAGCAAAAGCAATTACAAAAATAGGAGATAATGAGTGGGTTGATGATGAGGATACTATACAACCTGTCTTTACCATTTCTGAAATCAGTGAAGATAGTCAAATTCTGAACACATTAGAAAACTTTGAAACATCTTCAAAATATGACCACACACAATTTCAGTTAGATTCTGACATTGAGTATCTATCATCTAGACAAATGTCTCTTTTCTCTATGGAAGAGTTTGGTAGTTCCGCCATTGATATCTTTCCAGGTAAAACATTGAATATCAACAAAAACTTGGAAAAATCACAACAGGGAGAGCTAACCAAAATCTTGCAAAAACATTCTACTGCATTTGCATGGGAGAATACTGATATGAAAGGTATTGACCCTAAGACTTGCATTCATCACATCTACATTGAAGAAAATAGTAGACCATTTAGACAACCTCAGAGAAGGATGAATCCAAACCTTAGGGAGATAGTGAAAGAAGAGCTCCAAAAACTACTCAATGTAAACTTCATTTATCCAATTTCAGATAGCCTATGGGTTTCTCCTTTGGTTATAGTACCTAAAAATAATGGTAAATGGAGGGTATGCATTGATTACAAGGAATTGAACAAAGCAACTTTGAAGGATCACTTTCCCTTACCCTTTATCGATCAAGTATTAGATACTCTAGCAGGCAAGAAGTACTTTTCATTCTTGGATGGTTTTAGTGGCTATAATCAGATTCAGGTAGCACCTGAAGATCAAGATAAGACCACATTTACCTGTCCATGGGGAACTTTTGCTTACCAAGTACTTCCTTTTGGATTATGTAATGCACCCACAACATTTCAAAGGGCAGTACTAGGAATCTTTCCTGATCTAATCCATGATTGTGTAGAGGTTTATATGGATGATTTTATAGTTTATGGTGATTCATTTGAAGAGGCATTAGAGAATTTGGAAAAAGTCCTTATAAGGTGTAAAGAAACAAACCTTTCATTGAGTCATGAAAAATGCTTTATGATGTTTACTGAAGGTAATGTTTTGGGACATCATATTTCAGGGGATGGGATTAAAGTTGATAGATCAAAAGTTGAAGTCATCTCCAAGTTGCCTATTCCAAATTGTCAGAAATATGTTAGAAGTTTTCTGGGATTTACTGGATACTATAGAAGATTTATAGAAAACTTCACCAAAATAGCATCTCCACTCTTCAAATTACTTACAAAAGACTGTGAATTAAAATGGGATCCTGATTGTCAATCTGCATTTGAAACTTTGAAAATAAGAATATCTGAAGCACCCATTTTGAGAGGGCCAAATTGGAAACTTCCTTTCCATATTTCTACAGATGCTTCAGATACATCTCTAGGAGCTGTGTTGGGTCAAAAGGACTTAGTTCCTTATGCCATTTACTACACCAGTAAAAATTTGACTCCCACTGAGTTGAACTATACTGTGACTGAAAAAGAGTTCTTAGCTGTTGTTCATGCAATCAATAAGTTTAGACATTATATAATAGGCTATGAAACTTTTGTCCATACTGATCATTCTGCAATTAGATATCTAATGAACAAACGTATTACTAATGGCAGAGTTACAAGATGGCTCTTACTTTTACAATAATTCAATATTAATGTGTTGGATAGACTAGGGAAACAAAATACAGTAGCTGATTTCTTGTCTAGGATCCAAAATACTAACGAAGATTCTCCTGTAGAGGATAAGTTTCCAGATGAATATTTATTTGCAGTAACTACTAAAACTCCTTGGTATGCAGATATTGCTAACTATTTGGTTACAAGGAAGCTACCTCCACATTTATTTCCTAGTGAAAAAAGAAGAATTATTCAGGAGGGTTCGAATTATTCATGGATTTCTAACGAATTGTTTAAAATAGCACTAGATTGTGTGATCAGAAGATGTGTTCGGGAAGATGAAATGACTGACATCCTCAAGGCATGTCATGATGAACCATGCGGTGGACACTTTGCTGACAAAAGGACGGCCTATAAAATCCTTTCTTTAGGATATTATTGGCCTTCCCTCTTCAAAGATATAAAACAATATGTCAGAAGGTGTGACAACTGCCAAAGAGTTGGGAGACCAACTCTTTCAAATGAAATTCCATTACAATAACAGGTACTCATCGAACCCTTTGAAAAATGGGCTTTAGATTTCATTGGAACCATTAATCCACCATCTAAACAGAAGAAGTATATATTGGTATGCACTGATTATGTCACTAAATGGGTAGAAGCCAAAGCATTGCCTTCTGCCACTGAAAATTCAATTGTTAATTTTCTTTATGAGGATATTTTTACTTGTTTTGGTGTCCCAAGAGAAATTGTGACAGATCAGGGAAGTCAATTTACATCTAACTTGATGGAGAAGCTGATGGAAGAATACAAAATCAAGCACATAAAATCTACTCCTTACCATCCGCAAGCAAATGGCCAAGTGGAGTCTACAAACAAAGTTCTTGAGAGCATCATCACCAAAACTGTCCATCTACACAGAAGAGATTGGGCAGAAAGGCTTCCTGAAGCCTTGTGGGCCTACAGAACTACATGGAGGAATACAACAGGACATTCTCCCTATGAACTCGTTTATGGGAAAGAAGTCCTACTCCCCATTGAGTTTCAAGTCAAGACTTTCAAGATGGCAGTTCAGTTGGGGATAAATCTATCAAAATCCCAAAAGCACAGAATGGAGCAGCTGAATGAGCTAGATGAGATCAAACAAGAAGCAATCTTAAGAACTGATCTAGTTCAACATCAAAGAGCTAAGTGGCATGACAGATACATCAAAGAGAAAAAGTTTCAAGAGGGGGATTGGGCACTACTTTTTGATTCCAAGTTTAAAGACTTCAAAGGTAAATTTTAGACCCATTGACTTGGGCCATATGAAATTGACAAAGTCTTTAGAAATGGAGCGGTAAGAATCAAGACCATTGATGAATTTCATACTCTTATTGTGAATGGCCACAGATTGAAAATTTATCATAAGCCACTCTTGAAAGAGGAATTTGTCAAAATATTTCAAGAGAATTCTGCAATAAGGCTGGTGAAGAAGAATCCTTCTTCCCCACCAGCCTAGCCTTTGTTTCTTTCAGTTAAAATATATATATATATATATATATATATATATATATATATATATATATATATATATATATATATATATATATATATATAATTGTATAAGCCTGAAAACCAATCACAGATTGGCGGTCTTATATAGAAAATATAGAGTGAAAATCAGGGACACCTGACACTATATTTTCCAAAAAAAAAATTCTTCTCTCCTTCTTTTTCCATCTTCACTCCACTTCATTTGCCATTCCACTCCATCTCCATCTCATTTTCATTTCACTTCACTCTGCTTCATCTCTCTCCATTTCATTCATTTCATCAATAAATGTCCCTTTCAGGACCATTTTCACTCAGTTAGTTATTATCTAACTATCTTTGTTCAGCTAAGTGGGTGCTGTGTCAGTTTCCACAGCTGGTAGCAGTTTCCGCAGCCAGAAGCAGTTTCCGCAGCCACCACTCTGTTTTTCAAAATTTACAGTCAAAATGTTAGTGCAATAATCATGAAAATGCAGGTGTGATTGAGCATATGCTATGAAGATATGGAGCATCTCCAGACATCAATAAAGAGCAGTTGGTTAAAAGCTAATGGACAACAAATGACAAGGTTCCCAAAGGTATGAGCAAAAATTTCTTTCAAATAGCAATTAAAGTCACGATTTTGCATAGTTGTCAAACCATAAAAGCTCTACTATGTGCAATGATCGTCACGATAGCTCCATTACCCATTACCATCCCACGATATTATTCCGCACACCATGCATTCATTTCTTAACGGTCTCATGATTGATTTTCGGGTTTAAACTCATAGTCGACTGCACTTTCATACACCACCTGTAATCATGAGATGTGACCTATCTCATTACGGCTCCTCTCCACCGCATTTTCCACAGCCATTCATTAAACGTGTAACATTTCGTACACAGCCGTTCAATTCAAAATCCTGACTCCTCTTCATTTCCTTACCATTCTATTAAGACCATCTTCTTCACATATGTCTGCACTTCATCTTGTGAACTCACCACGGCTGCTCATCCTCTGTTCCACCTGTAATTCCGAAACACTCCCGTTACCTGCTATCCATCTACCGATTGCAGCCACTGTATTTTTGCCATAAACCCTGCAACCGAGCCACCTTCCCTCTGCTAAACCCTCACACGCAATTGAATTTTCAGTTGAAATTCAAAACAGAGGAAAGAATGGGACGATTACTAAGGGCAAAACCAGAAGGACCTAAATATTTAGAAGGTCACCCTCAAGAAAAATATTTTCTAAAGAAAGCAAAATGGTTACGCTTCATCCAAAAATTTAAGGGCCATAATAAAGAGGTAACCAAAGCCTTTGCATGGCCTTTCGATGGCCAAATGGTGGAAATTGGAGACTTAAAGCTCACGGTCACTGAAGCAACAATACCAGCTGCCGCAGGCTATTCACACCTAATCTTCAACGGTTGGGTAACCTGGAACGTGAACAGTCATCAAGAAGATGAACTGATCCATCCATTTTATGTATATAAACAATAGCTGTCTAATGAAATAATCAATCAATTTCTTCTGCCCATTCTGGAGTTACCCTGGCCTGACATGGTATCAGAGCACAGGTCCCAGGTTCTAAAAATATTTGTAACTCCTGCCTCTGTCCTGAGCACTGCTCAGTCCTGAGCGCTGCTCTGCCCTGAGCGCTGCATCTGTCATGATGTTGATTCTCTGCGCATGAATGTGGGGGTTATACCTTGAATGGTTATACCAAGAAACTTTATTCCTGGGTGATCCTCAACGCCTCCCGGTGTCAGTAAACAAATACGTTCAATATCAAGCTTTGTGATTTCACCGGTTGCCCATTCAACTTCGAAAATGCAATCAAAAATATTGTTTGGTTCATTTCTGTGGAGAGACGGGTAAACCTGTCTGAGAATGGCATCGTAAATCTCCGATCATCACCCTGTTCGTATGATGCACATATTTTTGTTCCCTCTTCCACCGTGTGGCACTTTGAATCTTGTAATTGTAGGGACACCCGCCGAAGGTTTCTTCTCATTCATCACCGATCCGTCGGCTTCCATGATCTTTATCCGACGACGACCATCCACTCCTCTTCGCAGTAGCACATTACCCATCCGGCTCTCTTCCTATTCCTTTGTACGCTTTCCCTTTTAATCTCTGTATCACATTCCTTGTACCCTTGTTGATAATACTATTTTATGCGCACACCTCTTGGTTCTTTGGGATTTATGGTTTGTGGTGACAGAGAAGCCATCGAATTCCCCACTCGTTGCGCTTCTGGACGCTCGCAGAGTTCGCTTAGGTAGCATCTCCCAACTCTTCTGCCGTTGCTTAAGTGCCTCTGCCTTGGATGCGAAGACTGCCGCCTGTTGAAGAGCCCGGAGCCCTCAAAACTTCCGTCTAGACAAAGGAGCAGTCGCAGCGGTATTAAGAGGCAGCGGTATTAAGAGAGCACGTTGGAGCAGTTTTTGAATCATTGTTTGCCAGAGACTCAAGAGACTCAATGTGCTGTAACAGTGAAGATTGTGAAGATTAAAACGCGCAGTATCATTCAAAAGTTTTACATAGTGCGCTGCTTTCATAATAGTTTTGCATTGATATATATATTGAAGTGATATATCCCTTGCGCATTTTTTTTCAATTGCATAATATATTGATATATTGAAGTGATATATTAATAGAATGAAGTGATATATTGAAGTGATCCATTGCGCATTTTTCAAAACATAGTAATATTGCAGTGATATAAGAAATGTTGATGCTTCTATCAAACGTTAGAAGAAAATAAAGTGCATAAGGCTGTGGCATAAGGAGTTTTTCAGCAGAAGTTTTTTTTATCAACAAAAGTTTTTTTTTAGTAGAGACATTCTTTTACATAATGCATTCAATCATTTCTATGGTAGGAATAGTTCTCACTGGCAAGGAGAACTATCCTGAATGGTCCCGGATGGTAAAACACACCCTCATCTACAATGAGTTGTGGAAGGGAGTGTGTGTCGGAGAAGAAGACAAAGACCCTGTGCAACCTACATCAGATAAAGAACTTGTCATTTGGGAAAACAAGAACAGCAAAGCCTATGCATTGATCGCAGCATCTGTAAATGAATAAGTAAGTCGTCATATTTCATCCTATTCCACTGCCTTTGAAGCTTTACAAAAGCTGAAAGAACTCTATGATACACATTCTGCACTTGAAGTTGTTCAGCTCATGATTAAACTCTTCACTCTTGAACTGAAAAATAATGATCCTGTTGCTCTTGCATCTGAAATAAAGTCTATAATGCATGATATTAAATCCACTAAGGTTGAGCTGGATATCTCTCTTATTGCCTTTCTCAAAGCACTCTATCCTACCTACAATTATCTTGAGTCATTACAAGCAAATGGAAATCTTAAAGATATAACCTTTGACTCTCTTGTGAAAAAGTTTGCTGAAAGAGAGAAAGCCTTTGGAAAGAAGACAGTCCCTGAATCTTCTGAAGAGACTGTTTTCCTTTCTCATAAAGAAAAGCATCCTACTCAAGATTCTACAAGAGGAAGAGGTGGACGAAGAGGAAGAGGAAGATACTTCAGAGGCAGGGGGGCCAGACATTCTCAAGGAGAAAAGGCAGATCTGCATTGCATTCGCTGCAAACGAAATGGATCACATGATGCTTCTACATGCAAGGTACCATGGGACAAAATTGAGTAGAGAAGAAACCAGCAGAAAGGTAAAACTGATGACACAGACAAAGGTAAAGCACCTGAATCCGCTCACTATATTGAGGCACAATGTAACATTGGAGTAAATGAAGATTTGTTTAATGCTTCACTTGCTTCTTCGAAAAATGATTGGTTGCTTGATTCAGGAGCAACCTGTCATATGACTCATAGGAAAGATTTTTTTGAAGATTTCACTGACAATGTTGATGGAGCAGTATACTTTGCAGATCAGTCAAAAATCAAGCCATCAGGGCTTGGCACAATCAGGCTTAAACTGCCTGGTCTTCCAGACTTTCTTCTGGATCATGTTCTATATCTCCCACAGCTCAAGAGAAACTTGCTGTCCTTGGTCCACATCCGCCAGCAAGGTCACTCCATTCATATGTTTGATGGAAAGCTTGAGGTAAGAAAGGCATCTGACCACTCACTTTTCATGAGGGGTATAGAAGAAGAAAGACTTCTTAAACTACAAGGAACCTCTGCTCATGCACAACATTTCTCATATATTTCTCATCATGAAGAAGGTACACTTCCGTCAAGTTTATTATGGCATGCTAGATTTGGACATTTAAACTATGATAGTCTCCGCTTGTTGAAGAAAAATGGTGTTGCTGGTTTGCCTACAATTCCTAGAAAACATAAGCAATGTGATGCTTGCATTCTAGGAAAGCATAGCAAACAGTCTTTTCATGATTCACATTCAAGAGCACATAGGAAGCTTGAAATCATTCATTCAGATTTATGTGGTCCAATGCCTGTTCCTTCTGCAAATGGAAATAAATATATCATGACATTTATTGATGATTACACCAGAATGTGTTGGGTTTATTTATTGAAGAACAAATCTGATGCTTTTCAAACATTCAAGAATTTTCATAAGTGGATTGAAAATGATGCACAATCTCATATTGGGTCTATTCGCACTGATAATGGAAAAGAATATACATCAAATGAATTTGAAAACTATCTTCGCCAACATGGGATCAAACATCAAACAACTGTACCTTATAATCCCCAACAGAATGGTGTAGCAGAAAGAATGAATAGAACAATCTTGAATATGGTACGATCCATGCTTTTCTTCAAAAATGTAAAGATAATGTTTTGGGCTAATGCTGTTTTATGTGCTGCATATATAAAGAATAGATGTCCATCTAGTGCTATAAGAAACAAGACTCCTTATGAATTGTGGTATGGACATGTTCCTTCGGTAAAACATCTCAGGATTTTTGGTTCCACCTATTATGCTTTAATACCAAAGGTACATAGAAACAAACTTGGTGCTAGAAGTCGTAAGTGTATCTTCCTGGGGTATTCAAACACCTCTAAAGCATACCGTCTCTATGATGAAGTAAATAAAAAGTTTGTTGTATCTAGAGATGTCATTTTTCTTGAATCATCCAAATCTGACAGTGTTGTTGAGCGGCAACTTGATCGCTTGGATAGATTCACAAAAACGAAATCATTTCAAGAGTTTGATAATCAGATTCCACATCTTGAAGGGGGGATTCCTATACTAGATCAACATGTGGAATCTTCTTCTGAAGAACAATCTCCCGTGCATGAAACTCCAACACCGGATGATCCTTTAAGTGATGTAATTGATAGAATTGGGAGACTCAATCTTGATTCAGTCCCAACTCAATCAACAGAGCAGCCTAGACCATCTCAGAAAGGTCCCCCAAAGTGGCTGACAAAGACACTTGAAAGTGTTCATCCTGATGAAATTGGAAAAACAGGAACCAGAAATACAAACCGACAAGATGGAGGTGATGTAGATAACTCTAATTCACCTGTTGATATGGATGTTACTTATGATTGTGAATTGAACTTGTCTACAGATTTTGAACCAACTTCCTTCAAAGAAGCTGCTTCTCATGATGAATGGAAAGAAGCAATGCAGAAGGAGTATGATTCCCTCATAAAGAATGGCACTTGGAAGCTGGTTGATCCTCCATTTGGAACCAAACCAATTGGCTGCAAGTGGGTCTACAAGAACAAGTACAAAGCTGATGGCTCACTTGACAAGCACAAAGCTAGGCTTGTGGCAAAAGGTTTTGCACAGAAGGAAGGGGTCGATTATGAGGAAACTTTTGCCCCCACAGCAAAATGGGCCACCATCCGGACACTCTTTGCACTAGCTGCTCAGAACGGTTGGAAAGTCCATCAAATGGATGTAAAAACTGCATTCTTGAATGGAGATCTAAAAGAGAATGTTTTTATGTCCCAGCCTGAAGGATTTGCTGTGAAAGGACATGAACACAAAGTATGCAAACTTATGAAGTCCTTGTATGGCCTCAAACAAGCACCACGATCCTGGTATGAAAAACTAACTGAGCATCTTCTGAAACTCAACTTCAAACATTTTGATCTTGATGATGCAACTTTATTTGTCAAGAAAGTTGGCAAAACAGTTTTATATCTTGTGGTATATGTAGATGATCTTTTAATGACAGGGAACAATGAGAGCTATATTGCATCCATAAAGAAAGAATTAGGAAAAAGTTTTGAAATGACTGATTTGGGCTATGTTCATTACTATCTTGGCATTGAAGTAACCCAACATCCAAAATCCATATTTCTTTCTCAAAAGAAATACATTGGAGATTTGTTAAACAGATTTGGCATGACAGAGTGCAATCCTCTTTCTACTCCAATGGAACAAAACTTGAAGCTCACATCTATTGAAGGAAAGGAATTTGAGGATGCAACAAAGTATAGACAGCTTGTAGGAAGTCTCATCTACCTCACTACTACCAGACCAGACATTTCATTTGCTGTTGGAATCCTCTCCAGGTTTATGCAAAAGCCTTGTGAGGGACACTGGTCTGCTGCAAAAAGAGTTCTAAGGTACTTGAAGGGAACTCAAGACCTTGGAATCAAGTATACACAGGTGGACGACTTCGGCTTGATTGGATACTCTGATTCAGACTTCGATGGAGACAAAGAAACTGGGGTATCTACTTCAGGATATGCTATGAGTCTTGGATCAGGAGCTGTCTCCTGGAGATCACGCAAACAATCAGTTCCAGCAGATTCCACAACAGAAGCAGAATATGTGGCAGCAGCTGAAGCAACGAAAGAAATTGTGTGGCTCAGGAAAATTCTTGAAGATTTGCAGGTAAAACAAGTACAATCAACTCCACTCATGATTGATAACACCTCTGCAATAAAGTTGGCCAAGAACCCAAAGTTCCATGATCGTACTAAGCACATCAATACTAAATATCATCTGATCCGACATCATGTTGAGGCCAAAACAATCCATCTCCGTCATTGTTCCACAAATGAGCAAATTGCAGACATCTTCACCAAAGCGCTTGGAAGAGAAAAGTTTGAAAGATTCAGAACGATGCTTGGACTCACCAACATCCCTTTAGATTAAGGTGGGGGAATGTTCACACCTAATCTTCAACGGTTGGGTAACCTGGAACGTGAACAGTCATCAAGAAGATGAACTGATCCGTCCATTTTATGTATATAAACAATAGCTGTCTAATGAAATAATCAATCAATTTCTTCTGCCCATTCTGGAGTTACCCTGGCCTGACAACCCCAGGAAGGTGAGCGATGGTTTAAAAACAAAAGCATGGATGAACAAGCATGGAGAATTATGCTACAAAACCCAGGTATGGACATCACTGTGTTTACAAAAGGAATTCCTGTTCATGCATTGAAAGAAGAATGGGCCAGCCTACTGTTAGTTATCCAAAAGTTTATCACTTGCGAAGGACGCTTTGGTTCAATGTACATGTACCATGATAGGTTGTTGATGAACTTCTTAGAGAGTCAAACTCTTAATTTGCCTTATTTCTTACTACTGAGTTTGAAAAAGATGAGTACCACAGTCCAAAAGCACATAGGAAATATAGAACCTCATCTATATCATCATGGACTTGTAAAGATTCTCATTGAAGACCAACTGAAGAAAAACAAAGATACCTGGGAACAATTCTTAATAAGAAATTACTTTCAAGAGCCATCTGAGGCACCTGAAAGTAGTACACCAAAGACACCGAGAAGGAGTAGGAGAAAAGAAAAGAGTGCCATAGTCCAAGACTCTCCTACTACCGAAACTCAAGAAGTTGGTCAAAAAGAAAAAGAGAACAGAACTAAGGACAAGAAACAGAGAAAATTGAAAGGCAAAAGAAACATAGAAGAAGTCTATCAATCACCTGAGCCATCTATAGAGGAAGACTATCAAACATTGTCTGAGAGATTAGTGCATCTTCAAGAACAGGCTGTTACAGCAAAGAAGAAGGAAAAAGGAAAACAGAGCATAGAAGAAGGGAGTACTAGTCCACCGTATTTAAGAAGAAGCAACAGGCTTAGAGGAAGGGGGAGTAAAACACAAGTAAAACGGCCCCACTTCATTGACTTGGGTGGGGAAACACCCGAGAAACCTCTAGCTGGCCGTAGTCCACCTCGTCCTCAGCCAAGTATTGAAACTAGTCCTCCACATGTTGATGAAAGCCCTTCTCGGCCAGAGCTAGAAAGCTGTCCTCCTCCTCCACAAGACTTTGAAGTCAGTCCAAGAAAAACACCCAAAATAGATTCCAGTCAACAGGAGGTGTATGACTACCTCGAATCTTTAGAAAAGACAGCTATAGGTCCGAGTACCACTCTACCCCACATGATAGCAGATGCACAAGTTCAATCCTTAAAGCAAGAAGTGTTTGAATTAGAGGTTCTAAACAGGCATATCAAGCAAGAAAATGAAGCACTTAAGGAGTAGAGCAAAGTAGAAAAAATTATTTATGATAATACTATGCTTCATTTGGGACTATGGCAAAAGAAGAACAAGAAACTAAAGAAAAAGTGCAGAAAGTTGAGCAGAGAATTGATCAATCTCAAATTCAGATGTCTGATAAGGAAACCCAGGATGGTGGTAGCACCAGGAAAGAAGAAAAGAGGACTAGATGTCTTAGCAGAGGCTTCAGAACATATGGATTAAAGGGGAATGACTAAAATTTTGGTTGCATGAGGACATGCAACACCTTCACAGTGGGGGTATGTTGAGTCCCAAACTTGCATCTTCCCTATACACCTTTTCAGCCTTCTTTTCCATTTGCTTGACCCACCAAGCTGTCAAATCATTCCATATTAGTTTAAAAAGAGCTTATAAAATGGTTTCCTAACTATGTTTGTGACTGCTGTTTGATTTAGATTTTTGTTCAATCAGCTGCGGAAACTTGTCACTTTCCGCAGCCAGCTCAAGTTTCCGCAGCCATTTTGTTGAAGACTATGTTACAGGTGTCCAATGGAGAATCTGGCCACATGGGCAAGCTTCAAATGACATGTACATGGAGTGTGTCGCCTTGGTTCAGCCGAATCACTCACAAACAGCCATGGTCAAGGACGGTCAAAGGAGTGGTCAAACCAAGAGTTTTGCGGTGGCACGACTCTGTTTTGCCCACGTGAAGTTTTGCGTGGCAAGTTCCTCAATCTCCGGAGGTGTGCTAACACCTGTGGATCAATCCGTGAACCAAATCGAACAGCCACCACTCCATAGATTTATTTGTCACGGCTACCATACTGCTAGATCTCAGGACGTGGAGATTTACGTGTCTGTTTGGCAGCGTAGAATTTAGGAATCAGTTATAGCATCTTCAGTTATAAATAACGCGTTATCATACGCTTGATAGTTAGCTTTTACATGTAATCTTGACTGTGTTTACGAGCCCACTGTGCCGTGCTCTATCTTTATGTTTTGACTGCACTTTAATATATGAGAAGACAACATTCTTAAGTTCAATTTGTGACTGAGTATTGATTGGCTGAGGTTGCAGAGGGCCCCTGTACACCAAGGCTCTGTATCTACTGTATAGTTTCTCGCTTTCTTTCATTATGTCACTTCTTTCATAATCGTTTACTTGTATATTATTCATGTTAACTGCTGTCCATATTTCCTTTTATGCTTTCTCATGATTGTTAGCTGATCAGTGTTTTTCTTTCAGGTTCTTGTAGGCAGCCCGGGCAATTTACATAGTTTTAATGACTAATGACATGAGATCATCTTGTCCTTTCTGCTGATTCATTTTCTGAGTTTTAATTCCAACATTGTCATTTCTTTCAGTTCTGCTTTGCTTATTTACTTTTATGCAATTTAGATATCATATTACTCATTTGTTTATGATTTCCTTCCTATAGCCAAGCGACTCAAATAGTGAGGAATCAGAATATTACTTGATGTAGTATGATTTAGTTTACTTTCCTGCAAGTTAGTGATTAAATTACTTATGTCATTTTCAGGGATTGAAGTATGAATGAGTAGTTTAAATCTTAGTTTCATTTTATGCAATTTCATTTCCTGCAATTTAGATATCATATTACTCAATTTGTTTATGATTACTTCCTATAGCCAGAGCGAGTCGAAAGGTGAAGGGTCAGAATATGAGTTGAAGTAGTGTGATTTAGTTTGCTTTGCTTACAGTCTTTGAATTGCTTTGAGTTCAGTTTTTATTTTCTTTTTATACAACAGTAAGGATACTGGGCTTCATTGTCACTAGTTCACTGTTTTGGTACATTTTTATTTTCTTTTGAGAATTGATTTCATCACAGCCAGTTTGAAACCTTTTTGAGAACTTTAAAGTTTGGAAAATCATTGTAGAAATCACCATTACCATCCATACTTGACTTTCAATTCTGCCATCTCACATTAGGGAATCAACAGAAGATAAACCCAAAAACAAACCAAAAACTCAAAAACGACAAAGAACTAAGAAATCAGTTATCTTGCATATACAGTGCACTTCACTTCAGCAGTTTACGACTCTCGAATTGACATTTTAAATAGCAATTTAGGATACACTAAATTGACCAAACAAGAGTATACAGACATAACAGAATCAAAGGGAGTTGAAAGTGTGAAACTTCAGAATTTCAATTCTCATATGCAGTTAGCATGAAGACAAGTTGCGTATATATGCCAGTTTGAAGCTACATAGTCGTGTGTATGGGGTTTCGAGGAAAAACTAGTGGGATAGAATCAGAAAAAAGGGGTCTGATATGGTTCAATCAATTATCAAATATCTGTTCTATTCTGACTGATGATGATTACAGTTTGTTGATAATATGTAGAAGTGCTCCTGGCCTTCATAAGATGTTGATAATTCGATGAATAACTGGTAGATGATGATGCCTTGATGATTCTTACTGATATTTGCAATGATCAGATGTGACAGTGAACATTTGGCACAGGTTCAGGGGGAGAATATGCTTTTAATAATGAATTGTTGGCATTATCTTAGAAGATCTTAGTACAGATACACATAGTTGTTTTGATTCAGTTGACTCTTTTGATGATGGAAATATACAGGTTGTTGATCCTGATGCTACTGATGGTGCAGATCATATATGGTGTATGATAGTTGCTGATGACTATCATGGTCTTGTTTAGATTGGTTGTCCTTGTTATAAATGTCACGTATATCATTTGATGTAAAGGTCATGAAAATACCTAATTTGTAACCCCACTATGCATGGGAAGGATGATGTAATAATTTTTATGTCAGGCATGTATAAACAATTGGTGCATCCCACATGATTAGGAGATTGATGTATGTATGAGTCATTGGTGATAGGAAGGTCATACTCACTTAGTTGAGCTATAGAGTCATGTTATTCTTTTGGAAAATATTTTTACAGAATCTACATGTGCTTAGGGGGGAGCATGGACGGTTTTAGTGCATCTCAGCATGTACAAAGGGGGAACTCAATCAAAGAATTTAGCATGTACTCAGGGGGAGCATGGACAACATAATGTATATCAAAGGGGGAGAATATCTTGGTCTGCCCTTTGCCCTTGATGTCAAAGGGGGAGAGTGTCTTGGTGTTGTTGTTGCCATCAAGTCCAAAGGGGGAGATTATTGGCACTATGATACAGTTGTTGTCCTTGATGGCAACTCACTTAGATGATAGTTCACAGTGCAACAGGTTAACAACAAAGGATTACAGATCAGACTCCAAAGATTGAAGAAATAAAGGTATACACTAGTTCACTTTGTCCAAGCAGCGTATACACGCGGGTTAATAGAACAAAAGAAGCGTATAACGTACACACACACTTTCACAGGAGGAAAAGTGTGTGCATGTTGGAAAACTAAGTGTTTGGTCCGAGGTATTTTGTCCAAGGTATTTTGAACCAAGGTATTGGTCCAAGGTATCTGGTCCAAGGTATTGACCCTAGGTATTTGGTCCAAGGTATTGGTCCTAAGTGGTTTTGGTCCAAGGTATTGAGATAGGCCTAAGAGTATATAAGGAGGAGAAGATCATTAAGCCAATGTGTGCAAGTATTGAATATTTGATGAAGAGTAAGATCCAGTATGCAGGTTATGGGTTTCTGATGCTTTTCTTGATTTGAACTAAGGATGCACCTATGTGGTTGATGATGGATGACGGATCGGGATCATAAGACGTGAAATATTTTATCATTATGTGGTTTGATCATGGATAGTCTAGATCTAAATACATGCCCTTGTTTTATTCTGCAAACGTTATGATTTGGGTATGGCTGAATTCTGAAATAGTTGTGAAGTTTTTAAGTTAGTATTTGTAGATCTGTACATTGGTTCGCTTTGGTAAAAGTGCGTATACACGTTGGTTCAGCTCATCAAAGTAGCGTATTCATAATTATGCAATATGATATTTGAATTTGCAGTTGGTTCTAGTGGTTGTTGCAGAGTTCTGGGTTCTGCTATGTGTTCTGGTGACTATGTTTTGATGACAGTATTCTAAATGTTCAGATTGTTTGATTGTGATTTGCTTTAGTGATGATGGGTCTTTAGTGATTCAGTTGTGGGTGATTTAGATATTGATGATTGAGTTTCAATGTTTGGTTAATGAAGATGTATTTGATGGTTGTATTGTAGTGGTGATTGATTTTGAGCTTCAATGTTGTTGATGCGTCCAGTATGGAAATTGGATGAAACATGGCCTTCAGATTGTGGTGTTGTGATCCAAGAGTATCCAGTCTGAAAATTCATGAAACATGGTCCCTGGAGGAAGAGAGAAGGTCGTAGCCTTCTATAGGTCGGCGCCTACATACTGGTAAACATATCGGCTAGTATAAGAGTCAGGGGGTTGGAGCTCCCTTCCAGTAGCAACTGGAAAACAAGTGAAGGTTGGAGCCTTCAGTAGGTCGACGCCTACGTACTGGTAAACATATCGGCTAGTATAAGATCCAGGGGTTTGGAGCTTCCTTTCAGTAGCAGTTAGAAAATGAGTGAAGGTTGGAACCTTTAGTAGGTCAGCACCTACGTACTAGTAAACAAATCAGCTAGTACAAGAGCTAGAGGGTTGTAGCTCCCTTCCAGTAGAAGCTGGAGAATGAGATATGGTTGTAGCCTTCTGCAGGTGGGTCCCTACGTACTGGTATGAGTATGCACCAATACAAGATTGTAAACATGTTTTTTTATATTAAAATAAGATATCAACAAGTGGTTTTTATCCCGCATTGGGTTTCCACCTTAAATCTTGGTGTTCATGTGTGTTTCTTATGTGTGATGGTTTGTTTTGTTATTACTACACATGGTTACTATTTATATGGTTAATGAAGTACTGATGCACTAATTAAAGATCAACATATGATGAATTAACTGAATCATAAGTTTGCTAGATATACGCTGGTTGCCTTAAATATAGTTGTGTGTACACGCAAGTTACCTTCATTAAAGTAGTGTATATAAATCTGATTATGGAAATGAAAAAGTTATTGATTTGATAATACTGATTCACCCCCCCTCTCAGTATTATTTCCAACATATACTTCAATGCATAAAACAGGAAAAAGATACACAGAATGATAAGAAACTTCTCTTTATTATTTCTCCAATGGTTATAGACTTGACTTACCCTGCACACTCAACTGCAGGGGCCCGTGCATTCAACTGTGGACTACTAGGTCTCTGCGCACTCATTTGTAGAGCCTTCTCCTACTCTACAACCCAAAGACTCAACTTCACACTTCAACTTAAGACTCAATTCATCATCATTCATTGCCCCTGTACAACTTAGAGCCTCACTATATTTATACAATCCCATGGTCCCCAGACCATGGTAGATCTCTCAAGCCAACATTACATTACAAAAATGAGGGTGGACAATGCTATGACTCATTTACAATCTTCACGCTCTGCGCCTCTAAATCATGGAGTCTTTACATTGGAATTAGTCAAAACTTAGGTTTTAAGCCCCAAAAATTGCCTTGGGGGATCTCGCACCCAATAGGCCCCCAACATAAACATCGTGACTCTCCCTTGAGTCACTTGGTTGGTGCGGAGATCTTCTCGCGAAGATGTCCCAGATCTGCTTGGATTGCTGCGAGGTTGGTAGTGCACTGAGTCACTTCCTATTGTACTTCCTACGACTAGTCAGATGGCTAGGCCACTTGTGTATGCCTTCAATAGACTACCGTTTACTTTTCCTGGGAATAGTTCGCCATTCAATTTTACCAACTGCTGTTGGGTTATGTTATATTCTTTCCACAACTAACCCAGTAGTTAACCAGGGGGTTAGAAGGGGGGCGGAGCCCCCCCTTCGTTGCACCGATTGCGTAGTGGGGGGAGTCATAGGGGGTTTGAGGGGTGAAGGTAACCCCACTCTATGGGGTCTAGGGTAACGCCCCTGAAGATTTTTATTTTGGACCCTATATTAGGTTGGGCGGACCTACCTATGGTTTTGTGCATGTTTTTTGCACATGGTTTTGGATGCAATGGTTTTTGGTCCATGGTATTGGATGCTTCGGCATGTATAAATATGTATTGTAACATTGAAAGGAACATAATGAAAAATCAAGCCGGTAGTCCTGATTTTGGGATCCAGGGGAAAATCCTTGTGTATATGTGTTTTGTGTGTTATGCTCTCGCATTGTTTATTTTCTGTGTTTTAGAATTTGTATGCAGGTAACTTCCGTATGGGTTTAAAACCTACATTTGGTATCAAAGCAATTTGGGATTCAAGGGGATGCCTTTGTTTTTGATGAGTTTCGCTCGGGCCTGTGGTAGACCCCGTTTAGTGGGAGATCTGCGGGATTGATTCTGGTGGTGAAAGAAGATGGAGAATAGTGGAAAGATAGAGATCAAGAAATTTAATGGTCAGAGTTTTGAGTTGTGGAAACTCAAGATGGAGGATTTGTTGGTGGCTAATATCAGTGGATCGTAGTAGATCTGGGTACTAAACCAACGTGAGTATCTGATGAAGAATGGAAGAAGTTGGATTGGAAGGCAAAGAGCACAATACGATTGTGTGTCTCAGATTCAGTATTGCTGAATGTATCAGGGGAAGCTATGGAAAAGGCTTTGTGGGACAAGTTAGGGACTTTGTACCAGTCTAAGTCTTTGGTGAATAAACTGTTCCTACGAAAAAATCTGTATAACTTGAGGATGAAAGATGGGGACTCGGTGACAGAGCATATGAATGCGTTTAATACTATGGTAAGTCAGTTATTGTTTGTTGATATCAAAATTTCAGATGAAGATAAGTGCATTAGTTTGTTGTGTTCTCTACCAGATTTGTGGGATAGTCTAGTTATTGCAACATGTAGCAATGCAACTACCTTGCAGTTTGATGAAGTACTCCCATCCTTGCTGATGGAGGAGATGAGACGGAAAAATATGGAGAGACAGAATGGTGATGCCTTGTCTATATGAGGACGGTCCCAGAACAGAAACAAAAATAAGTCATTGAGTGGGAGATCTAAATCTAGAGGGAGATCTAAATTTCTAGGAGAACCTGTAAAGGTGGTGTGCTGGAAATGCGGAAAGGAAGGGCACTACAAAAGGGAGTATAAATCTAAAGCTCCTAACAAAGGAAAGGGATTTGATGATGCTCCTTCTGTAGAGGCGAAAACCACCTCAGATGAAGGTGGGGATGTGTACTTGGCTTCTTCAATTACACATTTAGATCATGAGGCATGGTTGATTGACTCGGGTGCATCCTTTCACTTCACTCCTAATAGAGAGTGGTTCTGCGAGTATGAGAAACACGATGGTGGTGATGTCTTCTTAGGGATGATATGAAGGCCAGAATCATTGGTCGTAGAAAAGTAAAGTTGAAGTTGCAAGGTGGAAGGGTTAGAACACTTCCGGGTGTTCTACATATTGTTGCATTGGCCAGAAATCCGATTTCTATAAGCAAGTTGGATGATGTAGGTGTAAAAATAATGTTTGATAAGGATACCTACAAGATGGTTCAGGGAGCACTGGTATTGATGCGATGAGTTCGGATTGGAACTCTGTACAAGTTGCAATGTAGCACTGTTGTTGATGGGTGCAACAGTGTTGTGGTTCCTGAAAGTGGAGTAGAAAACCTAGTGGTCCCTGGAGAGAAGACCATGCTGTGGCATCAAAGGCTTGGACATATTGGAGAGAAGGGCCTTCGAATACTTCATGGTAAAGGTATGGTAGAAGGTATGAGTAATAGCTCTCTGGATTTTGATTTTTGTGAAATTTGTGTATATGGGAAGCAAAATTGGGTGATTTTCCCCTTTGGTGGTAAGAGGGCGAAACAGATATTAGAGCTTGTGCACAGTGATGTGTTTGGACCTGTGAAGGTTCCATCAATGGGTAAGTCTGTGTACTATGTATCATTTATAGATGACTTCTCAAGGAATACATGGATATATTTTCTTAAAAAGAAATTGAAGTCTTTGACAGGTTTAAAGAATTTAAGGCTCTGGTGGAAAACTAGACAGAGAAGAAGATAAAGGTGCTGAGGACAGATAACGTTGGAGAGTTTTGCAGTAAGGAATTTGAAGAATTTTGTAATAAGTGTGGTATAGCATGGAAGAAGACTACTCCATACACACCTAAGAAAAATGAAGTTGCAGAAAGAATGAACAAGACGTTAATGGAAAGGGCAAGAAGCATGCTCAGTGGTGTCAGGTTAGGAAAAGAATTCTGGGCAGAGGCAGTGGAGACAACATGTTACCTGGTCAATAGATCACCTTCATCAGCATTGGAGGATAAGACTCCACAAGAGGTATGCACTGGTAAGAAACCCTCTCTTTCACATCTGAGAGTATTTGGATCTGATGCATATGTACATGTTCCAAAGGAGAAACGAACCATGTTGGATAGTAAATCTGAAAAGTGCATCTTTATTGGGTATAAGGATGGTTTAAAGCGTTATAAGCTTTGGAACCCAGTAACAAGGAACGTTGTGTACAACTGAGATGTGGTGTTCAGAGAGGTAAAATATGCTATTAAACATGAAGTCCAACCAAAGGAACCTGAGAAGATAGAGTTTGAGCTAAAGGAGGAAGAATCAGACTCTATAGCAGAGGATGAATCAGAAGATGAAGAGCCACAAACTCCAGATGTGAGAAGATCAGTTCGATAAAGAAGGCAGCCAGAAATGTATAGTCCATTTGCTTTCTATTCAAATTTTTCTTTATCTATTACTGATGATGATCCCAGAACTGTGAAGGAAGCAGTAGACTCAGAGGATGGAAACTCTGGAAAGATGCCATGGTTGATGAAATGGCATCTTTGCACAAAAATAGGCTTGGTATTTGGTGGAGTTTCCGACTGGAAGGAAACCCATTGGCAGAAAATGGGTGTTCATGAAGAAGACAAATTCAGAAGGAAAGGTGGAGAAACACAAAGCTCAGTTGGTAGAAAAAGGTTATTCCCAGGTGCTAGGAATTGATTTTGGTGATATATTTTCTCCTGTTGCCAAGGTAACTTCTATTAGATTACTTTTATCTATTGATGTTTCTTTTGGTTTTTAGGTAGAGCGATGGATCTGAAGACAACATTTCTTCATGGGGATCTGGAAGAGGAGATCTACATGAAGCAACCTGAAGGCTTTGCGGTGAAGGGTAAGAAAGAACTAGTATGCAAGTTAAAGAAGTCTTTGTATGGGTTAAAATAGTCACCAAGGATGTGGTATAAGAAATTTGAGACATTTATTCAGGGGCTTGGCTTCACCAGAAGCAAAGTAGATCACTGTGTGTATTTTAAATTAATTAGTGACCGTGTTATTTATCTGGTCTTGTATGTGGATGATATGTTGCTGGTTGGAAATGACAAAGAAATTATCCAGGATTTGAAGACCCATTTGTCCTCCAAATTCGACATGAAAGATCTTGGTGCCGCAAACTATATTTTGGGCATGGAAATTAAAAGAGATCGAACAAAGAGGAAGCTCTGGTTAAACCAGAGGAAGTATGTCGAGACAATATTATATATGTTTAATATGTAGGATAGTAAACCAGTGAAGGTTCCTATTCCTGTAGGTGTAAAGTTATCTATTGAACAGTGTCCCAAGACAAAAGAAGAGGAAGAGGACATGTCCCGTGTTCCATATGCAAGTGGAGTCAGTAGCCTGATGTATGCAATGGTCTATAATAGACTAGACATTGCACATGCAGTGGGAGTATTGAGCAAGTTTATGTCAAAACCAGGGAAGGAGCACTGGACAACAGTGAAGTGGGTTTTCAGGTATTTGCATGGCACTAGTGATTATGGTTTGTGCTACTAAGGAAGACTAGGATTGGACAGAGTGTTGGATATTCATGTCTTTGTTGATTCAGACTGGGCTGGAGATCTGGATTAGAGAAGATCTACAAGTGGGTATGTGTTTAACCTATTTTGAGGTGCAGTCAGTTGGACAAGTAAGAAATAATCTGTAGTGGCACTATTAACTACAGAGACAAAATGCATGGCAGCCACTCATGCAAGAAAGGAAGTAGTTTGGTTGCATAGATTGTGTTCAAGTATGGGGTTAGTACAGGGAGCTATACGGATAGATTGTGACAGCCAAAGTCCAATTTTCTTGGCAAAGAACCCTACATATCATTCAAATACAAAGCACATTGATGTTCAATATCACTTTGTGAGGGATATGATAGAAGACAAAAAGGTGTTGCTGGTAGAGGTGGACATTTTGAAGAATATTGCAGATGCATTGACAAAATATGTGAGCTCTGAGAAGTTCTCTTGGTGTAGAGAAACAATGGGTATTGCAGGGCTGGATAAATGACTAAGCTCTCTTGTGGTCCCCTGTGGAAAGAAAATAACAAGTGGGAGAATGTTGGGTTGTGTTATATTCTTTCCACAACTAACCCATGTAGTTAAGTAGGGGGTTAGAACGAGGCGGAGCCCCCCCTTCGTTGTGCCGATTGCGTAGTAGGGAGAGTCACAGGGGGTTTGAGGGGTGCAAGTAACCCCACTCCATGGGGTCTGGGGTAGCGCCCTGGAAAATTTTGGTTTTGGACCCTATAGTAGGTTGGGCAGACCTACCTATGGTTTTGTGCATGTTTTTCACACATGGTTTTGGACGTGATGGTTTTCGGTCCATGGTTTTGGACGCGATGGTTTTCGATCCATGGTATTGGATGCTTTGACATGTATAAATATGTACTGTAACATTGAAAGGAACATAATGAAAAATCAAGCTGGTAGTCCCGATTTTGGGATCCAAGGGAAAATCTCTGTGTATATGTGTTTTATTTGTTATGCTCTTGCATTTTTTATTTTATATGTTTTAGAATTCGTATGTAGGTAATTTCTGTATGGGGTTAAAACCTACAGCTACACTGCGCCACCATCTATGATTTCCCTAATAACATACAACCGAATCCAAGGCATCAAACTGATCAACTCACTGCGGTAGTCTCCAAATTTATCAACGTAATGGTGCACATCCTATTTTTTCACCATGGTCATTTTATCAAGAAAGTCCTTCTTTATTCCTTCCTCAAGCTTCTTAACTTCTTCTTCTGCCATGGCACTTTTCTCCCTCAACTGAACTCTTTCATTCATGAGTTCTTGGAGCCTAAGATCACCTTGCTGGATCTCTTCGTTAGATCCCAAGCGTTCTTCCCCAATCTCTTCCAATTGCACAATCCCTTCTTCCAAGGTTCCACAATCCTTCATATCCGAAGGCACTGCTATGTGCAGAGTAGGCTTGCGATACTCCATCAGAAGTACAACATTTACTCCACAAACTAGCCTAGAAGGCATTTGTCCTGTCAGTTTCTTTTACGTCATCCTATAAGCCCATATGACTGCTGGTATGCGCGGGTCCCAATCATTTTGATGTGCACTACATACCTTGTTCAATTCTTCGCACACTTCGCTAAATTTTTTTGTGTGGATAACCTTTTGTGCGATCATCTTCTAGACAAATTGAGTATATTTTTACACCTTTGCCCCACCAACACATTCTTATTGACCGTATCCCCAAATGCAAAGTTCATGTGCATCCGTGCAGGTTATTTTCCATATGCTCCTACTCATCTGGACAGATGCACGCATGGACCATCCCGTCCATTGAGTTTATTTGCTAATTGCACTCCAAGGTTACTAAACCGTGTGCGGATCATCTTCCTACAGGCACACGAGTCTTCAAAGTTTTCTCTGTGCGTACCCCACCACCTCATGGGCGTAGTGTGTAGTACCCAATTCAGGGCTTGAAAACGTTGTTTCTCCGACGCATCTACGTCACCTAATCCATCATAAGTAGGTAGATCTCGCACTTCCATCGACACGTAGCACAGTGATCTTGTTATCATATTACAGTTAAGTGTGGTTACCTCATGTAACCTGTTCTTCCATCGCTCTGTCTCCTCATCCTATTCTAAAGTACAAGAGCTTTTGCGCTCCCATGAAATTTGTTCATTTGCGTTGGGATTTACCCATTCTTACTCTCGTGTAGTTATCTTGTAGATGTAGTCTAAATCATCGTCACTTTCATAGTCGCGCATTGGCTCAGTGTAGCGCGATCGCTCAGCAAGGTCCAAAGGTATCACTACACATAGATACTTATTCTCAAAAATCATCTTGCGCTTCTTCAGGTTAATCACCCCATTAATGTTAGTGGCCCAATAAATTCCTAGGAGCGTGGGGTAGGGATTGTTGTCATAAAAAATCTTTATCACTTCAAAGTTAGCTAGCGCACTCGCTCCTTCAATATCCACTGTGATTCCCTACAATTTCCCCAGGGGTATTATCCTCTGTTGGTTTGCCATGCACAGCTGAATAGGAGAGAACTACATCATAGGCCTCCCCATGCGCTACCATGTCTTCTTCGGCAGAAAATTCAGATCCGATCCTAGATCCAGAATTACTTGGTCCATCTCATATTCTCTGATTTGCGCGGTTGATCTCATTTCTCTACCTGTCCTAGTCTTATGCTTTCCAATATTTCAGACTACACGCGGTTCTCTTGGCATGGTCCCAACGCATCTGTTAATGAGTTCTTGTAATCCCTTTACCGCCTTACTGTCACACAGTAACTTCGTACATGTTTCCAGGAACATCATGAGCATAGATGGGTCCATTTTCGGCTCCAGTCTATCTTTGATTCCTGAAGTGGAGGCATCAATGAAGCTCTTCTTAGCTTCCATAAAAGTTTGTTGAGTGCACTCCAAATCAGACTCCACTTCCTTCGTTGGAGCTCTATGAACCCAAGTACTTTCTTCGGGCTATTTTCCTTTATCATCTCCCAACATAATTCCACTTCAGAGCACAATATTCACATTTTTCTCTTCCTCGCATGGCTCAGACCTCATCATTTTCACGTTCTGAGTTAGGGGAGGTGGTAGCGCTCCCTTGTCACATATCCTAGCTATCAACTTAGGACAATATTCCATCTCGTGATCAAACAAGGTACAACACAGACATGATCGACACGTCAGATTAGTACAATGATGGGCATAATGCCTTGGCCCTCCGCAATTGTAGCATATCAACTGTCCACAATCTCTTCCAGGTCCTCCTCAACCTCAGCCTTGTCCGCGCCCCTGGAATCCGGTTCACGCTGTCCCTGCACCCTATTCTATGGGCTGCGTTTCGGCCTGAACCCTATAGGTGGGGGTTCTATCCATCATTAGCTCATAACTTCTACATGTGCGCTCATTGTGTCCCATCGATCTACAAAAATTACATAACAACTGTTGCGAATTCCGCGTGTACTTCTATAACAGATGGCATTTGTCCATAGCATGCTTTCCACCCATTTGAAAAATTGCGCACCACAAAGTAGGCGTCGTGCTTGGTCTTTCTTACACTTCCAGCCTCAACGGCATTGGTCCTCCTCACGCGAAGTAATTCACGAACACCGAACAATGGTCTTTGTCATGACCCTGACCTTTGCATTTTACGCACCACACCTCTTCCCACACTTCCAGTCGAGTTGTCCTGTCCTCTTTCAGACTCTGCATCTTAAGGCATAGGTTTTTCAACTACACATGGATTTGCTGAAATCCTAAGTTAGGATCCTATATTGGTGTCTCATGCAGCCTCATCGCGATCTCTAGAGATTTTGCTTGAGTTGTTAACCTCTGCATCGATAGCGCATTCCTCAAATGTGGTGTTAGTGATGATACAAACCATTCACAGTGCTATCCAACCGTCAAAGTCATATTAGCTCTGCGAATCATACACTTCAGCCTCTGATCTAGCTCCCAAGGAGTCTCACTTGGTAGCACCATGATATCTTTGAACCCAATGATAGACTGCGCCTTTGACTTCGTCCTACTAAACTCCTTAGTTGGTGCAGCTTGGATAGCCATGATTCATGCATTCAGATTATCACTTGATTGCTTAATGTACCATGTCAGCACGTGATCTTGTAGAGCGCTAACCAACGTCACTTTCTTTATATTATCATCTATAACCCCCTGCAGTTCCCATATGGATTTTACAATGAACCAAAACTGGTCCAGATCTTCATTTCCCAATCCTTTGAACACAAGAAACTTTATCGAACTTGCCATATTAAAACGCGGTGGTGGCGGAGGTGGTACGAGCGAAGATGGAGGTGATGACAGTGAAACTGGTAGCAGTGTGGGTGGAGGTGGTATTTGCGGAATCCTCTGTCTTATCAAATGGATCACACTTCACGGAGAGACCTTTGCGAGCTCTTCCTCATCCCCTCATGGAGGTGAAATCAAGGGGCTAGTCTCTAGTCCCTCACTTCCTTCGTTTCTGTAAGTTTTCCCACTTCGTGTAGTCCCAAACATCAATGTAACTACATAATCTTCTTTTCACACATTTTAATCCAAGTATTCAGAGACTTAACGTACTTACATCGTGGTCCTTTGAGAAAGCATCACTCAGCCTTGCTATAGCTGACTAAAGTGTTTATCGTGAACTCAGTAATGAATCCTCTTATAATCCGATCGAGCCAGTAATCAACAGCGTGTTCGATCCTATCCTCCAATGCTTCTAATATGTGCACCAATTCAGGGGTCCACACACTAGGACCGTTGAGTTTCCACCTTCCTTGGCTATCTGCTAGCTTCGTGATCCACTCGTACATCTCAGTAGGGAAGGACGTGAAAAAAATTTCATAGATTTCTGTGTATAGGTAGCAATCTAACCACTCTTCTTTTTTCAGTCATGGGTTCCTGTTCTCCTACACCATGAATTCGTGAATTATCCTATCCAACCAGCCTTCAATTTCCTTCTTAGTTGGATTCCAGTGATGCAACATCAGACATCTCTATGTAGATTATGGTCCCGGCAATGGAACCATTTATTGGCTTGATGGGTCCTGAACTAGGTTCGGAGTTAATTAGCTGAGAAAATCCATGTACTACTGGCCCTTTTAGAAATAGCCCACGAAGCATGGACTGAGGTCTCACCCAAAGTAGTATGGGGGGATGCTGGAACCAAGTTTCCGCACCATTGAGATGTCTGAGGTGTTGCTTTAGTCCAAGTGTGAATTAGCTTCGCTTAGGTCACTTCGCACACTCTCCTGACCTGCGATACCTTCGCGCAACCCTAACCAGGGATTGAGGTGCTTTTGTGTTGCTAATACAACAATCTGTGCTATTTCCCCAAGTTACACTACAGATCTTACTTATCTTCTTATAAGTGTTAGTTAAATTTGCGTAAACAAATACTCACCTTATATTCACTTATTCAACACAATCATATAAGTTTGCACAACATATAAATAGTAAAATTGCAATTCATACCCAATATACTTCAATGCATAACATAGGAAAAAGATACACAGAATGATAAGAAACTTCTCTTTATTATTTCTCCAAAGGTTACAGACTCAATCTACGCACTCAGCTGTAGGGGTCTGTGTACTTAGTAGTGGATTTCTAGGCCTCTGCGTGCTCAGTTGCAGAGCCTTCTCCTACTCTATGACCCAAAGACTCGACTTTACATTTCAACTTAAGACTCAATTCATCATCATTCATTACCCCTTTACAACTTAGAGCCTCGCTCTATTTATACAATCCCATGGTCCGCGAACCATGGGTAGATCTCTCAAGTCGACATTACATTACAAAAATGAGGGCGGAAAAACCTATGAATCATTTACAATCTTCGCGCTCCTCGCCCCTAAATCATGGAGTCTTTACATTGGACTTAGTCAAAACTTGGGCTTTAAGCCCCAAAACATGCCTTGGGGGATCCCGTGCCCAACAAAATGTTGATAACTTGAAGCAATATCTTCAATAATTCAAATAATGATACTAAGAGCCATGAAATTCAATGTGGCAAGTATACTTATGAAAAGAACATTGTATGCATGCATCATAATGCACATCCCATCATAGTAGTATGCAGCTAATAATCAATCAATAATAGCAAGAGCCTACAAAATAACCACCTACCTCAAGTTTAGGAATATTTCTGGAACCAAATTTCATAATTATCTCAAACCCTAAACTAAGAAGGAAACATGCCACAATATACTTCAATAATACATGTCAAGAAGTCACATGATGGCAAATTTTTCTAAATCCTAAATATTCCAAAAAGGCTTAACATATAAACTAGTTTTAAGAAAAACATGACAAACATCTTCTAGGAGTGAAGATATTGATTAAAAAGAATTGTAAAGAGGATAAAAAAATCAAGAAACTGCATATTACAGAAATCCCCAAATGGAACACTTATTCACACTCTGCAACATCCAAAATTTATACCCACAAGCTGCATATGACCAGATAGTTTCAGGTCCTCCTTGCCATGATCATTCAACATGCATCCCAATCTTATTTAATTCCATGAAACAACATCTCCAAAAAACATTATGTGAAATAGAAGTTCCTTCTCTGTTTCCCCTAGGATTCAAAATGTTATAAAGATCAAAATGGGGCATCCCTTTCAAGCAAAAAGGTAATGCAAATGGGGGATCCCTTTCAAGAAAAAAGGAATCAACACTCAGAAATTTCACTTTATAGCCACTCCATGATGATATACAACACTAAATGACAATTTTCCCACACACTTCTTTGTCTCACATATATAGGGACAGGAAACAGGGCAGTTGATGGCCTTTCAAAAAGGCATTGAGGCTGGAGGAGGGTGTTTGAACCATTTTAGTTTCTCAACATGGGCATACAAATGATTTCATTCATGAAAATTAGCTATAAAATTATTTACAGATTGATATTGACTTCTACAATGATGCATTTTTGTTTTTTAAAGCCATGAATTTTTTTTCTATTGTTGATATAGCTCATAGGTTCTATGATAGGCAACAACTTTTAGAGCCTACTTTTGAAATGTCTAATATATGTCCTTTTAATTCAAGAAACAATTTTTTCTTTTATGAATTAGCTCACTGATATGTAAATCATGTATGCAAATCTGTCATGAGCCAAATTTGAGACCTCTCACCCAAAGTTAGCAAGGTTACAGATTCAACTCTTTTGATCCCCTAGCTACTATCCTTTTAAAATACGATGCTCGAGAATGTTCAAACAATGGAGATGAGTTCTTTTCATTATTCCTTCATCTAAAAATCACAAAGAAACAAGACCCACAAAATGTTCAAAGACCAAATGTTATAGACTTGTGTAGTAAAATATACTTGTGATATCACATGGGAAGTACAAAGAGATATTTGAATAAATGATTGATATTAAAATAATGTGATTATTTCATTTTATGTTCTTTGACATGTTAGCTTGTGAAACCATAAACATATTTACTTTTTGGCACTGAGTGACTTCATTATTGATATCATGACCAGACTCATTATCAACTCTATGCATGTAGTGGATGTTTGTATGACCCTTTTTAGTATAAAATGCATGTAAGGTCTCTTGTACATATTAATATAAAGTAAATCATTTTATTAAAAACTAATATTTATGTATTAAACATAAGTTCAAAATCTAGAAATTGAGGTATGAAAATGCTTAACAAAGAATACTTGCCAAAATGAATTGTAGTAATCTCCAATTCTTTATCTGGATACCTTGGGAAAAACAATATTCATCAAATATATTTTTTGTATCATGAAAGAAAAAAATTCTTCATCCATGTAAAATTAACCAAGCAAGATGCAATATTAGTCTTCAACTAGATACACACTTTCAAATAGGCTATAAATGAACCAGGTACAAGATAGTTCCAAGAGACAAGACTTGAAATTAGGAAATGAATAGGGAAACAATATTAATGACTAGAGAACTAATCAAACTAGAAATGGACTTGTTTTCAAGTAGTTAAAATTGGAAATTATAATAAAATAAGCTAATACTATTGGACTCCAATGATATTTTTTTGAAACCTTCCTTTGTTAGGTACCAATGACAGAGTATATAGCTCAATTATAACCTACATGTTTATTATGAGGATGTGGTGGTCACTATTAGAAGAAGATCAAATAGAAACTAATCACATTAGACAACCTCCAATGTCCAATGGCAAATTATTCAACAAGTGTTATCATAGCTGAGAACATTATTATCTTAACTTACTGGTTAGAAAGCGAGATAACTCCTTCTCAGATGACTACCTAAAATGTGCAAGGTTTTTCGTTACATCATCGATTTTCAATCGACCAATATGTATGTTGAAAATAAGAGTTCACCTCTTCATCAATAATGACTCCAAAGACCTCAGATGATGACTATTTTGAAGCACCAACTTTGAATAAGTAGGGATTAACATGGGAAATTACAAAATGAAATAATTTCTTTTCCTATACAAGATCTCATGATGCTAATTATCCCACAATAGCCTGGAGAAATTGAATAACCCAATAGTTATATAGTGAAACAAGATACCATAGTTCATGCTAAAACAAGTCCATAAATAACAAAATAGTAACTTGCTATTGAGTTGGTACTAGGAGCAACACCAACATCAAAGGAACCTTACAGGATGAGCACTCTAGTATTATCGGAATTGAAATTGAAGTTGAAGGAAATGTTTGACAAGGGATGCATTAGACCAAGTGTGTCACCTTAGGGTGCAACAATATTGTTTGTGAAGAATAAGGATGATACTCTCAGGTTATGCATTGATTACAGGCAGTTGAACAAGGTGACGATTAAGAATAGGTACCCTTTTCCAAGGATTGATGATTTGTTTGACCAGTTGAAGGGAGTAGTAGTGTTCTCAATGATCGATTTGAAATCAAGATACCATCAGGTACATATAAAAAAAGAGGATGTCTACAAGACTGCTTTCCGGACTAGTTATGGACATTATGAGTTTGTTGTAGTTCCTTTTGGTTTGACTAATGCTCCAACTACTATCATGTGTTTGATGAATAGTGTGTTGTGTCCTTATCTAGACAAGTTTGTGATTGTATTCATTGATGACATATTGATATATTCTAAGAATGAGGAAGAACATGCCAAACATCTAGCAACAATTTTGAAATTGCTAAGCGAACATTAGTTGTATGCCAAAATTAGTAAATGCAGTTTCTTTTGGACAAAGGTTCATTATTTGGGGCATGTGGTTTCCAAGGAAGGCATAGCAGTGGATCAAGAAAAGATTAGATATATCATGGAATGGGTAGCTCCTAAGAATGTGGATGAGGTCAGATCATTCATGGGCTTAACATGTTCTTACAGGAGGTTCATCAGGAACTATTCAAGGATTCCTTATCCTATTATATCATTGTAGTGAAATGGAAAGAAATTTGAATGGACAGAGGAATGTGAAACCAATTTTGAGCAGTTGAAGCAGTTGCTTATGAATTCTCGAGTTATAAAGATTGCAGATTCAAACAAATAGTTTGTGGCATGTATAGATTCTTGCAAGAGAGGACTTGGTGGAGTCGTAATGGAGGAAGGATAGGTATTATGCTATGAATCAAGGAAATTGAACGAGCACGAGCATAACTATGTGACACATGATCTTGAGTTGGAAATTATCATCCAGGGAAGCTAGTTGGTTAACTACTATCAATGAGTTTGAATTCGATATCAGGTAAATTAAGGGAAAAGAGAACAAGGTTGCATATTCCCTTGGAAGAAGAGTATAGGTAAATCAAATAGAAACTATGAGTTCATATGGGACAAATTTACAATAACATATCTTACAGGCAGGACAACAGGATGATAAGTACGAGTTGTTTAAGCACATGTTACAATAACCAGGTATAGGTGAACATGATGTGGACTATCATATCACGACATATGGTTTAATCATATTTAGGGACATGTGTCAAGTAGTAAAAAGGGTCTTTTTAACCTCTATTTACCCTACATTAATTATCAATCCAGATACAACTTGTTACCTCAAGAATGTACCCAGTCTGAGGCGGTCACTTGTCAAGAGTAATGCTAGTAGTATAGTGCTTTCAAAAAAAGTAAATAAATGTTGGAAACAAACCCTGAATGTAGTGGAAAGAAATTGAAATGCTTTGTAACTAAATCATTCATTTAAAAAAACTACAACACTCATCAGTCACAGGTGTAGTAATGATAACTCTTCGCTTTGTAAACTGATGCAAATGAAAAGCAATCAAAGAGAATATCTCCAATCTCGAAACCAGACAGCAATAGTCAATGTTCACTACAATTGCAGATCATTCTGTTCACACCAAAGCAATTACTTTAAATGATAATTCAATTAACAGAAATGGGAACAACAACCAATCTATTGAAAATATTGAACAACAAAGCTTTAACATACAGGAATGAATTAAGAAGCAATCGTAATATAAAGGAATTGAGCAGCAACCTTTAATTGGAAATGATTTGAATAGAAAACCAAGAATGGAACAACAAACTTAAATAAGTCTACGAAATATTGAACAACAAACTGAATCAAATGTAAACACATAGCGAGATAAATAAAATGTTAAGACACAGGCGAATCTATAATGATGAAATCAATAATCTGAGTTTAGCATAATAAATATTAACCATAGTTATAAAGAAACAACAATTGCAGTTGTGATGGAACGACAATCCAAATGAACAACAATCACACTTGGAGGTAAACCATAGCTAAATAAACAACAATACTGATCTGTAAATGCACAACAATGTTACTCTGTAAACGAACAATAATGTTAATCTATAAAGGAATAGGAATGTTACACAGTAATATCAATTTGTAAAGGAACATCAACGCGATACAATTTTAGAATGAACAACATAACATTTTAGTTGCAGAAGATAACCTTATTATTCAAATATGAGTTAAATATAACAGAGCCAATAAACGAAATAATAAGGAACAACAAATTACTGAATGAAACAAGTAAGAGAAATCAAACCACACATGACTTGGAATTGGAAAATAATGGTACAGGAAGCAAGTGATCCACTAGGGTCGGGCCCTTAGCCTCCAAGGACTCACTGCTACAGTTACTCCAGAATCAAAGATGGAACAACAACAAGATTTATGTATTAATCATGAAAACAGAGTTACAGTAATCGCTCTTTAAAGAGAGTCGATGATCAAAGTTCAATTTGCAACAACAAGTTCTATAAAACAACAATAATCCACCCCCTGGGCTAGCAGTGTTGTCCCTTTTTATAGCGGCTAGGTGGAAATACCAAAGATACAGATATTCTTAAGGTAGCGATCCCTCAGGATCAAAGGATCCTGAGGGATTCACCATATCGTTATCCTTTAGTTATCTCTTCATCCTCTTGCGCAGATATGGTATTTCTTCTTCCTTTTCCTGGCTCATGCGCTTCGATCTGGATTGCCTTGTTTGGATGTGGTTCCTTGTCAAAGGGACAACAATCGGTCTCACTTTGTATTTTCCTTTGAGATGGCGATACTTCATTTTATTCATTTTCTGCATAGAAAAAGGTAATAATTAATCATTTTATGTTACTAACAAATCTCTTAAACTTTATCATAATCCTTCATCATATGCCCATCTCATAATGTAAAGAAGTTATGAATTAAAGGAAAAGATAAAAAAATAAGTGGCAATTACGTACCTTTTCTAATGCTCAACAGAACCCCCTGCTTACCCTTTTTCATGCCCTCATGAAAACATTGTAATTGACATGCAAGGCAGTTGGAGAGTAGGCTAGAGAAGGATTCTTAGTCGGTGGCCTACAACCATGATTCCTAGCTAAGATTTTAAAAATATGCCTTGTCTGACCTTCAGGAAACTCATATAAGGCTCTATACCCTAGTGTAGGATACCAAATGACTGGACTTTGGAACCTACAGCCTAACCAAGACAGGCCTTCTCTCAAGATAAGGTCACCATAGATAACCAAGTGGTCAACAGCTAGCTTAAACTTCTCATAATTGAATGGCTCTCTATTTTGGATATTCCGATTAGAAGTCTAGTATCGGAATTTGGCTGCTGCTATGGAAAGGTCTTTGATGGTTAAGAAGTATTCTACCCCTTACCGGATGACTGTTGTGTGAATAGGTCCCAATTTCCGGATTACACCTCGAGTTCTCATTAAGCTCCTATGTTTATTCCATATTTGGAATGGGTCTCTAGGTTCACTCCTTACCCACTGATCTAATCCATTCTCATGTCTTTGGAAGACATTGTAGGCTTTAAGCCACTTTATCTGATTAACACCGAAAGAAATAAATGCCTGAAGTTGGACATCACCCACAAAAGGGCTAGGGTTCTGTTCTGTTTCTCCATCTAACACAAGATTGTGCAAATAAAATTCACATAACAATCGTTGAACTTTCACCCCATAATGCTTACAATAGTTTATGAAGTCATCAATGGTTTTTATTTCTATAGGCACTCCTACCTTGACAGCCTTAATTTTCAATTGTAAATATCTTTCCATAAAAAATAAAGCATAGTTTCTAGCGGGTGCCCTACACACTAGAACATCAGTATACAGAGAACATAAGGTATCCATTTGATTTATAACTGTGTCTAGTCTATGGTTTACCTTTTTGACTCTTTCCTCTACCTTTCACCATCCATCAAAGGCCTGGCTTTCCGACACATTGATGTTCTTTAGCTGTTGTTGTAACTTTTGATATTTTTCTTGAGGAACAATTTCCTCTATGAGTTTCTCTATCGTTTGTTGGGCTTGTGCCAAATCTTTTTGCAGAGTTACAATCCTCGGGTCATTATCCATCATGACAATTTTGGGCTGGAGATCTACTTGGACCTCCTTATTGCAACATCTCGTCTTTATGATTTGAGTTTCCTTTTCACAGACTATCTGGTCTGTCTGGACTTCCTTGTCATAGGCCGGTGTGTTGTTCGTTTGTGCTTCTGCATTTGCAACAGCCAAATGTTGTTCCTTGCGATTCTGAATAACAGGTTTGACTTGAGTCCTCTTGGTCTTTTTCTTATGGGGTTTTGCCTGGGTGGTTGCATGCTTTGCCCCAGAGGTTCCTTTTGAGTTCTTCCCCATTTTTAAGACTCTTATTTGTTGCCGAAGTTGCTTAATTATGTTAAGAAATCTCTGCTGTTCCTTTCGCAATTTTCTAATTTCCTCTGTTTTCTTAGAAGGAACAGCCATTTGTTTTCTCAGGCCTGGGTTTTGTACCTCAGGCATTGTACCTTCGCCTTGGCCAATTTCCATGTTTCCTTCTGGGAACACCTCCTCAGTGTTCTGTTGATCAGGTTTTTCAGGAGTAGAAACCCTGGTTTGTCCTGCTGTCTCCTGGGCAACTTCTTCTTCTCCCTCTTCTTCCTCATGCAATTCTTCGAGTGCATTCTGACTAGGAACAGATTTTTCTTCTTCCTCATCCTTGTCACTCTTCTCCCCGATACACTCTTATCCTGAGCAGAGTGATCATCTTCTTCTTCCACCTGGTCACACATTTCCTCGGATGCACTCTTATCATGAGCAGAGTGTTCCTACGGCCCTTCTTTGGTATGGGGGTTGAGTGGGCTATGAGGTTGGACATACTCGCCCATATTGGCCAAAATTTGGTCCAATTCATCTTATTGCAGAGGGTTTTGTAGTGGAATTTCGTTGCTCTGCTCTGTTTCCTCCCCTTCTTCCTGACCGGATTGTTCTGTCTCCTCCTCCGATTCTTCTTCATTGTTTTCCTCCAATTCTTCTTCATTCTCCCCACCTTCAAGTTGTGGGGGTTGTTCATCTTCTGAATCATGTATTTCCACAGGTTGACTAATGTTTCCCTAGGAATTTCCCAGCATTCCTCTGCTCCTTGCCAATCTGACAGATTGTCTTCGTTTCGGTGGTCTACTCGATGTGCTAGCAATATGTTTTCGTTTTGGGGCTGGCAAGGCCAGTCCCCTATCTATCGAGAAAATCAATTCTTCCCAACTACTCTGCTGTTGGGCTAGACTGTAACTAACTATCAATCGAATTAAACCATGATGGCTTACTACTGACTCTACATGGCGAGATTTTCTCATGCTTCGGGCAACATCATGTAATAAAAAATTTAAGAACACAGGCAAATTCATAGCACATTTTTGCTTTAACATGGCTAATAGTTTGAGATGGCATGGTCTTACCACATCTTTTCTTCCATCGCAAGTGATGTAGCTTTGGATAATTCTCGCCAATTCTGCCCAAGGCTCTCCCAAGGTTGCCAGCAGGACTCCTTTCCATTTGACAGTAAGGTTCTGCCCTTTGTCCTGGAAGATGGTTATGGCGTCTTGCAGTCTCACCTTTTTTAGAGTCCATATAGGTCCAATGGCTGGCAGTCCTGAAACTTTAGCAATTATGTCATCTGTGACTGCTATCTGTCTCCCTCTCACCATGGAATGATTTTCCTACAAATTCTGCAGAAACTCAATTGCCACCGTCTCGTTAGATTGCTGTAGACGGTTAAGGTAAGCTATCCATCTTGCCCTTGCTAAGATTTCTCGTGCAACGTTAGAGACCATTAACACCTATGGCTCACTGCGAATTGATCTTCCTCCCATCTTATTCCCACTTAGCACACTGTAAAGACATAGAGCCAACGATGGAACAACAGGTTGTTCAAATTTTTAGCTTACTGTTAAGAAAACACAAAGAAGATGATGGAACAACAAGTTGTTCAAATTTTTAACTTACTACTAATTTTTGTAGAGCAAAACATGGAAATGGCATTGGAACAACAAGCCATGCATATTGGGAAACACAATACTGTTAGGCTTGCTATTCCCTAGTTTTGGTGAATGTCATAATACCTCCAAATGATGAGTCGACACCTATGCCAGTGAATCATAGAGATCACCCACGCCCCCCTGTAATGTAATAGGTCGTCCTCGACCATCAAATAAAGGAGCAACATGGTAAATTGCAATCGTACAGTGAAGTAAAGGAAAAACGTATAGATATATGACATGTTTACAAAAATGAGCGGATTACTGAAATCGAGGCGTATGATGAAATCGCTAACAAATATGGAAATGCCGTGATATGATGCGAAAAATGGAGGATAGGATAGTTGATGTGAATAAAATTTCTTATGTGGTCATTATCCACTTTAACTGTCATAATTGATTTATAAATGATTTTCATGTATCAAAGGTTCGAAAGGTTTATAGGACATAATCTCATTTGAAATCACTATAAAGATATAAGAAGAAGGGTTTATAATAACTATTGGTGTATAAGAAATATGACTTCAATACCATCAACAGAGCTCTGTTGCCCACATGTGTCCATAACCTTGACAGAGTTGCTTATTTCACCCTTGGAACCATAATCCTTTGTGTATGCCTAGGAAAGTGTTGTGCAATGTCAGAATGGAGGCCATTGTGTTGGCTTGGTAACCAGATGAATCACAATGCCATTCACCAGGAAGGAGTGAAAGGTGGATAGGCCGGCTCGTGATGAGACCTCCTGTTCCAAGGACTTTTTATTTTTCTGATGTGCCTCTTGGATCATATCCCTGGTGTGGTGGCCATAGTGGGAATGCCACTTCACTTTCTTCCTTATGATCATGGTAGGTTGGCTCTTGATGAGACCCCCTATCCTTCATTTGACAAATCATGTTAGTAATCATATATATATATATATATATATGCATCTTTTCTTTTTCTTATTTTCTTTTATATAGCACTTTTCCTATTTATATACAGAGGGTGGCTCAACACTCCTTAAGAGTAGGGATGGTGGAAGAAGTTTGAACATCTCAATAGAGAAAAATATGCCCTTATTCTTATTCAATAATAATGATCAAAGAGAATTATGGGGATTAAAAAGAACCATCATGATAAAAATAATCAATCACATTGGTATTAGTGAAAATAAAGACAGCAAAGTGATATAAATAGTTGTGTCCTTTCCTCTTTTCTCTTATCAATTCAGAGCAATTTCTTTTAAAGATAACGATTTTTCTTTGATTTCAGTATCCTCTAGTTTTTGTATTCTTGCATAAATGTATAGCTATGCCATCACTCACAAAAATCCTCTAAATGGTAAAACACACATACACACAAAAAGAAAAAGAAAAATGCACTCAAAAAGTGTTGTTCTTTAGATAGAACAGTTGCCATTTCTTTAGAGGGACAACAAAAGAATATTTACACATAGAAACTGCAAGCAAAAAGGAAAAGAAACATACTCGAAAGTGATGTTCCTTGAAAGGAACAGCAGTTGTTCCTTAATCGGAACAGCAAAATAAAGTAAGTGCAAACAAAAGATGTGGAAATGTTGTTCCTTCGGAAAGGAACATCAAAAATGAAAGTGTTGTTCCTTCGGAAAAGAACAACAAAAATGTGGATGTGTTTTTCCTTCGGAAAGGAACGTCAAAACGGCAAGTGTTGTTCCTTCTGTTCCTTTGGAAAGGAACAACAAAATGAAAAATTGTTGTTTCTTCGGAAAGGAATAGCAAAACGACAAAAATTTTGTTCCTTCGGAAAGGAACAACAAAATGCAAAAGGGATGTTCCTTCGGAAAGGAACAACAAAACACCGAAAACGCTGTTCCTTCAGAAAGGAATAGCAAAATGCAAAAGTGTTGTTCCTTCAGAAAGGAACAACAAAATGGTGTAAATGTTGTTCCTTCAGAAAGGAATAGAAAAATGCAAAAGTGTTGTTCCTTCATAAAGGAACAGCGAAATGATGAAAATGTTGTTCCTTCAGAAAGGAACAACAAAATGCAAAAGTGTTGTTCCTTCGAAAAGGAACAATAAAACGGCGAAAATGTTGTTCCTTCGGAAAGGAACAACAAAATGTAAAAAAAAAATCAAAAATGCAGAAATTTGTACAGAAAGTAATGTACGCAAACATAACAGAAAAAATTATATACAAAATTTTAAAAGAAATCAAACTACTTAGTGAACCAAAGGCGAGGAAGTGTTCTCCTCCTTAGCCAAAATCTGCATGTCAGAATCTTCCCAGAGTTGCTGGTAGAAGGATTCCCAAGTAAGTGGTTTGTGGTACAGCCGAACTCGGTGGCCATTTTCTTTAAAGGTATGTCCAGATCCATCAATAGTAGTCAAAGTAATAGTGCCATTGTCATGCACTTTCTGGATTTCATACGGTCCCAGCCAGCGAGTTTGAAGTTTTCCCGGAAAATCCTGAAACCTCGAATCATATAGGAGTGCCCAATATCCTTCGTGGAAGACTTTCTTTTTGATGAGGGCGTCGTGCCATCTTGCTCTTTGCTGTTGGATTAATGTAGTATGTTGAAGAGCCAGGAGTCTAACTTCATCTAGCTCATTGATTTACTGTAGTCTATTAATTTGGGCCTCATTTAAATCTAGACTGACTTCCTGTGTTGTTCTCAACGTTTGTATTTCGAATTCTATTAGAAAAATGGGTTCCTTTCCAAACACTAGCTGATATGGTAAATAACCGGTGGTGTGTCTCCACGTTGTTCGGTATGACCACAAGGCTTCCGACAATCTTGTAGCCCAATCACGTTTGTGTGACACAATGGTTTTTGTTAATATTGCTTCTATTACTTTATTCGTGCTCTCTACTTGGCCATTTGCCTGTGGGTGGTATGGAGTGGTAATCTTGTGCTGAATATGATAGTTTTTTAATGTTGCAGCAATTTTATTACCTGCAAACTGTGGTCCTCCGTCCGTGATTATGTCTCTTTAGAGGCCATATCGCACAAATATTTGGAACAAAAAATGAATGACAGAGTCTTCTATAGCTCTTGGAAGTGCCTCTGCTTCAACCCATTTGGTCACATACTTAGTTTCTACCAAAATATATGTTTTCTGGTTTGATGATGGGTTGATCGGACCAAAAAAATCGAGCACCCAACGCTAAAATGGTTCGATTACTAACTGTGGGTTCAAAGGCATTTCGTTGGAATGTCCAGGGCGTCCTGCTCTTTGGCAACTGTCATAGGCTTGAACAAATTTTTTCATGTCTTTGAAGGTTGTGGGCCAGTAATACCCTGTTTGTAGAACTTTGTGGCCAGCTCTTCGATCTGTGAAATGTCCACCACATGGTCTGTCATGATAGGCTTTCAGAATGTCAAATATTTCATCTTCACGAACGCATCTTCTGATGTGCATATCTGCCCCTGTATGAAATAAGTAGCCCCCAATCCAAGAAAATCGGGTACTACGCTGCACAATCCATTTTCGTTCATTGGGGGTCAGATGTTTTGGTAATTTGCCCACCGCTAAATAATTTGCAACATCATCGTACCAGGGTGTCTTGACAGTAACAACGAATAAATGTTCATCTGGAAATTGATCTTCGACTACTGTTGTGTCCACTGGCTTCGGCATTCGTGAGAGAAAATCAGATACAAGATTCTCTTTCCCAGGTCGATCTTTTATTGTGATATCAAATTCCTACAATAGAATCAACCATCTTGTTACTCTACCATTTGTAATTGGTTTATTTGCTAAATATTTTATGGCAGAGTGATTTGTATATAAAACAACATGATATCCGGTGATATAATGCCTAAATTTATTTATAGCATGTATTACAGCGAAAAATTCTTTTTCAGTAACAGTATGGTTTAGCATAGCAGGAGACAAATTTTTGCTAATATAGTAGATTGCATATGGTTTTTTGTCTTCTTCCTGCCCAAGGACTACTCCAATAGCTATGTCCAAAGCATCTAATGAAATTTGAAATGGCAGATCCCAATTTGGGCCTCTCAGCACTGGGGCTGTTAACACAAGATTTTTTAGATCCTCAAAAGCACAGTCACATTTATCTGTCCAAGCAAAATCAACATTCCTTGTTAGTGCGTATATAGGTGCAGCTATTTGAGAAAAATGTTCTATAAATCTCCTATAATAACCAGAAAATCCAAGAAAACTGCGTACCTCTATTTGTGTGGTAGGAGTAGGTATTAACAAAATTATTTGAATTTTAGTCGGATCTACCTGTATTCCAGCTTTCGAGTTATAATGACCTAGGATGAGTCCTTCAGTTATCATCATATAGCACTTTTCATGGCTCAAGCAGAGCCTGGTGGCGATACATCGTTACAACACCTTTTCCAATTTATCTAGTGTTGGGTTGAAATCATCTCCGTATGGTGTGAAATCATCCATGTATACTTCGAGCCCTTCATTTATTAAATCTGAAAAGATGCCAAGGATAGCCCTTTGAAATGTGGCAGGGGCATTGCATAGGCCAAAGGGTAAGACTCTGTAGGCAAACATTCCCCAAGGACAGGTAAAAGTAGTTTTGTCTTGGTCTTCAGGGGTAATTTGAATCTGATTGTACCCACTGAAGCCATCTAAGAAAGAAAAGAATTTCTTTCCTGCTAATGTATCTAATACCTGGTCAATAAATGGAAGGGGAAAGTGGTATTTCTGGGCTTCTTTGTTTAATTCTCTATAATCTACACAAATCCTCCACTTTCCATTCATCTTTGGCACCACTACTAGCGGAGAGAGCCATTTGCTACTAGAGATTGGATAAACAAAGTTTACATCCGAAAGTTTTTGTAATTTAGCTTTCACAATGTCTTTTAGGTGAGGGTTAAGTCTTCGTTGGGGTTGGTGAACATGTCTTGCATCCTTTTCTATATAAATTTGGTGGGTACATAGTTGGGGGTCGATTCCCTTCATGTCAGGATAATCCCATGCAAAAGCTTCCTTGTATTTTCTCAGTAGTTGGACCAGCCTCTCTTCTTGTTCAGGAGTCAGGTTATTATTGATGTTTAAATTTTTTCTTGGCTCAATCTTTATAGTTTTGCTATTTGAAACATAGGTAGTAGGTATTGTCTAGTCATGAGTGTCTTTGAGAGGATCTTCTTCTAGTTCATTGTCAAATGCTGCCTCTATCATGTGAGATTGTACATGGGATCTGGATTCAGCTTGGTTAATGAAGTTGTTAATAACATCATATTCTGTTTGATCTTTGAAATCGAGGGCATCTTCTATAATTAATGGGGATCTAATGTTTTCGGTAAGATATGATACAGGATGTTTATTAGTTTTTATTATTGTTACACTTGGCTGGGTTGGAGGGTATAAGGCTAGATTCTTGATGTTACTCCCTTTAGTTATGGTCATACTACCTTGTTGGCAACCAATGTAAGCATCAGTGATCGCAAGCCAAGGTCTGCCTAAAATTAATAGATGTCCATTGAGTCAGTTTTTGGGGTTTATTATCAGAAAGTCGGCAGGATACTCCCAGGAATCAACAGATACCATGACATCATGTAGTGTGCCTGTTGGCCTAACCACTGATCGGTCAGCTAGTTATAATAAGGTGGAAGTTGGTTCTACTGATGTAATGCCCAGTTTTTGACAAGTGGTAGTTGTTAAAATATTAATTGAAGCCCCTAAATCGACTAAGGCATTTGAAAAGGTTTGTCCATTGATTTGCACTATTACTATTGGATTTCCTAGGTCTTCATATTTGATAGGTGCTTCTCTTCCTAATAACAGATCAGATAGGGTGCCAACTACTTGGACTGTTAGGTTATTTGTTATTCTCCTCCTTGGTTTTTTTATACACAGCTCTTTGATGGTCTTTGCATATATTGGGATATCTTGGATAGCTTAGAGGAGCGAGATTTTTATGTACAAATTCTTTAGTTCTCCCAGAATATCAAAGTCAGGATGTTCTATAGGGTGTGGTATGATTAATCGTTCTGGGAATGGGGGAGAAGATGTGGTTGATTTTTCATGAGTCTGTTGTCTGACCACATGTTCTTCTTGTATTGGTTATTCTGCGGGTGACTGATTTTCAACTTGAACATTTTTATCTCCCTCGGTTTCTATAATTCTCCCAGACCTTAGTTGAAGGTTGTTGCACTCCCTTAGATCGGTTTCTAGTTCTGGTGTTTCAATTATTTGGACAGATTGAATTGGTCTGTTATTTGGATTCAGATTGGGTTGGGTTGGGAGTTGCGATCTCAAGTTGGACTGGAGGTTTTTTTGTAGTGATGGAAGTGTAGGTTGAGGGAGTGGAATGGTTCCTACTAGCTGATTCATTGGTCTTTTCCAGTTTTTCTGCCAGGCTTGACTCTGCGAAGTGGGAGGGGACCATTGTGTTGGATACACATTGTTTTGCCAATATGGTGGAGCATAGGGGAAATTTGGCCAATTAGATTGGCTTGCTTGATTCAGCCATGGTGATGATGAAGGAAATGGTTGTTGTGACCAATTTGAGAAGGGAGGTTGATTTTGCCACATTGTATTATATTGCTGAGCATGATATTGTGGAGGCTGGAAAGAAGAAGATGGATCGGGGAACATACCTGATTGTCGCGGCTGCCATTGACGACGCTGATTAAGTAGGTACACTGGTTCTGGTTCTTCTTCTACTTCTTTGTATACTGCTTTCAAACCAGGAAGTGAGGGGCAACTTTCCATAGAGTGGTCTTTTGTACAAATGGCGCAAATTTGAACTGCATCTAATGGGCACTCTTTGTGGCTGTGTTTCTTTCTACATCTAGGACAGAATATTGCCAGATTTTGCTCTGCTTCTACTTGTTTCTGTTTCGCTTGCATAATATCGAGCTGCGTTGTCAGAGTCCCCAATATATCAGTTTTGAAATTTTCTAGTAAATTTCCAATTTTTGCGTGAGTTACTCCTTCTCCAGAGATCTTGTTATCCCTTGTAAACCTGTCATGTTCTGCTGGTTTTAGCCTTGTGTTGCCTCGTGATCTCCTGATACATAAATCAATGATGTTAGCAAAATCTTCTTGATAGATGTCTCCTTTTCCCATAATATTCAATGTTTCAATCCATTGTTCCTTCATACCTTTAATTAATGTTGTTTTTAATACATTGTCAGGTAAGGGTAATGATGCATAAGGAGATCTTTGAAGATTATATTGAAAACATTCAACATATTCTTCTAGTGTCTCATTAGGTCTAGCTACCATTTGAAATATTTCATCCTTTAATTCTCTAGACCTACAATAATCCTGATATTTCTTTAGGAAGGCACCTTTCATCTAATCCCAGTCATTTATAACACCTCCACCTAACCCCATAAACCATCATAAAGCAGCTCCTTTTAATGTAGAGGGAAATAGTTTCAGCTTTTGGGGATCGGTGGTATAGTCATATCCCCTACACAGCACATCGAATTCAAACAAAAATGCATCTGGGTCTTCCAATGTTAGGCCATGGAATGTAGGGATGTGCTGGAGAGGGATTGCCTTCATAGGTGCATTAACTGCAGTATCTACAATGGGATATTGCAGTGTGGAGGTTTGGGGGGTTTGCTGGTTCTGGGCCATTTGGTCAAATATGTGCCAATAACCTTCCAGGATTTCTAGGAGGGTATTCCTAGGCTGTTTAGACAGAGCAGGAATGGCCTTAACAAGAATGACCTTAACAACACTTCCTTTGTCCGGGATGATGAGAGTTCCTAATTTCTGGGGGGATTTTTTCTCTTGGGGTTCTTCAACTTCGTTCTGGATGATTTTTACAACACTTCCCTTATCTGGGCTGCTTAATGGCTGAATTATTCCAAGAGGAGATATTGGTTCTTCAGTTTCCCTTGTTTCTCCTCTCCCTTCGCGGAGATTACTAAGGTTCCCTTCTTGCAATGATTTTGGGCTAGAGTTCTCAATTTCTTGAAAATCTTGCTCCTCAGTTTGGCTGTGCACCTCAACAAAGGCTACAGATGGTGATCTTGTGGCCTGAAGGGAACTAGTAGGTTGTCTAGAAGAGACTTTTCTAGGTCCCACTTAAGGCTGAGATTCTTATTTTTTAAGGATTTCATCTATAAAGGTTGATCAGCCAAGGGTCACTGGCCCCTTAGCTTTATTAGGCTTGGGTAGTGGTTTAGGATTCTTTTCAAGCTTTTTCTTCTTATTCATGCACACAAATCAAATGCTAATTTCTACCCAAAATAACAACGAATCTACAGGAAAGCAGGCGAGGGAGCAGGGCTATTACATGCTCCGTACACAGGTTTTTACCTTCCGTTTTTAAAACCCAATTCTCTCCTAGCAGGTACTTACACTACTCTCAAAAGAAACAAATGGCTACACTCTTCCCTGACAACGGCGCCAAAATGTCAAGCAGTAAAAAGGGTCTTTTTAACGTCTATTTACCCTACATTAATTATCAATCTAGGTATGATTTGTTATCTCAAGAGTGTACTCAGTCTGAGGCGGTCACTTGTAAAGAGTAATGCTAGTAGTATAGTGCTTTCAAAAAAAGTAAATGAATGCTGGAAACAAACCCTAAATGTAGTGGCAAGAAATTGAAATGCTTTGTAACTAAATCATTCATTTAAAAAAACTACAGCACTCATCAGTCAAGGGTGCAGTAATGATAACTCTTCCCTTTGTAAACTGATGCAAATGAAAAGCAATCAAAGAGAAGATCTCCAATCTGGGAACCAGACAGTAATAGTCAATGTTCACTATAGTTGCAGATCATTTTGTTCACACCAAAGCAATTACTTGAAATGATAATTCAATTAACAGAAAAGGGAACAACAACTAATCTATTGAAAAGATTGAACAACAAAGCTTTAACATACAGGAATGAATTAAGTAGCAATTGTAATCTAAAGGAATCGAGCAGCAACCTTTAACTAGAAATGATTTGAACAGCAAACCAAGAATGGAACAACAAACTTAAATAAGTCTATGAAATATTGAACAACAAACTGAATCAAATGTAAACACATAGCGAACTAAATCAAATGTTAACACACAGGCGAATCTATAATGATGAAATCAGTAATCTGAGTTTAGCATAATAAATATTAACCACAGTTATAAAGAAATAGCAATTGCAGTTGCGATGGAACGACAATCCAAATGAACAGCAATCACACTTAGAGGTAAACTGTAGCTAAATAAACAACAATACCGATTTGTAAATGCACAACAATGTTACTCTATAAACGAACAGTAATGTTAATCTATAAAGGAACAGGAATGTTACACAGTAATATCAATTTGTAAAGGAACAACAATGCGATACAATTTCAGAATGAACAACATAACATTTCAGTTGCAGAAGATAACCTTACTATTCAAATACAAATTAAATATAACAGAGCCAGTAAACGAAATAATAAGGAACAACAGATTACTGAATGAAACAAGAGAAATCAAACCACACATGACTTGGAATTGGAAAATAATGGTACAGGAAGCAAGTGATCCTCTAGGGCCGGGCCCTTAGCCTCCAAGGACTCACTACCGCGGTTACTCTAGAATCAAAGACGGAATAGCAACAAGATTTATGTATTAAGCATGAAAACAAAGTTATAGTAATCTCTCTTTAAAGAGAGTCAATGATCATAGTTCAATTTACAACAGCAAGTTCTATAAAACAACAATAATCCGCCCCCTGGGCTAGCAGTGCTGTCCCTTTTTATAGCGGCTAGGCGGAAATACCAAAGATATAGATATTCTTAAGGTAGTGATCCCTCAGGATCAAAGGATCCTGAGGGATTCGCCATATCGTTATCCTTCAATTATCTCTTCGTCCTCTTGCGTAGATATGGTATTTCTTCTTCATTTTCCTAGCTCATGCACTCCGATCTGGATTGTCTTGTTTGGATGCGGTTCCCTGTCAAAGGGACAACAGTCGGTTTTGCTTTGTCTTTTCCTTTGAGATGGAGATCTTTCATTTTCTTCATTTTCTGCATAGAAAAATGTAATAATTAGTCATTTTATGTTACTTACAAATCTCTTAAACTTTATCATGATCCTTCATCGTATGCCCATCTCATAATGTAAAGAAGTTATGAATTAAAGGAAACGATAATGAAATAAGTGGCAATTACATACCTTTTCTAATGCTCAACAACAGGATCTATGTGTCAGACAATAGAGAGCTCAAGAAGCTTATATTGCGAGAATTTAATGTCAAGATGTATTTAGGTCACCCGTGATATGAGAAGACATGGGCAACTGTGAAGTAAGAGGTGGCATAGTTTGTTGTGATATGTTTATATTGTCAACAGTTAAAAGCATAGTGTAAGCATCCGGGTTGATTACTGCAGTTGATTCTGATTCTAGAGTGGAAATGGGAGCTCATTTCCATGGAATTAATCACAAGTTTTCTGAGGACCTATAGACAGCATGATTATGTTATGGTTGTGGTTGATAGGTTAACCAAGTTAGCTCACTTCATTCCAGTGCTGTCGACAAATTCAACTAGTGAGGTAACAAAATTATTCATCAGGGAGATAGTGAGGTTGCATGGTATTCCTAGGAAGATTGTGTCACACAAAGATTCCAAATTCACTTCTAGGTTTTGGAAAGATTTATTTGTAGGTTTGGTGATAGAGTTGGCCTCCAATACAACTTATCATTTGCAGACATATGGGCTAATAGAGAGGGTCAACAAGATTTTGGAGAAAATTTTGGGAATGTATGTTATGCATCAACAACGAAAGTGGGAAGAGTATCTTCCACCGGTGGAGTTTTTGTATAATAACGGGTATCAAGAATATCTGAGGATGATTTCATTTTAAGAAATTTATGGGCAAAGTTATAATACTCATATCAGTTGGAGTGATCCAATGAACAAGGTATTGGTTGGACTAGACATTTTGGCAGAGATGTAACAAGAAATGCAGTTAATTAAGAAGAATATAAAGGTAGCACAAGGTAGGAAAAATAGTTATGCATATCAACACAAGGTGTTTAAGGAGTTTTAGGTTGGGGAACATGCTTAATTGTATATCAAGCTTAAGAAGAGCTCCTTGAGGATTGGATCATGTGGGAAGGTGGCATCTCAGTATTGTGGGCCTTTTAAGATTATTTAGAGGATTGGACTAGTAGCCTAGTAACTTGTACTGCCTCTGACAATGAAAGTCCATCATATTTTCCATGTGAAATTTATTAAGAAGTATGTGAAATATGTTGATCATGTGATTTACTCGTCTGTATTGTAGGTGGATCTAGAAGGAGAATTCTAGCTGGAACCTTAGTGAATTTTGCAATGAAAGATGATTATGATCTAGAATCGAGCAATCAAGCAAGTTAAAATGCAGTGGAAGCACTTTAGGCCCAATGAAGCTACATGGTAGATGAGTGATTAGATGCAAGCTATGTATCCTTCTCTATTCGATGGTTGAACATATGTGCTTTGATATATCTTTTGATGTTTTGTTTTCGTTATGTTTATATATGCATATGCGTGGAAATACCGCATCAGACTATGATATAAAGCTTTAATAAATGGTATATTGTTCATGATATGTTGGTTATGTCTTCTGTAGTATGATATGATGTAAATGTTGTATTGAGTTGTGTTATAAATTTTTACGGTAATCATGTGCTTTGTTGGTTTATATATGTCATTAAACACCAAGGATGGTGTTCCCCCAAGGGGGAGGGTCCTGTAACAAGCTTGGTTAAAAATCCATGTAATAAAGTTAATAAAGGAAAAATAAGACCAACGCCATGGGACATGTATTCCAAGTTGAGTGTTGAGAAAAAAAAAGTGATGGAGATCACTTGCGATTAATTTATGTCTATGGAATTTGTCAAAGATAATAACAAAGGAAAAGAGGCATTAATAGACATTTATTTATGAAAATAATGGGAAATAGGAGAAAAGGAAGGTGAAAGGTCACAAAATTTCTTGTGAGGAAAATTCAAGGAAAAATAGAGGAAAATGAAGATAATATAGGTCTCAATGATAAAAAGGTTTATGAGGACCAGTTCACAACTTTTGTTGGGTCAGGCTTTGGCACTCTCATTCTATTCTCTCTCTCTCTCTCATACCCTTTCACACTCAGAGAAATATTGGAGCATTGTTGGAGAAATCTAGTTTTCATTGGATTTGGAAAAGAAAGCAAAGGAAGAGAAAGAAAGTAGAAGGGAACAATGAGATTAGCAACTACAGTAGTATTTCTTTGCGCGTATTTAGTTGCATGTATGCTTTCCTTGCTAGATTTGGCATGCATAGTATATGCATGTGGTTATTTGGTTAAGATATGTCATTGGCATGGAGGATTGTCTAGATTGACAATGGTTTTGACTAGCCTTGTGATTTCCTGGATAGCCATGGTGTTGTGGGTTTCCCACTTGATTATTTCTGATTGCTGCTCATGTTCCATATGGCTATAGGTTAAGTTATTAGTTCCTGGAGACTTGGTTGGACAAATGCTCTAGAATCCCTAGAACAACTTGGGTTGAGTTACTAGTCCTAAAATCCTTTGTTGGAAAAACACTCTGGAGCCCTCGGTGGGTTGAGTTACTAGTCTTGGAACCTTGGTTGGACAAAAAATCTCGATCCCTACAACAGTTGTGGGTTGAGTTACTAGTCCTAAAGCAGAGTTGGAATAAACACTCTAGAGCCCTGGACGGCTTGGGTAGAGACCAGGTGGAATCATTGTTTGAGGGTTGTGGTGGTTTTGCCTCTTGAAGACTTGGTTTGGTTTTTCTTGGTTTATTCCATGAGATTCCACATTCATGCTTGGAATATAGCATGAGGACGATTGGTTGAAAGAGAGATTTGGTTCAACCCAATCTATGATTTGGTGGTATGTGGAAGTCCCTCACTTGGTTGTATTTGCATATGCTAATAAAAGATCTTTTCCTCTTGTATTTCCATGAGAAATTGTACTTGCTATAATGTGACTTTGATAGTTGGTTTATCATGATGTATATGTTGTTCATCTACTAGTTATATGTTGGTCATAAGATGTATATTGGTTATGGCTCTTGATGTGTTTTGATTGGTTGTTAAATGGTTAATGAATCCATGAGCTAATAAATGTTATTGCATCTATTATGAGAGGCCATTGGGCCTTCTTGACGATTCTCAAATAAGTATCATACCCCTATGTTCATATATGCATTTATGACCTGTAGATTACATGTTCACAATGTGTTCGACGAAATGTCTATCATGGTTAGGATTGGTTATGTCAATTTATTGACTAAGTATTGCATTAATGTATTTTTCCTTGTGTTATTCATCATTATGGAAATTTCTATCAAGTTTTGGACATAGGTTTAGGTGTTAGCCCTAAAAAAGTGGCTGAGATTCCAGGTTCGCATGCTCAAAATTGGGAAATCTAGATTACAATCACTGGGAGGTAGGGTTACAGTCGTTGGATTGCTTTGTTATGCAAGCGACTCCGATTCCAAATCATTGAAAAGACAAGTTAGCTTAGGGTTGGGGCACCTGGAGTGGTTGTTTACCTTATGTGGGTGATGTAGCTCCTGAGGAAGGTTAGTAAGGTTTCGGTTTGTCGATTCCACTTCCTTAATTTTACTTAGGAGGTTGAGTCATATCATAGTAAGTCTTCGTCACATATTTAACATGGCGGACCAGTGAACTTGGGTAAGTTTGGAGGAGGTGGTTACAATTAAGTTGGTAACCTACATGGTGGTTTGAAGAAAATTACGGCTATGGGCTAAAAAATGCATTTTATTTGTAATAATGCAAGATTTTTCATGTGTACACATGTTCCTATGAAGCCTATTGCTCCTTTTTCCACCATGATCTTCATAATTATCAATCATGAAGCCTTAATATGTAAAGGCCTTAATATGTGAATTTTTCTCCTTAACTTTTGTTGTTATAAATATCAAAGTATTTATGCATATAATTAGTCTATTTTAGAATAAGGCCTCCATAATTGTAATTTAAATATCGATTATTATTATGTGGATGGTGGGGGTTTAAATTTCACTAATATTTTAAGATATTCTTAATACTAGTCACATATCAAAATCTGAAAAGTAGTTATTAGTTTTTCATGTTTAATTACATTTATTCATGTCACATAAATATATGAACATGAGTTATATTTTTTTGACATATGGTATTAACAAATCACCATCTTAAATCATAGTATCTAACAAAACCTACTCCATAGATAAGATACATTTTTGTTACATGTTTTCTTAACTCATATTAATTTATTTTATAATTAACAATAATAATTTAAAATATAGTTATATTTTAATTAATTTTTCTGATCTTTCCATTTAACATGTATAATGATGTAAAAAAAAATTTAAATCATGGATTTAATCTATAAACAACCCTATGATATATATAAATGTGCTAATTTTTATTCTAATTTTAAAATTTCTTTCCATTTTAATATTTTATTTTCTTTTTCTATTTATATTTTCCAAATTTCCCCTTTGCAGTTGGTATATAGTTTCTGATAAATTAAAAAATATATATATAATTTAAATTTTTAATTATTTGTTGTGGTTGTTTTTTTGGGATTTTTTTCCTCAGCAATTAAAATCAAACACCTGTACAGAAACGTATCTCAATGATGAAATACTGCTCTTCCTGGTTAATTGCATGCAATAATTCTTAGTCAGATTAAGAAATTGAAGCATACTTTCGTCTTATGTTATGTTCTGATGGTGTCGTGAGACAATATGTGGCCACCAGAGATATCTGCTAGCAATTATGAGTTACATAGTGAGTGACAGACTCTTTAGGAATTACCATCTCCCTGACTTCTCCTTTATTGATGCTGAAGAAATAGCTTTACGTATAACGACCACGGTGATTATATCCAGAGGGGAGTACATATTCTATGGAACATCTAAAGTCGTTGATCAAATAAATACAATTTTTTAAATATGGAAAATTTTAGGGGTTAATATTTACTTGTGTTAATTTTTTATAAATTTTTTTTTCCAAATTTTACATTAAAAAATTATTTTATTCTGAAAATCAACAACATTATATAAAAAAAATATATAAAATCACTATAAAATTAAATAATTTTACAAATATATCAATAAACATTTAATAATTTATATATTAAAAAGTATTGAGATTAGCTAATATTTTTAAACTCTTTCCACTCAACATTAATTTAGTGTTACTTAATCATAGCAAGCCATTTCTGTCCATTCAAATGCTATGCATTAATATAAACTAATGTTTCTGCTATTAAAATTTCTGAATTGAGAGTTTATGTGATTAAAATTAATTAAAGTTCATTTATATTCTTATTATTAAAAATTTGGCTGAGATGAATAAAAAATTTTAAAAATAAAATTCCAATTATTAAAAAATTCAATATGTTGAATCCAAATCCTAATAATAAAATTAAAATTAAGAGTTACTAAATTTGGATGTTACTGATCCAAGATACCTAAAATGAAACTTAGATTAAGAATAAAAGTTATTAATTTTATTATGAATTTTATTTTATTAAGAGTTTAGTTTAATTTAATTTAATTTATTTTATTAGGAGTTAATACTATTAATTTCTAAGATTTTTCATTCATTTATTTATTAATTTTTTGAGTTTATTATTATTAATTTTAGTGTTTAATATTTTTTTTCTTGGGTTTTTAATACTAAATTTTTTGTTTATTTTTTCTTAGCTTTATAATATTAATCCCTATTTGTTATGTTGTAGTTTTTAATTTTTGGTTTATAATATTGCATTTAGTATCACGATATTAACTATTGAGTTTTTAATATTGGGTTTAATATAAGTGTTTATAATATTAAGCATGCTATTTATAATATTAATCTTATAATTTAAAATATTTATGGTAAGATTTACAATATTAATGTTAGGGATATAATATTAGTGTTATATGTTGGATTTTATAATATTAGAACTTATAATAATTAATTTAATATTAGAGTTTAATATTGTTAGGTTGGAATGGGTCATAAACCTATCATTATGTATAAAAGACACTGATAGTTATATTAATAGGTTAATAAATGTATATTAATCATTAAGATAATAACCAGAGATAAATAAGTACTATTATTATATTATATTAATTTTGTTGTTAAATATATATATATATATATATATATATATAGAGAGAGAGAGAGAGAGAGAGAGGGGGAGGGAGAGAGAGATGGTTGTTATTATTTATACGATACATTTAATAATGTAATTGTATATGTGTTTTATATAAGCATTTAAACTTATATCAACCACATTGGTAAATGAATGGTGTTAATTTAAATTTACTTAAATTTATTAGTTACATCTCATTATTAAAAAATTAAATATGAATAAAAATCCTAAAATAAAACTCAAATTATTAAAATTTTCAATGTGATAAATCCAAATCCTAAGAATAAAACTAAAATTAAGATTAAGAATTATTAAATTTGGATGTGATATCCAAATCCAAATGAAACTCAAATTAAGAAAAAGAATTATTAATAATTTTATTAGGAGTTTTATTTTATTTGGAATAAACCCATATGAATACCTTAGAATCGAATACCAGTTTTCTCTGCGACTTCCATGAGATCCAAATCTGGAAACTTCATGTTTGTTTGTAGAGGTATACACAACCTCCGTCTCAGGAGAATCCTTCACCATTGTGAATTGATAAACTAGCCAAAGGCAAATACTAACTATTGCTTGGTTTGAGAAGTTTGTCATCATCATCAAATAAAAATACCAACGGTAGCCTGTTGGTGGACAGGATGAATCTAAGAACCTTATAAATATTCGTCTCGATCTTTGCTTTCAACTCAGCTTCATCAACACACAATCTCATCTCTGAAACTGGAGGAAACGATTTTATAATGTTGCTCAAAGCACCCATATTTTTGTTTTTGTTTGGATTCTTAGTCATGATTCTAGGGATTCTAGGGTTTCCATTAGGGTTTTCAATGTGGTTATCATTTAAGACGTCTGAACACACAAATCTCCATTTTTTCCAAGAGAAAAGGAGGGAATGGTACAACTTAAAACACATCACAAGAGCCCTTTGCGGTAGCAAAAGGGAGGGAAATTTCTAAATCCATCAATTCCACTGGCATTCGGACTAGTTCTTGCAGTATTACCAATTCTTGCAGTACTCTTAGCCCCAATACTTCGAAGCTTAACAAGCTACGAAATCCAGTAACCCTAGTGTTATAATTTATATTTTACCAGAACTAATAATGAATGAAACTTTCTACGTGATATTGGAGATCAAAATCGGAATGGAATTTCACGTACCATAATTCGTCCGCACATACAAAGTCTCAATACAGTGAATGGGAGCTCTTTGTCACAGAAAATACACCACTTATGAGGCAAGATGACTTCTAGTGAAGAGTAAAAGTCTCACAAATATATTGTCCTCGCCTGCCAATAAAACATTTGGATCCCTATCCCTTCTGTTAGAAAAAAAGAATTTACGTGAAGAGGGAGAGGGGAGAAGCATAGTAAAGGAGTTTGCCAAAAGATTTTCGCGTAGCTATACAAGGATTTCAGGTAGCTATACAAAGGCTTAATAAGACATAGAATTCAGTCACGCAAAACAGAGTAAACAAGGATTTCAGGTAGCTATACAAAGGCTTAATAAGACATAGAATTCAGTCACGCAAAACAGAGTAAACAAAGTAAGTTTGGAGCAACACAATAAAACTTAGGATTAAATTCTAATTCATGAAAAATACATTCATATGACACTTCACTAAGGGTTGCAAAATAACACACAATAAGACAAGTAACCATTGTTTTCATGCACCCACAAAAATTTGCTCCACGATTTTCTCCTCCCTACCTCATAGGCTCTAGCTGACTAACTTTCCCAACCTCTCTCGCACTCTCTCACAAAATGACTTTTACATCTCAATTTTACATTAATACATGACAGAACAAATAATTAATACACAGTTGTTGTTGAGTGTGTTTGTGGAGTGTGGGCAAAATTTGTGTAGTAAACACTTGCCCGTATTTACCGAAGTTCATTAAATTCCTTAACTTTTATGATGTGCTATAAAATGGTTCACACGGTACTTCTATTCTAGCTTCAGTCCTTCCATGTTCAAACAAAGACACAACCTGCAAAAATACTTCTGACAAGTATGGCTACTCTCAGGGTGTTTAATGCGGTGGTTGGGATTAATATTTCCAACACTCTGCCTTAATAACAATTGCCTCCATTGACAATTCCAAAACAGTTTTTGAGATAAACAAAACTTTCACGTGCCAAGGCCTTTATGAAGATATCAAAAAATTGTTCCTGTGACCTGCACTGTTGCAACACAATTTCATCATTGTTAATCAACTCTCTGATAAAATGATATTTAGCATCAATATTCTTGGTCCTCTTGTGAAAGACTGAATCCTTTGAAAATGCAATTGTTGAGGTGTTGTCGCAGAAAATAGTTGTTGTTTCCTCTTGGTCATGATGAAGATACCTCAACATCCTTCTCATCCAAACTGCCTGACACGCTGTTGTTGTTTCTGCGACATATTCAGCTTCTTCTATTGATAGTGATATTATTGGCTGCTTCTTGCTGCTTCTTGGAGGCTCATGAAATTGCTCCAGAGCCCAAATGAAAAACATATCCTGACGTGCTCTTTATGTCATTGACACTTCCTGCCTAATCACTGTCAGTGTAACCAACCAGCCTGAAATCACTTGTTGCTGTGTACAAAACGCCAAACTATTTTGTCCCATTGACATACCTTAGAATCCTTTTTGTTGCTTTCCAATGTGTCTCCTTGGGTGTCTCCATGAACCTTGACACCAAACTTACTAAATACATTAGATTCGGCTTAGTGGCAGTCAAATACATCATGCTGCCTATCATGCTTTTGTATAATGTCGGATTGACATTGTTGTTGCAATCTTCTTTGCTCAACTTTAACCCCATGATAGTTGGAGTTGGTGTGGGATTGTTGTTCTACATTTTAAACCTCTCCAAAATGTCTACCACATACTTCATTTGAGAGATAAAAATTCTATTTTTTGTTTGCTTCACTTCTATGCCCAAAAAATATCTTAACATTCCCAAGTCAGTCATTTCAAATTCATTCTTCATGACTTGTTTGAAATCAGCAATAAGGAAATCATCACTACCTGAAAAAATCAAATTATCTACATATAAGACGACAATAAGTATCTTACCATCACTCTCTTTGATGTAGAGAGTGGGTTCATTGTCACATTTGTCGAAACCATTGTCCAACAAGTAGGCATCTATCCTGCTATACCATGCGCATGGTGCTTGCTTCAACCCATAAAGAGATTTTCTCAACTGATACACTTTGTCTTCTTGGCTTTCAACCTCATAACCAAGTAGTTGTGCAACATACACTTCCTCTTTTGGCACTCCATTTAAGAATGCCAATTTTACGTCCATTTGATACACTTTCAATTTATGTTGCGCGACAATTGCCACAATTGTGTGCACTATCTCCATCCTCGCGACTATTGCGAACATTTCTACGTAATCTCTTCCATGTTGTTGCTTGTATCTTGATAGGTAGCCTTGCTTTGTGCCTTTCAATATTTCCCTCAATATTGCTTTTGGTCTTATAGAACCACTTCACTCCAATGACATGTTTTCCTTTCGGAAGGTTCACTAACTCTCATGTGTCATTCCTTTCTTTTGCTTCTATTTCTTCCTCCATTGTCGCAACCAATTTTTCTTCTTTGACTGCATCTTCAAAATGGATTGGGTCATCTACATGACAAAATAATGCAAATAAAGAATTCAGACCAACGCTGCTATCAACTTCTTCTTGCTCATAAATTTCATTGAAATTTATGAATTTTGGTATTCTTGTGCTTACTGAAGATGGGCTTGACATGTCACTTGGTGTTTCACTTTGTTGTGTGCTTGGAGAAGCACTTGCTTGGCTGCATGAAATTGTTTTATTATTTGTTGATGGTGTTTCTTGTTGCCTGCTTTGTTGTGCTTAAATAAGAGTAGAGGGAGTCATTGTTGAGGAATTACTTGCTGCTATTAGTTCTTTTTTGTCCTCATGTGGTATAGATGCTTTGACATAGACTGTCTTCTCTAAGCTTCCATCCCATGCTTCCTCTTCTATAAACTATACATCTCTGCTTATTATGACCTTCTTGGTTAATGGATTGTAGAGTTTGTATGCCTTGGATTCATCATTGCATCCAACAAATATACATTTCTCCCCCTTGCTGTCCATCTTCTTCCTCAATTCATCCGGGACATGTGCATACACCACACATCAAAAAACTCTCATGTGAGTGACGCTATGCTTTCTTCCACTCCATGCCTCTTTAGGAACTATGTTTTGAACGCTTTTGGTTGGACATCTATTCAAGATATATGTTGGAAAAGCGATAACTTCAGCTCAATAATCATTTGGAAAATGCTTTGCCTTCATCATACTCCTTGTCATTTCCATAATGGTCCTATTTTTTCTTTCCACCACACCATTTTGCTGAGGTGTATACCTTGTTGTAAATTTCTTGTGAATTCCATGCTCCCTACAAAAATGAAGGAAATCATTTGAGATTTATTCTCCACCTCTACCAGTCTGGATAACTTTGATGTAGTGTCCACTGTTCTTCTCAACAATAGCTTTGTATTGGTGAAAAATACTTCACTTTTCTGTTTTAGGAGATAGACCCATGTATTCCTTGTGTAGTCATCTATGAAGGTCGATACATAGTGGCTGCCACCAACTGATGGTGTTTGCATTGTGTTAGAAAATTATATATTACAGAGCAATGGAACACATAAAGTATTGCAGAAATATAAACAAAAAAAACACATAAAACAAGAGAGACACAGATATACGTGGTTCATCTAGTTTGGGCTATGTCCATGGAGAAACAGCCAGTCCTTCCTTTTATATTATCCAACAAACTGAAGAGATACAACCTATAGTATATCTACTATAATTCCCTCTTCTCTCTCAATCTCCTCTCTCTTCCTCACTCAGAATACAGATACACATAGACCCAATACAATTCCCTCATATATAGTGAGGGGTTGCCTTCTAGGGCAAAAAAACCCTAAATTAAACATAACTTCTACAGTCAGATCTCCACCTAATGAACGACCTAGATTGACTACAAAATTAGATCATTTTACAAGGAAATTTTACATCTAATTTTAGCTTCGGGGGCGCTGCCACCCCCCTGGACGACCCATGCAGCAAATATCCGCCCCATTACAAATTGGGGTCCAATGTGGCGATACCTTTGAAGACAAAAGATAATTAGGCTCCACACCCAACAATCTCCCACTTGGAGACTGATTATAACAACTCCATTGCTACTTCATTTGCTGGACAATGACTCCACTTTGGACCTAGATGTTTCTCATCTTCTTCATCATACTTGAATACCAATTGAAACTGAGAAAATTATTAGTTTCTCCTTGGTTACAAATTTTGTTAACATATCTGCAGGATTCTGGCTAGTGTGTATGTTTTCCAGCTTCAACTGTCCATCTTCCAATGATGACTGTATGAAATGGTACTTGAGATGTATATGTTTAGTCTTGGAATGAAATGAAGAGTTCTTTGTAAGATGTATGGCACTCTGGCTGTCAATGTATAACCTGCCCAACTCCTGCTTCTTACCTAATTCATCCATAAACCTTTGTAGCCAAATGATTTCTTTACTAGCCTTTGTAGTAGCAACATACTCTGCTTCCATTGTTGAGAGTGAAACAACTAGTTTTGAGACCCAATTATAGTTTTTCCACGTACAGTAAACACATACCCTGTTGTGCTCATCCTGTTATCTCTATCACCCGCCATATCTGCATCAACATATCCCTATAGAGCAATGTTTGAACCGCCAAAGCATAATGCTTGATCTGTGGTACCTCTCAAATACCTGAGAATCCACTTCACCACCATCCAATGTTCTTTTCCTTGATTATTCATGTACTTGCTTACAACTCCCACTGCCTGTGTAATATCAGGCCTTGTGTCAACCATTGCATGCATTAAGCTTCCAACTGTTGATGTATATGGAATTTTAGACATATGAGCCATTTCTTCTTGAGTCTTGGGACACTCCTCCTTACTTAATTTGAAATGGTTAGCCAAAGGTATACTAACTGGTTTTGCGTTCTGCATATTAAACCTTTTCAACACCTTTTCTATGTACTCACTTTGAGACAATGTTAATTTGCGATTCTTCCTGTCTCTAGTTATTCTCATAACAAGGATTTGTTTTGCAGCACCCAAATCCTTCATTGCAAATGAATTTGCTAATTTTGTTTTGAGCACATTTATTTCCTGCATGCTAGAACCCGCAATAATCATGTCATCTACATACAATAACAATATAATATAGCTGCCATCACTTTTCCTTTTGAGATAAACACAATGATCATAGTGACATCTAGTATAACCTTGTTCAGACATAAACCTGTCAAATTTTAGATACCACTACCTTGGAGCCTGTTTCAAGCCATAGAAACTCTACTCAACCTGCAAACTAGTTTCTCCTTCCCTTTTACCTCATATCCTTATGGATGCTGCATATATATCTCTTCCTCCAAATCCCCATGGAAAAAGGTTGTCTTTACATCTAACTTCTCAAGATACAAATCTTCAGCTGCTACTAGACTTAAAATAGTTTTGATTGAAGTCATTTTAACAACAGGAGAAAATATCTCATCAAATTATATACCCTTTTTCTATGCAAACCCTTTCACCACAAGTCTAGCTTTATACATTTTTCTACCTCCATCTTCTTCCTTCAACTTGTAAACCCATATATTCTGCAATGTTGTTTTACTTGTAGGAAACTTGACTAAGTCCTAATTCTGGTTATGTGCTAAGGAGTCCATCTCTTCTTTCATGGCTTGCTCCCACTTCTTCCTCATTTCTACCTGTACTGCTTCTTCATAACATTTTGGTTCACAAGAATCAGTCAACAATACATAATATAATGAAGGAGAGTATCATTCAGGGGTTCTACTTATCATGGTAGATCTTCTAACACCACTTTTAGGTGTTCGAGGTGCTTGTTGCTATTGTGGTTGTTGTTCTGGATGTTGATCATTATGATTTTCAGGTGCCATCACTTTTTCTGTGATCTTGTCAAGCATTGTGTATTCTCTGTTTTCCTTTTCCTGTTTCTTTTCTTGCAGCTGATCCTTATACAAAACCTTTTCGTTGAATATGACATCTCTGCTCCTAATGAATTTGTGGTTTTCATAATCATAAAAGCGATAACCAAAATCATTAACACAATATCCAATAAAGGTATATTTCTTTGATTTTTCCTCAAGCTTTGTTCTATTTTCTTTATTAATGTGGACAAAGGCTTCACAACTAAAAGTATTTACAAATAGTAGTTTACCTTTTTACCTGTCCATGCCTCCTCTAGAATACCACCATCCAAGTAACTTTAGGGCCCTCTATTTATTAGATAAACAATAATATCTATAGCATCTACCCAAAATTGTAAAGGCAATCCTGCATGCAATCTCATGCACCTTGCACGCTCCATGATTATCTTGTTCATCCTTTCTGACACACCATTTTCTTGTGGTGTTCCTCGAACTGTCTTCTCTCTCCACATTCCATTCTTTGAACAATAGCTATCAAACTCTTTGTTGCAATATTCAACTTCATTGTCTGATCTAAGACACTTCAACCTTTTTCCTATCTCATTTTCAACCAAAGCTTTCCATTTCTTGAAAGTATCAAATACATCAGATTTATTTCGAATACAATAAATCTAGGTTTTTCTAGTTGCATCATCAATAAAAATAACATAATAACGAGATCTACCAAGAGATGATACCTGAGCAGGTCCCCATACATCTGTATGCACAAGCTCTAATTTTTCGCTTTTCTTTTCTTTCCCAACTCTAAGGAATCTGACTCTCTTCTATTTTCCATAAACATAATTCTCACAGAATAAATCAACATGCTTCAAACCTGGCAACAAATTTCTTGAGTGAAGAATATGCATCCCCTTCTTACTCATGTGCCCAAGTCTATGATGCCACAATGCCGTATCTTCTCCTATAGAGGTTAAAGCATTAACAAAATTAAAAATACCACAATGTACCAACCTTTTCTCCTTTTGCTATTAACAGGGATCCTTTAGTGACCTTCCAGGTTTTATCTATAAAGTAGTCACACAGCCTTCACCTCCCAACTGCCCAGTTGAAATAATATTTTTCTTCAGATCTGGAACATGCCTTACCTCCTTCAATAGCCATTGATTTCCATTTTTCTATTTTATGAAAAATGTACCCATTACAATGATTTTACAGGGTTTATCATCACCCAATTGAACTTGTCCAAAATCTCCTTAAACATAATCATGAAAAGGTTTCCTATCAAGTGTGGCATGTAATGAGGCCCTTGAATCTACCACTTAGGCATCAATAATATTTTCTAAAGAAAGAATCAAAGCATCTTGCAACACATCACGTGTTACATTCGCTTCATGATTATTTTCTTGTTGCGTGTCTCCTTCTTTTCCTTTCTGAGACTTGCAATATTTCTTCAGGTGTCCTTTCTTCCCACATTTCCAACACACTATCCTCGATTTGGACTTGGATCTGCCTTTTCTTGACTTACTGCAATATCTAGGGCTCTTTCCTCTTTCCATTTTTATTCCCCTCATCTCTGCAGTCAAAGAATTACCTGATGTCTCACTAAAGCTTTTCCATCGCATTTCCTCACTAAGGATTGCACAAACAACATCATCAAACTTTAAAGTACTAGATCCAGAGACAAATTTACTAATGGCCATAACTAAGCCATTTCAACTTTCTAGAAATGAGCACAAAAATAATAGAGCCCTAACTTCATCATCAAAAGTTACCCCTACAGAACTTAACTGACTGGTAACTGTATTAAAGTCATTTAAATGATCAGCAAAGATCCATCTTTTGACACTTTCATATTAAATAAATGCTTCATAAGAAATACCTTATTTGAGGTTGAGGTTTCTTCATATAGTTTGGCCAATTTTGACATTAAAGCCTCTGGTATCGTTTCGTTTGAAATATTAAACGCTACTGACGCTGCTAGGCACAACTGTATTGTTGCAAGTGCCTTTATGTCGAGAATATCCCATTCCGTGTTTGTCATACTTGCCAGCTTCTTTTCCTTTCTGTTCAATGGTTGGTATAGATCTCTCTGATACAAATAATCTTCCATCTGCATCTTCCACAACTGGTAGTTTTGGCCATTAAATTTTTCGACCCTAAACCTACCATCTTCCGCCATTCCTCCCACTCGAACTAGAAATCCTTGTCTCCTGCAAATTTGTTAGCCAAATAGACTTTTAGCTCTGATACCAGTTATTAGAAAATTATATATTATAGACTAATGGAACACATAAAATATTGCAGAAATATAAACATAGAAAACACATAAAACAAGAGAGACATAGATATACGTGGTTCACCCAGTTTGGGCTACGTCCACAGAGAAAAAACCAGTCCTTCCTTTTATATTATCTAGAAAATTGAAGAGATACAACCTACGATAGATCCACTGTAATTCCCTCTTCTCTCTCAATCTCCTCCCTTTTCCTCACTCAAAATACAGATATGAAAAGCCACAATATAATTCCGTCATATATAGTGAGGGGTTTCCTTCTAGGGAAAAAACCCTAAATGAAACATAACTTCTACCGTCAAATCTCCGCCTAATGAATGGCCCAGATTGACTATGAAATTATAACATTTTACAAGGGAATTTTACATCTATTTTTAGCTTTGGGGGCAGTGCCCCCGATCCCCCCGCTAAGGGGGGTTCCCAAAGGCTGTAGCCACCTCCCCCCCAAACCCCCCCTACAATGAATATTTTACGGGCGGTGTTGCCACCCTATTATGAACTGGGGTCCAATGTGGTGATACCTTTGAATACAGAAGATAATCAGGCTCCACACCCAACAAATTGGTCCACATAAATCTGAGTGGACAATCTCCAAATGTGCCTCTGCCCTTACTGAATTTCCCGCTAGAAATGTCTCTCTATGTTGCTTGCCCAAGATACATCCTTCACATAGGTTGTCCAGTTTTTCTATGAGTGGAAAACCCTTGACCATGCCTTTCTTATGAAGCAAATTCAAACCTCCAAAGTTAAGATGACCAAATCTCAAATGTCATAACCAATTTTCATCTTTGACCTCTTCCTGAAAGTTTACTTATATGAGAGATGCATCTTTTCTTCCATCTTCTTGTGAGTTCATTGATAGTTTTTCTTGTGCACCATCTTCCTTCAAATCTGATTTTAATTTGAGGGGAAAAATTCTATTGTTTGTCATATGAACCTTTGCAATCAACTGTCTGCTTGGAGGCCTATCCAAAATTGTGCATACATAATTCTTGAAAAAAAATTGTAGCCCTTTTGCATGAGGTGTACTTCTTCTCCCCCTTCTTTGTTAAGATATTAACTCTTCCTTTTCCCATGACAGAGACTTTGCTATCAATCCCTAATGTCACTTTAGATTTCACACTTTCATCTAGATTGGAAAACATTTCTATGTTTCTTGACATGTGGTTGCTTCACCTTGAATCTAGATACCATATATCACTTTGTTTTTCTTGTGCTACATTACAAGCTAAAAACATGCTATCATGGTTATGACTTTATTTTGTGAAATTTACACTTGGTTTGTTACTAATGTCATATTGCTTCTTTCTACATTCATTTTCATGATGACCATACTTATTACAGTAATGACATTGAACTTGAGATTTATCATACCTCTGACCTTGTGCTTGATTTTGGCTTGGGCCTTGACTTAGATTTCGATTGTTACCTCTTCCACTTGAGCTTGAAGGGCTGCTTCTTCCACCTCTATGTGGGCTTCTTCCTCTTCCTTTAGCATATGATCTTCCTCTGCCTCGACCTTGACCAAATGATACTTGTGTTTTGAAGGAATGCTCCAATGAGAAGCTTGTTGCTTTATTCAGCCTATGTTCATGAGAAATCAGTGATGCATTAAGCTCATTCACTGAGAACTGTGAGAGATCCTTTGTATCTTCCATGGACACAATAATGGCATCAAACCTTGTTGGCAATTTTCTCAAAACTTTCTCAACTATTCTTCTTTCCTCAAGTATCTCACCATGAGACCTAATTTGATTAACCAACCCACTTACATGTGTAAAAAATGAGTCTACATTCTCATACTCTTTCATACAAAGTGTTTCAAAGTCTCTACTCAACATTTGCATCTTTTTTGTCTTGACATTTTCCATGCCTTGTTAGGTTGTCTGGAGGGTGACCCATGCTTGCTTGGACTTCGTTGTTGCTGCAACCCTTGGGAAAATACTTTCATGAACTGCTTGGAAAATATATAATAGGGCTTTTGAATATTTCTTCCTGTTGTCCTTTAACAAGTCTCTTTCTGCTTGAGATAAGGCATTGTATGCTGCTGCATCTGCTGGTTCTTGAAAACCATTCTCCCCCAAATCCCAAATGTCTTAAGAAGAAAATAGGGCCTTCATTGTAATAGCCCAATAATCATAATTTTTTCCATTAAACTGAGGTATATTGGGATTAGTCAAGCTTGTGCTTGATGTTTCCATTTCTTAGTGTAAAAAAAAACTTTCTACATGCTGGTAAATATGCTAAAAAACAATCTGCCCTTAAAATAATTTTAACTGTTAGTAAAAACACTTGTTTTTACACTAATGAAGTTTAACCCACTCTGATACCATGTTAGAAAAAAATAATTTACGCGGAGAGGTAGAGGGGAGAAGCAGAGTAAAGGAGTTTCATGAAGAGTTCAGCTATACAGAGGCTTAATACAACACAAAATCCACTCACGGCAAAATAGAGTAAAACAGAGTAAGCTTGGAGCAACACAATAAAATTTAGCATTAAATTCTAATTCATGAAAAATACATTGATATGAGATAGTGGCTCATTCACCAAGTAAAACAAAGGTTTATAGTGATTTACACTTCACGAGGGGTTGTGGAATAACACACAGTAAAACACAATAGCTGTTGTTTTCACGCACCCGCCAAAATTTGCTCCATGATTTTCTCCTCCTTACCTCACAGACTCTAGCTGACTAACTTTCCCAACCTCTTTCACTCTCTTTCATAAAATGACTTACATCCACATTTATCTCAACATACAATTTTACATTAATACATGACATAGCAAGTAACTAATACGTAGTTGTTGTTGAGTGTGGACAGTAATCCCGTAGGTGTTTGTGGAGCGTGGGCAATAGTCACACAAGAAATGCTTGCCCGCATTCACCAAAAACTTCATTAAATTCCTTAACTTTTGTGATGTGCTATGGAATGGTTCGCGCAGTACTTCTATTCTGGTTTTATTCCTTCCATCTTCAAACAAAGACTCAACATGCAAAAATACTCCTAACAAGTATGGATAATGTCAAGGTGTTTAACACGACAGTTGGGATTAATATTTCCAACACCTTCCTCTCGAGAGAATAAATCTTTAGCAATTCGAGGCAACAAAGATCGAAGACCATACAAATACATTGGATTGGGTTTACTAAGATCAATAAAATTAGCAAGTTGTTGATCTAAATCATCTTGATCACCATCACTATACACAAACTTCTTTTTGATGGGAGGGACTTTAAATTCCAGGTTGTTGTGCATTGTCGATAATCCTTGAAAGACCTTGCTTAGTGACACCCCTTGTGCTTCCAGGCTTGTACTTTCGAAATTGTATCCAAGGGTTGAAACGTTACTTCAATTACCAGTGGTGTGGAAAATGAAAAGCCAAGTGCCTCATACACATGTCCATGGTGATGCCAAGAGTAATCCGACAAAATTCCAGTCAATTAAACCTCAAATCGAACACACCATTTATTGTGTGAGGAGGAATACACCTTACACCACCTAAGAATGTCATCTTATATGTTATGGTTGACAGGCACTTCAGTGTTTGTGGGCATGCCCACGTATTGAGCTCCTTCTCCTTTGCACCTTTTATTTTTGTCCTCTATAAGCTCATCAAAATAATTGTTCATCAGTCGCCCTTCATTCCCACAGAAGTAACTACTAGTTGTGCTGACTGCAATAACATACCCTTTGCCATCACTATTCCATCCATCCTCCTCTTCGCCATCATCTCTTTCAGGGGCCTCCCCATCACACTCAATGGACATTGACTATAGAGTCGAGAATACTATTGAAAGAATAAAATCGAGGGCTTCTTAGCCTCTTTAACTTATCGTTCAAAGTTATCATTAAATAAGAAGCTGTATGCATACTGTTGGTTTCATCAACATTTGTTAAGGTGCCAATGAAATCGTAATCAGTGTTACTGATGATACCATTAGAGGGGAAGTTTGTGTAGAAATTGTGTGGTATTGCTATTTGTAAAACATTGCCATCAATAAGAATTTGAATATATTCATCTGGAATTTTTTGTATTTGGACGAAAACATTTTTACCTCTTCCTGCATTGTTTGCTAACCAAGATTCTATGCAATTGTTCATATTTTCCTTATGATACCATGTCACATTAGATTAATTAAGATAAACTTGGAATGCATTCTATCCACAAATAGGTACATATTAATATATGATCTTATGACTTTTGGTTTTCATATCCAAGTGGTCTCTTGAACTTCTATGAGTGTTCACATTAGTCCACACCAACCTTTTGCAAGTGGTATTTTGAACTTCTACGACTATTCACATTCTTCCACACCGACTATTCACATTCTTCCACACCAACCTTTTAGCCATTAAATGTCACTTAAATGTCCAACATTAATGAAGAAATAATTACCACCAACCCAACTTCAAAATTTTGGTAATTTTTTTTTTTTTTTTTCCCTATTCCAAATGAGTAGCAAGTTATTTAATGTCATGTAAAATAAAATAACAATAAATCTCTCTTAACTCTCATTTCTTCATTATCATAAATCCTCTTTACCTTTTTCTTTATAGTATATAATTATTTAGATCTATAACTCTCTAGTAATTAATATTCCCATAATTTCCTAATAACTATCGCTGGTAATATTTAAGTTTATTCTTAACCATCTTGTTAATGATGATTATTCTTTACCATACTAATTTACAACCAAATTTATAATAATAAATAATAAACATTTACCTATTTATAAATAAAATTTATATTAAATAAGTACTATTATTACTAATTTACCATAACTAAAATAATTCATAACTAAAATTATAATATTAAATAACTTATAACTAAAATTAGAATATCAAATAATTCCATTTTTTGAATCTCGTTTTACCTAATCTCCAATGGCTAGTTTTCAACGGCTAGTTTTTTCCAATGGCTGACGGGCTATGATGCATCACTGCTATTTATTCTCAAAGATTGTATGATTTTTCACCTTTTCCTGAGGATGAACCACATTAGTTGGTTTGAAACGTGGACCCAATCCTAATGATGTGATTAATCTGAAAGACTTTCATTTACAAATATAAATCACAAAACTCTCAATCTAACAATAACGAATTATATAAAAAATAACTTATTAATGAAATTGGATGAAACTTGGTGGATTTATCTTTTGAAAGTAGTGAAAATTGTCAATGATAAAGAAACAATCTCACTTATCAAATAAAATTTGAAGATTTTCAATAAATTTAAATTTAATTAGCATTTTCACCTTATGTTGCAAAGGAAACGCCGTAAGGCATAGAGTGGTAAGGCATAGAGTGGGGAAGAATAGGGACATGTGAATGGGCATTGTTGAAAGCAAGGGTGGATGATAATATGTATTCTGAAAATGGATATTTTGTTATGGTCAACCTAATGCATTCATTAATTAGATGACAACAAAAAAGTTTCAGGCCCAAGTTGAACCAACACAAATCTTTTCTACAAGACTGAAATTGCCTAAATGATTCGTCAATCAATGGAAATAACTGTTTCCCTCCTCTGATACCTAAAATACATTGTAGGAGACCGCTTTTTCAAGTAACTTAATATAACTAGCAATTGCCCCAAAAAGTGCAAAGAGAGGCCGATTACAGACAAGTTTTTTTTATGTATAAAGTGTTGAGAATGGAGGATCTCGGATTAGACTTTAGTTGGACTCCGTTGGTTTGGGAGATGTATCATGTGTTACCATTTGTGCATATTATGGGCATAAAGTTTGTTATGATGATGGAGATTATTTTCAACCAGTTGTGGGTTGGCAACAACTTTTGTGAATGCCTTGGGTAAGATTCCATCTTCTGGATAATGGAAATTCCAGTGTCCATTTAGTCTATACTAGAGTACAATGATTGTTGGCAAAGCTAAAGAAACTGTCATCAATGTATAGAGCCAACGTAACTCGTAGTCATCAGTTTTTATCCATACAGGGCTATGATTATAGGTACCATCCATTTGAGCGGGCAACTGATGTATTTGCTAAATAGGGATCATGTTATCCTCGTGGAGTTATTGGTTGTGCTTAGAAAATATAAAGTAGGATTGAGCATCGACTATGTGGTTGGATGGAATTTTTGATAAGTGCTAGCCAATTTTATCTATTGTGTAATCATCCAAAACATAGAGTCTAACCCAAGTGGATGCTTCAGTGGAAATTGTGTGGCCCTTGCATTATCTAGGTCCTATAGAAGCAAATAACAAAAATAGCATCAAGTATAATCCATCTCTAAACCGAAAAAACATCAACAAACAGGGTAGTACAATCCATCTCTAAACAGAAAAAACATCAACAAACAGGGTCCAGATGATTGTTACCATAAAATAAATAAAAAAATCATGTTACAACAAATACCTACATATAATCAAAATCATTGTCTATATTAGGATCTCCATCATCAATATCACCCTCTAAGCATTAAAATAAGATAGAAAAAAAAGTAGCATCTTAAGTCAAGATTTTGTTTCAGTGATGGGTACATTTTTAGTAGGGTTCTAAGAGAAGAGTTCATCAACCAATGTCACTAACATTAAGGTACATAGAGAGCTTAGTGTTCTTGATTAATTACTAGTTCATACCCTCATACATAACAAAATCCAATGGAAATGTGGCAATCCCCACAATGTTGAAATCCTGAAAAGGGTTGTCAAGTCTACTAAATTTTGAGTGAGATCCAAAATTTTACTTTCTCCATATGAAATTCAATTAGGTCAAAACTACTCTCAAACATCCAAAGTCATTTCATGGTAATGTTATGAATTGCATAAGCAATACTAAAGCCATAGGCTTGAATATTAGGCTACCCCACTCAAAGAATTCTTGGTTTTTTCTAAAAAATAATTACGTTTGGAACATCTTTAATCAAATTGTGCAGAATTGGCCAGTTTGGTACCTAACCAGCAAGTGCAATACCAAAATGGCCATTTCCAGTTCTAGAACTCGAACCAGACCCGTTTGGGTGTCAAAAAGATCGAACCGGCTGATTTCACCAGTTCCGGTCTGGTTCCAATAACACTGGTTCTACGTTATTCAAGATTTTTGAGCAATACCCTGTAGCTATCATGCATGCATATTTATGATAACTACTATACCTTTTCTTACCTTTGTCATTTCCCTGATTTAAAGGTTGCTCTGAGTTACTAATAGAGACAGTTCTAAAAGATAAGGCTTCGAGAACCTTGCTTTTAGTTGGTGGAGGCTTAGTACATTTTATTTTGAAGCTTTGGCCTCAAACTCGAGAGCTACTTGTAAAGCATTCTCCAAAGCATTTATACTAAGCGGGTCCATTTTTCTTTGGATATTTTGGTTGAGAGTCCTCTGAGAAGTGAGTCGAGGAACTTCCAAGTTCATCACCATGGCCTTGAAGCCATCAAAAATATTGTTTGATGCCTTTGACCAGGTACTTGCCTTACGTGAATCCATTGCTTCATGATTTCCTCTGCTTTCCCCTTCAAGTATAACCTATCTTGCATTTCTTGCTTGAAGCATATCAAAGTTTGTGTAGGAGGTGAATTTGGGTTGACTAAGTCTCGTACAAGAGCCCACCGCCATGTTAAGGGTTGGTCAACTTCTGTGCATCATTCAGTTGTTATATTTGAAAGAAGGCTTCTCGTACAAGAGCCCACCACCATGTTAAGGGTTGGTTGCTCCATACAGACTTCTATTAGCATCAACTTCTGTGCATCGTCTAGTTGTTACATTTGAAAGAAGGCTTCTAGGCTTTACAATGAACCATCCAGCACTTATATTTTAGGATTGAAAGCTTGATATATAGTTCATATATCAGTAATGTTATTGTCCCATAATACCGTAAGACTGAAAGATTCATATCTGGTTTGAATTTCGATGATAGTGCTGGCCTCACATTCTGCTGGACTCCACATTTTCTGAAAGGTCGAGAACATATTTTGCATTTTAGATGCAATTGTTGGTTGTCAAATATGTCTTATACATTATTTTTATTGGACTTCATGCCTGCAGAGATATTTACTCTTGGCTACTTCCCCAACCATGATAGAGAAAAGGAGTCGAAACACTTGTGAGGCTTCTTCCTCTGCATAGGTGGTGTGTCAGAATGGGTGCTCTTTTTTGGCAGACATTCGAGTAACGATCTTCCGCCAATATAAGATTCTGGTATGCAAGTATAATTTCAACATAGAATTGCCTACATGAACTTAGACCTGAACATTGTCGGAGAATAGAGACTTCAAAGCTAGTTCTTCAAGCACATGTAATATAGATTCATTTAGAAAAAGGATGCGTGAAGGCAATTGTAATGTTGATGACAGACTTTGATCACCGTATTGAGGAACTAAAATTGTGCCCGAGCCCTACTAGCTTGAGAGTTTTGACAAGGTTTGTGTCTGACTAATATAGTCAATGAAGGTGAGTATTGAATAGGCTTTGATTGGACCACAAAACCATGATGAGTCTCAATGATTCCTCAGAAAGGCATCAACCAAAACAATGCACGAATTACACAAGCCTTTTGGGATGCTCTCTAAAGAAACATGAAACTTCTCATTGTGTTCAACAATGTTTCTATTGAAGGTCAAGTTGGCTCATGTAAAGCAAGGGAATTTTTGCATCTTCAACAACTTCACATTGTCAAAGACAATCGTATTCTCTTGTCTAATGTAAGAAGAGAAAGAACACTTACAATGCAATATATTCATAAAAACATACTAAGAAATGATAGTTATCAAGATAGAATCTGAATTCAAATGTGGATACCATACAATATAGAAAACAATTGGCCCATAAAACTACAGTTCAGAAAATTTAGGAGTATACATATTATTAAAGCAAAAACATGCACTTCTTCAAATTTATTGAAAAAAATAGGTATGTGGATAGTCCAGACTAATTTTATCAAAAATTTTAATGATTGGATAACATAAACCCCTACAAAAATGCTCAAAGGTTCGTTGAGCCTTTTGATGCAATCCCTTCAAGAAATGTATTTCCTTATCATACACTATAAACTGTACGAAACCTAGCAAAAACTAGAGTAGCAGGTCTTCTCTAAAGAACATTAGATTTATTATTGAGATTATTACAAGTTTGATTTAAAAAAGTTGATAGCCATCACACTATTTTCTTGTGCTTGGTGGGCGTATGTATTTGTTTGCGTGCGTTGTGACTCTACTTTTGATAATGCAGGTCATGTAATCTGTTCTAGGTGTTCTGGAAGTAAGAAGGATATGCACAGACATTAGGTACACCCTTTCAAGTTGAAAAATAAAAATTAAATAAGCACATAGCAAACAGAGAATATATGACTAAATACCTAGTGGAAGCTACTTATTTAGTATGTTGGCTCGGTTGGCATGCTTCATTTGAGTGTAACTTTGTTTATGAAGGTCTAAGCAGGCCTTTAAGGTGCAGGCAACAATGTCCCAACTACAAATGTAGTCTCCTCGAGACTTCACACATGAACAGAATAGACAAACCTCTCTAGACATCAGCAGCAACATAGTCTCCTGAAATCTCCCATGGCTAGCTCCTAAACGAGGGAGTAGTGACAGGCATTGGCGGGATAGGGAGAAGAAATGGGCAAATAACATATTCATTGGTGGCTTGAAAGTTAAAATGCATTTTCTTAAGAATTCTTTAGGGTTTCTTGGGAAGATGATTTTTTTGGGTTAAAATAGGATTTGGTTTGGTTCAGTTTTGGACAAACAACAGATCGACTATACAAATCCCAACTGAACCGAATTATTTGGCTGTACCAAAGTTCTTCCAGATTTTCGAATGTTTTCCTCGATTCAGCCAAACCTTTTTACCATGTAAAATATAGTTGCTTATTAGATATAATTGCAATCAATCGAAAGCAATAATAAACAACTAAGCACAACAAAACAACCACAACTCTAAAAGCATTTAAGCAAACTATACTACAACAACAGAAATTAATAAAACATAGCATTTATTACATGAATTTGAAAAACAATACATATTTCAACAATAATTTAGAAAAAGGCATCACTCAACATCAATCTCAAACAACATAAAATGCCACGTTTCACCAATTGCATGATAACTTGCAGTGGAATAGCTTTACTTAGAGGAAAGGAATCCTTTTGGAACATTATATACCATTTTTTTAGCAGAATGGTTGAGACAAAAAAACACCCTTGAAATTTAGATGTCAAGAAAATACAGCCTATATTTCTAACACACTGTTGATTTCATGCTTGCCAACAATCCATGATGTTGCTACTGTTAAAAGACAATCCTTGGTTGACCAGGTTATTGCATTTGTGTTTTAAAGTGCCTATAATGGCACACTACATATAGAATTTGAAACAATTTACAAAAATGTTCACTTTAAGGCTTTTCTGCATATGTTTATGGCAATCCCAAAAGGAAATTTCCAAATCTTTCATATAAAAATAAAATGGGGAAACCAACAAGCAGAGAAAATATCATTATTTATTTTCACAGCAGGCCTCTTCTACGCTTGTAATCATTCACAGTTAATGTCAGACTATGCCTCCTTCCATCATTGCTAGGAACTTGCACTCCACAAGCTGACTCAATCTTCTGCTTTCTAGCCATAAAAGCTAAAGGGGCCCCTTGAGGACCCCCATACTTCTACAGTCCAGCAAGTAAAATTGGAAGTTCAAAATCATGCAAAGAATACACCTTTGCATCTTCTGATACAAGAGCATCGGTGTCGACAAGCTTTCCATCATCCTTAGCAGTTTCTATTGCTATGGCTTCCTCTACTTTGGTTGCATCTGCCTCTTTGTTCGCATCAGTGTTGTCTTCAGCAACCTTCACCTTCGTATCATAATAATTTTGAGATTGAGTCGAACGCCGAGTGAAAGGATCATACCCTGTTTCACCTGCTTTAAGATTAATGTTTAGAGGCTTGATCTCAGAAGCGTTCTTGAAATTTTTAGCCTTGTTTTTCTTATTCATTTATGCTAGCATCAAGGCTTTTGCATCCTTGCTTTTGCTCTGAAGAGAAAGGACTTCTAGTTCCTTCAATCTCACTTTAATTCTCTCAACTTCTGAATAATCATGCCTGCTCTCTGCTAGCTCCATCTCTCTTCTAACCCTGTCCTTTTTAGTAGCCACATTCGATGGCCTTTTGGAAGCCAACTTCTTTTCCTGCAACATTTGTTTTACAGTTTCTGCAGAATACACAAATTGATTTATCTTTTTTAGCACATTTATATTTTCCTCAACTTCTGCTCGACTAATCATCCGACCACCACTGCATTCTACTTCTCGTTCCCAATCTGAAAACTCTTTCTCAAGTGGAGGTGAATCAGACACCCTGGCCATCTGCCATCTTGCTGCACTGCTCTCGCTACCCGAGAAACAATTCAAATACTTGTATGTGGTGCGGTTCTCAAACTTGTACTGTTTATCAAGGTTTGTCGCATCAAATTTTTTTACCATGCAAAGATGTTAAGTACTCTGTCCTGACTTGGACATTCCTATCCCAATTCTTACAAAGCAGCCCACAAGGATATTCTCAAAGAATGGTTCCATAAACCACTTGGCAAGTTTTGATCTCCTTATTGTTATGCTTCTAATATCTTCAAAGCTGGGAGTGTCAGCAGAGCAGGGACCATCACCATCACTATCTGATTCTTCGCCACTGCTTCCACTTCCTTCTCCTTCTGTAGAGGATGAAAAACTAAGGCTCAGACTCGCATGAGATTTTCTTCTACTAGGTGACGAATCCCTCCCCTTAGATGAACCAGTATTATCTCTCCGCTTATGCTGAATGTCAGAATCCTGTGCTTTCTGCCGCCTTGCTACCAATTCACTCAAAGCATTTTCTTTTACAGACCTTGTCGATTTCACAGAAGAGCGCATCCGTGAAGATGGAGGCCCTGTTTCTTTCCGTTGTTGATTTCTAATCTCATTTTGGTGAGCCCTTTTACGCATTAAATAATTATCCCTTGCTTCTGCTCGTTCTGCCAAAATCAACTCCCGGTCCAGTTCAGACATTTTCCCAAGCTGCTCCCTATCTTCATCATCTTTGTATAAATCACTTCCTATGGATAATTTGCTATCGGAATCATCACAGTGACCCTTGTCATCATCATCCTTATCACTAGAATCAAATCTCTTTTTCAGGGGCATTATTGACCTAGAAGCCTTCCTATTTGTTGTCCCAGCATCATCTGAATCATCATCATCAATGTATTTCAAGTCACTGCCATCATCTGAATCAGAATCTTCCAGTCTCCCTTTCGCAGGATTTTGGTTTTGCTTTCCATCATTGGTAGATGTTCGACCAACTGCTTCTAGTAGCAAATGCTCCAGTTCATCCATAACTTTTTTCCCCTCTAAACACCCACGCCGATTGAATAGTCCTTCGTTCCCTGGCTAGAGCAGAGACTGCAAATACCACTCCTCAATAGATCTTCAAAACCTAAAACCTACTGTCCATCAAACAGATTAAAATTGTGAGAGGCAAACCACACCATGGAGCTTAATAAATGTACATCACCGACATTACGTTTTGTAATACATGGTCCTTACAATGAAACACACATTACTATCTCAATTAGTTCAAAAGAACCCTTAGACCTGTAAAGAAAGCACATTGAACATAGAGATGGAAAATTTCAAAAATATTTCTGAGCCAAATTCTTCATAGAACTGAAACGTTTGAGAAGTACACATATCACAAACCAAGTATGCGCAAAAGCGTGAGAATATAACAAACCCTAACTATACAATTAATACTAACCAAAAGTCATAGAATAATAAATAGCACATGAAATTCAAACCAAGTAAAATCAAAGTCCTATCAGGAATCTGAATATTGCCCTAAAGAAAATTTTATATTCACAATGAAAAAAAGGGCATTACAGAACAGGCAACGAAACCCTAAACGGCCAACTCAAATTTATATTAATGTAAGTACAGACACTTACGAAACTGTGCAGATGTAAGCTACTAAAAGAATGAAAAGACACCGAATTTCTAACAGAGATGAGAAACAGATACAGAACAATTAATGATTGAAAAAACTGAACTTTCTATAGGGAAAGAGTTAACGAACATTGTCACAAAAACCGAGTTCGAGTAAATAAATGGAATTTTATCTGATTGTCTGAAACGATAATTACCTGAATCCAAAACATCACCGAATACACAGACATTTTTTTCAAAGAAAGAAAAAAATAGATCTCGCAACAAAAACTGGAACTCTCTGGATTTCAGCTAAAATAACTGGAAAGTGGTGAAGAACGTCTAAACGAGCGCCATGAAAATACACATAAAATCAGATATTAACACATACCTAGCCAACCTGAGACGAAACAAGGCCGAAGACTGGACACCCGAACTTGAAAACAGACCGACTCTGTCTCATGAAGCCCTAGCTCGCATACCTCCAGAGGAAACATCCCCGAACAATAACTCTGAAGATAGAGAGGCCACTAGGTTGGGAGACAAAAGGACAGTGTGAGGATCAATGATCAAACTTCGTTCAATTGTCTAACACCACAAATCCATGGTCAAAAATAGGACACGGCATCGGCTGGGGCAATTCATTTCAAAGGGAAACGCCTTACGGCGTAACTAGCAGACACCTTCTGTATTCTAGAAAGAATACAAAACCCACCAACTGCTTTTTTCTTTTTAGACTGTCTAGCTGGAATGGGACCAATACTCCTAGGGTGCGGCACTTGAGGGTTTCTCAGATCAAACCGGAAACAGAGTATGTTGAGTATTGAACCTGGCCTTGCCATGATGAACTTCCACTAATTTTCTGCTATAGCAAAGCCCAACTGACGGCCAAACCCACCGATATGCCCTCGATTGATACATGACGAAACTGCAAAGAAGTCACTATTGAATTGAACATGCCTAAACCTCAGGGGCTATACCTTATTTCAGGGTAACTATCACAAGAAATCCACCCTTAACTGTAGCTGAAATTCATATAAAATCGAATGCAGATCATGAGTGGGTAAAAAACATTATGCACACACATTCCATTCCGTTGGTTATGACTAACTAATTCACCTCATTTGTTGTTGCTCTGTAAATATTTCTGAAAATCCAATAGGCTGTTTGACTAAAGGATCGCATAAAAAAGAACCTAGGGTAAAAAAGAACCTAGTCAGTCCAGGCAATCATTTTAGGAATGCTTCCAGCGGTCAAGAAACTAATTTTGAGATTAAAGAAAGCTGCTATGTTCAACGGAATTCCAACATCAACTGATAGACTTAGCACATTTAGTGAACCCAAAAGCATTCTACAGCGCAGGTGGAGAGGGTGGGGTGAGCCACCATGTTTATGTTCGCGCGTTTGTGCATTGAATCTAAATGCTAGATTAGGTATATTGAATATGGATACTACCAAAACCCATCTGAACCTAGGTTTGATATATCCCTACAGATTATCAGGCACAAAGATGCACATATTTAATTTGTGCAAACGGCCAACGTACCAACTGCAAAAACCCAAAAGAGCAACCTCAACTCTGCAACCTGGAGGCGCATCTCAGAACTGGATTCAGATGAGCACGTGATAGTTGATGCTCTAACATAACCAAGGAAGGCAAGCGTGATTGGATCAAGCATTCGCATATATTAAATCCAGTTACATAACATAAATCAGAAACCATAACAGAAAGAAGAAGAAAGAAGGGCAAGAAACACTGACCGCTAAGAGTTTTCCAACCAGAAGACCTCTGAGCAGAAATCCCATGTGTGAAGCAGACGAGTACAAATATTGATATCAACAGCACGGTTGAGCGCTGATCCAGCGCCATCATGGATAATGGCATGCGCAGATAGCACAATGGCAAGAAAAAGATTGTTGGAGATACAGTTAATATACGAAACTAGAAAAGTAGAGTGTATGAGTAGGAGATCGTCCGTTGTGCTTTGCCCCACTCTGCTCCATTGTTCTTAATGAATCTATTGTGAATGAGAGAAACTATGCCTTCATATTGAGTTTCCGAGTGCTTAGCTGAGTAGCATTAGATACCAGCTGGGGAAGCTGATCGTCCAGAAGCCAAACAAGTGAGCACATCCACTTTGATAGGGACTTTTCAGACAAGAAGGGTTTGAAAAGAGGTGCAAAGGCTTGGTAGGGTTGGGGTCCCGACGCGGAGAGTGGCTAGGGTGAACGACTGACTCTGTCTCATGAAGCCCTAGCTCGCATACCTCCGGAGGAAACATCCCTAAACAATAACTGTGAAGACAGAGAGGCCATTGGGTTGGGAGACAAAAGGACAGTGTGAGGATCAACAATCAAAATTCGTTCATTCGTCTAACACCACAAATCCATGGTCAACAATAGGACACGACATCGGCTGGGGCAATTCATTTCAAAGGGAAACGCCTTACGACGTAATAAATCTTCTGATTTGAGATAGTGACCATTGACCTCTTTTATCTATAAACCTGTAATTTAACTAACATGAATTTATAACTAATAAATTAATGTTTACCATCAAATTTCTAGTTTCAATATTGTTTTATTATTTTTTTGGGGATGTGGAATAATTCTTAATCTACATCATGAATATGTTTAAAAGCAAAAAATGTTAGATGGAATCTTAAATTCCACGTCCTTGTGAAAGTGTCTCGAAATTCTTCCGCAATACTATATGGCATAAAAATCAAATTAATGTTACTAAAAGACCAAAAATATGGGGTGTTTATTTGTTAATGTATTTCATTTCTATTTATTTTTATTTAATAATTTAAATTTTAATTAGTGAATATTTAAAGTAAAGAAAAGTGTTAATGAAAGCAAACTATTCTAATTATAAAATAAATTTTGGAAGAATTCAATAGATCTTTAGATTTGAGATAGTGATCATTGACTTCCCCTTTATAATGAGCCATGGATTTAGATGGGTAAATCAAAAAAAGATTTAAAACCAAAAATATCTTATGTGGAATAGTGTTTAGACGGGTTGAAGAATTCTTCTTCTAATTAGTGAATATTTTTATCTTGCTTATTTTTATTTAATAATTTAAATTTTAATCAGTGAATATTTAAAGAGGGTGGAGGGTGGTATTTTGGGGTTAGTGTAGTTTGTTTGGATTATATTATTTATTTTTATTAAATAATTTAAATAGTGTAGTTTAATTAATAGATAAAATAGTCTTGTATGCTTATGTTTCAGGTCAATTTTTTCAAAATTCAATATAGACTTTTAAGAATCATAATTTTATACTATTTAATTTGAAAAATTCAAGTGTCAAATAACAAGAAATCACAATCCTACTCAATAATACGGAAAAAACCATTTTATCTATTAGTTAGATTGCACCAATTTTAATTGTTTTAAAATTACTTAAGTTTGTTTAAAAGATTTGGATTTAATGATGGAAAGTGAGGAGTTTCTCATTATTGGTTAAGGTTCAATTTTCATGAGGATTCAACATAAAGCCATGGGGTATCTTGAGGTAGTGATGGTCAAACATGTGGTTGCATGCACCCAAATAAATTATATTAAATAAGCACACTCCCATGTCCTTCAATTTGACAAAAATCCCAAAAAACTATGAATAAGTGATGATTGGATATCCTATTAAGGTACTCCTGAATGAGAATTAATGGTTGAAAGATACCCAACCAAAAAAAACATTACCAAAATTTAAAACTCAGTAATATAAATTTATTTATTTATTTATTGTGAAAGTGAATTTTTTGTTGGTATATTTTTTAATTTAATTTTTTTAAAATTGATTAAATTATATAATTTGTATAGGTAATTATTTTAATGATATTTATTTGAAAGAATATTTAGGAAGAGAGACCTTGAGCTCTAAGATGAAACTAGGGCTTATGGCTAAAAAGTTGCATGTCGTGCAACCCCTCTTCAATGGTTCAATATTCGTCCTCTGCTAAGGGGGTCAATATTTGGTGTAGGCCTTTAGAGCAACCCTCTCACAAAACAGATGTTCTAGATTTACGTGTTTTGTTTTAAACTAAGTTAGGCCCATAGGCTCAAGTAGCCTGACATGAATGACATACACTCTCGTTCACTCTCTTGCCATGCCCCACATTCTACCATGACATGTTGTGACAACATTGGGGCTTGTTTCCCACCTCCTTTCATAGGGACACTTTCCCCTGCCTTGTCTTTTGTCCTCCTCCATTGATCCTCACATTTCTTCTCATTCTCCCTTGGATTTTCCAACTCACTAGATAAGGAATGACCACAAAAATTTCCCTCTCATATGACTACATCCCTTGTTGCTCTCCTACCTACAAACCTAGTTTCTTAAGAAGTATCCTTCTATCAGAAATTATTTGTGGCATAGAGACACCTTCGTATCTAGTGACCACATTGGCCCTCCCTATTGGACTTTCCTCCCAAAAACCTGCAAACACATCAAGAGAAAGTAAAACTAGTCTAGACTAGTACTAGGTATGGATGTGGAACTCAATGAAATCAACAAGATGCAGAAACATGAAGTGGTTGATAGGTTTTCCAACAAAGCGATGTCTGTGGTAATTCTAGAAAAATGGTAACAATTTTTTAAATGTTGGCTCAGGTATACACCCTGCTACAATATATTATTGAAGGTTTGGTTGCATTGGGTTACCTCCTCAAAGGAGGATGGGGAAAAAATCTTGTAGCGTATATGGTATTAAGGTTCACATGCCCTTTTTCTTCAAGAAATGCTCACTTGATTTTGGTTTGAGGTCTGAGAAGTTGGTTGTAATTCATATATGGGTTCATCTGTCATGCTTAATACTTATTTTTTTGTTCGAGGATATGTTCCATGAAATGGATAACACCATGGGTTTCAATTACAAGGTGGATATGTCCTTTCTTCATACTAGTTATATGGGGATGGCAAAAAATTTAGTCAAGCTCAATTTGGTATCTAGCTTACTAGAATCCATTCACATCAAATTTGGTTCATTAAATCAACATTAGGGTCTTGATTATGAAGGAGGGTCTTTCAAGTGTGGCCACTGCCATGCACATGGTCATCTTTGTAAGGACCTTGCACCGAGGAAGACTTATAGAAAATGGGTAAGGAAGGACTCATTCTATTTTGTCTCTCCGCCTCTCTCTCCAATAGTATCTATGGCACATGATGCCCTTATTTAGAGTTCCCATCATATTCAAGATTTTCTAGTGATAACACCTGTACAAGGTGTTCTTCAAGCCACAACTTTGTTGTCTCAAGAGATTGAAGAGACATAGGGACCTTTAAAATCTCAATTTTTGGATGGTCCCCATTCCATAAGTACAACTAGTCCACCCCCTCTTTCATATTGCAAGTTTAAAAAAATTAAAGATTTTTATCTTTTTTGTCTCAATCATTCCTCGCAGGTGTCCAAATTAGCATATTTTCAACACCCATTTGTAACTTTTTTGATGTCATTCTTCCACTTTCCATCACCTGCTTATGTAGTTCTCATCCATTATCATCCCATTTCCAGTGTAGGTGTGACTATTCTCTTTTTTCTCCACTTTTATACTTATTCTATTGCATTATGTTGTGATATTGCCATCTTTCATACTAATATTTCCAAATAGGAGAAAAAGGGCGGTGTTTGTAACTCTTCCATGTGGCCACAGTTACTCCTTCATATTGCTACAACACCAGTTGTAACTATACAACAAGTGTTGCCAGCTGATGATAGGTGCTACAACTCCATGGGACATGATTGGTAGAGTTTTGTGACTCTCCTCCATCATGTTGTTGCAACTTCTCTATAGTGATGCAACTCCAACATTATCATTAAGGGGAATGCTACAACTCACCCATGACTAATGAAGCTATTGCGACTCATGACTACCTTAACATTGCGTTGTTGCACCACCCATTATGAAAAATCCCATTACTGCAATTCCTACTGTTGCAAATCTCGTTGCTCCAACTCCCACGCACTATGCATGCTCGATAGTCAATGCTCCAGTTATATGAACAACATATGTTTCTCATAATGGAAGGTGACAAAGGCAAGTAGGTGACAAATTAGGAAGGACAACTCATCTATCAACAACACCTATCTAATTTGAGTTAGTCTTTGCTCAAATCCTACCAAATTATGAAAATATTGTTGTAACAGGATAAACCGGATGATTTTCACAAGTTGGTTGTGTTACATAGTATTTTGTCACACCTCTTGTTCACTTCCTCTTCCACATCCTGAAGTGCCAAAATGTTGACAATTGTGAAGTGCATTTATCATGTAACACATATGGAAACATCCCTCAAGAATGGAAGAAAAAATGCATGAGTCAATTCTGGAGAAGGTTGACTGAAACCTTAAATTTCAGGATCAATGCTTTTTGCTCGACTGTCTACCCGTGTTGATGGCAAGTTGTAGTTCTTTGACCTAGTGTTACTAGTATAGGTTTTGATATGAAAAGTCACTCTGAACCACTTTTGGCAGATTTTCTCAAAATGGAGGAGAAACTTTGTATGCTAGAAACTTTGAGAAACGATGAGCTGGATGTTGTTTGGTAGAGATATGGTTGAGCTCTCCCATTTCGAGCTCTTGATCCTAACTTTAAGGGCCTTACCCTTTAGATGTTGACCTTACTCCCTCTTTAGTCGATCCATAACTCTTTCTCCCTTCTTATAAATCAAATCCCTTCCATCCCCAAGTGGTTGGTCATTGATTTCCTGCATTCCTATACTAATATTATGCCTAAATGCTTCCCATATAACTTAGAGAAGGAGTGCTTGAATAGTCTTGTCTTGGACTTGTACACCCACCAAAAGGAGGTCTCCAACATCAAGGAAATGGTTGTATGCTTCCCTTTTTTATTCATTAATATATACATCTCATGTTCACTTTCCATAAATGTCTAAATATTTATGCATTTATCTTGATATCCTTTGATCTATCAAGTAGTTTATGTTTGATATGTACTATGTATGCTCTTGTATTTTGTATTGTCTTTTGATATCTCTCATAGGTGCTTGGATGTAAAGAAAAAGAAAGGAGCGATCTTGGGAGCTAGTAGATGGAAGAAATCACCAAAGGATTGAGAGATTAGCACCAGAGTGAGGTAGGTTTCTCCTTCTCTCTGTATTTTTAAACATAAGCTAGAAAAGTCTACACTAGTTTGTGTAGTTTGTTGCTAGACCCACTCATTGGGCTAGAGGGATCACCTCTGTCCGCGTAGGGGATTTATCTTCACAACAAAATGGCGACTCTGCTAGGGAAGCTATATCCTCTTCAATTCTTTTATTCATTTGATCTTTTGATCACTTTGATTGACCATTGAGTTCGTAGTTAGTTTCAGCCTACATAGGTCTCCACATTCATTGATTACTACCTTAGAGTGTTGAGTCTGGATTATTTTTTGAGATTTTTTTTATTTTTTCCGATATTCCTCGCACAACGCATTTTTTTATCTAAACATGTGTGCCTCCAACATGTTTTTACATCAAACATTCACGCTGATCTCCATTTTAGCACGAATTTGGCAATTACACTCGAGCCGATCTCAGAGATTTTGAAAAAAATTAGGGTTTCTCCGTCAAAATCCAGTGTGTCTTGGCCATTGATGTATTTTTCCTGTCTTTTGTGATTGGATTTATTACTGTTTTGTCTAGTCATATTAGTTAGTTAGCAAATTTTTCTCTTTTTGGCTTTCAAGTGCTTGGAGTGAAATTGGATTGATTCTAGGGCTTTTAGGTCATTTGATTATCACTTGCTGCTTGTGAGTGTCACTAAGATCTTGATTTGTTGGCTGATTAGATCTTGATTTTTGAAGAAATAATTCAAAAAATAAATTTGCATTGGTTTTAGCTTGTCTTTTACAAAGTTTTTTTTCAATTCCATTAGGTCATGTTGCATTCGGAAACCATCTTTGTTGTCTGTCATGCATAGATTACATTGTTTGATTTACAAGATGAAAAGAGTACATTGTTTATTTGTTCAAAAGGGGAAAAAAGAAAGTTATTTCCATTTAAGTGATTTTGAATTCGAATTGGTGTTGCTTCAGTTGATGCTTTAGTTGCAATAGAGAATTCAAAAATCAAAGAAAAACATCATTTATATGTGTGCATATTAGTAAAAGTAAAGATCATTTTGCTTTCTAAAATTTGCAGTTAAGATTGTGAAAAGTGAAGATTTCTTTTTGCTTTTGATCATTGTATTTGGAAAGAGAAAGTGAATGTTAGTGGAAGGCATTTTTTTATGCATTATTGATTGAAACTTCTTCCCTTGATTAGTCTAGCTTTCATCGAAGTGGAAAGTTTTCTTTTTGTCATATGGTTGCATCTTAGAGATTCAGGTGACTTCCTTTTGAGCCCAAAATTGAAACATATTCAAGATAAACATTAAAATTTACTCAATCAATCTAAGGAGAAATTGGAACCTAACAAAAACATGTAGAGGTCTAGGCTAGAGACGTGTTTCAACAACTATAAACCTAGAAAATGTCATTATTTTCCAGCATTGTATCCCGGGGATGAAATCATGTTCCATGTACGGAAGTATATAGGATCATTCTCCAGTAATCTTAAGTATATAAGAGGCACTCCACATATGGAAAGTATATGGGAACGGTCTCATCGAATGGTTATGCATTAGACAATGCTAAAACAGACTTATGCTCCCTGTACTATTGCGTATATATTGGGAGATCCCACTAAGTTGCTATCCTTTAGCCACATGTAACCAACTCAACCACCTTGTAAATGTGATACAACGAAGACAACATTCGGGGAAATTGGTCATCGTACTTTAAGTCCTTGGTTTCAGCTAAGGTGTATATAATGGTTCACGGATACTTGGTAAACCCTCTTTCCTAGCATATCCCTTTTTTAATTTTGTTTTTCTAATTTCTAAAATCAATTAATTGATCATGGAAATAAATCCTTCCTGTGGAAATACTCCTTAGTAGATCTTGGGTTGATACCAATGGCAACATTTCTAGAGTCTACCAACCAAGGAAACCCCCCTAATGGGAATCCTAGTCCTTTTTCTTCTTTTGGAAATGTTGGTGCTCCCTATATGGCAACATTGTCCCTTCCTAGTTTTACCATTGGTTTGCCAATTTTTTTATTTTTGGCCTCGGTGATTCTGAGTGTCCAAATTGATTTTCAACCGAGTTCTCCTCCACCTAAACAACATCAACCTCATGTTGATACTAAAGTTGATCCCTCACCTTCTTCACTTGTTTCTTCACCCCATTCTTCCTCTTCGCCTAGTGCGAGTATGGATTCTAGTAACTAGGAAGCTAAGATGAAGAATGAGATGACAAAGAAGAAGAAGCAAAATAAGCAAGGAGGAAACCAAAAAACTCTTGTTATTGATGCAACTAATGAATAAAATTCCAATGAGCCCCAGAAAGTGAAATTACCTTGCATGCTATGTAAGGGTGACCACCTTCTAGGAATTGTCCTGGTATTCCCAAGGTCTTAGAAGTGTGGCCCACAGGTTCACATCCACCATTTTCATCAACCTCTGCAGTTCATGCTAGTGATAAACCTTCAACTAGTAATAATAAGGTCCATGGGAAAAAGGGAAAAGTCAAATTTCTATGTAAGTTGTGTGAAGGTAATCATCCCATTCACCTTTGTTCTTTTTTAGACGAGGCTTCCAAAGAGTTGGAAAACCTTACAACTTCCCAACCTCGTCTTCTGATTCGTTATCAACATATTTCCCCTGATCCTTTGTTAGTTGATCAAGTGTTTGATCAAAATTCATCTTTGGTCAACCCCTCTCTCTCTGAAAGTGAGTCTCGTGAGTCCATTCTTGGACAACCATTGGTTAAGAAAACGGTAGACTTGGCTCCACCTTCAGTTAACCATACCTTTCCGGTAGAGAGTCAACCGCATACCAATCATGTTCTTCTAGTTTCTTCAATTTCAAATTAACTGGAGGGAAATCCTCCCATTCTCGAGGTGCATGAGAGCAATTATTATGTTCCCATAGAGCAAGGGGGCAGCTCTCCCGTTCCTATGACAACCCCTCTGAGTAGTTTAGTGACTTCTTTTGATTGGAGTCAACTGGAAGGATATCATCTTCAGTCTTATGTGCCTTTCTAAATTACAATATAGGCTTATAATATGGCCATACTAAGCACAATCATAGATGAGGGTGCATTTGTTAGTATTTTGTTGTCAATTGTTTGGAAACCTTTAGGTTCTCCAGAGCTTGCCCTCGTCACTCAGAATCTCTTAGATTTTAACAAAGGAACTAGTCAATTGTTGGGGATCCTTCCTAAGTTACCTATTTTTTGGGAGGAAAGACTGTCTATATAGATGTGATGGCTATCCAAGGCCTGCTCGATTTTAATCTACTCCTTGGCTGTGACTATGTTTATGTCATGGGAGCTCTTGTTTCTTCCCTCTTTTGAGTGATGTGTTTCCCACATGAAGAAAGCATTGTGATCATTGATGACCTTACATTCTTTGGTCCTGAATCAAATCCCAATCAACCATCATCCCTAAATGGTTCTTATGTGTAAGCGGTATCATGCCTGCCATAGGTTAATTACGTGGCCACTTGTTCCATGCCCATTGTTGTAACATTATTTAGTTTTGATAAGTTAGCATATTAGTCAAAATAATTTTAAAAAGTTAAGTTAGGATATGGATGCAAAAGAAAGAAAAGTTAAAATGTTAGGAAAATTTGATGTTATATAGGCATCCACATCAATAAAATGTTAGGTGCTAGATGCCCTAAATAAAGAAGGCAAAGGAAAATAAAATGCTAGGTAAGAAAAAGAGAAGGAAGGCCTCATTTTATGTTTTTTTGAAAATGCATAGGCTGCTAGTCTAAATGCACCGCAATCAAACATCAGCTATGTTTTCATGTGCAGAAGAAAAACAAAGAAGAGTAAATGTTACTCTAAGGTTTATATATTAATTTTGGGTATTAATACTATTCCTAAGTTTTAAATCCCTATCCCTAAGTATTAATACTATCCTAAGTTTTAATCCCATATTACCCCTCCACTCATAATTCCCTTCATTTTCATTTTCCTAAGTTCAACACCCCTCTTATATCTCATATTTCCCAACATTACATTAAATATTGATTCCTGACCCCACCAAGAAATTCTGTCATGTCACGGTTAATCCCCTACCATGTCACGATTCATCTCTGCCCATCTTCCCACATCCGATGGCCCGCATGCAATTTCGGTCGCCCCCTCGCCATTCGAGCTTTACCATCGGGGGGGTTCCGAAATGGGTGGTATACCAAACCACGCTCGCCCCTACGTGGCAACTCCACAACATTTTGGACCCCCCATGAGTGAAACCACAAACCACTCACCCCCCCTGAAAATATGATTCCATTTCTCCTGATTTACCTAATTGTTACGCTCTCGACATTCACCTTCTGCCACCTCATTCGTCTGTTAAACCCCATAAAATCATATTCATTCCCTCCATAATTAACTCATTAAGCATTTAATTTTCTTAGCTATTAATTCAATGGACCCGCGCCACCAACAGAAAACCAAAATTCCTATATAAACCTCCTTCCTCTCTGTGAACAGGTTACTGAATTCATGTTGAATCACTGTTAATTGATTTGATTACCAAATCCTAACATTGTCAGTCACCAATGACACTCTCTATCTGATCATTCCCAACTTATTCCTTCTATTCTTGTCTCCATAACCTTCTGTCTGTCTGTGAATTGTCTCCTCCCAATCCAATTTTCACTCTCATCCATAACCAACATGCCTCCAAAGGACAAAGGACCAGAGGAAATTGTCAATCCTCTAATTTATCCTCCTGTAGATATTCACCATGTCCCTATGGCTGACAAAGATTACAAAATTCATGAGACATTTTGTGAGCTTGACCTCTTCGAGATGTACTATTGGCTCAAAGATAAATATATTGACAAATCAGATGATATCCAGCTGTGGGAGTCAAACCTACCTCACTACATCTTTCCTCGTACCCACAACACCCCTGATTTCATTAGGAAATGTCATGCCTCATACTTGCCAAGCCAAAGGGTCATATTCACCCCCACTGGAGAAATTCTATTTACAATAACTTCTCAAGCCATTAGTCAAATGATGCAAGCCTCCACAGTAAAAAATGCTACCCCATTTTCTTATGAAGCTCTAGTTGAAATATACCAGAAATTAGACTTTGCTAAGAGAGCCCAAACTCTTGAATTATTCTTGACACAAGATGCTGCATTACCAAAGAAAAATCCTCCTTATCCCTCCTCCATATTCCCTGAGAGAGCCAAGAAAATTATTACTGTCATTTCCTACCTCCTTGGCTACTACTCTGATCAATGGGTAGATGAGGCCATTATAGGATTTTTATCCATCTTCTCTGTTGATGCTAAGCCCTCAATTGTGTTCAATTTCAGCCATTTTCTTGCAGAGTCTATTCATCAGCAACTGGTTAAGTTTCCAACAGAGGAGGTATTCAAATATGCCTCTGTCTTAGTCTACATGTTTTTGTAATTTTAGGGGGACAACATGAATGTGTCATTGCAAAAGCTAGATGAGAAAGGAAACCAATAGTGAGTTATTTTCTGGACTACTCTAGTTAGCAGAAAGAGTACACTTACAAACAATTTATTGAGATGTTTGTTCACCCAGCCATAGGCCTCCTAAGCAACAGAACTGAACCAAGAATCAATGAAGAGATCAAAAGGGTGTTGCAGCTATCAGAACAAGTTCAGACAGGGGACTAGTACCTGTATGAAAATTATACAGAAATAAGGATTTTTGGATGTGAGCTCCCACCTTACAAGCTACCAAAATTCCTCCCAATGAGGATTTTTTCCTTGGAGTACATCAGGCAGATGATCAACATGGATGAAATCCACTTCGTTGCTGCCAAGAAAAAGTCCCAGTTTAAGATAAAAACATAGGTTGGCGCTTTCATTTGCAACAACAAGGAAACAGGGGAAGAGGCAGATAAGATTTTGAAGGAAATGTAGTTCACTCTTAGTTTTACCTGGTCTTATGATCCATTAGGGATCATTTCTAAATTAAGGATAGAAACCAAGTCTACTCCTTACTTTCACACACCCAGGCCAGAAATAGAAAAGTACAAGAATCAACTACAGTGGGTTGAGAACACCTTACAGGAGGCAGAAGAACATCAGGTCTCCTCATCAACAGTGCAAACTCCTACCATGCAGGAGAAGACAGCTAAGAGGAGCAGAGAGGAAGAGTACCCTTTGGGGACTGATACTTTCAGTGAGGGGTTTAAAATTATGTATAGAAAGAAGGCTAAGCTTAGTTCTAGACTAAGCCTTACCAAAGATTCAGAGTAGCAGACTATCATCACCACCAATGAGCCACTTCTTTCTTCATTAGTGGGTGATCAATCTACACAGTCTCCTACTACCTCTTCAACTTCACAAGAGTAGCAACAATAATGTAGATAGGTACATCTACTTCAGGCAAGGCAGAGAAGAGCATAATGGATATTTTCAAGGAAATAAAAGTCAGAAATGAATCCTTGAAGATTAACACTTACAACCAGTTTTGGAAGCAGACTTTTGATGCCCAAAGTAGGCTGTTGTCAGCCTTTGACTGAGAGAAGAGGAAAATTTAGATGGCATTCCTTCAAGCACAAGTTCCTTAGCCCAAGGGAACATCAGATTACAAAAATACATGTTTGGAGTTTGATGTCAAGGATATACACCTCATTGACCAAATGGAGATGCTTAAGAAAATTGGGAAAATTATTTTATCTACTATCACTAACGTTGCCATGAATTTGTCCAAATCATAGGTTACACTAGAAAATGTCCAGTCACAGCTAAAGATGGAGAAATTTTCTGCTCTTTCCAAAGATACCAAGATTAAAACCTTGGAAGATTTGGTAATCAAACTAGGTTATGATCCTGCAAACATCAATGTTGTAGAGGAGTTGATCAAAAAGAAGAATTTGGATATAGCAGCATTGAGGAAGCACTTAAAACTGCTAGCTATTGAAGATCATCTAGCTAAGTATATTGTAGAGACAGAGACTTAAAAGGCAGATATGATAAAACTCATCATGGAGCAGACTGCACAACTTAAGTAAATGGAGACATAGATGGAGAAATTGATAATGGAAAAGGAGAAAACTACTAAAAAGACTGCCCCTTTAGAAGCACTTCCTATCACAATCATTCCTATAGTCATACCATCTACAAAAAGTACAAGAGATGTTGCAGATTAGTCGGCCAATGCAGTCCAAAATATATCTCTTCAGACTGTGGAAATCAAGAAATTGCATGATCAAGTGAAACTTCTGAAGGATCATCAAAAGAAATACGAAATTTTTTAGGTAGCCGATATTTAGAGAGCTCAAAATCAAATAGAAGCATGGAAGAAGTCAGCAACTAAATCTTCTATTGGCTACACTCTGGGTAATGTCAAGGAAATCATATGGAACAACATCATTGAGGAGATGGATGAAATATGGCCATGTATCTAGATCATTTTTGAGAAGAAGTTGATGGAAAAGGCAAACCAAACAATTGCCAATATAAATGCTCAACTGGGAGAGATGCCTGCTACAACCAACAACATTATAAAGTTTCTTAATTCTAAAAACAGGTATGAAATGGATGATCTAGGAGTGGATGATAGGACTGAAACTATTCTGGAGGTGAAGAAAGTTCTGACCAAAAAGAACTTAGTAGTGCAGTTGATAGAGAAGTGTCACACTCTTGAAGTTGCAGTCAACATATTTTTCACAAGGATTGATGCATTGAACAAGAAGGGTTTGCCTTCACTGTTTGTGATCAATGATAAATTAATGACCAAGGAGGACTACTTCAAGAAGCTTCAAGACATTGCTAGGGACATAGCCAAGTCCTCCAACATCAAAGGTTCCATGACAGGCAAGGCATTTTATGAAGCCATCAACAACATATGTTTTATTCAACATGAGATAAAACATATTTTCATTGTAAAACCCACTTTTTCCCGGTATACTGAGGTAGATGAAATCTACCATAAGGTAACCAAGATAGCAATCCCAAATGAAGAACAGTGGGAAAAGCTATGTGAATTTAAGGATTAGAGTACATATAAGCTTTGTCAGCATAGCACTCGAATAATGGCCACTCAACAACAACTTTCCTTCAAAACAGGGCCAAATGTTTAGATTCATTCTTTTTAATTGAATTTCTTGCCTTTTTGTTAGTTTTAAGTAATAATAGAATGCTATGTCACTCAAGCATTTATTGTAATATTTTGTATTTTGTTTAAATACTTCATTGTGTCAAAGTATTTAGGGTTGCACCCTTGACCCAGTTATCACACATATTTGTACTAAGTTGGAACATTTTTTATTAAATAAAATATTTTGGATTTACTTCATATGGCTTGTCTCTCAGTGAGTATTTTTCATTAAGTATTCTTCATATAATTCAATCCTTTTACAGTCATCTAATTGAAAATTTAACTGAATCTCAGTTTCATTTTGAATCCGCTGTGAAGTTTCATTTAAATAAGAGATTAATTTGCAAGACTATATGTTATTGTTTATTCCTCTTTGAACTTAAATTGCACTAGATTTCTGTAATAGTTTGATTATATTATGTTGATCTAGGAAACACTGTTTTCTTGATTTCTTCTTATAAATGGTTAGATATTTAGTCTGAATATTAAATCACTTATACTTCTCTATATTCTACTTATCCATCCCACTTAAATCAAAATAACCATATGTATTTAAAGAACAACCTTTTGTTTTATTAAGGATCTTTCTAAGTTTAAAGCACCTGTTTTTAAATAGTTCACTGGTCCTCCAAACCATTAAAATAAACAAAACATTTTAGATGTTTTGGCATAGCATGTTGACCTTAGATTATCTCAAAGGACAGCATCAGATTGAAGCCATTGCCGGGGAGCGAAGAATTCAAAGTTAAATTTTCCCCGGGGCAACGATTTTCCCTTTCCTTTAAGGTGAATATAAGATAAGGTTATAGGTCGAAATCTTTCACCTGGCAATTCCACTAGTCCAAGCTGGCTGCCTATAAGCATACAAGATCACATTCTAATTCTGAGATTGTTAACCCTCTACCAGACCCAGAAAGACTCATCAGGGGAGCCTCTTCAAGGAGAAGACGTAGAAAACCTTCTTCTTTTTCTTCAGCTTTACACCCTGAAGACATTCCATCTTTAGATCCCTTTTCATTTATACCCACCCATCCTCTTTGGACTAAACTACCTCCTAGAGTTTCTGATCTTATTTCCAGAGGAGTAGACCTTCCATCAGCCTTTCTGATACAGTCACTTGAAATGTATCAAGTTCCATCCATTCCTATCAAATCACCTTCATTTGAGGAAGAATTGGGTTTACTCTTACCTGAATTCAAACCTCAAGATTTCATTACTCCAAACCCTTCTTCTATTCCATCATCCTACAACTACTTTTGAAGATACATTTTCTGTCTATTCGAATCCCTTATTTGAAAATAAGGAAGACTTCCCACCAAGAAAAACAAGCTTATGAATTAATTCAAGCCCTAAAAGCCTTTAGAACCTATATCCTGCATTCACAAATTACAAATTATGTCCCTAACCATGCTGTCAAAACTGTTTTGACTCAGCCTGATACTGATGGAAGAAGAGGGAGATGGATTTCTAAAATCCTTGAATTTGACCTTGAAATTAAAACCCCAAAGTTAGTAAAAGGCCAAGGCCTGGCCAAGCTATTAGTTGAATACAACTATAAAGTATTGGGGATTAATCTAGTTTCTGAAATGTCATGAGGGGAGAATCCACAAGAACCTCCCTTAATAGAAGGCGAGAATCCACAAGAACCTATTTCTTCAGATCAAGCCATTCTTGTTTACATAGATCAGAAATATCTACTTTCTGATTGGTATTCTGATATTGTGCAGTTTCTTAGAGACTTTCAATGTTTGGCTTATCTTAATTTGAAACAATGCAAAGCTCTTAAGCTTAAAGTAGTGAAATACTGCATTATTAATGCTAATCTATATTGGAAAGACCCTCTTAATATCCTTCTTCTATGCTTAACTAAAAATGAAACAAAGGTAATTATAGATCAGTTCCATGCAAGGTTTTGTTGTGGACATGATGCTTGGAGAGCAACAACCTACAAAATTTTAAAAGAAGGTTTCTATTGGCCCACACTTTTTAAATAAGTTGGAGCAAGAGTAAGAAGTTGCAAACCATGCCAATTATTTGCAGGAAAACAAAAACTGTCAGCACTTCCTTTGGTCCTAGTATCTATCCATGCTCCTTTTCTACAATGGGGATTGGACTTTATAAGGGAAATTCATCCACATTCCAGTAATAAACACAGATGGATTTTAACTACTACAAACTATTTCACCAAGTGGGTAGAAGCCATAACGGTTAAAAATGAAACTGATACTGTTGTAATTAAATTTCTTGAAGAAAACATCCTATCAAGATTTGGATGTCCTCAACAGATTGTTACAGATAATGCAACAACTTTCAACAGTGTTAAAATGATTGAATTCTGTCAAAAGTATTCAATCCTTTTACACCATTCTACACCATACTATCCATAGGGTAATGGGCTAGCAGAGTCTTCCAACAAGAGCTTAGTTAAGGTCATTAAGAAGACTCTTGAAGACCATAAAAAGAGTTGGGACAACCATCTTATTCATGCCATTTGGGAAAACAAAGTTTCTCCTAAGAGATCAACAGGCAAGTCTCCTTTCCAATTAGTTTATGGCAAGGAAGCAGTTTTTCCTACTCATTTAGCTTTACCTATTATGAGGTTCACTTCCCTTGTGTTTGTATGAACTGCAAGGGTTGGTGGTCTGTGTGGATGACAATTTCCTTCCCTAGAATGTAATTCTTCCATTGACGACAAGCCTGCACAATGGAATATATTTCTTTGTCATAAGTGGGATACTTTTGGACTGTGTCTGAAAGTGTCTCACTATGGTACGCCATTGGATGCCCATGTTGAGTAAGAATTGCACCAATACCATAGTTGGAGGTGTCTATCTCATTCTCAAATGGTTATTGTAGTTCTGGTAATGTGAGCACTGTTGCAGAGCAAAGGCGATGCTTCAACTCGGAAAACACTTGTTCTTGGGTTTTAGACAAAAAAAAAATTGCTTTTTCTCTGTCATTGGTGACTTGACATCAATTCCAAGTGATATGACAGAACCCCAACACGAACATGTGATAGAAATTGGCAAGACCCAAAAAGATGTAGAGCTCTGCTAGAGTGGTTGGGGCTGACCAATCCCAGATGACTTGTATCTTTGTTGGGTCCACATGTACACCCTACTCATCAATGATATACCCTAGATATTGAACCTGGGTTAGGCCAAAATTGTATTTCTCCAAGTTTGCACACAACTTGTTTTGTCGCAAGGTTTGAAGGATCTGTAGAATATGGTGGAGGTGCTCTTACCAACTATGGCTGAAGATGAAGATATCATCTAAATAAATCACCACGCATGAATTGGTGAAGGGTCACAAAATATCTTCCATCAGTCTCATGAGGGTTGTAGGTGCATTCGTCAATCCAAATGACGTGACCAACTATTCGAAAATTCCCTCCTTGGATTTAAAGGTTGTCTTCCACACATCCGAGGGTTTGATAGACACCTGGTGATAACCTTAATTCAAGTCAATCTTGCTGAAATATTTGGCCCCCTTGAGTTGGATAAGAAGGTCGTCAATCAGCGGGATTGGGTACCTATTCCAAACAATGATCTTGTTTAGCACCCGATAGGCAGTGCAGAGTCTCTAGGACCCATCCTTCTTTTGTACCAATATAATATGGCTCTCATAGGGTGATAAGCTTTGCGATATGTGCCATTTCTACAATAGTTCTCGAATCTTCCTCTTGATATCATCTTTCTCCATAACAGAATGTCAATAGATTGGTCCATTCGGCACTGATGCACCTGGGGTTAGATTGATGGAGTGTTTGGCTTGACAGTGTAGAGGTACCCCTGTAGGTGAGGCGAAAATATCCCTGTACTCCTCCACGACCTTGTCCATATGTTGTTGCTATGTAGAGGAGTCCTGCTTGGAATCCATGGCCACAAACTTCTTCTTTCCCTAAGGGAAAATCATAAGGAAAAAGGATTTCCTATTCTAGGAAATGATATTACTCCATTTCTGGGAAATAGTCTGGGAAATGATCTTACTCGGACAATCGTAGCTTATCTCTAAGAACGGATGTGGCCAATACATGCCCCTCAACTATGTTACAATGAGGCTCAAGGAATTATTTATTATTGAAAAACATGAGAAAACCTTGAACAACCAAAACCTTAACCCGAGGCGATGTAACACCAAGAGTTTGTGGGCCCCGTTGAGGTTAGTTGGGTAGTTAACTTCCCGGGGTCGTAACTTTGTCATATTATCTCTGTTTGGCGCATATGATACCTTGTTGGAAAGGTCTCTTCGAGTACTACAGGTTTCATCATAGGACCCTTCCAATGGCTATGATCCTACAACGTACATAAAAAAATACCGTTTGGGGGGTCAAAACTACTTTGGAAGTTCAGGACTCGAAAAACTACTAAAAATAGTAAATGTTGAAATAAACAAGGAAGCATATGAAACTAATTGAAGGGTCTAGGTGGAATAGGTGGGTGGCCACTAACATCCACTTGGATCAAAGAAATGGCAGGTGTATATGTCCCTGAGGGAGGAGGTTGGGAAATGAGCTCCAGTGTTGTCATGTATTATCATGGATGTGGGGAATGGTAAGAGGAGTGCATGTCATTTCTATTGGGATGCTTGAACTCGTGGACATGTCATGGTTGAAGAAACAACCCATTTGAATCCAGAACATGGGCTTTGTCATAGGGTTTCTCTATAGCCCCACACCAAAGATTGACCCCCTCCAATGGATTAGGAGAACAATCGAGAAGCTCCTCCATGGTGAGATAAGCTTATCAAAGGATGACTATTGAACTAGTGAAGAGGGGTTATGGGCCATGCGACCTTTTGGCCTTAAACCCTAGCTTCATCTCAAAGCCCAACATCATTCTTCCTAAATATTTTTTCAAATACATATCATTAAGAAAAAAAATATACAAATTATAAATTTTGATTAATTTTAAAATAATTTAATTATTAAAATAAATTAAATCATAAAATATATTAAAGAATGCTTTCGCTAAGAATAAATTTTTAATTTTGACAAAGAAAATTTTCGATAGGTAGCTTTTAAATAATAACTTTAACATTAAGGAGTACCTTAAAATATATTCAAACATCATTTATTCAAAGCATTTTGGGAGTTTTTTAAAAGTGTTTATTTAATATAGTTTATGTGGGTGCATGTAGTCACACATTCCACCATCAAAACCTCAAGGTACCTTATGGTTTTATCTTAAATCGTCATGAAAATTGAATATTGCTAAATAATAATAAAAATCTCACTTTATACCATTAAGTCCAACAACTTTAAACAAAATATTTTAAAATATATGTAGTTTAACTAATAGAAAGAATGGTCTTTTCCTTGGAATCCTTTGATACAATTTTAGTTAAAATTATGTTTTCTTGTTGTTTAAAATGTGTTTTTGAATGTATAAATAGATTCAACACCCTAGAAAATTTTGAGGCACTTTAATTTTAAAAATTAAACAGTGTAAACTTATGATTATTAAAAATATCTACCAAATTTTGATGAAATTGAGAAGAAAAAGGGCTTACAAAAATATTATTTTATGTATTTTTTCTTGTCCCTTCAAAGAACAACATTATATTATCATGAGTGAAATTCGTAGTACAAAAATAGGTTGCACGCCACTCTTAGCTTCGCTACATTTAGAGGGGAGAGAAAGGGTGCTAGAGATAACATAAGATGCAACCATACAACCATTACTTATGATAGGCTTACTAGCCTTACATAACAAAAAATGACAAAAAATACCAAGAACCTAAGATAATCATGTCATGGAGGGTGGTGAGGCGGAAGTCTAGGAGGACCTACATGGAAGTCGACCGGCTCATGCATTTGGAAATCGATGTGTTCCACTCGGGCCTACAAATCACGAAAGTGGTCATTAAGGCGTCTTTGGTTTTGGCGGATACTCTCATAGCTCTAGAGTCTCATTGAGGCAGAATTGGATTTCATTAAAGTAGGTCACCAATTCATTTCATTCTTCATAATGGTGCTCTCTCATGATGTCCAGGTTGACCTGGATGTCTGTCAATTGATCTACAATGGTTTTTAGCGAGGCTAGAATCTCCACTCTACCTCGAGAATGCTAGTAAGCTCGAGCAACCTCATCTGCCCATTCTCCATTGATTACATTCTAGGAAGCCGAGCTCGAATCGCTAATGTGTTGTCGAACATGGCCCTGATTCTGACCGCCACGACGAAGAGACCCACGTTGGAAGGGCATGGTTGGCCACTCCTGAATACCTCCAACCAGAATGAAATCCATAGTACAAAAATAGGTTGCACGCCATGAATTCCAACCACTTTAAACAAAATATTTTAAAATATATGTGATTTAACTAATAGAAAGAATGGTCTTTTCCTAGTAATCCATTGATATAATTTTAGTTAAAATTATGTTTTCTTGTTGTTTAAAATGTGTTTTTGAATGTATAAATGGATTCAACACCCTAGAAAATTTCGGGGCACTTGAATTTTAGAAATTAAATAGTGTAAACTTATGATTATTAAAAATATCTACCAAATTTTGACGAAATTGAGAAGAAAAAGGGCTTGCAAAAATATTATTTTATGTATTTTTTCTTTTCCCTTCAAAAGATCAACATTATATTATCATCATTGAAATCCATAGTACAAAAATAGGTTGCATGCCACTCTTAGTTTCGCTACATTTAGAGGAGAGAGAAAGGGGTGGTAGAGATAACAGAAGATGCAACCATGCAACCATTACTTCCGATTGGCTTACTAGCCTTACATAATAAAAAAATGACAAAAAAGACCAAGAACCTGAGGTAATCATGTCATGGAGGGTGGTGAGGTAGAAGTATAAGAGGACCTGCATGGAAGCTGACCCGCTCCTGCATTTGGAAATTGATGTGTTCCACTCAGGCCTCCAAATCATGCAAGTGGTCATTGAGGCGTCTCTGGTTTCGGTGGATACTCTCGAGAAGCTCTAGAGTCTCATTAAGGCAGAATTGGATTTTAGTAAAGTAGGCCACCAATTCGTTTCTTTCTTCATAATGGTGCTCTCTCATGATGTCTAGGTTGACCTGGATGCTTGTCACTTGATCTACAATGGTTTTCAATGAGGCTAGAATCTCCACTCTACCTGGAGAATGCTCGCAATCTTGAGCAACCTCATCTGCCTACTCTCCATTGACAACATTCTTGCTTGGCATTTAACACTCTCGTCCACCACCCTACACGGAGTTCATCACCGAAGATATAACAACCCTTACATTTTATCTGCTACATAATATAACAACCAGAGGAGGGTCTGGAGAGATCGACCGACTGCCGACCTGTCACATCACCATATGCTTCATAGTGCATTCACCTACCACATGCCTTATGAGACAAACTCCGTGGTGGTCCGACCAAGTGTTTGTGCAACCCCATCAGGGTAATATTATTTTATGTATTAATTAAACTATACTATTTAAATTATTGCAGAAAGAGGTGCTCTCAAACCAATGATGGAAGAGATCTAATGCCTTGTCTTGTTCTCTTGTGTTTAATATTTTGCCTTGGTCAAATTATACAAAAACAAAAATAAAATAAAATAGAAATGAAATAAATAAAGTAAAATAAAATTGATGTAAAATAGTCAATTTACCGTTCACTGATTTTGGGCTTAATGTTTTGATCATTTCTAGGGATCAAATCAGTTGAAATGTAAGTCTCTTTTAAAGTGAAAAATAATAATACTATCTCTAAGTGATTAATAAATCTCTATTAAAACAGATATAAACTAATTTTAAAAATTAATAAATTAATTAAAACAAATTACATTAACCAAAAAGAACATTCACCAACCTTAATTTACTAAATAAAATAAAATAAAGTACACTAACAAATAAACATCATATAATTATAATTAAAAATAAAACTATCACCAACTTAAAATTGTAATTACTCATATGCAAACAAACAAAAAAAACCTACCACCTTAAAATAATAAGTAACTAATAACCAAAAAAACCCTTTTAATCATCACCAATTTAAAAAGAGTAACTACCTCATATAGCAAAAAGTAACTACCTCATATAACAAAAAGGAAAAAGATAAAATTGGTAACTAACTCAAAAAGGAAAAAAAAAGAAGACCCTCGCTTAAAAAGAAGAATGATTAAAATAGAAAGTTTGAACACTAAGTTTTACCAAATTCCCTGAACACTCCTAAAATAGAGTGCCTAACAGATCCATGGGAATGCACCCAAGTTACCTTGGGGTTTTTGGGATTATGCAAAGAAGGAAATGTTGGCTGTAACCATGTGGGGTGCTGCAAATGAAAACACTATATTAATGCATAACTCCGACTTCTTAAGGGGGACTTTTCAATTTTTTGGCCCCCGCCCCTCTATCTCTCTATATATAAAGCAGTAACCTTAGATTTGAACATATAGAAGTTTGCGCTGTATGAGTTAATACGAGCTTAAGCTGTTCTATCCCTCAGAAATCTGGGTGTTGAATTGTGGAGAATTCGAATTTTGGAAGTTGGGTTGCTGATAATTCTGTCTTGATCATGGATAAGGCCAATATGAATAATTATATCGGAGGTTGGCAAACAATGCAGGAAGAGCTAACAACATGTCTGTGCAAATAGAAAAGATTACAGATGAATATCTTGAAATTTTTATTGATGGCAAGGTTTTACAAATAGCCATACCACACAATTTCTACACAACCTGCTCCTCTGATGGTATCATCGCAAACACTGATTGTGCTTTCATTGGATCAGATGAATCCAACAATGTGCACACAGGTCCTAATTTAATGATAACTTTGAACGATAAGTTAGAGCGGCTATGCAGTCGTCGGTTTCTCGTTCACTACTGTTCTGGACTCGATGTCTTTGAAACGTACCAGGAAGAGGATGAGGATGAGGATGGATGGAGCGAATTAAAGGTGCGATGGAGTTCGATCCAGGCTTATAAAGGATTATCGGCAATGCACAGAGACCTGGAATTGGAATTCCCTCCCATCGAAAGCAAGTTTGTGTATACAGATGGTGGTCAAGACGATTTAGATCAACAGCTTGCTAAGCTGATCAATCGTAGGAAAACCAATCCAATGTATTTGTATGGTCTTCGAACTTTGTTACCTCGATTTACTAAAGATTTCTTTTCTAGAGGGGGAAGGGATAGGGAATGGGACGACAATAATATATTTGTGAGATTTTTGCTCTTCACTGGAAGTCGTCTTGCCTCATTGCTTAAGCGGTGTATTGCCTGCGACAAAGAGCTCCCATTCACTGTCTCCAGGCTTTGTAGTTGTGCTGACGAATTATGGTATGCCAAATTCCATTTCGATTTTGATCTCTAATATCACTTGAAATTTTCATTCGTTCATTACTTTTGCTAAAACATATAATTAAAACATTAGGGTTACTGGATTTTGCAGCTTGTTCAGCTTCGAAGTATTAGGGCAAGGAGCTCTGGTACTGCAACAAGTAGTCCGAATGCCACTGGAATTGATATTGGTAGAAGTGCTTCGTGATGTGTTTGAGCCATTCCCTCCTTTTCTCTTGGAAAAAAAAGGGAAATTCGTCAGTGTTCAGACCTCTTAAATTATAGCCAGAAGAGTCCAAACGAAAACAGAAATATGGGTGCTTTTGTTGGGTATTTTTCATGGGAAAATACCAAAAACCATACGAACAAAATAAACTCCACACAGAGACAATGCTCTTTTTCTACCTTTCCAGGAAGCTTTAAAAAAAAATTCTCAGAACAGAGTATTACACAACCATAAAACATTTCTATTCATTAAAACAAAATGTCTGAAACAACATTCATTCTCTTCTACTACATTCATTCTCTTCTACTGAGAGAGATTTACCAGAAATATATTCAACCAACTCTGATACATATTCATCCTCTTTGCTGAGAGGGATTCACCAAAATTACTTTCACCTATCAAAAACAAAACTATGTCTCCACCTGAGAATTCACTATGCTGGGTTTACTGCTGTAAAACCCCTTTTTACATTACTGCTGTAAAACAAACTTTTACATATGCAGTAAACTTTACATTACATTCACAATTTCAAAAATACCTGAGCGCTCTTTTCTTTTGCATTTCAATGCAAATCCAATACATTAAAAAATGATCTATGCACTGCTGTGCATCTCCCTTGGTTTTTCCACTGCTGCGAGCTTCATCACCACTCAACAAAAACATACTGCTCCCTTGATCTTCGCGGATAGCACTGCTGTGCATTATCCTCTCTCACACTACGCCCTTCTCATTACAATGAGCAACACACAAAAAAAATACATGCGCTCCCAGTTTTCTTTATGTTGCACTTCTGTAAAAATAAAAATTACATACATATATGACAACAAAAAACTTACATACGTTTTCACATGCCAAGCTGCCGTAAAACAAAATTAAATGATTTTACCAGCTTTTACTTGTGCCCATACTAGCTTTTACTTTGCCCATACTCCGGCTGAAATAAAATTAAAAACTTCACCAAAACTTACCAACCCACAGTAAATTGCATTTACTGTTTTACTGACATTTACTGGCTGTAAAGGGACTTTTACTTCACGTCAAATTTATTTGCTGCTGGCCTGTACTTTAACCATTGACTTCAATTGGATCGCATCGCAGAATCTCTTTTGGCGGAACACAAAAGTGGAGTACACACACATATGGTGTGATCTGCGATATGCGATCAGATCGCATCGCATCATCGCAATCGGGGAAATCAAGTGAACAAAATGGAGGAACCAAGCACACATGCGATATGCGATCTGCGATCTCAACGCATCGCAAGGATAAGGAAAAACAATTTGATGCTGCTGTTCAATTTTTGCTTCAGTTGAAATTACAATTTCAACTACTGGGTTATCAATCATACCCAAACACTTCCTCACATAGAGGGATTCACCAACACTGCTGTTACAAAGACATCTTCCTCACATAGAGGGATTCACCAACTGCTTCTGATGCAGTTCCACAACCAATCAAAATAGTCTTCCTCTTAACAGAGGGATTCACCTGAAACTGTGTTGAAGAACACCTTCCTCATGACAGAGGGATTCACTAGTATATGCTAACAAGCATCTTCCTCTTGACAGAGGGATTTACCACACTATGCTGAAAAGCATCTTCCTCTTGACTGAGGGATTCACCATGACACTGTGCTGAAAAGCACCTTCCTCTTTAATAGAGGGTTTCACCAAATGACTTCAAGTGCAGTTCCAAAACAAAACATTCATTGCACTATTGTGCATACTCATTACATTGTTCTTTTATGCTGCTGCATATTCTCTGCTGCACTATTGTGCCATCTTCTTTGCTGTGTCTACCCCACACTGCTGTGTCTGCTCCATGCTACTGCGTCTACCCCTTCACTGCTGTGCGTTAATAAAAAAATTCTTACATATGCGTTGCTGCGCCTTTCCTTTCTCACATTCACACTGTTGTGTGAGAATTCTTTACTTGTGCACTTATGCGTGCTTCCCTTCTTCACAATGGGAAAACTTTTCTTCATGCTGCTGCATTTTCTTATTTGCATTGCTGTGTAAAAACACATTTCTTCATTCTCTCTTAGTTCTGGTTTCATTTTCTTCGCACTACTGTGCTTCTCCTTCTTGCCATCACGCTGCTGCCTTTTCTTATGCACTCTGCTGTGTGAAAAATTTCATTGCATTCTCAAACACTGGGCATTTACGCTCTGCTGCGTTTTGCCCTCTTCTCATTTTCTTCTCACTGCTTTGCGTTTTGATTGCCAATACAAAACATTTCCATCTGCTGTGTATTACACTCACTTTGCTGTGAGTATATTCTCTCACATTACATAGAAGAAAAACTACATTCCATTGCTATGCATTTCAATGCATGTGCTCCACAAAAAAAATTTCCAAGCTGTTGTGCCTATTTTATGTTCTGCCTTCGCACTGTTGTGCGGGTCTCCTTGCTTTGCATTTTTCTTATTGCGCTGCTGCACTTTACATTTCAACGCTGCCCCTTTTTTTTTGCACTTCTGTGCATATTGCATTGCATATGTGACAAAAAACAAAGCAAAACATTACAGTTTTCATCATCGCTGCATATTACATTTCAGAGGGATTAACAAAAAAAATTCATTTGCGCTCTGCTGCGCTGCAATATATCTGACCTACAGACTTTTCTTTTCTGCTTTTATGGCAGATTTAATTTCATATATTTCCCTTATGAAAAGGTCTTCATCAAAGAGTGACTGTTAATACAGTTCAGCAAAAAAAATTACAAGCTCCCCTTCACTATATGCATCATCTTCTTTCAGCAAAGTTTTCTTAAAAGAAACTTAGATCAGTTGCAAAGCTCAAGGGACTTTCACACTATATTTCCTTCCTTCTCCATACTTGTGTAACTTTCTTCTTTTGCATGGGTCTAGCTTGTGTAAGAGCCCATGTTAAGTTACAGTCACGTGCCATATGCCCAATGTTATGACACTTGAAGCATTCAACTTTATTCATGAATAAGAATTCATGATTTCTTCTTGTGAAATTATTTCTTCGAGATTGTCGGGGACCACAACATTTATCTCCATGAAATGCTCTACAGTCTTTTGCCATATGACCAAAGTTTGAACAAGCATAACAATAACCAAAAAATGAACTTTGGTACCTGGGAGATGGAGGTTTTCTTGATGCACTTCTGAAGCCTTGCTGCCTTGAGATCCTTTGATGATAACTATTGCATCTTGCCTCTTTGACATCAGCTACATTTCTTCTTGAAGCTGGTTTTCTGCTATTGCAGCCTTCATTTTTCTCCTTGCCTTTGCTGGAACTAGGAGCTTCACAACTTCTTTCTGGCTTCTTCACATCTCCTTTGCTTAAAGCATCTTCATCCTTGTTTGAGGGTTCACCTACATACCCAAGTCTTGATTTATCAGATGGAGATCTGTGATAGCTGAGCATGTCATCCAAAGCTTGAGAGCTCTTCATGATTTTTTTCATCCCTTCAACCTTTTTCTTGAGGAGAACAATCTCTTCTTCCAATCTTTCACACTCATTATTCTTCTTTGTAAGTTGTTCCTCAGTTTCTTCCTTGCTACGAGTAGCTTCAGCTGCTACTATTTTGAGGGAGATAATATCAGACTTCATTTTGGAGATTTCTGCTTGACTGCTCTCCATTTTCTTTTCAGCTTCTTGTGCCTGCTTCCTGGCTTCTTGTAATTCAGACTTAAGGGAGGTGACCTCTACCTTGTACTGTCCAATCTCTTCTACAAGTTTGTTCACTCTCTTGTGCCTTTGTTCAAGTTGACTTGACAAGGCGTCTTCTTGCTTCTTTGCTTCATTCAACTGATTTGCCATGGATATGACTTCTTCATGATGTTTCCTCTTGCATTGATCAAGCTCCTTCTTGAGCTTAGCGAGCTCTTCATCCCTTTCTTTTACTTGAAGCTTGATGAAGTCAACCTTCTCATTCTCAGCTTCTATGATGGGTTCAGAATTTTCTTCTTCACTGATGGTCATGGTCAGTGCTCCCTTTGCATGAAGGTCATGCAGTCTGTCCCAAATATCTTTTGCTGATGAATATTTCCCTAGATTCTTCTTTATAGAATCAGGCAGTCCATCCAAGATAGTTTTTGCTGCCTTTGCATTGTACTCCTTGGATTCTTTATCCTTCTTGCTATCATCCATCTCTGATTCCCATATTTCAATCCCTTCAGATTGTAAGAAAGCCCTCATTTTTATTTCCCATATATCAAAGTTCCCATCGAACCTTGGAACCTCAAATACAATGCTTTCAAATAGATTGTTTTCTATTTTAATAGAAGAGGGAGACACAACCTTAGGGGATTTGGACACTTTCTTCTTTGACCTTGCCATTCTTAACTATTTTTAAAATCCCTGACTGTGTTTTTAAAATGACTCACTGTTTCTTCAACAGCAACTCAAAAACTTGAGAAATACCTGAATCCTTTTGGCTGAAACTTCACACTACTGGAGAAGCTTTACTACTGCTACAACAAGAGTCTTTCCTTTAGCTTCCTTGACACTTTTAAAGAGCCTGAACCAGCTTTGTCACTATCAAAGAGCCTGGACTTGCTCTGATACCACTGTTGGGTATTTTTCATGGGAAAATACCAAAAACCATACGAACAAAATAAACTCCACACAGAGACAATGCTCTTTTTCTACCTTTCCAGGATTTTTTGTGCACAGGGAAGCTTTAAAAAAAAATTCTCAGAACAGAGTATTACACAACCATAAAACATTTCTATTCATTAAAACAAAATGTCTGAAACAACATTCATCCTCTTCTACTGAGAGGGTTTTACCAGAAATATATTCAGCCAACTCTGATACATATTCATCCTCTTTGCTGAGAGGGATTCACCAAAATTACTTTCACCTATCAAAAACAAAACTATGTCTCCACTTGAGAATTCACTATGCTGGGTTTACTGCTGTAAAACCCCTTTTTACATTACTGCTGTAAAACAAACTTTTACATATGCAGTAAACTTTACATTACATTCACAATTTCAAAAATACCTGAGCGCTCTTTTCTTTTGCATTTCAATGCAAATCCAATACATTAAAAAAAATGATCTATGCACTGCTGTGCATCTCCCTTGGTTTTTCCACTGCTGCGAGCTTCATCACCACTCAGCAAAAACATACTGCTCCCTTGATCTTCGCGGATAGCACTGCTGTGCATTATCCTCTCTCACACTACGCCCTTCTCATTACAATGAGCAACACACAAAAACAATACATGCGCTCCCAGTTTTCTTTATGTTGCACTGCTGTAAAATAAAAATTACATACATATATGACAACAAAAAACTTACATACGTTTTCACATGCCAAGCTGCCGTAAAACAAAATTAAATGATTTTACCAGCTTTTACTTGTGCCCATACTAGCTTTTACTTTGCCCATACTCCCGCTGAAATAAAATTAAAAACTTCACCAAAACTTACCAACCCACAGTAAATTGCATTTACTGTTTTACTGACATTTACTGGCGGTAAAGGGACTTTTACTTCACGTCAAATTTATTTGCTGCTGGCCTGTACTTTAACCATTGACTTCAATTGGATCGCATCGCAGAATCTCTTTTGGCGGAACACAAAAGTGGAGTACACACACATATGCTGCGATCTGCGATATGCGATCGGATCGCATCGCATCATCGCAATCGGGGAAATCAAGTGAACAAAATGGAGGAACCAAGCACACATGCGATATGCGATTTGCGATCTCATCGCATCGCAAGGATAAGGAAAAACAATTTGATGCTGCTGTTTAATTTTTGCTTCAGTTGAAATTACAATTTCAACAGCTTTGAGCAGCATTATAAAATCGTTTCCTTCACTTTCAGAGATGAAATTATGTGCTGATGAAGCTGAGTTGAAAGCAAAGCTGGCAAAATCGTGGTTGTCCACTGCGCAAGGTCAATCCGTGTAGAAATCGGGAGACGAAGCATTGCAACTTCCTTATAACGTTCTTAGATTCATCCTGTGCACTAACAGACTATGGTTGATTTTTTTATCTGACGATGACAAACTTATCAAACTTGATAATTCGCTTTCGAAGCTTTATCAAATCGTGGTGGTGCAGGATTCTCCAGAGATGGAGGTTGCGTATACCTCTAAAAACAAATATGACGGTTCCAGATTTGGATCTCATGGAAGTTCCAGATTGGTATGTGTATCTGTTTATTCCAAATCAATGATCGTTTTTAGCTTTAGTTTGAATTTTATTTTGGGGATTTATCTGAAAATTTCAATATAGTGTATCCAATTCAAATTAATTCTAATCCAATATAATGGATCAGCCTCAAACTAATTCTACCCTATTAAAAGCTTATACTAATGCACTAACATTGGAATGTACAGGAATGGCTTGCGATGCTCAAGTGACACCAAATTAATGTTAAGTGGAAAGAGTTTGGGAGATGATATTTATTTGGCGGACACCTTCGTAGTTTCTGAGGGATATGCAAGCCCATAGGCATGTAATGAAGATTTGCCTATTTTTTTGTTGTGGGTATATGTGAAGTTATATCTTCCCCACCAATAAAGGAGAGGTCAGATGAATGGGTAGGTCATGAAGAGTCAGAGGGAAATGTGGTGGTAAGATGGTTGTTCGCCTGCTACAACCATAAAGATGTAGCAGTAGTAACCATTTCTAATGGTCACATATTGTCTCACTGCCATCAATGTGTGGATCTTTCTCAGCACCAGGAAGAGCACTATTTATGAAAACCAATGTACTCAAATCAGAGATATTTCATCATTGAAGTACAAATATGTTTGTTTTTCTCAGCACCAAGAAGAGCACTATTTATGAAAACCAGTGTACTCAAATCAGAGATATTTCATCATTGAAGTACAAATATGTTTGTTTTTCTTCAAGAAATGAAAGATGTGTCATTCAGAAATTATAAATTTGAATTTGATGCTTCATTATTTGAATTTGAATGTGGGGCTACACACAAGAACATATAAAATATAAAATTAGAAGAAACAAATTTGACATTGTGAATACTCTAGGTTTGTTTAATTTTTATATTTTTGACCTTTTTAAATTCTTAAAGAGTATCCACAAGGAGACAACAAGAAAGAGACACACAAGAACATATAAAATATAAAATTAGAAGAAACAAATTTGACATTGTGAATGCTCTAGGTTTGTTTAATTTTTATATTTTTGACCTTTTTAAATTCTTAAAGAGTATCCACAAGGAGACAACAAGAAAGAGAAAAAGCGGTATAATTGAAAACATAAATATAAAATCAAAATGAATCATCAAAATAGAGAAACAAATTTTAAAAGTGAAATAAAATTTCAAAGTAAACATTGGTAAGCATAGAAATGCTAAATTAAGATAAAATTTCAAAGTAAACATTGTCAGGCATAGAAATGCTTCAAATTAAACATTTACAGGCATAAAAATGCTAAATTAAAACATGAAATGTGTAGCTAAATCAGGGTACAGTGCACAAACTTGATCCTTATTAGCCATAGATTATCAAAGGGTCAGCTCCAAATGGAAATCTTAGAGCCAAAATCATTAAGACTGCAGATGATTACAAAGCTAAGTTGTTCTCGGGAGGTTATCTTAATAATCTTGGCACCGTTTGCTCATTTTCTTCATCAGTTCGAAAACAAAAGATGAGCCAGAGGAAGGAACAACAAACAACAGGATGTAGCCCAAGAGTCACAGGCTTGAGAGTTAAGCTCTACCTTTGGATGGATGAACTATTCCACTTACATTTTTTTATTATTTCCCTTTATAAACCCTAGATTGGGAGTAGGTCATGAAAGCTGAATTGTTTCCTCTCAGCGATCTCATCCCTTTCTGTAATTTCTTAACTGTGTTTAATAATAATGATAGGAGCACAAGTTCCCTCTTAGCTTAGAGTTGTCTCTCAAATTCATAGAGTCTGTGGTTTCATTTTAGCCATATATGGAAGCCTCTTTTTCCATGTAATTCCCTCCATCATACTGCCATAAACACACAACTATTAAAGCATTAATAACTATAACAATATATCAGTTAGCCCTATTGTATATAACATGTTTCCCTACAACTAAACACTTGCACATGTAATCTACCAAGGAATTCCAATTCTCTGATAATTCAACTGTAACTAGAAACCAAACCAAGTATTATGTCTACATCTCATCAACCATATTCCATGTAAAAGGTTATGAAGGATAACTACATTGACTTTTGCTTTCTTTTCCCGAGCCCTTGCAAGTCTTTCCCGGGCCTCAATCAACCTCTTATTATTTGCCTTATAAGGTCAAATATCCGCCCTCACACTCCTCAATGTATCTGCTAAATCACAAGAATACTCTTCTCCTTGTTGCTCAACTAACCTTTCCCATTCTATTGATTTCACATTAGGCCTGTAAGAGGAGTCATATGATGATAAGATCTTATGCTAAAACTTTTTTTCACAAGCCTAACACCCAAATCGCACCTAAAACACAACATGCATATGGTTATGAGGCTCCAACCACACCTATAAGACTATCTCCATGAGGTTATGACCAAAATTCCTCTGTATGTGTGAGCAGTTAGGAGATATGTGCCACTTTTTTAGGGATGGACTTCATGTCACGGACCCAGAAGTTTCCAAAATGATGTCTATGATGATAACATTTCTAAGCAGTCAATACTCAATAAAAATATTGAACAACAAAACTTGTTATCCCATGCACTAATCAATCATTTAATAACTTATCAAGTCATGACAAGATCCATAGTAAGAGCACAACATATAAATATGCATATAACCAACCTATAATCATAATAGGATCCATGAAAAACTAACCATAAAATCAACATATTAACCAGTACAAGTGCTCATAGATCACAATAGAAAAATATCCTATATTATCATATGCAAATTTTAACAAAGTCACGGAGTTCAATGTACCACCCGACCATAAATTTGGTTGAACCAAAATATTTATTTTAACCAATCACCTTCGCAACATATTCAAAGAATGAATGTGGAATCATATGGGTTACCCAAAATAGAACTAGCAAGGGCTTCCAGAGGCCAAACCACCTCAACCCTCAGCCACAATGATTTCACCTAAACTAGTCGAGAAGTCACTAACATGAACACAAGGTTGGATGCCTCTGAATTCATTTGTAGCTCTAGAGGAATTTTCCTACCTCCACCCATCCATCAAGAGTTCCATGAGAAATCCCATATCCACCCTTGAACCTTGGGAATTTTCCCAAAACCACCTCAACCAGTATCCAAGTCTACTGATTGTCTATCATTAAATCAAAATAGAGAACCCACTACATCATGGTTATCAAGGAAATTGCAAGGCAATGATGAAACCACCATAAATTGAGGAAAATATGATACCATTGACAAAAAATAACCAAAGAACCACATGTAAGTGCCATGCATCTAATCTCGGCAATGAAATCATAGATGCAACGTGTTACCTACAATGTATTCCAGTTGTAGTTGTTGATCCAAACTTCTTCTTACGCTCCTTTACTTATATTTTTCTTATCATTTTATTTCTTAATTGTTTTCTTGTGTCCAAGTGTTCTTTCTCTCCTCTTGGTGTTCAATCTATGAAACTGATAAAAGATTGAGCAATAGTTGTCAATTGTTTCTCAAGTGCCTTTTTATCATTGATATTTTGTCTCTTCATTTCATTTTTCTTTTTTCTTTCATTTTCCTTCATCTTCTCTTTAATTTACCTTCCATGCATCTTTGTATCTCTTCATTTCCTTTTTCTCCTATCTTCCTTTATTTCCTTAATTAAATGCCATTTATTGCCTCTTTTCCTTTTCTAATGCCCTTTCCAATTTCCATACCCATTAATAAACTGCAAGTGATGTTGACTATAATGTTTTCCCACCATTCAACTTGGAATATGTGTCCCATGACCTTGGTCTTATTTTATTTACATGGAAAATCAACCAGGGGTTGTTACAAAAGCAACATTAATGTAAGATTTGAACACATAGAAGTTTGCTCTGTTTGAGTTCAAGGTATTAGTTGTGGTTGTGTTGTTATTCATAAATCATAATAATTGGGGAAACATTCTATTTGTTATATAAGGGAAATATTATATTTGTTAAATGTTTAATATTTTTTTGGTATATTTTTTTTACTAAATTTGTTCAGAATTTAGTAGAGATATGCTGGAATTTGAGCCATCAACTCTCCACTATCCTATCCTATTACTGCGCATATTTTTCAGAATATTGAATCTATCTTCTAAAAATTGAAATTGATATTGGGTTAGTGATTATTTTTTATTGACCATGGATAAGGAAAATATGAACAATTGCATCGAATCTTGGTTGGAAAACAATGCAAGAAGAGATAACAATATTTTTGTGCAAATACAAAAGATTACAAATGAATATCATCAAATCCTTATTTGTGGAAACATCTTACAAATAACCATACCCCACAATTCCTACACAAGTTGTTCCTTTCATGGTATCATTAGTAACATTGATTGTTATTTCAATGGAACTTTGACAAATTCTAGATCAAATGAATGCAATAGCATGAATACATGTCCTGATTTAATGACAACTTTAAACGATAAGTTAGATCAGCTAAGAACTTGTCTGTTTTATTCTTTTAGTAATGTTCTTGATTCTATATTTGATTTCTTTGAAAAGTATAAGGTTTCCACTACATTTGATGGGCCATGCTATGGAATAGATTACGAAGAGGAGGAGAAGGAAGGTGATGGATGGAGCATTGATGGTGAATGGTATACCATGGCTGCCAACATCACTCATACTTAGTTATATATGAATGAAGGGCAATTGAAAAATGGTTACTTTAACTATCTTATATAGCACGCAAATAAAAAATGCAATGGAACTTGATGCATGGTGATGTCCACAAAAATTAAATTACCGTGAAATGATAACATAAAATATGACAATCTTCGATCTTTCCCAGACCATAAGAATCTTCGGGTCAACTGCTTGATCTTGTGTAGCATACTGGACGGATCCATGCTAAGTGATGCTATCCTAAGCTGCATATACCCCAATGATGTAGCCTAAGCCTCATATACCCATAGTATGCAAATAAGATTGCATGTCACACCACGTGTGTGTCCCAGGAATTTCAAAGATTCCTTAGGAAAATTCTCTTAGATCAAGGTTTAAGGCTCCTTAATTAATCTCTATGTGGAAACATTTCATTTAACTATCCACAGGTTATAACTTTGGGTTATTTTCACCTCCAATGCTTATCAACCATACCCCGGTCTTTAGAATTTGATTAAAACTCAAACTTAACCCATAAAACATTAACACCACTTATTTCTATTATAATTTCCATATAATAGAAATATTCATAACCCACACTTAAAACTTTACCTTTCCGTCGTTCTCTAAAACTTTGCACAAATATTGATACTCTCCTTAGCACGTTCAATCTCCATTGTCGATCTCATTCCTCGATTCGATGGTTGTCATGTTAACTAACCCGAATGATCTCCATCATTGATATGCTCTATCTGATCCAACGGCTGTTGCGTTACCCGATTGCCAACAAGCTTGGCCTTTCTCCATGTTGATCAATCCGCTTGATCCAATGGTTATCACGCAATCTTGCTTGAAATCGTGCATGACCAATATCGGGTCGAGAGCAAGCGATAAAAGTGGTTTTCTCTCTCCACCGAATGCTACATGTCAGTTGCTAAGGCTAATCGCGCAGACTTTAGAAATACCATTTACCATCTTTAGGGTGCGCAAGAAACTGCTTACCCCTTGCGAGACTGCTTCATCCTTTTTCTAGCACGTGGGTTTAATCTCCATCGTTCGTCTTCTCGAATTTATTTCATGTGACTTAATCTTGGTCATCTATCACACACAACCTCATCCGTTGATCTGACTGATCCTACAGTTCTTGTGCATTGCTACGTTCTTTTGGTTCTTGCTGTGTAATCGCCATTCGACTTTCTTTCTGTGTATTTGTCTTTGCCTTATGATTTTCACTGGTTCTGATCTCGATCTCTGCGCGTGCCTTTATGCTTCTGTCATAATTCCTTAGGTTTTAGAAGACCTTGCAGTTGTTCTTTCGTTGCAACATTAAAGGATTTCTCCACTACTGTCTATGTGCAAACCAAGTAACACACTCCTCTATGAACCTCTTCTTTGGTTCTGCAGACCTGTAGCCTATGTTACATAAAATTTACTCAAGTCACACACAATCTATAACTCAATTACACAGTACACATCATACAAACTCAGAATCGAGTTATCTGTATTAATAAATAAACATTTACACAGGAATTTCTTCCTTGGCCTGATTTTCAATATTAGTGGCCTTTACTTTCCTGCCCATAGGCTTAGAGTCAAACCTATCTAATCTCACTCTAACTAACCAACTCTATGCCTTTTAGGCTTACATTTATACAAAAGGCTATGTTTAACTAATTCTGGTTCAGATCCTTATTCTGCTGAACTAAATCCTGAATATCCTCTAAGTCCACTTTTAATTCCAGTTGTCCATAAGAATCATCTCTAGTTCCACGAATCATGACACCACTTCCTAGTCTAAGACTTACAATTGATTTCCAACTCTCTCATCATCACTCATTATCACTCACGTTCTCCTACATTCGAGAGATTTACAAATATCCTCACAATATCTAATTAATTCCTATTCTAATCACTCAAAACATTAATGATTACATTATAGGAATCCTACTTCCTTGAAAACAAAAGACCCCCTACGTTAACTAGAACATAATGAAATTGGTGAGCTGTATGCTCCTGCATCAGATTCCCAAGGTTAAAATAATCATGATCTCCTAATCATGTGCTTTCGTCCTTTGTCTTGTTGGATCCTATACTTTGTTCTGTAATTTGTCTTTCGTTGCTGTTGTTGTTGTTGTTCTCTAGGTTTCCACACTTTATGTTGCTTTGCTCCACTAGCTATGCTTTCACAGTCTGCTACTGTCTTTCTCTTTTCGTTGCTATTTGGCATTCTTACTGTTGCTTTCTTATAAGGCACCTTCATCATCAATATTATTATTCTTTCAATCTCTATGTCCAATTTATATTTTGACTCATAATTACTTTGCCATTTGTTGTTGTAGTCTGTCCATTCATCTTCAAACTATTGTTTGTTGTCTTCTCTTTGAAGTTGTTGGATTCTTACTGCCGCCCTTTCATCCTTACCATCTTGTTGCATTCCAAGCAACGTCTGTTCAATTTCTGCAAATTTACTTTCAAAAAGTAAATTTTCCTCCAATCTCCTTTGTACTTGATTCCTCTCAAATACATCACTATGATGTTCATCAATTTCAGCATATTCTCCTTTCTCTTCTTTGACAACCCTCAGTAATTGTCCTTCACTTCCTTGACTGATTCTGACAATCAGTTTAACTTCTCCAAGCATGGTATCTTCATGCTTTTCATCTTCCTCATCAACGTGTCTGGCCTGGAAACTTCTAGCCTTCTTCAGTTCTAAAACTGACTTTTCAACTTGAAACATGTCTGTCCTATCTTCATCAAATCCTATAATCATAAAACAATTATTAGAATTAAGAATATAAGGTCTCATTGCCTTTTCCTTCTTTGGAATCATCTCAGTATGTTGCTATGATCTCTCCTCTTTTATCAGCACATCAATATGTTGATTCTTCAAAGAACTTTGTAAAGAGTTTTCTAAAGGACTCTCAAAACTATCAGCAAGTCTCTCTTCCACACCATTTGCTTCAATGACATCTTTCTGCCCTTGTCCACTGTGGTGAACTCCTTCATTCTCATTCAGATCTGATTTTACAACTTGAACACTTACTCCTTGGTTTTCTAGCCTTTTCTCCAAAAGACTTAACTCATGCCCTAAATTTGCCATCTCACTTGGGATTTTTCCTAAAAGCTATGTACAATCCTCACTATCTTCTTCTTTGTCACAAGTATAATTTATTGGTGACACTACTTCTTCATTCATGATCAGAATAAAATTTTGACCCTCCATCTTTATGATAGTTTTATATGTCTGTCCATCACTCTTCCTTTGGCCATTTAAGAAAATAAATTTCTCTTTATCCTTACCAATAACAAATTCCTTATCATAAGATATATCTATCTCATCTCTACTGAAGATATTTCCTTCCTTAAGCAAGGAATTTATGAAATCCTTCTACTGTAATAACTCAACTTGAACTTCATTGGAAAGATAGTCATGATCATACTTTGCTTGGCAACTTTCAGCTTCACTCAAGACAGTTCCATAGGATGGTTTGTATTCTGCAATATCTACATTCACACAAAACTTGTCAGTTTTAAAACGACAAAACTTGATGATCTCACTTGATGATTCAATCACCAAGTCCTCCTGTTGTTCCAAGCCCTCTACATGACTCAGAAATATTTCGATGGTCATCTCTTCAATCTCTTGAAATCCTTCACTTGGTTTCTTGATATCCTTCCCTACTTCTTCATGCTTTTGGCCATCATCATGAGTCAAACTTCCTCTACTTTCAGTCCTTGCAATATGCTGAAAAAGTAAGTCACTTGTCCCAATTGTGTGTGGGTATTTACATGAGACTTATCTATCTCATCTTCTTTCAGAACAGAATTTAGATTCTTCTTGTCTTCTTCGTCCTTTACAACAATATCAGCAAATTGTCTTTCTTCACATGTTTCACTCGCAATCATACACAAATGATCAGATTCAAAAACATAAGACCTTGTGGTCTCATTTGATGCTTCAGTCATTATGTCTCCTTGTTGTCTTGAATTCTCACAATAATTCATAAGATCATCCATAGATCTTCAATCTTCATCTTCACCCAGAACTTCACCCTGTTTTGCTTCACAAATGGATACTTCCATTTCCAACTCAGCTTCTTTGAGATTTTCCACCAGCCACTTCACTTGCCTCTATTGTAGCCTTTTCTATAACTTAGACCACTTCACTAGATTTTTCCTAAAGACCCAACCTTGTCTTTGGTTTTCCTCTAGTAGCATACTTAGTACATTGAGTTTCTCTTTTAATTCTGCAATCTCCTTGTCACTCTCTTCTTGACTCATTCTCTTGCCATTTTCCTTGGCATCCTCCTTCTTCACTTTTCTTCTATTGCGGTCTTCCTCAGAACCTCTGTTATCTATGTTATGAATATTAGTAGTCATCTTCTTCTCTATTTTCATGAGTTCCTTACTCACCTACTATGAGCTACTTTAAAGCCTCTACAACAGCAAGTCCTCCCTGCTACCATTTACCTCACCAAGATTTCCTCTGTACTTGGTCTTTTGGCAAGCACTTGGTTCTCTATTCTCTCGAACCTCTTTGAGCACTTCTCTCTTCTCCTTCTAGGCTTCACCTCATCTGCACCTTTTAAGAATACAACTATCCTCTTGTATTTCAATCACAATGAAATACTATGTTATGACCACCTCTTCTTTCATTGAGAAATTATTACCAGCGTTCTTCATCCCTTAGCAATTCTAACCACATCCTCTGTGGAATTTCCTTTATGATCTTCTGTAAGCTGCAACAAAATCTCTATAGTAACAAGTCTCCTTATTGCTACACATGCCTCACTAAGCTTCTCTCCTCTGAGCTCAGTCTTTTAGCATATCTTTGGTTCTCTCCTTTGGAATCAATTGAGCACTCCTTGCTCTAGGTTGCTGCAATCTTCTCACCCTCAAGATTTTTGCATGATCTGGTTCTACCACTCACCTGCACTTTGAATGGATTGTTATCTGTTTCCTTTGCATATGAAAATTCTGCTTGCTAGATTTAAAATATTATCTCCTCTTGCATGCATACATACCTTCAAAACATAACTTTGTTCTAAGTTTTCTCAAAGAATTCTTACACACAGAATTTCCTTATTCGGCTTTGATGCCAAATGATGCCAACCTAAGCTGCATATACCCTAATGATGCAGCCTAATCCTCATATACCCATATTATGCAAATAAGATTGCATGTCACACCATGTGTGTGTCCCAGGAATTTCAAAGATTCCTTACTTACGAAAATTATCTTAGATCATAGGTTTAAGGCTCCTTAATTAATCTCTATGTGGAAGCATTTCATTTAACTATCCACAAGTTATAAATATGGGTTATTTTCACCTCCGAAGCTTATCAACCATACCTCGGTATTCATACTTTGGTTAAAACTCAAACTTAACCCATAAAACATTAACCCTGCTCATTTCTATTATAATTTCCATATAATAGAAATATTCATAACCCACACTTAAAACTTTACCTTTCCATCGTTCTCTGAACCTTTACATGAATATCGATACTCTCCTTAGCACATTCAATCTCCGTTGTCGATCTCATTCCTCGATTCGATGGTTGCTGCGTCAACTAACCCAGACGATCTCCACCGTTGATCAATCCACTTGTCCAATGATTATCCCGCAATCTCGCTTGAAATCGTGCGTGACTAGTATCAAGTCGAGAGCACGTGAGAAAAGTGGTTTTCTCTCTCCAGCAAATGCTACATGTCAGCCGCTAAGGCTAATCACATAGAATTCAGAAATACCATTTACCATATTTAGGGCATGTGAGAAACTAGTTACCTCTTGTGAGACCACTTCATCCTTTTTCTAGCATGTGGATTTAATCTTCACCGTTCGTCTTCTTGACTTAATTTCATGCGACTTAATCTTGGTCGTATATCGCACACAACCTCATCTGTTGATCTGACTGATCCAATGGTTCATGTGAATTGTTACGTTCTTTTGGTTCTTACTGTGTAATCGCCATTCGAATTTCTTTCTATGTATTTGTCTTCACCTTACGATCTTCACTAGTTCTGATGTCAATATCTACTCGTGCCTTTATGCTTCCATCATAATTCCTTAGTTTTTAGGAAACCTTGCAGTTGTTCCTTCGTTGCAATATTAAAGGATTTCTCCACTACTGTCTGTGCGCAACCACGTAACACACTCCTCTATGCACCTCTTCTTTGGTTCTGTAGACTTACAACCTAAGTTACGCAAAATTTACTCTAGTCACACACACAATCTATAACTCAATTACATAGTACACATCATACAAACTCATAATTGAGTTATTTATATTAGTAAACAAACATTTACACAGGAATTTCTTCCTTGGACTGATTTTCAATATCAGTGGCCTTTTCTTTCCTGCACGAAAGCTTACAATCAAACCTATCTAATCTCACTCTATCTAACTGACTCTATGAATTTTACACTTACATTTATACAAAAGGTTTTTTTTAACCAATTCTGGTTCAGATCCTTAATATGCTGAACTAAATCCTGAATATCCTCGAAGTGCACTTTTAACTCGAGTTATCCCTAAGAATCCTATATAGTTCCACGAATCATGACACCACTTCCTAGTCTAAGACTTACAATTGGTTTCCAACTCTCTCATCATCACTCATTATCACTCACATTCTCCTACATTCGAGAGATTTACAAATATCCTCAAAATGTATAATTAATTCCTATTCTAATCACTGAAAACATTAATGATTACATACATACGAATACAACTTCCTTGAAAACATAAGACCCCCTAAGTTAATTAGAACGTAATGAAATTACTGAGTTGTATGCTCCTGCATCACCAAGGAAGCCCAACAAATTGAAATATATTCAATTACTAACTTTCATAAAACCAACCTACCAACCTTGGATAGGATTCTATTGGAGCTGGCTTTGATTCATGTTTCAACCTTTTCCAAGAGCCACTTCTAGTTATATTTCATGTAGCAATTATGCTTTAAGACTATATCCAAGTATTTTACTATTTTTTTAATATCATAAATAACCGAGGAGAAAATAACCTTCAGGGGATCTTTATCCCTCCTATTAAGACACCAACCTATGCTGTTGGATTTGGTATGATTTACAAGCATCATGATGTCAAATGAAATTTTTTCCAAGGTATATTTTAAGGAATTTCAATGTTCCAATGATAAATTAGAAAAATGGGAATGTTGTCGACAAAGAGAAGATGAGCTAGAGAGCAATTTGGAGCAGATGACATTCCTTTGAAACTACCTATGAATCTCAAATTATATACAATCTTTCTTAGAGTCTATGGAACACAGAGAAAGATAAGCAAGGAAAGAGGGAATCCATGGCTTAGACTTCTTTCTCTATGGAAAAATGGTGAGGTGGCCTTGTTGATAAGAAGTCCAAAAGAAGGAGAGGTGATGCAACTCATAATCCAAGTGACAAATGCATGATGAAATTGAGATGTATGAGAAGTAGTATGATATAGAGCCATCTAAGTCATCAAAATATTATGATATGTCCATCTAATATGGAATAATTTTTTTCATTTTTTTGTTAATGGAGTGTAGGACTTCTTGGGTTAGTCCAATCACCTCATGGATTTGTCTACCTTCTAGAAAACTGAATTGTTCTTGGGCGATGTTGTTTGAGAAGACCTCTTTGAAGAAAAGGAGCATTTCCTTGGAAATAATTTTGTAAAAAGAGTTGTTGAGGGAGATTGGTTTGAATAGATTGAAGGAATCAACCTTGTATGATTTGGGGATCAATGCTATGAAGGTTGAGTTGAAAGGAGCGAGAATACATCCTCCCTTAAGAAATATATAACATTCTAGATATAATTCAATGGGAAGACCATCTAGACATGGAATCTCACTTTTGGAAATTGTGCAAGACCTTTCCATGTTCCACCTTAATGAATTTAACCTCCAAAAACTCATTATCTTCTTCGGTGAAATATCTGGGAAAGAGCCTACATATATCTAAGATCTTTCCTATGGTTTCTTTGTTATCTTATAAGAAGATTTCTTTAAATTATTGCAACCCCATGCACAACTCTATTGAAAAGATGTGATCATTGATCCATTGGTTTTTTTAATTCCCCAGATGGTTTTGATAGACTTCCAATGATTGGAAATTAGATGGAAATATTTTTCATTTTCATCCCTAAATTGTAACCAAAGTGTCCTACTTTTCATTCTCTATTTTTTTTCCCTATTATGGAGAAATTTCCTCCTTTTTTCCTCTAGTAATTCGATGTAGGTTCTATGGTATTTGGATATCTCCCTTGAAGAGATTAATTCAATAGAATATTTTTACTTAGACACGATATCATCCAAGGTTTTGGATTCCTCAATCCTTGAAAGTTTTTCCCACCTTGATATGGTGGTCTTGGTTCTCTTAATATTTTCCTGAAACTGTATAGGAGGAGATTCAGATAGAGTTGGGGAGAAAGGGCTCCATTGAAGTTTCATGGCTTCATGAAGAGAGGGATCATCAAGCAATGAAGGATTTTATTTGAAAGGGCTAGTAGGTTTGGATGGAAAGGATTCCAATTATAGAATCATGGAGAGGTGATATGAGTCCCCTCCAATAGTGACCCACTACGTAAAATTGAGTTTTTTTAATCTAGAAGAGTTTCAAAGATGAGAAACAAAACTAAATGTTTTGAAACAAGGGAAAAATTAGTTCTTTTGTTAGGATAGTTTGGTTGGATCTTAACCAAATAATGTCACATGGGCCTATGGATTCAAAGAGGGTTGTTGATCTGAAATTTATCTAAGATAAACAATTAAGGTATTACAGACTCATGTGCATGGATGTGCCTATGTTACTTTATGAAATAGATCAATAATATTATGAAATACACAGACACTGAAGCGGTTAGAGAAAACACAACAGGAAAAACATATAAACACAAAAAGTTTAATAAGAAGTTCACCCAATACTCTTGGGCTATGTCTCCCGGTCCAGCCTTCATTGGTTACAACAGTGAGCTCAATTTGAGCCTCACTCAACAGATATATATCAGCAAGGCTGTACTTGGATTCCCCAGGTCTCTGGAGTACACAGACTCTCTTTATTGATTCTCAACCTCCTATGGGTCACGATGGTATGAGTCCAATCTGAGACTCAATACATGACAAGTATTTACAAAGGAGTTTGCTTGAACCTCTCAAGCCTTCTCTAGAGTACATAGACTCTCTGCTCTCTTTTTCTCTGTCTCGATACTACCTTTTACCTTTGCAGGTTAGCTCGATTTCTTCTTTTTGTTCTCTACTCTCAGCTTTCAGCCTCTAGCTTACTTGCTCACTGTCACCTTCTTTCTTTGTCAGCTCGTGGATTTAAAGCCAATCTTCTTTCCGACTATTCGTTTTCGCTTCTCAACTTTCTGGTTCCCCTGTCTCTATCCGTTTGAGTTCCTCTGTTTTGCATCATCATCACTGTATAACGCCTCACAGGGAGGTAGCCACCTATTTCATAATGAAATGAGTGTTAGTTCTCTTGGATGTTTTCTAATGACTGTTTTTACCATTAACTCTAAGAATGCCTGCGAACACGATCTTTTGCCAACGCATTGTCCACGTTGGACTTCAAATCTTATACAACTCTGCTTGTTTACCCCGTTGAATCCAGTCATCCATCGGATTGTGTCTCTGTCGTCGATCTGGAGCCTCTAGATCCTACAGTCATTGTTCATATCAGGTGGGTAAGTAACATGATGTTTACCCGTCTGATGTGAGCGGTTTTCTCTCTCTTTCGCTGGACGCATGTCACTCGCTGTGTGGCATCGGGCGGGACTTGGTTGAAACCACTTACCGCCTCAAAGCCCTTCCGATATCCTATTGGTTTTGTGGGACCCCGCCTTTGACGGAATTGCCATGATATCCATTATGTTTTATAACTTTTTGGGTCTGGGTCGCTCGAGGCTTTTCCTTCTCTGAGGGGTTTTCCCGGCAATATGCGATTAGCAACTTGTCGCTAATCGCATATCAGAAACCACCCCTGTTTCTCAAAAATACCTCCCGTTTTTCCAATTCATGACAGTGCATGTTACCATGGGCCAATGGTCTGTGCGCTTGACTGAGGTCCTCGTTGCTCTTTGTTGTTCACAAATTACAATTGTTTCAAGGATATTTCTGATAAGCTCGTTCTTTATAAGACTTTGAAACTTTGGCATGAATTTTACAGAGTTTATGAAAACTTAGAGAGTGTTTTAGGATCCAATTCGGATCACGACCTTCCCACTGAAAAAGCTTTTGGACCACCAAAAGTTGGTTTTTAAGCATCAATCAAGTGAGGGTATAGATTCCTCACTTGCCCAATTTCTATCCATTTTTCACTGCTTGGTTTTGAACCTTTGAGCCCAATCCTAAGGTACTCAACATCCCCTTTGCGTGTGGTTCTCACCTTCCTGTCCAAAACTGTATCTTCCTGTAGTTCATTGAGATATTCAGGCAACAGATCATTAATAGAAGCCAATTGACTCTGCTCTTCAGGATCTTCAATCAATGAAGGTTCAAATAGTCTCAAGCTATCTGCATTGACAACTGAGTAGATGTGCATGTAGGCTGGTAAATCAAGGCGAAAAGCATTCTCACTGATTTTCTCAAGTATATTGAAAGGTCCATACCTTATTGGCTTCAGCTTCTTACCTTCACCTTGCATTCTATCTTTACTGATATACAGCTAGACTTAATCACCAACTTGGAAACTATGCTCAGTCCGATGCTTATCATGCCTTGCCTTGTGCTTGGCTTGGCTCTTTTCCAGCTATTCCTGTATTTCCTAGTGAATCTCTTGGATTTGTTCAATGAACTTGGTTTTCTTGTCCACATCACCGTGACCATCAACCACTATGTCTTTCCCAAAGGAAAAATCCAAGGGAGACCTTGGTATGAAACCAAAACAGGTCTCAAAAGGAGATCTCTATGTAGAAGAATGTTTAGCACGGTTGTATGCATGCTCTTCATCCCAAATCTTGGGATGCTTGCTACAATAGCCTCTGATCAACTGGATCACTATCCTATTGACCACCTCTGTTTGGCCGTCTGTTTGTGGATGAAAGGTTGTGCTCTTCTTTAGTCTAGTGTCCATCAATTCCCATAGACTCGACCAAAATTTCCCAAAAAATCGGGTATCTCGATCGGTTACAATGGAAGTGTGTAATCCAAAATGAACCCATACATGCTGAAAGAACAACTTTGTTGTTTGTTTAGATGTAATCTTTTTGTTACAAGGTATTAAAATACACATTTTGTTGAACCTATCCACAATAACATATAAATAGTCATGACTTTTCTAGATTTAGGCAGTGCCCCAACAAAGTCCATGGAAATACTTTCCCAAGGATGAGAAGGAAATGGTAATGGAGTGTACAAGCTTACTTTTCTGTTGTTGGGCTTGCTTTTAGCACACATAGTACACCCTCTTACATATCTAGAAACTGTCTCATGCATTTTTGGCCAATAAAAAAATCTTTGCAGCTGTGCAGCTGTTTTACTTACACCAAAGTGACTTCATATTATAGAAGTGTGTGCTTCTCGAATTATCTTTACTCTTTCAGTTTGAGGAATGCATAAATTTCCCAAATGATACAAGAGTTGTTCCTTAACATGATAATCAAATTCTTCTACTTGTTTGCCATGACTTAAAGTTGTGTATACATATTTAAAATCTATATCTTGAGCATATTGTTCAATGTAGCTTTCATGCAATACTGAATTATGCTTTAGTAGATGCATTTTTGATTGGTCTGGACAACATATCTGCAACTTTATTGTGTATGCCCTTTTTAAATCTGATGACAAGATGAAACTGTTGTTTCCACATTTTCACACTCTATACTAATAATTAAATGTCTCAGAATGATAACATATGGGTTTACGGTGCTACATCAACACTGCTCCCATGGCATAGTCACTGACATCTGTTTCAATCTCAAAGAGTCTTTGAAGACTGGGAAGTGCTAGTACTTGTGTTGTACTAATATTTTCTTTTAAGGTGTCAAAGGATTTCTTTTGTTTTCCTCCCCACTAAAACACCTTGTTCAATCCTGTTAAAGCATGTAAGGGAGCTACAATCAAGGAAAAGTTAGCAATAAACTTTCTCCAATACTGTGCTGCTCCTAAGGAGCTTCCAACTTCTGTAGCAGATTTGGGTTTAGGCCAGTTTACAATGACTGCAACCTTAGAGGGATCTATCTTCGATTCACCACCCCCTACAATATGACCCAAATAATTCGAAGATGTTTTGCCAAATTCACCTTTGAATAGCTTAACGCAAAGATTTTCTCTTTTCAAAACATCTAGAGTCTGCTTTACATGCTTCAAATGTTCTTCCCATGTTTTACTAAATATAAGAATGTCATCTAAATATACAATGAAAAAATCACCAATAAAATGCCTGATTACATCATTCATTATTCTCATGAAAGTAGCAGGAGCATTAGTTAAGCCAAAAGGCGTAACCAACCACTCATAAAATCCCTGCTTTGTTTTGAAAGTAGTCTTCCATGCATCTTGCTCTGCAACTCTGACATGATGGTAGCCACTATGCAAATCCAACTTGGAAAAGTAAACAACTTCTTTCAACTGATCTAATAGATCATCTATGCGAGGAAGGGGATAATGATTTTTGGTCGTTATGTTATTCAGTGCTTGGTAATCAATGCACATTCTCCATGAGCCATCTTTCTTTCTCACCAAGACAATTAGAGACCCACAAGGCGATGTGCTAGGTCTTATGAACCCTTTCTCGAGCAGATCCTATACCTGCTTCTTGATTTCTACATTCTCTAAAGTGGACAATCTATACATTCTGATGTTAGGCAATGGAGCATCTTGCTGCAAATCAATATCATGTACTATTTCCTTTTTGGGTGGAAGACCTTTAGGTTCTTGAAATAGTATATCATATTCTGAAACAAATTTTTCTAAATTAGCTTGCTGTTTAGCATTACATCCCTCAAATATACTGGTTTTATCAGGTTTCTTTTCCTTTACAACCACCAATAAAAATTGTTTGCATGAATTTACAATTCTTTTCATCTTCCCTGAGTTTATGAGAGTATAATTATTCTTGAGTTTATGAGCTCTTACAGTATATTCAATTACATATTTAACGAGTTGATACTTGTTTTCAACTCTATAGAAAATGGCTTTTCTATCATACAAGTAAGGAATTCCTAAAACAATTCCACATATATCCAAGGGAACAATATCTAAATCAACCTCATCTACAAATGCTGACATAAAAGAAAACCTAAGTTTACATTGTCTAGTCACTTGTAGCTTTTCTTTATCACATAACCAACCTAATGGATATGGCTTTTTGTGAGGTGTGGTTAGTAATCCCAGTTTCTTTACTGCTTCAGAAATTAAGTTTATTTGTGAGCCACTATCAAAAAAAGTATCAATCTTTTGATGCTTGGAAATAACTCTAATATGAAAAATCTCGTGTCTTTCCTCTCATTTTCTTCGTTATCAGTAGATTGTGTAGAATTAGTAGTAGATGTTTTAGAATTTTTACCTTTTATACCTGTGGTTGCGATGTTGTTTCATCCCCTGAGTCTAACCCCAAATCCTTCTGAATAGCTGCAACAGTCTTCTTCTTTTTTCCATCGTACTTCTTGCGTTTCAGCTCTGGATGCAGAATCCAGCAGTGTTCATCATCATGCCCATCCTTCTTGCAATGAGTGCATGAAGGTTTGGTCTTTTGTACAACATTTCCCTTCCTCTCTTTCCGTTTTTGTTTTCTCTTTTCCTTGTTCTTGTTTGCAATGGGTTTTGATGATCGCCAAACTTCTGGGTTCACATTCTTGCCTCTAGCCTCTAGATGTGTAGCCTGAACAGATACCTCATCTATGCTAGTGGGATTAAACATGAGAATGGTATATATTAAATAACTATGTAGACCACCTATATACTTTAGTAAAGTTTCAAGTGAGTCCAAAGAAATGCCTAGAATCAAAGCTCTTTTCCTAAATTCTTGGGTGTAACTTTGTACACTTTTCCCTTTCAATTGGCGAAGAGTTTTCCAACTCATCATAGCTTGCTACATATAAGATAGTGGATAGAATTGTTTTTTAATTGGAAAAGCAAATTCATTCCAGGTATAAATAATTTTACCATGTTTCTTCAAATCAGCTTGTGTCTTGCCTTCCCACCATACCAGGGCGGTGCCTCCAAGGCATAGGCTAGCCAAATGTATCTTTCTCCTTTCTGAATCAATGTTCTACACTCTGCAATATACACCAATTTGTCTAATCCAGTTATCTAGCTTTTCTACATTCAATTCTCCATTATAAACTGGCAAATCAAACTTCACATCTAGTTTAATCAAAGAATATTTCTTCTTTTTCTTTTCAGGGCTTTCTTTATGTGAAGAAGATGATGATGAAGGTGAGGATGGGGGAGATGGTGGAGAGGGATTCTCTTCTTTTCCTTTGCCTTCTGGGTGGGCAACTAGAAGAGGTTCTTCTACTCCTTTATCTTGTTTGGAGGTTGATGACTCTTCACCTCTACCTTTCTTAAATTCTCTATACATTTCTTCTACCATGGCTCTCATGGTCATGAAACTGTCCATGAATAGGGAGTCTGATTCCAAGGGATTTTCTTCTGACATTTTCCTCTTATTATAGACTCTTCCAATTTCTGGGTTAGCTTCGACCAACTCTCCTTCTCCTAATTTAAGCTTTGATCTAGTTATCATTCAACAAAAGAATCCAGCACAAGCTTGTCTAACCTTAGTAACCTAGAGCTCTGATACCACTTGATCTGAAATTGATCTAAGACAAACAATTAAGGTATTAAAGACTCATGTGCATGGATGTTACTTTATGTAACGGATCGATAAGATTGCGAAATACATAGACACTGAAGCAATTAGAGAAAACAAAATAGTCAAAACATATAAACACAACAAGTTTAATAAGGAGTTAGCCCAATACTCTTGGGCTATGTCTCTCGGTCTAGCCTTCAGTGGTGACCTCTTGATTATGTTTTCAAAAGCAGAGTTTTTACAACAGTGAGCTCAATTTGAGCCTCACTCAATAGATATATATCAGCAAGACTGTACTTAGATTCCCCAAGTCTCTGGAGTACATAGACTCTCTTTACTGATTCTCAACCTCCTATGGGTCACAATGGTATGAGTCCAATCTGAGAATCAATACATGATAGGTATTTACAGAGGAGTTTTCTTGAACCTCTCAAGCCTTCTCTGAAGTACACAGCCTCTCTACTCTCTTTGTCTCTCTCTTGATACTGCCTTTTGCCTCTGTAGGTCAGCTCAATTTCTTCTTTCTGTTCTCTGCTCTCAGCTTTCTGCTTCTAGCTTACTTGCTAATTACCCCCTTCTTTCTTTGTCAGCTCATGGCTTTAAAGCCAATCTTCTTTCTGAATGTTCATTTTCGCTTCCCGGCTTTCTGGTTCCCTTGCCTCTGTCCATTTGAATTCCTCTGTTCTGTGTCATCATCACTGTATAATGCCTCATAGGGAGGTGGCCACCTGTTTCATAACGAACTGAGTGTCAGTTCTCTTGGACGTTTTCGAACGACTATTTTTACCGTTAACTCTAAGAATGCCTGCGAACATGATCTTTTGCCAACGCATCATCCACGTCAGACTTCAAATCTTATACAACTCTGCCTATTTACCCCATCGAATTCGGTCATCCATCGGATTGCGTCTCCACCATCGATCTGGAGCCTCCAGATCCTATGGTCATTGTTCATATTAGGTGGGTAAGTAACACGACGTTTACCCATCCAATGTGAGTGGTTTTCTCTCTCTTCCGCCGGATGCGTGTCACTCGTTGTGTGGCATCGGGCGGGACTTGGTTGAAACCACTTACCACCTTGAAGCCCTTCCAATATCCTGCCAGTTTTGTGGGACCCCGCCTCTGACGGAATCGATGCGATATCTATTATGTTTTATAACTTTTTGGGTCTGGGTCACTTGGGGCTTTTCCTTCTCTAAGGGGTTTGCTCAACGATATGCGATTAGCGACTTGTTAGAAACCACCCCCGTTTCTCAAAAAGACCTCCCGTTTTGCCAATTCATGATAGTGCGTGTTACCATGGGACAACAGTCTGCGCGCTTGACCAAGAGTCCTCGTTGCTCCGCGATGTTCACAAATTGCAAATGTTTTGAGGATACTTATGATAAGCTCGTTCTTTATAAGACTTTGAAACTTTTGCATGATTTTTACAGAGTTCATGAAAACTTAGAAAGTGTTTTAGGGTCCAATTCGGATTAGTGGTAATTATGCAACTTCCCTTGTGGTTGTATGAACTGAAAAGTTTGGTGGTCTGTGTGGATCACAGTTTCCTTCCATAGAATGTAATTCTTCCATTGACAACAGGTTTCCACAATGGAATACATTTCTTTGTCGTAAGTGGGATACTTTTAGACTGTGTTTGAAAGTGTCTCACTGTGGTGAGCCACTGGATGCCCATGTTGGGTAAAAACCACACCAATAGCATAGTCAGAGGTGCCTGTCTCATTCTCGAATGGTTGTTACAGGTCCGGTAATGTGAGCACTGCTGTAGAGAAGAGGTGATGGTTCAACTTAGAAAACTCTTGTTCTTGGGTTTCATATAAAAAAAAAAAAAAATCTTTCGCTCCGCCCTTGGTGACTTGACTTCAGTTCCAAGTGATATGAGAGAACCCGAACACGAACATGCAGTAGAAATTGGCAAGGACCAAAAATATGCAAAGATCTACTAGAGTGGTTGGGGCTGACCAATCTCAAATGACTTGTATCTTGGATGGGTCCACATGTACACCCTGATCATCGATGATGTACCCCAGATATTGAACTTGGTTCAGGCCAAAATTTCATTCCTCCAAGTTTGCAAACAACTTGTGATATTGCAGGGTTTGAAGGACCTATCAAATATGGTGGAGGTGCTCCTACCAACTTTGGCTGAAGATCAAGATATCAACTAAATACACCATGACGAATGCATTGGTGAAGGGTCACAAAATCTCGTCCATCAGTCTCATGAAGGTTGCAGGTGCATTCATCAATCCGAATGGCATGACCAACTATTTAAAAATGCCTTCCTTGGATTTAAAGGCAATCTTCCACACACCGGAGGGTTTGATAAGCACCTGGTGATAACATGAATTCAAGTCAATCTTGCTTAAATATTTGGCCTCCTTGAGTTGGTCTAAAAGGTCATCAATCCGCGGGATTGGGTACCTATTTTGGACAATGATCTTGTTTAGCACACAATAGTCAATGCCGAGTCTCCAAGTCCCATCCTTCTTTTGTACCAATATAATTGGGCTCCCACAGGGTGATGAGATTTTTGTGATATGCCATTTCTACAATAGCTCCTAAATCTTCCTTTTGATCTCATCTTTCTCCAGAACAAAGTGTTAATAGATTGGTCCATTCAGCACCAACGCACCTAGAGTCAGATCGATGGAGTGTTTAGCTTGACAGTGCTGAGGTACCCTTATAGGTGAGGCGAAAATATCCCTGTACTCCTCCATGACCTTGTCCATCTATTGTTTCTATGCAGAGGAGCCCTGCATGGAAGCCATGGCTACAACCTTCTTCTTTCCCTGAGGGAAAATCATAAGGAAACACGATTTCTTGGTTTGGGAAATGATCTTACTCCATTGCTTTGCAGTGATCGAAGAGATGGAGGTAGGTGATGCTACCTCCAGTATCCTCTACAATTTATTGGCCAAAGTAATAATCACATAGAGAGGTCTAGACTAATATACATGATGTCACTTCCACAAGTATGGTTTTCCTAACAATACATCACAAACTTCAAGAGGAGCAACATCACATAGTACCTCATTCATGAAGGGCTTGATGCTATAGGGAAGGTGACACTATTGGCCGAAGCAGAGATCTCGTCCTTGGTGAAGCCACCCAATGGTGTACGATTGTGGATGTGTTGTAGTAGTCTTTAGGCCCAACTTCTTCATGACCTCAGATGAAATGAGGTTCTTTTGGCTCCCAGTGTCAACAATGAACTGCAACAGAGAACCCTTCACCCACATTTATGAGTGGAATATATGTTCCCCCTCTTCTAGATCTTCAGGCTCAATCTTCTGGATCATGGTGGTGGCCATGATGGCACTGGGCTCTGCATCAATGATCTTCTTCCCTTTTTCATTCTTGTTATCAGGTTTTGATTTAGAGTCAGAACATGCATCTGATTCAGAGGCCTTCATCTCAACCACCAGTGACTGCTTGACTCGACACTCACTTGTGTTGTGAGTGGAGCTCTTATGAAACTCACATAATTTTCCCTCGTCCTTGTTTGTCTTTGTGGTATTGTTCTTTTCTTGTGGTTTCAGCGGGTTGTCCTGGGTAGCCCCGCCTTGGCTCTGTCCTTTCCCTGTGGTTTGGGGGTGCCTTTACCTTGCGTTGGATTCGCAAATCCAAAGTCACGCTTATTCTTTTTAAACATATGCTCAATCTTGAAAGTGTATCTATATGCCATGCTGAGCGAGGAAATATCCAAGAACTCCGTCTCATCCTGTATGTACTTGTGTAGATAGTTGTGGTACTCGAGTACCAAATTCCGCTTGGTATCAATCATACCTAGCTTTGTGCGAAGGATATAGAAATTATTTGTGAAATCTGACACATCTTGGTCCCTTCCCTGTCGTAGCTTGGTCCACTTATGTATTTATCTTCATAAGTCCAGATAGGGTAACATTTTCCCTTGATGGAATCTCAGAATGAATCATAAGTGGGTGTGGCTGAAAACAACAAGGGTTCCCTCTCACCGTTTTGTTCATAGTAGGTTTCCCACTAGTCCTTGACATGTGGGGCATATTTGGGAAGTGAAAAAGTAATATTTTCCCAGTTGGAAAGGTCATGAACTGAAAAATATCCTTGCAACAGATTTAACCATTTATCTATGATGTCTTCATCTATCAAGCCCTCAAATATGGGAATATAAAAATTAAATTTTACCTTAAAAGGAGTGGCACCTCTAGAGTGGCTTATGGATGAAGATGTGCCACCTGTGGGTAGCCGTTGAAGGATCTCGAAAAATTTATCCATCGTCATGTTATTTTGTCACTCAAGGAGTTCCTCAAGCAACAGTTTGAAAGGATCTCCTACCCCCTCGTATTTCTTTTCTTCTGCCATGGTAGGTCATCGAGGTTTGCGAGGCTGATCTTGCAGCAGTTCAACCAGTTCGAGCCCCAAGTCTTTATACCCTAACCTTGTTAGGGACATGCACAGAAAAATAGAGAAAGAGAAGACTGCTCTGATACCACTAATCCAAACTTAAACAGGAACACAACAAATTATAGATATAATCATAAATACAAAGATGTAGTAGAAAAACACTTCATTTCATTAGTAAAAAAATACTAAACTATGCTTACAAACCACTACAATAAAAAAGGTCATTGGTGAGGGTCATGCTTGTGACTGACCTTTAAGTTCTGTCACCATTGTCGCATATGATGACGGTCTTTAAAAAAGCGTTGTTGTAAGTGTATATAGTGATGGTCCTTTAAGGTTTGTCACCAAAGACATTTTCACTGACACTTTTGGTGAGGGTAATTAAAATCCCGTCACTAATTCTCTCTTTGGTGACACTTTTGGTGAGGGTCGCTAAAGGCCCATCACTAATTCTCTCTTTGGTGACACTTCTAGTGAAGATCTTTTATTGGCCATCACCAATGATCTTTTTGGTTACCTTTGGTGATGGTCAATAAATGTTTGTCATCATTGATCATTCCAATGAGTTTTTTATGAAGCTTCATGCTTGTGACAAACCTTTAAGGTCCATCACCAATGTCGCATATGGTGACGGTATTTAAAAAATCGTTGTTGTAAGTGTATAAAGTGATGGTCCTTTAAGGTTTGTAACCAAATCCATTTTCAATGAAACTTTTGGTGAGGGTCGTTAAAGGCCCATCACTAATTCACTCTTTGGTGACACTTTTGGTGAGGGTCATTAAAGGCCCATCTCTAATTCTCTCTTTGGTGACACTTTTGGTGATGGTCATTGAAGGACCATCACTAATTCTCTCTTTGGTAACACTTCTAGTGATGATCTTTTATTGAACCTCACCAATTCTCTATTTGGTTACTTTTGGTGACGGTGAAAAAATGTTCGTCATCATTGATCATTTCAATGAGTTTTTGATGGCACAATGTACCTGTTACTATCTTTCTTGTCAAAAGATAACGATTTAAGACCATTGTTGTGGAGTATTTTTCATTATGTGTCCAAGGTCATAGTGGTTATAATATTTAGTTAATTTGTTAAGAAGTAATTAGTGTGTATCATTTCCCTCAAGTCATAAGAATATAGTTTTCCTATGAGTCAAAACATGATTAATCTCTATTAGGTTGATTATCTAGCAAATTTCATTTAAATAAAGTTCCACTAGTGTGTGTAGGAACTATATTATTTAATACATAATTAAGATTTTTCAATTCTATTAATGAGAGAGACCTAGCACTCCTCAACACTCATGGCACACCTTAACATGCTTTGGAATAGTACACTAACATTCTCTGTCACCTCGCATGTCTTGGAACATCTTTGTACCTCGAACATATTTGTACCTAGAACATCTTTCCATGAGTAGGATGCGCAAGCACATGTTGGAATTCCCTAGCATAGCATAGAACTCCCCTATCATGTGTTGGCATGCCCTGTAGTCCCTAGCATGCCCTGGAACACCTTGGCATAATATTGCATTGAAAAACATTAGCACTTGGCACACATTGGCACTTGGCATGTATTGGAACATATTATTAGTGTCCCTAGCATGCCCCTTTTGAAAAATATAAAGTCCTGACTTATTAACCCTCTTATGTGTTCATTTCCTTGCATTTTATCTTGTTTATTACTTTTGTTGCCTTGAAACTTCTAGACTCATATTGGGATACTCTGGTACCATGGACATCCTAGCATGTATTAGCACTTGACATGCCTTGGCACTATTTGGCACATTTTAGCACACCCCAGAACTACCTATCACACTCTAGCACTTCTTGACATTACTTGATATTCCTTGGCATGCCTTACCCATGCTTAGCATAACTTGTCACTCCATCCCTCACATGATAGCTAGCACTCATTGACACTCCCTAACACACCCTTATATTCATTCACTTCCATGCATTTTGACCTAGTGCTCCCTTGTGTTTTCCTAGTACTCCCTAACACTCCTCAGTATGCATTGGCACTCTCTAGCACACTCGATATACTCAGCCACTTCATAGCATGCATCACACTCCCTGACGCACATTGGCACTTGGAAAGTCTTAGCATATCTGGCACACATCGAGATGACTTGGTATGCTTTGGCAAGGTTTAATATTAAAGTTATTTGAGATCAATTATCGGAAACTAGATGAGAAGAAACGGAGGAAGATTTGGCACTTAGAATGCATTGGCACTTGGCACCTATTGGCACGTAGTGTTGGTGTGCCTAGCATGCCCCTCATGGAAAAGGTAAATGGATGACTTATTAACCCTATTATGTGCTCATTTCCTTGTATTTTAACTTGTTCCTCCCTTTTGTTGCCTTGATAGCCCCTAGCATGCATTGTCACACCCTTGTACATCTTGGCATGCCTTAGCACTTGGCACATTTTATCTTGTTTGACATGTCTTCGTACTATCTGCCACATGTTAGCCTGCTCTAGAATCCCCTAACACACCTTGGCAGTCATGACCTCACAACTAGCATTACATTTTTCCATGACTTGGGAACCATACATTCACTAGAACACCTTGGAACTCTCTGGTTGTCATGCTCTCTGTTATCCTCCACAATGTCCCAGGCTGATGAGGAGATCGACGAAGGTAACCACAGACCAAGATTTTAGTTTGGTAGCTAGCTCTACAAAAATAGAGAGGGCTCTCTCTATGAAATCACAGCTAATAGATGATTGGAATGTAAATGATTTTAGGCTAGATAGCTAGGCTCAAGTGGGTTTTGTTGTTGGATAAGGGAGAAAAGCCAGGTAGCTAGGTAAGAGGATCAAAGGGTTACAACAACAAAGATATAAAAGAGAAAGGTAGCATTACTTCCGTGATGGATCTTAGGGTTTTTTAGTGTAGTGTAGTGATTAGAAGAAGTAAAAGGTCTTAATGAGCATGAAACATGAATTCATTAAGCAAGAAAGAAAGTAACACATAATGATTTTTCCATCAAAACATAGCTTTATGCAAATAATTTTGTTTATAAACTGTAAGGAAAACCATTGAAGAATTGATGAATGGAAAGAGAAGATGAATATCTTTCATATAAAGCTATAACAGAGAAAAAATAACATCACAAACTTACTTCACATGAATTCCTAGATAATAGTTGCAAACTGTGTCCTTTGATTTCCAGAAAATGTCGAAGTACAAGCTACAATAGTTCTCTCCTCTGAAATCCAACCCATTCTATAAATGAGAAACTGATACATAAAGACCAAAAAAAAATCTCCCCATTCTTAGGAGTTGAATCCATGACTCTAGGAACTGTTCCATGAGGTGTTCTTGTTGAAAAGTGTGCAACAAGAAATGCTTGTTGAGAGTGCAACAAGATGATGGAGCTTAGTGAAAAGAGTCGCCTTCACTAAGTGGGCCCGCAGGCTATTTTTGGCGCAAGTCTATTTTTAGACTATGTCTATTTTTAGACATATGGATCATGTCTATGGATGATTGATCAAGTTGGGAAAAATAGATGGACTTCTATTTTTGATGAAAGTGTGAGTGATCACAGTGTGAGTGATTACAGTGTGAGTGATCACAGTGTGAGTGATCAAAGTCAAAAATAGAAAAGTCAAATATTATTATCTCACAATAATATTTGGACTATAAACTTAATCTTATTCTCTTGGAGCACTTCAGTTTGAGCTACGGAAGTGGCACATGCAGTTGTCAGAAGGAAATTCGTTTTTCTTATGAGTCAGTTGAGTTGTTGCATGCATGACTTCAGTTAGAACTCAAGTGAGTTGAGTTTAGTGGACTGGAGGTACAGTTGATGGAGTTGTGTTCAGTTTAGCTTTGTTAAACTGGTTGTATTTAGTCTAACTGATCAATAGACTAAAGATGAGTTGGGTGAATTAGTTATTAATTAATTCACAAGTTATTAACTCATAATGCAACTATAGAATACATCAGTTAACTCAGTTGCATGTCAGTGCATGTTCAGTTCAGCAGGGACAGGTGTTAGAGGATCAGATTGCTATCAGTTGTGACTATAGCTGTGCATGATGATTTGCACAATCAAAGGATTGAGTATGCCAATGAGTTTGCTCACGTATCTTCATGATATTATAGCTGTTGCTCACGTCCAACATAGTGTGGGTGACTATTTTGCAGTGTAAAATCGAGTTTGGGAAGCAATTCTCATCAGTTCTCGAGCAGGTTTGAGCAGTGGAGGCAGGCAAGCAGCGGGAGAGATTTGGAGATCAAATCTGAGCTGTATTGTGTGTAACAGGTGGAGATACTTGTGAGAAGTATTATGCTTTGTATTGTTACATGATTCAATCAATATAATATACAGATAGTGTGGGGTTTTTAGCGAGATGCTTTCCCCGGGATACATACTGTGTTTATGAGTTTGATTGATGCTTCTATGTGTGCCTGTGGATGTTTCTGCTTCTGTAATTTGATGATCAACGTAGAGGAGATTATGTATTATACATGTTCCGCTTAAATTGTATGATCAGGATAATCTCTATTGAATATGTGTCATATTATTCAAAATTTCTACATGGTATCAGAGCTAGATAAATTGTAGAAAACGTTTCTACATGGTATCAGAGCTAGATGATTTGTAGAAAAAGTTTCTACATGGTATCAGAGCTGCTTGATTTGTAGAAGAGATTTTTACAGGATATCAAGCGAGGATTGATCATCAGATCTACTATTCAGTCACGAATTCTAGATCGGAAGCAGTTGAGTTTTGTGCTGGTGGAATTCGAATTTAATTCCAAAGCAAGAGATAAAACTCAGAAACATTCAGTTCGAGAATGGAGATAGTATGCCCCAGTATCTCACGAGGTTCACTCAGTGTCGAGATGAGCTGGGAAGTGTGGGGGTTACTGTTGATGATGAGGATGGTGAGTCTAGGACTCCTTGACCTTCCTAAGAGTTGGCATTCCTATCAGGACTCTGTCAATGGTCGGGAGAAATTGCCAGGATGGGAGAGACTTTGGTCGGATCTTGTGCAGGAGGAGATCAGGCGGAGCACCAGAGACGGTTCTTCATCCATGCAGGATGAGGAGAACTGTGCCTTAGCGAGTAAGGCGAGGAAGGGGAAGGGGAAGGTTTCTCTTTCCGAATCCAGTTCTTCCAATGATGGGAAGAAGGTTGACAAGGCGAAGGTGAGATGCTTTCGTTGTCATGAGTTGGGTCATTATGCTACTAATTGCCCAAAGAAGAAGTCCAAGAAGGGATCCGGGGAAGGATCTGAAGGTGAGGCAGCCTCACTTGCTTCACAGTTTGAGTTGGACTTCACACTCTTCGCATGCATGGTTTCATCCATGATGGGAAGTGGTTGGTTTCTTGACAGTGGAGCTTCTTTCCACATGACCGGTGACAAAAGTTTGTTCAGTACTTTGGAGGAGAAAGATCTCCAGATACTCATAGGGATGGGTAATGATGAGAAGTATAGTGTCTCAGGTGTAGGCACGGTTATTTTTCAGAGGGAGCATGGAGCTCGCCTTACCTTGACCGATGTCAAGTATGTACCAGGACTGAAGAGAAACTTGGTGTCGATCGCGATGTTGGAAGACAGAGGATATGATGTGGTCTTTACTAAGGGAAAGGTTTTCCTTAGACACATCATCACTAGACAGGTGAAGCAGATTGGTTCACGGGTCAAGAACCTGTATGCTCTTGAGGTTCAAGATGCATGCAAAGCCTTGAGCAGCAAGGCAACTGATGGAGACTTGGTGGTTGAGAGGGAGCGTATATTACCTCTCAACATGCAGAGCCAGAAGAAGTCTCAGACGATTGTGGAGGAGCCACGATTGGTGCAGCAGCTTCAGGAGGTTGTGGAGCAGCCACAACAAGGGAAGCTGAGAGGAGATCGAGTAGAGACATCTACTCATCCAGAGACCTCCAGTAGGGGGAAACTTCAAGCCAGGTGGGCTGAGGGATCGCATGCATCCATACCTCCAGGTAGGAGGTGGGGTGATGTGGATTGATTGTCCCAAGGAGGAGGGGCAAGATCCTTGAGGTACCCAACCTCTTGGATGAGACCTTGCTACGGGAGCCCCGATGTGTAGTAGCAGGAACTGACTGATTGGGTAGAGACAGATGCGGATGGAGCGGCAGAGAGAGCGACAGTGCAGGGAATCCCAGGACAGCGCATAGCTAGCAAGCTGTAGCAATGCGAGAGGCACAAGTGTTTTGCACAGTGTTAGGTGGCACAGAGAGGTGTGCAATGGTGCGAGATGCATGGAGATGTTGCAGTAGCGCAGATGTCAGAGAGGGAGCACTTGTCAGCAGCAGGTAGAGCTTCAGCATCAGAGGATGTTTCTATCCCAACAGGGAGGTCAGTTGGGAGGTGCAGTGCGGATGCAATGCTGGGAGATAGAACCAGAAGCAGCACGGATGCAGTCAGAGATCAAAGTGACAGAGGCTAGAGCAGTCAGATACTGAAGAGCACAGAGATGCAGAGTTTCAGTTGACAGAGGCAATAGCAGTCAGAGACTTTGATGACAGAGCAAGTGGACCGGCCAAATGTGTTGCATGGAGAACATTCCAGAGTTACAGGATCGGGTTTGAGAGGAAGCCTTTCTTGTTGAGAGGGAGTGTTGAAAAGTGTGCAACAAGAAATGCTTGTTGAGAGTGCAACAAGATGATGGAGCTTAGTGAAAAGAGTCGCCTTCACTAAGTGGGCCCGCAGGCTATTTTTGGCGCAAGTCTATTTTTAGACTATGTCTATTTTTAGACATATGGATCATGTCTATGGATGATTGATCAAGTTGGGAAAAATAGATGGACTTCTATTTTTGATGAAAGTGTGAGTGATCACAGTGTGAGTGATTACAGTGTGAGTGATCACAGTGTGATTGATCAAAGTCAAAAATAGAAAAGTCAAATATTATTATCTCACAATAATATTTGGACTATAAACTTAATCTTATTCTCTTGGAGCACTTCAGTTTGAGCTACGGAAGTGGCACATGCAGCTGTCAGAAGGAAATTCGTTTTTCTTATGAGTCAGTTGAGTTTTTTCATGCATGACTTCAGTTAGAACTCAAGTGAGTTGAGTTTAGTGGACTGGAGGTACAGTTGATGGAGTTGTGTTCAGTTTAGCTTTGTTAAACTGGTTGTATTTAGTCTAACTGATCAATAGACTAAAGATGAGTTGGGTGAATTAGTTATTAATTAATTCACAAGTTATTAACTCATAATGCAACTATAGAATACATCAGTTAACTCAGTTGCATGTCAGTGCATGTTCAGTTCAGCAGGGACAGGTGTTAGAGGATCAGATTGCTATCAGTTGTGACTATAGCTGTGCATGATGATTTGCACAATCAAGGGATTGAGTATGCCAATGAGTTTTCTCACGTATCTTCATGATATTATAGCTGTTGCTCACGTCCAACATAGTGTGGGTGACTATTTTGCAGTGTAAAATCGAGTTTGGGAAGCAATTCTCATCAGTTCTCGAGCAGGTTTGAGCAGTGGAGGCAGGCAAGCAGCGGGAGAGATTTGGAGATCAAATCTGAGCTGTATTGTGTGTAACAGGTGGAGATACTTGTGAGAAGTATTATGCTTTGTATTGTTACATGATTCAATCAATATAATATACAGATAGTGTGGGGTTTTTAGCGAGATGCTTTCCCCGGGATACATACTGTGTTTATGAGTTTGATTGATGCTTCTATGTGTGCCTGTGGATGTTTCTGCTTCTGTAATTTGATGATCAACGTAGAGGAGATTATGTATTATACATGTTCCGCTTAAATTGTATGATCAGGATAATCTCTGTTGAATATGTGTCATATTATTCAAAATTTCTACAGTTCTAACAAAACCCTAATTTCTAGGGAAGTTAAAACAACTTCTACAATTAACTTTGACTCCAACCTCTCTCATAAATGAGGTAAAATTTACATCAAAACAAATTACGAAGACTAACCACCCATTATTTACATTTAATTTTACCCCTCACATTCATTGACTTTACCCTTTTGACTTTTACCAAAGTCAAACTAGGAACTATAAAAAATTACACAGTGAACATGTTACAAAAATCTTAGGAATTTTCGGGTGTGTGCGAGCTGTTGGAGGCCACTTTTGAGTGCCTTTCTAAAGTCCAAATATAGATCTTAAGTATTTTATGTAAATATGGGAGAGTGTATATGTCTTTAGAGTATTTTATCACTCAAAATGACCCATTTTGGGATGATATATGGCCATTCTCCCAAGGTGTCTCGAGGTGCATAACGAAATGGAAAAAGAGGGGCAAAAAGGTGATTTTTGGCCTCTTTTTTGCAAATTTCTAAAAACCTGAGCCCCAAACCAGGAAGGTGGGAAAATGAGTTTTGAGAGGGGGTCATAATCTTTCCAAAAATTTTGATTTTACATCATTTGGAGCCCTAAGGAAGAAGTGCAGCGTGAGCTCACTGCGCTCCTAGATAGAAAATTGCCAAAAAATTGCAAGTTTGCACGAGTCTGCACCAAAACACAAAATTTTCTCCAAATCCTCCCAAAATTTGTCTAGAGATGCCTGATGAGGTATGTTATGCAATCATGGATGCATAAGAAAGCAAATATAACTTCCCTTCTCTTGGATGATTAGGGTTTCCTTGAGTTTTTCCTTCAACTGTTTGATTTTGACCTTGGAAACCTGATTCCTTGTGTAATATTGGATGGGAATTTTCTTTTGAAAATTTTTATCCATGTTGGCCTTGTTAAGGAGCTTCTCAAAGTGGAAATTGAATTTTCCAAGCCAAAACTCCCTATCCTCATTTATTTCCAGGGCAATCCTCCCTTCAAAGGTCAGTTCTTCCATTGGTGGCTTTTTTCTCTTTCCCTCTGAAGTGCCTTCCTAATACCCATTGTCCTTGGTCTCTTCCTTACCACATGTACTTCATGCTTCTCAGTGTCCCCATGGCCCACCACTATCTTGCCTTTCATCTTTTTTTTCTTGGCTTTGAATTGCTTTGTCTCCATTAATAGTTGTTTTGCCTTAAGTTGACTGTTTTCTTGCTCAAGGAATGAAATGATGAATTTGGCGCTTTCCAAATTGTCCTTGAGCTCCATGATATGAGCATCCTTCTCTTTGATGACTTATTTCAAGGTTTGACGCTCATCATGTGCCCCCAAGTCAACTAGGTCAAATTCATTCTCAATGGGCTCCTCATCATGCAAAGAAGCCTCATCATGTGATGGTGATCCATGTTCTGCTGATGTAGTAGGATTGGCCCCTTCCTCAATTTGACGAGCAAACACAAAGCTTCTACCTCTATGATATGTCTTGGTCACCTCAAGCCTAGCTACATTGGAAACCTCATCATGTTTTCTTGATGACCCCACCTCCATGGGTTGTACTGACATGGTTTGGTGCTGGCTTGGTGAAGTGGTTATATGTGTTTTCAAGGCTGCCTCAATGAAGGTGTCCCATGTCATGTTATTCTCTTTCAACTGATGGAGTACTATAACCTTTATCAAGCTATGGTGAAAGAGGTTGGGATAATGCACTTTTCCTTTCAATTGCACCCTTTCAGAAATTTTGGTTAGGCTCCTATACAAGTAGCTAGACAAATTTAGAGACTTGGCAGCTGTAAAGTGCATGAGCAGTCTTATGTGGTATTGATATAGCCTAGAAAATCTTCCCTCACATGTGAAGGACTTCATGATAGCCTTCATCAATGGTGCATATCTCTCCAACAAGTATCTAAATGGGAAAACATGTGAGTGAGCTCCTTTGTATTGTGATTTCAAGTAGGGTTTGTACTCTTCTAGGTCTAGGTTCATGCCTTTGAACCAGTTTTTCACCATGGTTTGGTATGCCTGTAGCTTGAGAGATGGCATGCACTGAAAACATGAAATCAGTCCTTGCAATGGTGATCTTGTCCTCTTTCAATGTGAGGGAAAATATAACTGTGATATGCTCATGCTAACCTACTTCCTGCACTCTCTGACAAAACCCTAAACAATTGACATCTTTAAAGCATTTCATGACAAATGGGGAGGAGGTGATTTCATTGCAATTAGAGGGCTCAAAACTTAGTATATTTCCCCCCTTTTTGTACTTCCTCTTCTCTAATGGTGATGATTCAAGCTCCATACTTCAAACCCTAGGTGAAAGGCAAACAAAAAATGTGAAATTTGATGTTGTGAGGGAATGAGGTGGTATGATGGACTTAGGAGTTTCCTACATTTGTAAGGAAATTTAGGAGGGTAGGAGATGATGTCAGTGAGTAGGGGAAAAGGAATTTTGGGAAATGAGTGAGGGGAGGGGGTGGAAAAGGCGAAAACATAGGCCTATCCTACAAAGAGATAGGGTAGATTAGGGTTTAGAGGAAAATGATAGAAAATGAGGGGATAAGGCTTTGTGATGGATGGAAATGGTGTATTAGTTGCAAAAAAAGGTGTAGGGACAAGGAATCTAGGGTTTAGGGAAACAACTCATCATTTGAGGATCTGTTGACAGTGTTGGACCCACCAACATGTCAAGGGGATCTCCTTGGTAAGAAGTCCCAATTGTTCAGTTGAGCCTCTATGGAGTCCAAGGTAGTGAGGGCCTCTATGTGGCCGTGGGAGCGATCTGGAGATATGGATGCCTTTGCATTAGAGTGACGACTCTTGGTCAACTCCGAGCCCAAGCTAGGTATTTCCTATGGTGGACAATTCTCCATACGGTGACTGACTCCTTCTCTGTGGGCACTGTAGGTTTTAACCCTATACAAAAATTACCTGCATATGAATTCTAAAACACAGAAAATAAAAAATGCAAGGGAATAACACATAAAACACATATACACAGATATTTCCCCTGGATCCCAAAACCGGGCCTACTAGCTTGATTTTACATTATGTTCCTTTCAATGTTATAATACATACTTATACATGCTAAAGCATCCAATACCATGGACCGAAAACCATCGCGTCCAAAACCATGGACCGAAATCGTGTCTAAAACCATGTGCAAAAAACATGCACAAAACCATAGGTAGGTCCGCCCAACCTAATATAGGGTCTAAAACCAAAATTTTCTGGGGCGCTGCCCTGTACCCCATAGAGTGGGGTTACCTACACCCCTCAAATCCCCTGTGACTCCCCCCGCTACGTAATTGATGCAATGAATGGGGGGCTTCGCCCCCCTTCTAACCCCTCAGTTAACTACATGGGCTAGTCGTGGAAAGAATATATCACAACCTGACAAGCACGACCTCGCTACTGTGACATGCAGCCGACTCCTCCTCTACCCATTACACGAACCTGGATGCCGAGAGCAACCCACCACACCAATCGAATATGAGCTAAACATAGAAAAACACGGATTACCATCCCTGTGTCAAAGTTCTCAGATTTCCCATTGCAATTCTCGTGCACCTCTTCACTGTCGTTCACGAGATGGGTGGCACGTTGCAGGTCACGAAGGTAGACCAACCACTCCCGTGGAAGAGCCACGCCCCACGTTCTCCCCCTAACTATCGCTCCATAAGAGCAATTCCTTGCCGGAAGAACACCCAAAGTGAAGCAGGGGAAGAAACTGTCCACAACCCACTCACACCAGCCCTGGGACTACAATTCTCATTGCTGTAGTTTGTCCTGCACTCTCTCGGATCCCATGGCCAAAGTGCTTGTCAATTCCAGTCCCTTGCATACCCTTCAATCCCTTACCCATCGTGCACCATCGTTCCAAGCCTTTGCCTAAGCTAGGATGCCAATACCTCACTTCTCTCCCTCACCCAACACTCCCTCCTCATCGCCCACCCTCTACAAATGACCACCCTATTGTCTCCTTCCTACATTAAGTAACACTCGTGGGAGAGCCAGACTCCCAATAGCCATTAAGTTGGGCATGTTGCACGTGGAGGCCCAACTGGCTCCATGCTCCAACCCGTAGCCACCTGTCTCCTTGATTGGACACCCCCATCGAGGTCTTTTAGATCCTTATGTATCAGTTTTTGAAGATCCTACATTTCCCCAGGGTCCAGGTCTACTTTGGTGCGAAGATTTGACCAAGCTTACCTGAATTTTTTATGCGGCGGGTTCACCCCACAGTTGGCCAGCCAGTCTATGACTTTATTGCCTTCACGGAGTACATAACTAGTATTGATGTATTCGAAGTTTTTCAGGGCTTGCTGGATGCGAGAAAGTTGAGATTCCAGTCTCTAGCTCCTAGCCACCTTCTGGGGGGAGATCCATTGATAATCCTTTCTACCATATCTATGATGAGGCATGAGTGAGTCCCCCAATATTATGATTCTTTGATATTGAAGGTTGGAGGCCTGGCTCAAGCCCACTTCCAATCCTGTCAGCTTAGCCACATTATTCATTGTTATACCACAGAAGCCAAAGTAAGCTGCTCTTGGGGAACCTACTGAGTCACGAATGATGTCGCCAAAACCTTCCATCCATGATTACCCTTGGAATCCCCATTGAAATTAATCTGGAGGCAGTTATCAGGGGGGAGGAATGAAGAGGGGGAGCGGGCAAGGGGAGTTGTGAGATAGGCATGCTTGGGTAGATCAAAGCAAACAAGAGGTTTATATGGGCAAGAATCTGGCTTCCGATGGGTCAGGGTTCCAGTCATTAGGGGACCATGATTCAGAAAGGATGGATTCCTGGATATTCGACATCGTCAAGCTCCATATGTGCATGCTAGATGGAGTTTGTCCATTGAATAGGACCCAGTTCCTTTCTTTCCAAGTGTTCCACAGAATTAGACCCAAGGTTAACCACGAGGCCCAATTCACCACTGGATTGGAGAATTGGTTAGTTTGCCAGTTCTCAAGGAGATCGTGGATGTCATCTAGATGGTTATCTATTGGTCCAAACAGGTCAGAGGTATGATTCCAAACTTCACATGTTATGGGGCAGTCTCCAAAGAGATGGGAAAGGGATTCTTCCGCTTGCTTGCATAGGATACATATTGACGGGCCAAAAAAACCCCATTTTTGGAGGCGATCCCAAGTAAGAATTTTCTTGTGGCCCACTAGCTAGAGGAAGTGAGAAACCTTGGGCCACAGGTTGCTTCTCCAGATGTGTTGCTAGAAGAGGTGATTCGATTGAGCCTGACCATTAGCCTTGATGAGATAGAATTAGTTCACTTAAAAGGTTCCTATCGTAGAATTACCCGATCTTAGTTTGTCCATCTCCTAGGATATATGGACCCGACGTTGAGAGAGATAAGTCCCCAGGCATGCACTGACCTCCCATGAGATTTCTCTTGGCCAATCAGCACCGTATTTCCATCTCCGTCATCCATGGTGTTCCACATCTTCCATCCAGTAATCCGATACACAGAGGGCCAAGATTGAGTGGAAGAGGGGTATCAGGTTAGAAAGCGATTGATCTTGAGCAAGTCGGGGGAGATGCTTCCAGGAGTCCTACCAAAAGCGAGAGGGTTTCCCATTCCTTACTTCCCAGAAGAATTAGTCTCGAATTAGATCACTACTAATATTAGCGCAATTCCATATTGTAGATCTGGTGCTTGTAACAGGTTCGCGAAGGCATGCTTCCTACAATTTTCCTTTTCCATATTTTTGTGATCCAAAATGGATTTTGGATAGACTCCTAAGTCTAAGTGTTCCACACAGGGGAAAATGAAAGTCTAAGGAAGTTCCTGGAAATAGCCCCATCGCAGATATATTTTCATTCTGAATCTATTGCAAGTTGAATGGACTAAAATGGACTTAGGATGCAGAAGTTATCGCAGAAAGAAGTTTCCCTTTATTCTTTGGAAAAAGAGGCAAAATCCCTTAAAAATGGAAAAAAACCCTTATAAAGGGAAATCACATTGGAAAAAGGCAAAAGAGGCAGACTTAAGCAGAGGCAGAAGAAACCCCGATCCTCCGATTTGATGTATCGGATCAGAGGCGTACATGTATCCGATATCATAACCCCTAACTTGGTGATTGCGATCATGCGATATGTTGATGGTCAATGATCAGATCGACATATCGACATCGACGATGGACAAAACCCGCGGGCCGTTCCAAATACGATATGCGATAGCGATCGCGATGTGCAATCTCAGTCGTCAGATCACGAAATGAATGGACGACCAAAATTAAATCGGAAACTTGTGATGACGGGATGCGATGGATTTAAAAGCCCGATTGCATAAAATTTGAAATCTGGGAATTTAGATTTTCTATGTATTAACGCTTTTCTATGTAAAATCCAAAATAGAAAGGAAAATGCCCAAAAGCGATAAAACTTGACCTAAAGGGGAATTATAGGCGCAATTCATATTATTTGAGTTTTGTAAAGGTGGATTTCGGGCGAGCCTCAAGTGGTAAATGGTATTGGGCTAGCTCCGCCCAATCCCACAGACTAGTCGACACGTGGCTGGCAGAGGAGAGAGGAAAATTGCCTTTTTGGGTGGGTAACCTCCATACCCCTAAGCTGCTTGAAATTAATATTGACCATTGGATCCAAGATCACCCAGATCAATGGTGGGGATTGTGATAGTAGCTAAAGGCAGACGCGATGCTATATTAGGGTGATTTTGATATAATTTGAAGTCTGGTAAAAAGGATTTTGTCAGGTTTTCATGTATTTCCTGTGTATTTGGGATTTTACCCAATACGTTAATGGATGTGATATAACACCTAATGGCGGACCCGATAGGGATTTTAGGGGTGATTGAATGGGATTTCAAGTCCGAAATCCACGAACGATAGTGTATTTTCTGGAAAATCCCTGTGTAATGGATTTTTCTCTAGTTTTGGGTTTTTTCCTATGAGAAGGCCCCAAAACCTCTGTAACCACTCCTGATCATCATGCCTCACTTTAAGCAGGCATATTTATAGAAAATGATGCATTTTGAAGCCACAGAGCTGCAGAGCCAGATGGCCAGTCGAATTGACAAGGAGCAGGGAAGCCACAAAGGCATAAAGAGATGATGAGTTGCAGAGAAACAACTGGGGTAGCCAAAAAGCTGGAAAAGTACCTCAAAGAAGGCAGAGAGCTCAATTGAGAGAAGGTAGCATAAGGCGAGAAAAGGCAGAAGCAGAGAGAGCAAAAAGCTACTGCTCAAAGCAGCTGAGGGAGTCTCTGGGGTCACTTGGAGGTCAAGTGAAAAGCCAGAGAACTGAAAGTTGCAGAGAACCAAAGAAGCCAAAGCCAAAGAGCCAGAGCTAGAGCTGAAGAGCCAGAGCTAGAGCCAAGAGCTAGAGCCATGAGCCAGAGCCAAGAGAAAGAGCCAAAGCTGAGAGCCAGAGCCAGAAAGTCGAATGCTTCAGAGCCAGGGGATAAGATGGTGTTTTGAACCCATTGTGTTTTGTGTAAACCAGTGGAGTTGAGCGTGGATCTTGTAAAAGAAATTAGACCATAATCCCATAGAGCCTAGTTGAGTTGGCTAGAGCTTAAGGAGTCGTAGCCCAAGATTTTTGGGTGAACTTCATATTAAACTGCTGTTATGTGTGTTTGTCATTTGCTACATTGTTTCACTGTTATATGTCTTATATGAATTGAAGCAAATCAATTTTACAACACATAAACAATTTAAAACTACCATAAGCATACACCTTATTGTCAATTACATATTTAATTCCGCATTGGTTAATCATAAAGACTTGGGAATATTTAAGCTTTGGAAGTGGGAGAGGTTCTTGTAAGTTAGACAAGAAGCCTAATTTCCCCATTTTCAGATCAGCTGGTATCAGAGCTTGAGATTGATTAACCACACCTTCAAAGAAGGTTACATCAGAATGCTTGATTGACAGAGAAAAGATTTCTTGCCTGAAAGGTGTTTAAATAGTTAGAGGTTGATTGTATGCTTGTTTGCAGACTGACTATTGTTTTTTGCAGAAGTGAAGGGAAAGTTATTGATAGCTCAGTCCAGGAAGGACAAGAAGGAAGAAGGGCTGAAGGCATTCTTCTATCCCAAAGGACCTCAAGGCAATCGTTGAAGCACAAGAGGTTTGTTGTAGAGGGTTGTCGAATAAGCTCTTTATTAATCTTGTTTGAAGTTCTTTTGTTCATTAGCATAATGACTACTTCTACAAGTGAGTCCTCGAATTCTTCTTTCTCTATCACAAGACTCTTTGATGAAGACATGAAGAAAGACTTGTCCACCATGATGGATATGGTGAGAGAAATGTACGAGGATGGAAGAAAGAGCAGCATACTTAGAGAACAATTGAATTTCGTGGAGGAAGAGAAGCAATTGCTTTCTGACAAATTGCAGGAAATGGAGAGGCAACTTCATATTGCAAATATGAACCTGAGAAGGATGCATGAGTTGGAGACACAACTCTTTGTTTCCCAAGAAGCCTTAATCAAGTATTAGCTTGAAGAAGAGGTAAATAGTTCCTGATTGTATTCAAATTCCTCTATGAATGCTTATATTGGTTCTTTTGAAAAACATACTAGAGACATAGGTTCCAAGCTAATGTCCAAGAAGGGCTATGAAGGAATGGGCTTTGGAAAGCATGCACAAGGTATTGTTGAACCAATAATGGTTGAGGAAAGGCTTAAGTATTTTGGTCTTAGATATGGACAGTCTTATGGAAAGAGTTCCAAAGATGCCATGAAGGCCATTGAAACAGCTCCAAGAAGGGGTTGCATTGCAGAGTGTGAAGATTGTATTCAAGAGGAATGCAATGGCTTGAAACATCATTTGCAGGATGTAGGTGTTCAAAAGCACACTTGAACCAGAGAGTTGTGGAGACTATGACAACCTTCAAGAGATTAATGGTGTTCCAAAGGGAGCCACTTCTTCATTTGCTTCACCTCCTCATGAAGGCAATAAGGGTGAAAGAGGCAGGTATAAATCTGGTTCTAGACATTTTCCTTTTGATTTTGCAAAGAATGATAAATTTCCACATAGATATGGGAAAATAATTGCATGTTCCTTTTGTGGTTTGGAAAACCATAATGTTTCTAGATGTTGGAAGAGAATGGCCACATAGAGGAAACTTTTGAAGGAAAGGAAGCAAGAAGCCAAAGGTCCATTGGACAAGGCGAATCATGTTGTCAAGAGGATGCACATGTAGTGCAATTAATGCCATAAGCAAGGGCATATTGCTAAAGAGTGTTGGACTCTGAATTCAACAATGCTTCCAAAAAAGATAAAGAAAGTGGAAAGAGAAGATGGCAGAAATGGAAAGGAAGATTCCATGAATGATGTGTCTCAGGATGATTCACATGTTGCTGCTGATGTGCAGACAAAGGTAGTGCCTTTGAAAGGGATTGGTAAGAAATGGTTAGAGTTCTTATCCGATTAAGATTATATGTCTATTGATGCATTTGTTTGCATTTCTTGCTACAACATTATATTTCATTTCAGCTTCAAAAGTATAGTGTGCTTAAGCGAAAGTTGAAGGATGAAATGCATGCATGAGAATGTTGTGCATGAACACATGGATGTTGATGTTTTCCTTGTATTTGAACATGTATGTGTAATTAAATTGCAGGGTTGATTGCTTTGACACGCCTGTGATGCCATGTTGACTTGGGAGAAGTTAACTTGATCTCCAAAATGGAGATGATGATGAAGTGTTTCATCTTTTGAAAAAGAGTCCTAATGGTCTTTTTCTACATGCTTGACTTGAAAGGTCATTTGTTTAAAGGAATGTTTTGTGGGCTTGGTATCTAGTCCATCATTTGTATGCAGATGTAAGACATGAAGGTGTTCACAAGATGTGAAATCTGTTTCTTTTGTTGAAGCAGGAGTTTAGGCCATCTAGTTGTTGTTCGTATTTCTGTTGTTGTTAATAGTTGTTGTTGACAGCTTTTCATACGAGTACAAATGAAAGTTTTTGTGAAGTAGATGTACTTCACTTTTGTTTGAGTCACCTTGGATTATTGATCAAGGCAAAGAAGCTCAAACTACCTTCTATGACGATTTTAGCAGGAGTTCTGCAGGAAGGCAAGGAGGAAGGCAGTTCTTCCTAGGAGAACAAGCACATCCAGGGTGGAAAGCGGTTAGAGACTTTGGTTCAGAGGCACTATGCAAGGCAAGTGTATGGAGGCTGAAAGAAGAGGGTGTTTTTACTCTCATTTACTGTCCAGATCAGTATGTTAGCCTTTTGGAGACCAAAATTTCTTTTAGTGGGAAGGCGTGATCCAAAATGGATTTTGGATAGACTCCTAAGTCTAAGTGTTCCTCACATAGGAAACTAAAAGTCCAAGGAAGTTCTTGGAAATAGCCCCATGGCAAAGATATTTTCATTCTTAATCTACTGAAAGTTGAATGGGATTAAATGGACTTGGGATGCAAAAGTTATCGCAAAAAGAAGTTGCACTTTGTTCTTTGGAAAAAGAGGCAAAATCCCCTAAAAATGGAAAAAAACCCTTATAAAGGGAAATCGAATTAGAAAAAGGCAAAAGAGGTGGACTTAAGAAGAGGCAGAAGAAACCTCGATCCATCAATCTGATGTATCGGATGAGAGGCAGACAAGTATGTGATATCGAAATGCTGGACTTGGTGATTGCGATCATGCGATATGCCGATTGCCGATGATTGAATCAGCAGATCGACATCAGCGATGGATAGAACCCATGGACCATTCCAAATGCGATATGCGATAGCAATCATGATGTGAAATCTTAGCCATCGAATCGCGAAAGGAATGGATGGCCATGATTAAATTGGCAACTTGTGATTGCCGGACCTGATGGATTTAAAAGCCCAATTGCATAAAATTTGAAATCCGGGAATTCAGATTTTCTGTGTATTAACGCTTTTCGGTGTAAAAATTGAAATACAAAGGAAAATGTCTGAAAGCGATAAAACCGGACCTGAAGGGGAATTATAGGCACAATTCATATTATTTGAGTTCCGTAAAGGTTGATTTCAGGTGGGCCTCAAGTGGTGAATGGTATTGGGATGGCTCCGCCCGATCCCACAGACTGTTTGACACGTGGCTGGCAGAGGAGAGAGGAAAACCGCCTTTTCGGGCAGGTAACCTCCATACTCCTAAGCTGCCCAAAATGCATTTGACCATAGGATCGGAGATCACCTAGATCAATGGTGGGGATTGCGATAGCAGCCAAAGGCAGACCTGATGCAATAATAGGGCAATTTTGATATAATTTGAAGTCTGATAAAAAGGATTTTGTTGGGTTTTTCATGTATTTCCCGTGTATTTGGGATTTTACCCATTACATTAATGGATGCGATATGACACCTAATGGCGGAACCGATATGGATTTTAGGGGCGACTGAATGGGGTTTCAAGTCTGAAAATACACACACGATAGTGTATTTTCTGGAAAATACCTGTGTAATGGATTTTTATCTAATTTTGGGTTTTTTCCAATGAGAAGGCCTCGAAACCTTTGTAACCACTCCTGATCATCATGCCACACTTCAAGCAGGTATTTTTACATGTAATGATGCATTTTGAAGCCCCAAAGCTGCAGAGCCAGATGGCCAGTCGAACTGACAAGGAGCAGGGAAGCCACAGAGGCATAGAGAGATGATGAATTGCAGAGAAATGACTGGGGTAGCCAAAAAGCCGGAAAGGTACCTCAAAGAAGGCAGAGAGCTCAATTGAGAGAAGGTAGTAGAAGGCAAGCATAGGCAGAAGCAGAGAGAGTGAAAAGCTACTGCGTAGAGTAGCTGAGGGAGTCTCTGGGATCACTTGGAGGTCAAATGAAAAGCGAGAGAACTAAAATTTGCAGAGAACCAAAGAAGCCAGAGCCGAAGAGCTAGAGCTAGAGCCGAAGAGCCAGAGCTGGAGCTAAGAGCCAGAGCCAAGAGCTAGAGCCAAGAACCAGAGCTAGAGCCAAAGCCAAAGCCAAGCGCCAGAGCCAGAGCCAGAGCCAGAAAGCCGAGCGCTTTAGAGCCAGGGGATAAGATGGTGTTTTGAACCCATTGTGTTCTATGTAAACTAGTGGAGTTGAGCGTGGAGCTTGTAAAAGAACTTAGACCATAATCCCAGAGAGCCTAGTTGAGTTGACTAGAGCTCAAGGAGATGTAGCCCAAGAGTTTTGAGTGAACTCCATATTAAATTGCTGTTATGTGTGTTTTTCATTTGCTTCATTGTTTCACTGTTATATGTCTTATTTCAGTTGAAGCAAATCAATTTTACAGCACATAAATAGTTTTAAAAAACCATAAGCATACACCTTATTTTCAAGCACATATTTATTTCCGCATTGGTTAATCATAAAGACTTGGGAATGTTTAAGCTTTTGAAGTGGGGGAGGTTTTTGTAAGTTAGACAAGAAGCCTAAGTGCCCCATTTTCAGATCATTTTGAGACAAGATCATCTTGCAGAGTTCATTTCCCTCCTTGTATCCATCTCCACCAGAGATTTTCTCTGAGGGTGTCACTCAAGACATTCGGATCGCACAAACTAAGCCCTCCCATGGTCTTTGGGAGATAAAGTTTATGCCAGGCTACTAATGGCCACTTTCGTTCCATGGTTGCCCCACTCCAAAGGAATCTTCTAAATGCAGTAGCCAACTCGACATAGATGCTCTTAGGGGCCAGGAGGGAAGATAGTTGATATAACGACATAGCTTGCAGAGCATATTTCACCAAGGTGGCCCTCCCTGCCAGGTTGAGAACACGGAAGGTCTAGGTCGATACTTTTTGGAGAGCTTATTGCAGAGGTCTTTCCAGGGGGCAATGTGGAGGGGGTTGACAATGAGGGGGACCCCCAAATATTTAGAAGGGAGATATCTAATTGAAAAACCCACAACTCAAGCAAGACAAGCTTGGACAGGCCTAGGAGTGTGAAAGAAATAACCCTTGGTCCCTGTCACACACTCTTATTCATTGATTTTTGTGCATTTGAAACTAGTTCTCCCTTGTGTTTCCTTGGCACTCCTAAACACTTTCTGGCATGCATTGGCACACCTTGGCACCTGGCACATCTTGGCATGCTTCCCTAGCCTCTAGCAATCCTTAGCACTGCCTAGCATACCTTGTCACTCCCTCCTTAGCACACCCTAAACACACTGACACTTCCTGTCACAAACTCTTATTCATTCATTTCCATGCATTAATTTGACCTAGTTCTCCCTTGTGTTTCCCTAGAACTCCCTAACACTTCCTAACATGCTTTGGCACACCCTGACACCTGGCACATCTTGGCCACATGCTGCCCGGACACTCTAGCATGCCTTAGCACTGCCTAGCATACCATGTCACTCCATCCTTACCACACCTTGACCTCATTGACACTCCCTGTCACTCACTCTTATTCATTCGTTTTCATGAATTTTGACCTAGTGCTCCATTGAGTTTCCCTAGCACTCACCAGCACTCCTTACGACGCATACGCACACCTTGGAACTTGGTACATCTTGGCATGTTTCCCTATCACTCTAGCATGCCTTGGCACTGCATAACATACCTTGTCACTCCCTCCTTGGCACAGTTGGAACTCGCTAACACTCCCTATCGCACACTCTTATTCATTCATTTCAATGCAATTGAAACTGGTGCTCCCTTGTTTTTCCTTGGCACTCTCTAACACTACCTAGCATTTGTTGACACCAAACCCTAACACTTGACACATATTGGAATGCCTTAACACTTGGCATGCATTGGCATACCTAACATTCCTTGGAATTGTCTAGCATGTGTTAGCAATTTTTGGCATTCCTTGGCACACCTTGTCACTCCGTAGTTGTCGTTCCCTTATAGATAGCCTTACCTTTTTTTTTAACTAGGGAACCCAACCAAGTCATTGAAAAATAGTGTTTTTCCTAGCCCAAAGTCTCCCTTTGTCTGAAACTGCTTTGTCCAGCCCCTTATCGCAATTGTAGGCTTGCCTCCTACAAGTCCTATTATAAAATTATCCTAACACACTTGGTCCTTGGGACACCTGGAATTCACCGACACTCCCTGGAACACACTCTTATTTGTTCATTTACATGCATTTTTACCTAGTTCTCCCTTGTGATTCCCTGACACTCCCCAACACTCCTCGAAATGCATTGACACTGTCTGGAATTTTTTAGCACACCTTTTCATTCCTTGGCATGCCCTGACACTCCTTAGCTATCATGCCCTCGCAACTACCCTTACTTTATTTCACAACTTGAGAACCCAAACAAATCCTGCCTTGACTACAACAGCTTGACCAAGTTATAGTTACTACAACTAGACTATTCCTTGTTCACCTAAGAACTTCCTATAACTCCTCTTATGATACTCATGTCGAATCTAAAATCATACAACTTAACAAGTTACGAAGACAAGACTCACATCCAACCATGGTCATAAAACAACTAAGCAACATAGTTTACATTTTGACATGTTAGCACGTCTAACAATCCCTTGGCACTATGTGGCACATGGTATCATTCCCTGCATTCCTTAACATGCTTTGGCACTCCCTAGCACATCCTAGCACTCCCTGACACCTATCACACCTAGAACTCACTGACACTCCCCATCACACTCTTATTCATTCATTTCCATGCATTTGAAACTAGTGCTCCCTTGTGTTTCCCTCACACTTGGCCCTAACAAATGCTAGAATGTGTTGGAGCCACACCTTGATGCCTGACACATCTTTGCATGCCTTAGAACTTAGCATGTATTGGCATGAAAAACATGCCTTGGAACTGTCTAGCATGTGTTAGTACTTCATGGAATTCCCTGGAACACCTTGGCACTCCCTAGTTGTCATGCCCTCATATATAGACTTACTTTTTTGGCGACTTAGGAACCCAACCAAGTCATTGGAAAAACAATGTTGTGTCCAACCCAAAGTCTCCCTTTCTCTACAATTTTTTTTCCACAACTTATCAAAACCATAGGCTTGCCTCCTGCAAGTCCTATTCCAAACTTCTCCTAAAACACTTCATCCTTGGGACACCTAGAATTTGTTAACAGTCCTTGACACACACTCTTATTCGTTCATTTCAAAGCATTTTGACCTGGTTCTCCCTTGTGTTCCCTTAGAACTTCCTAACACTCTTCAACATGCATTGACATTTTCCAAGCATGTGTTAGTGTGCATTTTCATTCCTTGGCATGTCCTGACCCTCTCTAGCTATCATGCCCTCACACTACCCTTAATTTTTTTAGACTTAGGAACCCAACCAAGTCCTTGGCATGTCCTGACCCTCTCTAGCTAGCATGCCCTCACACTACCATTAATTTTTTTTAGACTTAGGAACCCAAAAACTTGACCAAGTTACAATTACTACAACTATACTATTCCTTTTTCACCTAAGAACTACCTATGACTCATCTCAAGCTACTCATGTCCAATCTCAACTCACCCCACTTAGCAAGTTACCAAGTCAAGGCTCACGTCCAACCATGGCCATAAAACAACTAAGCAACATATTTTACATTTTGACATGCCATAGAACCTTATACGTCTAGCAATCCCTTGGCACTATGTGGCACATGTTAGCATCCCCTACATTCCTTGGAATGCTCTAGCACTTCCTAGCACACCCTACCACTCCTTGACATGACCTAGAACTCTACCAAGCCTTGACACTTCCTAGGATATAACCTTGTCACTCACTCCTTAACACACTTGGAACTCATTGACACTCCCTATCACACACTCTCATATGTTCATTTCCATGCTCTAATTCTCTCTTGTTTTTCCATAGCACTCCCTGGCACGCATTGAAACACCATGGAACTCGGAAATTATTGAAATGTCACCTTGGAACTCTAACATTACTTGAAACTACCTAACATACCTTGTCACTCCCTCCTTAGCACACACAGAACTCATTGATACTCCATGTCACACACTCTTATTGATTCATTTCCATGAATTTGGAACTAATGCTCCCTTCTGTTTCCTGGCACTCCATAACACTCCCTGGCATGCATTAGCACACCCTAGCACCTAACACATCTTGGCATGTTGCTTTGACCTCTAACATGCCTTAACACTACCTAACAGACCTTGTCACTCCCTTTTTAGCACACTTGGACCTCATTCACACTTCCTATCACAAACTCTTATTTATTCATTTGCATGCACTAATTTGACCTAGTGTTCTCTTATGTTTCCTTGGCACTCCCTAACACTTCCTAGCACATCTTGGGCACATGTCGCCCTGCCACTCTAGCATGACTTAGCGATGCCTAACATACCATGTCACTCACTCCTTAGCACACCTGGAACTCGTTGAAACTCCCTGTCACACACTCTTATTCATTGATTTCCATGCATTTTTACCTAGTGCTCCCTTGTGTTTCCCTATCACTCACTAACACTTCCTAGCACATGTTGGCACACCCTAGCACCTGGCACACCTTGGACGCATGCTACCCTAGCACTCTAACATGACTTAGCATTTCCTAGCATACCATGTCACTCCCTCCTTAGCACACCTGGAACTCGCTGACACTCCCTGTCACACACTCTTATTCATTCATTTCCATGCATTTTGACCTAGTTCTCCCTTGTGTTTCCCTGACACTCCCTAACACTCCTTAGCACGCATTGGCACACCCTAGCACTTGGCACATCTTGGTATGATTCCTTAGCACTCTAGCATGCCTTGACATTGCCTAATATACCTTGTCACTCCCTCCTTAGCACACCTAGAACTTGTTGACACTTCATTTCCATGCATTCGAAACTAGTGCTCCCTTGTGTTTCCTTGATACTTGGCCCTCACACTCCCTAGCATGTGTTCACGCCACACCCTAGCACCTAACACATCTTGGCATGCCTTAGAACTTGACTTGTCTTGGCATGCCTATCATGCCTTGGAACTTTCTAACATGTGTTAGTAATTTCTAGCTTTCCCTCGAACACCTTAGTACTCCCTAGCTATCATGCCCTCATAGATAGCCTTACTTTTTTTGCAACTTGGGAACCAACCAAGTCATTGGAAAACAATTTCGTGCCCAACCCAAAGTCTCTGTTTGTCTAAAACTTCTTTTTCTAGGCCCTTATTGTAACCATAGGCTTTCCTCCTACAAGTATTATTCTGACCTTATCCTAACACACTTTATCCTTGAGACACCTGGAATTCGTTGACACTCCTTGGCACACACTCTTATTCGTTCATTTCCATGCATTTTGACCTAGTTCTCCCTTGTGATGTTATGGCACTCCCTAACACTCCTCAACATGCATTGACACTGTCTCACATGTGTTAGCATTCCTTTTCATTCCTTGGCATGCCCTGACACTCCTTAGCTATCATTCCCTTACAACTACCCTTACTTTTTTTGGGACTTGGGAACCCAATCAAGTCTTGCCTCGACTACAACAACTTGACCAAGTTACAGCTACTACAACTAGACTATGACTTGTTCACCTAAGAACTGACTATAAATCATCTTAGGCTATTGTGAATATATTCTTGGACCATTACAATGTTTGCTAGTATTATACTTCCCTTTACGAAACCTTGGACCATTACAATGTTTTATAGTATTATACTTCCCTTTATGAAACCCCCTTTTCTCTTCTAGGTTAATTTTTCTTGAGTGAACTTTCAAATGGTTGCTAATGATTTTTGTCAAGACCTTATATGAAATATTGCACAATGACACTAAATGGCATGTATCAAAACCAACAAGATCCATTTATTTCTGTAATAGTGTAAGACAGGATGTGTTTATCACCTCATCTGTAGATGCCCCATTTATTATTAGATTCAAGGGATGTTCTATTGTCTTTATCCACATAAATTATTTAAATAACCTCACATTAGCCATGAGTGGTGAGTCTAGGGGTGAATGTGTGAAACTATTAAAGTTACATCATGTTTAATTTCCTTTTACATCGTGAGGTTGTTCTTGAGTAAGGTTGATGCATCATCACAAGGGAGCATGACACATTTTTGTGGGGGAGCGATTAAAGTTGTAACACAATTCAAGTGATATACACCTCCAATGTAAATGTCATTATTATATGCTTATGTCAGGTTATTAGAGAGGTTATTTATAGACAATACATTTAGTGTACTTGGAATTCATCTTTTCATTGCCTCGACTCTAAGATGGATTTGTACTAGGTACACTTCATGTAAATGAGGGGGGGTGTTAGTGTTTAACCCACATATGCACCAGAGCATTGAACGTTGCTCTTAGATTCCCCTTGTTGTGTTAAAAGTGGGTTTCATTAGCACTAAGTTGAAACTAATCATCCTGATCTTCCTCTTCTCAATAACATATGCTAGCTTTTCCATATACATGAGATAGAGTTAGAGGTTCACCTCATATGTAGAAGCCGCATTTATTATGAGATTCAAGGGACATTATATTGTCTCTATCAAGATTTGGATGGTTCATTGTCTACATTCTTTCAATACATGTCTATATCTTTTATGAGGGAGGTTCTTGGATTTAGATATTTATGTAATGCCTTATGTGACCTTCCTGATTTGAACTCTTTTAAGGGGGTCACCTCCTTCTATGTTGCCTTGCGTACATAGGGCCAAACTTGACAAACCAAGATTCAAACTTCTTCAACTATCAAATTGGTGAGGCCTCATACCTCATCTTGGCCTTAATGGGACATATTTCTTCAAAGAGACTTATGAGGATTTCCCATTGTAAATTGTAGGTTGGATGTCATAGGACGTGTTACCCCCCTTTATATATGGGTTTTTAGAGGAAATTTATAAATTTTCATTGTCATATTAGCCTCTGGAATTATTTTCACATTGATCATTTTCTAGCTGAGGTATATACATCTATATGTAACTCATGGATTTATCATTGGCTCAATCACACCTTTCCTTGGCCATCTAGGACCCTAGGTGTAGGAAGAGGTTGCTTTAGCTACCACATTTAGCTTGATATGTATGATCCATGTGTATATGATATCTTGAATGTGTATTATTTTTATTGTGATCACTTAAGAAATCTATTCTAACTCTTAATGCTTTGCCTATAAATTCTAAGTTGGATTGTCCCATGGTGTTTCATAATTTTACTCAAAGAAGTGTGTCATCTTGATGGTTTGGGAATATACTTGGTGATTTGAGTAGGTGAAACACATGAATATTATTGTACCCCTTATTTCCCTTAGTCAAATTTTATGGATATTCATTCATTTTCCTCGGGTGAGACCTTTATGATTAATCATTCATAGATTTGTGGCAAATTATTTCCCCTTTTGTCATTTGTGATGAAAGAAAGAAAAAATTGAAAGCCAAAATAATTAAAGATACACTAATACGATGTATCTAAGTCTAAAATCTAAGGTTGAAGTGCAAATGAATTTAAATTTTGTATCCATGAGTTGTTCCAAACTAATGAAAAACTCATTCCCTAAGTCCTAGATATAAGAAAAAGGTGAAGAAAGGAAAATTAGGCCCGATGAATGGTAACTCATGATAATGAACCCAAGATCTCAAAATGACAACTAAAACTATTTCCAATTGTTTCCTTTGAACAATAAATGAGTGGTGTGATGAAGGAAGTATCCCAAGTAGAAATCAACTAGCCTTAAATGAATTCCAAATTCTTGAAATATATAGTGAGAAAGTGTGGCCTTTAGGTAATATCTTGGGAAATAAGCCACATTATCTAGTTCAAAAGAACATCCTTGAATCCCATTTATTTTTATTTCCACCAACATCAATCTAATAAAACAATGATGAAACCTAGTGTTTATGATATAAAATAAGTTTGGGACGGAAATTACCAGTATTTTGTGATTTGGAGGTGCTGCAAAACGAGGAGCCACATAGAAAATCTACGGGCAATGTTAATTCTATTTCAAAAATTCAGAAGCTAATGTAGGCTATGGGAGCCCATAATTTCTCTCTGAAGGAAATTTTCAGGCCCAATCGCTAGTGTACCATCAAGTTATTTGGCACTCATCAATTTTTGGTGTTACAGGTGAGATGGATATTGTATGTTACGATATCCTAGGCTAGCTTTTATATTTAATTTAATGTGTTTTGACATTTTTTCTTAGTACTCAAGGAAAATACTTATTAGGGGTAGGCTAGACAATAATGGAATGCAACAAAGAGCTTGAAAATGAATTACTGATAGAAGAGATGAACATCCAAGTTTTTTAATTAACTTAGATTTGCATATTTTTTTTTTTAAATGGATCTAAGTTGGAACGATAATTAAAAGAAATTGAGGCAGAGTGACAATCAAAGCAACTTCTAACTTAAGCACTACAGGCTGAAATTAAGAAGTTGCAGATGGATTTCAGCATCTTTGGGAAACATGGCACGATAAAGAAAACAGTTCTTCAAAGTAGGATTGGGAAAATTATCGTAACTCCATCTCAATGGCTCGAACAGCTCTTCATTAACATGAGGATATAAACTCAGAAAATTTGGATCCCCTGTTTGCATCTGCTTTAAAGCAAGTTTCCAATCATCCACAAGTCTTCTCCTCAATGTAGTGGCTAGTACACATACGGCTAGGGGCAAACCTTTACATTCATCTGCAACTTGTCTCCATGTATTCGCTTTATCCTGGGGAATACCTTGGCCTTCAAAAGCTATCTTGCAAAATGAATTGGCTTCGTCGAGGAATAGGGTTTGTACTTTCATGGACTCTTGTGCACCCATTTCTCTAGCCTGGCGAGCAGAAAATACAATCTTGCTTCCCTGCTTATTGACAAACGCCATGCCCAATTGATTAATGTTGAAGAATCTCCGTAAATCATATAAGAACACAAGAACTTTCTTGTCCCTCTGAGAACTAGACAATGACGTCTTCTTATAATCAACATCATTACAGCTTGGTAAGTCATGCTTGATTTTGTGAACAATACAACTCTGCAAGTCGGCCAAATTAGGGAATTGACCAACTTTAACCCAAATCACAAAATCAAAGCCTCCTCTATTAACCTTGAAAACGTTGTATGTTATTTTTAGCAATGTTGTTTTACCAACCCCTCCCATTCCATATATACAAATTACATGAACAACCGACTCTCGTAAGCAAGCTCATTAGCTTCTCAAAGTTAATCTTAGACCCTACCAATCTAGTGGTTGGCTCCTCCTGCAAAAGTACTGTATATTGCTGTTGCGGTGTAGAGAAGATTAGCATATTAATACAGAGACTGAACAATATATCAATAACGAGACACTTCAACAGCTCATCGGAATTTTTTTTCCAGGCTTTCATCTGTTTTGAGACTTTTCACTTGGAAGGGTCGCAATCAATACATCTCCAAGGCTGTAATGAGCTAGTGATGAGCGTAATTACTTTACAAATTTTAGGTTTAGTCTCATCAAGCCGATATTTCAGCAACCACGGTGGCGTCTTTTTCTGAGCTCAGAATTGATCATTTATATGCTCTATGAGCACTGAATAAACAACAATCTAATTTGCAGGTTGAAGTGCGTAATCTCTATGAGAAAATTAGCTAGTATAATAATAAGGTAAAATCTTGGATTTTGTGGGCTCTTTTCCTTTTGTAGAGTTTAGAACTTGGAAAACTTAACTTGGATGTTAATGTTAGGTTTATTTTAATTTTAAAAACCTTTAAATCTATCATCCTTTGGTTAAACGCTGTCACCCAATACCCAATACTTATGAGATTTTGGATTTCTCCCTTGACTGTGTTGTATCATTATTTCTACTAGACTTTCCAACTATAAATACCTCTCACTTATACTAGGAAGCAATCAAGTAGATATTGCTTTTTACCTTACAGTGCTTGGTTTTTGAAAATAAGATATGTTTGCACATGTTGAATACCTTAATACAAATGTATAACCAATACTGTCATAGAGACCACCGAACTATTCCTCTTAGACCACGGTGCCTCTACCCTAGCTTCTCCTGTATCCACTTCTACTAAATGGAAAAAGTAACGAATCTCCAATATGATGAAAACCTGTATACTGTCTCTAGAAACCAACTCTGGAAGCATCTTGCATATGAACTCTTGTTTAAACCACGAAAATTGTCTCTGAAATCATACTCTGAACACTAGCCTAATGAAATGTGCTGGCCCTAAACCCTCTAGTATAACATGGAGAAAATATGGGGGTTAACAAGAGGGTAGACATGAAAGGATTGAGATGATTGAGGGAGGAAAATAATTGGTACTAAAATAAAATATTATCGATAGCAGTAGATTAAATGTGTACAGAGAATGATGCATACTGCAAATCAAAACATACATATAATTATGATAATGGTACATTCTTTCTTGTAATAAAGAACAATATGATTACACTGATGAAATCATTAATTAACAAGGGGATATTGAAATTTTATCTCTCTTGAGATAGGTAAGCATAGGCAACATATCCACCTTAATGCCAAACTCCATAGAATCCATATATTTTTTATACAAACTCATTTTGGTTGCAAATTTTGCAACTATATCAACTTTAGACTCTGTCAAATCTATAAGGTAGAAGCCGGTTTATGCACCTTTACAGTCTTCCATACATTACATTCTCCATAGAAACTTGTGATAAAAATAGTGCTTTGTATTTCCTTTCCATTTTGTTTGACAATGAATAAATCTCCTCAAATTGCCACCTTCTAGCTGAGCTGACCAAGCATGAAGTTTGTTTATTCTAAATTGGTCCATACCCACAACACTCAAAGAGCTCTACAGCTTTAAAAGACATGTTTCACTATTTCATCTCTTTAAAATGTAAGAAAACCATTGTTTAACCCTATTTTAATATTTTATGAATTGCATTGGTAAGAAGAGATTGATTGATTACAAACTAGCCTAAAACTTAGGACTTGAAAGATGTTATGACTTTAGTATCGTTTGACACTATTTTATCCATTTGTCATTCTTGTCCTAAATTGTCTGACTCTTGGTAATCCTTCTTGCTTTCTGGGAGGTAACTCATATCCCTTAATGTAGTTTGTTGGTTTCATAATAATGAAGTGCTTGTCATATACTATCACCAATCTTGTTGATTAGGTGTGCTCACCTCTACTTGTATATTAAAGATGCCTGCTTTTAGAATAATAACTTACGAAACTCCAATATAGTAGCGTTTCCATAGATATAAAGCATGGGGAGTAAATTTCATGTTATCTTTTGGACTAAGAACCCTTCTTCCTATTCCATAGTCTCATTGAGTTTAAACCCCTTCCTAGAGAATTTTTTTGTTAGAATTAGGAAGATATCCTAACTATCATTGAAGTGATGGAAAGGTCCAAATATGGCTCACAACCAACTCCCAAAAGGTTTCTTTGCCTTTCAAATTTCCAGGACAACTTACTTGAAACAATATGCTAAGCATACCAATTTATCACAAATATTGGCCATTCTGGCAATATAAAGGATCTGTCTTATCTAAAATGTCAAAATCCCTAACGATACTGATTGCATGTACATCTATCTCTAAATGGCGTCTAACCAAAGTTGTTGAGGTGCCTTTCCGTTGATTTCCCTTGTCATACATTTACTATTGCTGAAATTGTTGTCGATATTCTAATTGACTTTTAAGTGAGGGGAAGGTCGAAATAGATATTGCAACCAAATCCTAGCTTTGTCTTGGGAAAACAACTTTAAATTTCTAATACATCTACCCAGAAACAATCTGCTAAGTATTCTAGTTTCTTGCAAGTATTAGCAATCCTAAAAATTTAAAGATATTTAAGGTATTAAACTCAAAATGTCCCCTGATTCTGGGTAAAGAAATAGGAATCTCTAAAGGATAGTTTAACTAAAACTTTCCATGGATATTGGTTCTACAAGCTCTGCGGAGGATGAAGGGAGCATCAAATGGTAAGAACAGGCATGACAAAATGCCACCAGAAATAAAATCCATCTTTAATCAGCTCACAGATGATGCCATGAAACTAATGGATGGTGGTGATTTCAGTGAAGTAAATGATTTTCATTTCGACTGTCAGCCTTGGAATTGCCTTGTTAGGTTTTAGACAGTATGGGTTTATCTAGTGTGTACTAGTTTTCTCTAGTGTTATGCATGTGTTTCTTGTGCTCAACCTTATTTTGGTAGTCATACGTTGATTTTTCTTACATGATATTCCATCTGCATATTTGCTTTATAGGGCATCAAAATCAATTCTGTACATGTCTGCATTTTCTGTAATATAATGTTTAGATGTGATAGTGGAGGCTACTTATAGTTAATTGGTGTTGGATTACTATTCTCTAGATTCCTTTGCTCATATGTTTAAGCTTTGGTGTCTCATAAATGTAGATGTATATCAAGAGAGAAAGGATGCATTTGAACGAGAAGCTGGTAAGTAATGTCACATATTGTTCCCCCCAGTAAGTTCATGTCACCTATTGTTCCCCCCAAAAGGGATAGAAGCAAACTTGTCCTATTGTTTCAGTTACAACACTTTAGGTCTAGGCAGCTGGAGTTTTTACAAGGGATCAATTTCCCCTTTGTTGGTTATTAGGCTTCTTTTCAGTCATATTCCTTTGATTTTTGTCATCCATTCAACCTGTTTACCTGCCGCAACTTTTCCTGTGCTTGCCTTTAATTTATTTGAAACTAATTTGCTTTTATGAAACCAATATTTATGCTGAATCAGATTTATCTTCTTTTTAGTAGCTTTTGTGACCTTGTATAATTTGTCTTACAACCAAATTGGTAAAATCAAGTGCATGGGAGACTGTATGGTGATGTATATCATGGTTTTCACTGTTGTAATCTTTGCTCACATATTTGAAAAGAGAAATGCGAACTTTGACCAATTTTTTGTAGGATGTCACCAATTATTGTCTTCTTTCCCACGCTGAGTCAATCATTTGAAGACACACCAACTACGTGGTGTATGATACACCAATAGAAAAACTATTGTATATCCTAATAAAATACTAAAAATGGAATTGTAAGGTTAAAATCTATGTTACCATGATACGTACCAGCCAGATTTTTGAAAACCCAGTATCTGGAAATGGCAAGGATACATCAAGTACAAAAAATGTATTAATATTTTTAAAATTTAAAAAAATATATTAAGAGTTTTGAATTAAAACCATTCATGAATCACAAGATCTGAACTAAAGTCATTAGGTAATTTATAAATCTGAATATGAATGTTGACTTGAAGTTTGATGAGCTATGCAATACACTCTTACAGTAGGACAGATGGAAGAAATAGATCGATAGCAATAGTGAGACAGAGGGTTCAGAGAAGACCTTTGCAACCAGTGTCAATGGGAAAGGCAAATGGTTAAAAAAGAAAGGTGAATGTAATGGTGAAGATGCAACTAGAAGTTAGAAGAACATATGCCACTATAGCAAGGTGGGCCATATGAAGAAACATTGCAGAAAGAGGCTGGCTGATCAGAAAAATGGTGAGAGAGGGCCTCAATAGAAGGCTTATGTTGGGATCTCATAGCCCTTCCTCCAGGGAAGAAACCCATTGGTGGCAAATGGGTATACAAGGCCAAGGGAAATGTAGATGGCACACTTAACAAGCACAAGGTTGGGTTGGTCGCAAAATGGTACTGTTAGCAAGAGGGAATTGACTATGAGTAGAACTTTTCTCCTACAACAAAGATGAGCACCACCCAATTAGTTCTAGCCATGGAAGCATAGTTTGGTTGGAAGATCCATCAGATGGATGTGAAGAGTGCCTTCCATCAGATGGAGATTTCAAGAAGAGGTGTATATGCATCAACCAGAGGAGTCTTGGGTTCCAGTGGAGGAGCATCTTGTTTGCAGATTGCATAAAACTATATATAGTGCAAAGTAGACACCTTAAGCATGGTACATTAAGGTTGACATATACTTTGATGAATAGGGTTCCAACGAAGTCCTTCAGATTCTAATTTTTATGTCAAAAGTGTTGGTAATGATATCATTCTACTGGTCATTTATGTAGGTGACATTATTATTATAGTTAGTAAGGTTAGTGCTATTAAACAAATTAATTCTAATATGAAATATTTTGACATGACTGAGCTAGGCCTCCTACATTATTGTCTAGGTGTAGAAGTTTGGAAAACGAGCAACATTTTTGTCTCACAAAAAGAAAAATTCTAGGACTTTACTTGATAGGTTTAGAAGTGCAAAATATCATCTACATCTGTGGAGATCGGGCTGAAACTTTTAGCTAATACTGACTCTAAAGCAGTTAATGAACCAATTTTCAGGCAACTAGTGGGGAGTGTGATATATCTTGTTGCCACTAGACTTCATTTGAGTTATCCTGTGAGCTTCATTTATAGATTCATGACGGCATCAAATGTAGATATTTAGACTATAGTGAAGTGAGTGTTGAGATATGTGAAAGAGACACTTGAATATAGAAGAAGCAAAGACCCTAGGCTGTGTTGGAATAGAAAATCAGATTGGGTAGTTTGTGTGGATGATAGAAAATCAGCTTCTCGATATGTATTCAAGCTTGGCATGGGTGTAGTCACATAGGCTGGCAATAATGCAACATGCAGTAGTTCCTTCATTGACAAAAATAGAATATCGAGGATCAATGAAAGGAAAATTTGAGGTAGTTTGGCTGAGGAGGATGCTTTCAGAAATGGTGCTGCAGACAAAGCCAACACCCCTATTTTGTCACAATCAATGGGTGCTCATATTATCCAACTATCATGTTTTCCATGAGCGTACCAAGCATGTTGAGATTCACTACCTCTTCATCAGACACCTTATAGAGGATGGATCTATTGAACTATAGAATTGTACCACAAAGGATCAGACTACAAAGATTTTCAACGAGTATTTGGGTTCCAATAAACTTGATGTAGTTAGCAGATTGACCAATAAGAGAGGGTGTTAAAATAAATATCAGGTTATAATAGTTAATTAGATATTAGACATGGGCATTAATAAAGTCAATTTCTAATTTAGGCTATTTTATACTTTTATTCTTTATTTCACTTTAGTGTATTTTTTGGTCTATCCCACATTCATAAAGTGGATTTGACTTGACTAGCTTGTAGGCCTTTATATCATTATTAATGCAATCTTGATTTTCTTTACATGTTCTTGTTCTTGTTACACTGAAGATGTGGCGATAATCAGATACCCAAAACTTGTATAAAGCAATGGAAAAATCAATTGTTATGTGCCCTAGATATTACACAGTTTTTTTGCAAATTTATGACAAAAGTCACAGATCGATGCAAATGTTGTGTAGCCATTGATAATAGGATGAAAACAACTATAGAAATGCCCTTGTTAGGGCACATTGTTAGACCTAGACTAAATTTGACGTAGGGAAGAAATCAAAACCATCTGCATGTCCTTGTATTTGCAGATGCACGGAGATGTGTGCAACCCATTATTGTTGTTTTTGCATATATTCAGTGGCTGATGAATTAATTCCATTGTTTTTTGTTGGAGTTATTTATTTGTTTTGGGAAATTATTGATGAATTTTGTTAATTAATGATCAAGACTATATTAGGGATGAAGCGGCCAGTTTGCCTACCTACCAAAAAACCTTGAGAGTTGCCAAAACACTGTCCAATTTTATTCTAGAAAGAATTTTGAAGATTTAATTCTTAAAATTATGTGCATGTTAGAATTTACCTTGTGATTTGTGAAAACCAATAAAGACTTCCAGTTTTAATTAAGTAACTCAATTAGGTTTTGAGGCAAAGGGTACATGAGTTGGAATTCTTAGCTTGATAGATTGTCCAACTTAATTCCACTAAATCCTTTTATCGATGGAAAGAGATGGAAATTGAATAGAGTGGAAAGATTGTTTTGATGAGTTTATGGAAATATGCCCTTCAAAATGAGGAAAATGAGAGTATGATGGAGAACCAACAAGGACCTAGACCTAGAGATGAAGAAAGTTGAAGATATGACATGTAACTGGGAACTGGGTTACCATCCTAGACAACCAACAATCACTATGGCTGGTTACCCAGGTGCCTCAGTGGATGGTGGTAGATCGGTATGTGGTCTTAAGAAATTTTTTAGTCATCTTTGTAAAATTTGGAATTATTTTACTAGGGGAGATTGGGGGGATTTGAGTAATGATAAAATGTGCTATTCAGTGTTGGGGCATGGAGGGGTGGTGGTAGAGTGGTAACACTCAAAATTGTTGTTTCAATAATATTTGCCACTTTATATGTGACCAACTTAATGTTAGATGTTTTAGTTAGATGTGAGGTGGTTAAACCATCCTACCCACTAGTGTTGTTATATGATAATGTCACCTTGGTGTTTTAAGTCAATTATTATTCATCCTCTCTACACCATTCCCTAAGTAAATTGTGCACCTTATTTTTGTAGAAATAATTGCCAAGCAGACTTCTCAAAAGTTTTTCTAACATCAGCAACTACTTTTTGTATACATCTTTATGCTTTTCTCCCCTCCATGCTCACATATAAAATTTAATATTTAGCAGTCGAACATGAAAGGCCCAATTATTTTGGAAACCATTCTTGAGAAAAGAGAAAATTTTGTTACAAATCAATACTATGGAAAGTGTAATATATATTCCTGCTGAAATTTTTACTATAGACATATTTATGAAACACAGGGGCTTTTGCATGCAATATGTTACTGCCTTTTCCTAAATTTTCAATTATTTAAGCAGGAAGATGTAGCCATATCCTCTAATCACTTACATGCACGCCAAATTGCAATGCATGGATATGATATGATTGGGAGCATCATAACATCATATCCTTACAACTATCTTTTTAGTTTTATCTTATTTGCATTCTCTACTTCGCCCGTACACAAGGGAATATGTACTGGTGCTTTATAATATTACATTTCCATTATGATATACTAGGGATTTACATTTGCAATTTTGATCTTCTTATGTGTATGTTTGTATTATCCATTCGTGTAGTGATTGTGTTGCTCCAGCTGATAAATTCATTTTTCCAATATTTGAAAAAAGAAAAGAAAATACCACTGTAAAATTTCGAGTCAAGTATAATTGTTTATTTCCTTGGAAACTATGTAGGTGCTTGATAAGGATGGTGGATTCTTCTGAAAAGTTAAGGTGGGTAGTGGAATTGGGTGGTCAATCCATGGGGTGCCCTATCATAGTGGAGAGTATGAGTCAACCCCAACAATTGCTTATAGAGGTCAGTTAAATTATTAGATTAACAGGGTTTTTATATCCACTCAATAACTCATTTTTGTTATTTTGAGACATGGTTTAACATTGTCATGATATTTTGTGCTGGTTTTCACCAATATTGTAGATGCTTTGTGAGGAGTGGGGGCTCTTCCTTGAAATAGCTAACATCATTCGACGCTTGGGGCATATGATTTTAAAGGGAATCATGGAAGCTCACAGTGATAAGATCTGGGCCCGCTTTGTTGTTGAGGTAATGCCATGGTTGCAAATAAGATAATTAATTCTCAGACCTTTGATTCAATGTAAAGCTTCCTCTTTTATTTGTTTGGTTTCTTGAGCTGACCATAGAATTCAAGAATTAACATTTGGATTTATAATAAGAACAATGTATGCAATTTATTTTAAGCTTGAGAGTGTTTCTAGAGTTGGAGAAAAGTGCCAAACCAAACAAATTGCTAAGGTTGATGCTTAGTGTTATCACAAAATCACACACTGAAGGCTGCCTATCAGTAAGATAATGTGTAACTATTTCAAACCTAGCTTTGGACTAAGGCTTAGCCTCCTTAGTCTGAGAGGGCTCTCTCACAGATTATGAATGTTGATCACTAACAAGGAAAGATGGCTAACTCTTTAACAAACACATGAAAATAAGCTGGCTGGACAGATATCAGATTGATTCCCATTGGGCTTATGGAGTCTCACACATCTCAGCAAACCAAAATACTATTTTTCATGGAAGTCAGGGCTCTTTACATCTATGCTCAAACATAACTAACATAAAAAACAGTCTGCCATAACATACAGGAAGTCAGAGCATGTGGGCATGAGTTCTGAGTGATTATGCAATAACAGAACTGTAAAAGAACACTAAAATAACAAGCCACCATACATTTGAACAATGAGATCTATTGAGAATCCTGAGGCAAAAACAACAGTCATTTGTATTCCTGAAACATGCTTTACATAAACCAAAATAGACTTGTTCTCTATCAAAGTATCCAACCCCTATTACATCCAAGTTTGATCCATATATAGGAATACATGCTTAACCACCTCGAGCTTCCTCCTCCAGCATGAGGGGAGCATCGAAGGTTGCTATTAACTATCCTTATCTACTGTATAACTAATTCATTAATTACATGATTGCTGAACTGTAATTACAAATGGTCTTAATTTACTCAAAACTCAAAATCTGTCCTCCTCGTAGCATGATGCTTTTCTGACTCTTGACACATGTCCACTATCTATTTTGGTTGAGGTATCTTGGAGGAGAATACACTGAACGAGCTGGCTTTGGATTCTAGTTGCGCAGATGGCTCATTAATTAACCAAGAGAAGTGCTCTGTTTTTACGGTCCCTGTCTCCCATCATTCTTCATCACTTAAAGAACATGTCCCCTGATCTCTAATTCTTCATAAACAACGCATATCACCATACTCTCCAATGAGCTGGAAGCCTTGTGAGCTGAACAAGTGTACAAACAAAAATCTCCGATAACCTTAACAGGAACCCTAACAATTCGGTCATAAAGTACCTTTAACGAGACTTGAGCTAGAAACAAAATATTTCACCTTTTCCAAAATGCACATCTGTCATTCTCTAAATAGCTAGGAGAGTCTTTTAAGGTTTCCCTTATGTCCTTGAGGCTTTTCCTTCAAAAATTTGCTGACCTCATCATTAAACTCCTTGTTTTTCTTATAAAACAGCACCTACAGCAGTTTCGTAGCGCGCTACGAAACTGCTGTTTTTGCTAAAACAGAATGCATTTGCACTAAAGCTTCCTTTGCTTGAACTTTTGACTTTTCAAACTTCCTCTACAGGTGTCAAAGACTTAGATGACTTCAAAATAGTGGAACTCAAACAAAATTGACCAAAACTGAAAATATCACCTTTTCCTCAAATCAATGAGCTAGCTGACCTAGCCGTATCTTCAAATTTGAAATCTCCTTCTTTAAAGCTTTGTTTTTAGCTCTCAGGGTCAGGTTCATTTTTCTGAGGAGTTTAGCTTGCTTGAGGGCTGGGACCGTCCAGGTATATACATCAGCCACGGAATCTGTCTGACCCACTAGGTTTTTGCTGCCCTTTAACACAACTCTTTTATAGTTGGCATACCTAACTGCACGCTCCTTAATCACATTTTTGGCTTTGACAATTTCTTCTTTGGTTGCTCCCACCTGATCTTTTATGGCTGTTTCCACTTGACTCTTTATGGCAATCACATTTCCTCCTTGGGTGATGATGACCTTCTTATTCTTGTCTTTATGTTTGACTGCCTCCACTGTTTTTGTCAATACTTCAATTACCTCTGTTCTGGGTGACTTTACAGCTTTCTTTGATTTATGCACTTTCTCCTTTACAGCTTCTTCTCCTTTATGCACTTTCTCAGCCTCTTTAATTTGTTTCCTTGTAACTGGCCTTCTTGGCTTGAACATAAACTCCTCACTAGGCTCATCAAACCTTAATCTTTTCGAAGCTTTTGATTTCTTAGTGCTCTCAGGAGAAGATTGGGTCAAATCAATATGCATGGGTTCAAGATGCACTGGTTCTTCCTGCTCAAATTCAATAGCCTCAAGTAGGTCACTTAGGCTGGCCTTTGAAATTGGACTTTCTTCCACAGCTACTCATTTACCTTTCTCCTTGCTTAGTTGACCCCTAGTTTTAACTCTTGATGCTTTTTCAGATTCAGCTGATCCATGAACATCCTTCTTTTGCTTGACTTTTTCCTTTGATGATGACTGTGGTGGCTGAGGTGGCTCTTTAATAACCAAGGCTTTGACTGGTTTGTTCAACTGAGATTTAACCTTCTTTTTCTCCCTAGCTTCCTTTCTAAGCTCAGCAATAGTAGGTTCCTCCATTAATTCTTCTCTTCCTCTAAGTGGCTGTGGGGTGAGGCCTGTCTTACTCTGGAAACCGGCCACATAGATGAAAGAATCCCAATCCCTACCAATCTTCTGCAAACCATCCATCACTAACAGTTTAACTAGGCCATGATGAAACAGTGATGACTCACAATCATCCTTCCTTAATTGAATTTTATCACACATCTTACTGAGGCTTCGAAACAAGTAAAATGGGAGATCTATAGATGCTTTACCCGTGAAATGCAGCAACAACTTGAAATGATATGAATAAACTTTGTTATATCTGCCCTCACAAGTTAAATATTTTTGAATACAAGTAAGAAGCATAGCATAACTCTCCTTAACATAACTTCTAGGTACAGCCTTGGTTAAATCTTCATTCACATAGGCTTCCTTCAAGAATACTTTACAGGGGCTCATATCAAATTTGAAATTTTTGAACCACTCCTGCCCTCCTCTAGGAATCTCAGTTACCCTAGCAATAGCCTCTGGAGATACTGGGAATTCTAACATAGATACCTTGGAACTTAAGCCTGTAAAATTCAAGGCAAATTCTTTTGTTACCTGAGTGTGTCCTCCCTTCAGCTTTTCACAAAAACTCCAGCAGCCAGCGTCTTTGAAGGCCTTTTTAACACCTTCCTCCCTTAATGTCAAGTCCAACCCTTCGGGCTCTGCCCTTTGACACCTTTCGGACCGATGCTCCTTCTTCTCCATTACACCTTGAAAACTTTTGCACAGAGAAACACCGGCAGCTTCAACTCGAAAAGGAAATTCAAACTTTAGAACATAGGCTCGCTTGCAATGCAGCTCTCTTGAAGAAGAAACTCGGGCTCGTTTCAATTCAAATATCTTAACATATAAGCTGGCCACTTTATGTAATAATAATAGAACATCATGACACAACCATGTATGACAAAAACATTTGAATGAACTTAATGTGTATGACTATGAACCTATTGGTGGAATGATATCTCGTAAGTGCTTGGAAGGTACACTAACTGACAACAACCGACCGGACACAATGACTCATCCCCGGACATGACATTTCGAAGATCTGTGCTGCAAAATCCCCGAATCCGCGATTTCGTAGCACAGACAGTTATAACTTAGCGACATGTGCTGCGAAATGGCTGGCGCTACGAAAAGGCTAAAACATTATTGTGCTTCAAAATCAGCCAATCAAACTGTGCTACGAAACTGCGAAAAGGACAAATGACATATACGAGATAAGACACATCTTAATCAATCATAATGGAGGATGATTAATGGTTTTGAAAATGATTCTCATTGACGTCATTGAAAAACATGACCCTCTAAGTAGTTAATATAGGATAACAACCATTTGACATCCATTTTTAACAATGAAATTTTGGACTCAACTTATATACATGTGACTGCAGTTCTCAGTGATAACAGTGGCTCCACTTGGGATAGTGTGCTCCTGTAGTACACTAAGAACTCGTAGAACCAGTGCCTTGTCCATAAAAAAAAAACAAAACACACACACAACCGACAAGCATCTCTTTCAAGCTTTGTGGGCCTTCACCTCGGGCTTAAACCTGATGATCACTGCAGGAGATAGAAGTCTATATCTACCACTACTAAAAAAAAATTGCTCAGTCAACCTTGAGCTTATTTTCATTTATCTTACCTACCTACCCTATCAGCTGCAAGCTCCACTTGTAGCTTAAGCAACATGGTATTTCCAATAAAGCCAATCAATTGTCTTTTCCTGATATGGGAGGCTCTTGACTGCATTCAACCTCAACATAACCATGGTAGTGGGATGACCAAATCAACTCATAATATACTTGATCTTCATCATGAAAATGAAAATGAAAGACCGGAGTGCAAAGCTTGTCCATATATTCACTTATAGGGTCAAAGAATACATGGTTATGTTGATGATCATCATAATATTCCACATCTTTAGACAACTGATTCTCAACCACACAAGGTTCTTTTGATATGCTATCCAACTGCTTTTCTGAATGATTATCATAAACAATATAATTTTCTTCTTTCTTATGATCATTTATTGCTGTAAGCTGCTGAGAAGTTTGACATAAAAAACCAACCTTTTCCTCTGCCCGAGGTTCGTAAAAGCTATCTTCTAGTACTTCCTCTTGCTGTTTGCAATCAATTTCATCTTCATTATGACCAAAAGACTGGCAAGTTTGTTGCATCTTCTCATTCATATCAAGGGATTGAACATGGTTTTCACAAATAAACCCCTGCTGATCTTCATGCTGCTTTTCACAGGATGTTATACTTTCTTCTTGGTGCTGAAATGCATTGTTATGAAGAGCTTCTAAAATTTCTTCATCCATAAATTCATTATCATCATAACAATCCTCCAAGTACTGAATGAGATTTAAATAATGCCTACAGCAATCTTTAAGCAGCAATAAGGAAGGATAACCTTCTTTATACATTTCACAGAATTCATCATGAAAACTAGCAAGCGAAAATATTGAACCATTTTCCAGACTTTTATACCAAGACCATGCTTTTCCTTCTAAAGTGGTCATAAACATTTTCATGAGACAATCTTCAGGGAAATGAACCTTAAGACTGCGTACATGCATATGGAATTTAACCAAATGAAGAGCAGCATCATCTTTCTTTTCATCTTTGAATATTGGAAGATCCTCTAACCAATCAACCTCCGACATAGGATTTGGAAAACCAGGGATATGAGACCGATTCATAGGAGCATACCTGGCATTCATTCTTGCAGTGGAATTCATCTTGAAACTTCATCAAGCTACTGATCTTCTAGTAGTGGAGTCACCTTCTAATTTCTTATTTGATGTGTGGAGTCGCCAAGGTAGTTTTGCAGCCTCAAAAAGATGTCTGAGCTCCTGCTACCTTCAGAAGTTCAACCATTGATTTCGGGAATGAATAATCTTCGACTCCCGGCAGACGCACCAAAATGTTATCACAAAATCACACACTGAAGGCTGCCTATCAGTAAGATAATGTGTAACTATTTCAAACCTAGCTTTGGACTAAGGCTTAGCCTCCTTAGTCTGAGAGGGCTCTCTCACAGATTATGAATGTTGATCACTAACAAGGAAAGATGGCTAACTCTTTAACAAACACATGAAAATAAGCTGGCTGGACAGATATCAGATTGATTCCCATTGGGCTTATGGAGTCTCACACATCTCAGCAAACCAAAATACTATTTTTCATTGAAGTCAGGGCTCTTTACATCTATGCTCAAACATAACTAACATAAAACACAGTCTGCCATAACATACAGGAAGTCAGAGCATGTGGGCATGAGTTCTGAGTGATTATGCAATAACAGAACTGTAAAAGAACACTAAAATAACAATCCACCATACATTTGAACAATGAGATCTATTGAGAATCCTGAGGCAAAAACAACAGTCATTTGTATTCCTGAAACATGCTTTACATAAACCAAAATAGACTTGTTCTCTATCAAAGTATCCAACCCCTATTACATCCAAGTTTGATCCATATATAGGAATACATGCTTAACCACCTTGAGCTTCCTCCTCCAGCATGAGGGAAGCATCGAAGGTTGCTATTAACTATCCTTATCTACTGTATAAATAATTCATTAATTACATAATTGCTGAACTGTAATTACAAATGGTCTTAATTTACTCAAAACTCAAAATCTGTCCTCCTCGTAGCATGATGCTTTTCTGACTCTTGACACATGTCCACTATCTTTTTTGGTTGAGGTATCTTGGAGGAGAATACACTGAACGAGCTGGCTTTGGATTCTAGTTGCGCAGATGGCTCATTAATTAACCAAGAGAAGTGCTATGTTTTTACGGTCCCTGTCTCCCATCATTCTTCATCACTTAAAGAACATGTCCCCTACTCTCTAATTCTTCATAAACAACACATATCACCATACTCTCCAATGAGCTGGAAGCCTTGTGAGCTGAACAAGTGTATAAACAAAAATCTCCGATAACCTTAACAGGAACCCTAACAATTCGGTCATAAAGTACCTTTAACGAGACTTGAGCTAGAAACAAAATATTTCACCTTTTCCAAAATGCACATCTGTCATTCTCTGAATAGCTAGGAGAGTATTTTAAGGTTTCCCTTATGTCCTTGAGGCTTTTCCTTCAAAACTTTTCTGACCTCATCATTAAACTCCTTGTTTTTCTTATAAAACAGCACCTACAGCAGTTTCGTAGCGCGCTACGAAACTGTTGTTTTTGCTAAAACAAAATGCATTTGCACTAAAGCTTCCTTTGCTTGAACTTTTGACTTTTCAAACTTCCTCTACAGGTTTCAAAGACTTAGATGACTTCAAAATAGTGGAACTCAAACAAAATTGACCAAAACTGAAAATATCACCTTTTCCTCAAATCAATGAGCTAGCTGACCTAGCCGTATCTTCAAATTTGAAATCTCCTTCTTTAAAGCTTTGTTTTTAGCTCTCAGGGTCAGGTTCATTTTTCTGAGGAGTTTAGCTTGCTTGAGGGCTGGGACCGTCCAGGTATATACATCAGCCACGGAATCTGTCTGACCCACTAGGTTTTTGCTGCCCTTTAACACGGCTCTTTTATAGTTGGCATACCTAACTGCACGCTCCTTAATCACATTTTTGGCTTTGACAATTTCTTCTTTGGTTGCTCCCACCTGATCTTTTATGGCTGTTTCCACTTGACTCTTTATGGCAATCACATTTCCTCCTTGGGTGATGATGACCTTCTTATTATTGTCTTTATGTTTGACTGCCTCCACTGTTTTTTTCAATACTTCAATTACCTCTGTTCTGGGTGACTTTACAGCTTTCTTTGCTTTATGCACTTTCTCCTTTACAACTTCTTCTCCTTTATGCACTTTCTCAGCCTCTTTAATTTGTTTCCTTGTAACTGGCCTTCTTGGCTTGAACATAAACTCCTCACTAGGCTCATCAAACCTTAATCTTTTCGAAGCTTTTGATTTCTTAGTTCTCTCAGGAGAAGATTGGGTCAAATCAATATGCATGGGTTCAAGATGCACTGGTTCTTCCTGCTCAAATTCAATAGCCTCAAGTAGGTCACTTAGGCTGGCCTTTGAAATTGGACTTTCTTCCACAGCTACTCATTTACCTTTCTCCTTGCTTAGTTGACCCCTAGTTTTAACTCTTGATGATTTTTCAGATTCAGCTGATCCATGAACATCCTTCTTTTGCTTGACTTTTTCCTTTGATGATGACTGTGGTGGCTGAGGTGGCTCTTTAATAACCAAGGCTTTGACTGGTTTGTTCAACTGAGATTTAACCTTCTTTTTCTCCCTAGATTCCTTTCTAAGCTCAGCAATAGTAGGTTCCTCCATTAATTCTTCTCTTCCTCTAAGTGGCTGTGGGGTGAGGCCTGTCTTACTCTGGAAACCGGCCACATAGATGAAAGAATCCCAATCCCTACCAATCTTCTGCAAACCATCCATCACTAACAGTTTAACTAGGCCATGATGAAACAGTGATGACTCACAATCATCCTTCCTTAATTGAATTTTATCACACATCTTACTGAGGCTTCGAAACAAGTAAAATGGGAGATCTATAGATGCTTTACCCGTGAAATGCAGCAACAACTTGAAATGATATGAATAAACTTTGTTATATCTGCCCTCACAAGTTAAATATTTTTGAATACAAGTAAGAAGCATAGCATAACTCTCCTTAACATAACCTCTAGGTACAGCCTTGGTTAAATCTTCATTCACACAGGCTTCCTTCAAGAATACTTTACAGGGGCTCATATCAAATTTGAAATTTTTGAACCACTCCTGCCCTCCTCTAGGAATCTCAGTTACCCTAGCAATAGCCTCTAGAGATACTGGGAATTCTAACATAGATACCTTGGAACTTAAGCCTGTAAAATTCAAGGCAAATTCTTTTGTTACCTGAGTGTGTCCTCCCTTCAGCTTTTCACAAAAACTCCAGCAGCCAGCGTCTTTGAAGGCCTTTTTAACACCTTCCTCCCTTAATGTCAAGTCCAATCCTTCGGGCTCTGCCCTTTGACACCTTCCGGACCGATGCTCCTTCTTCTCCATTACACCTTGAAAACTTTTGCACAGAGAAACACCGGCAGCTTCAACTCGAAAAGCAAATTCAAACTTTAGAACACAGGCTCGCTTGCAATGCAACTCTCTTGAAGAAGAAACTTGGGCTCGTTTCAATTCAAATATCTTAACATATAAGCTGGCCACTTTATGTAATAATAACAAAACATCATGACACAACCATGTATGACAAAAACATTTGAATGAACTTAATGTGTATGACTATGAACCTATTGGTGGAATGATATCTCGTAAGTGCTTGGAAGGTACACTAACTGACAACAACCGACCGGACACAATGACTCATCCCCGGACATGACATTTCGAAGATCTGCGCTGCAAAATCCCTGAATCTGCGATTTCGTAGCGCAGACAGTTATAACTTAGCGACATGTGCTGCGAAATGGCTGGCGCTACGAAAAGGCTAAAACATTATTGTGCTTCAAAATCAACCAATCAAACTGCGCTACGAAACTACGAAAAGGACAAATGACATATACGAGATAAGACACATCTTAATCAATCATAATGGAGGATGATTAACGGTTTTGAAAATGATTCTCATTGACATCATTGAAAAACATGACCCTCTAAGTAGTTAATATAGGATAACAACCATTTGACATCCATTTTTAACAATGAAATTTTGGACTCAACTTATATACATGTGACTGCAGTTCTCATTGATAACACTTAGTAACTAACATTTGGAGATTGTTCTTGGGAATTTGATCATGTATTTGTAGAGCATAATATACTCCAGCTATCAATCTCTATTTTTCACCATATGTGCTCCCATATTGTTTGGCATTTAAAATTATGAAGGCATCCTAGCTCGATTTGTCGTGTTGTGTAATTTGGTAGTTTCATGGTATTTTTGCACAATAATGACTTCTTGGATTGGAAGTGAAACTCTAACAATGTAAAAAGATCAATAATTTTCTAAGAACCACAAAGAAATTTCAAAATCTCAATTTTGATCTTTAGTGAGCACTGGACATGCATGTTACTAAAGACTATTTGCATTTAGCCAAAGATGAGGTAAATCAGTGAAATTGTTTTGGGAGACTTAGTACCCTCACTGGAAGATGTAAATTAGAATTATGTAAGTGTAGGAATATGCACAAGGAGAAATAATATAGCACTATTATTTTATGTCTTCTCCATAGGTACATGTGCAGGAGGTTGTGTACAATCAGGTCAGGCTGTAATGAGAATTTTAACCTGAGAAATCCAATGTTTCCACTTGGCATGCAATTTTGACACTTTGGAGTACATTATAAGTATGGAATACTATGTTTCATGGAATATAGGAAAACCCCTTTTCCTTGTCATCCATCAGGTTTGCAATTGATGATCATGGCATGCATTATTTAGTGCAAGTGGACATTTTGGCAATATGAAAATAATAGGTATAAAGCAAATTTGGTCTTACAGAAAGCATATTTTGGCCCATGGGAGTATAAATCAAGGTAGGAGATGGTGTCAGTGAGAAATATGAGTAGGTTTCCCCTTAGATGTGGCATGGCAAAAAATCATCATAAAGGCTAACTTGGCAAATTACCCATTCCAAAGACCTCCAAGTATGGGATTAGTGATCAAGTTTGACTTTGTAAAACTCAAAGATCACATATTGCATGGTAGGATACTTAATGGTTTGGGGACTTGCTTTTAATGATTAAGGCTCAGGAGGAGGATTGTCATCTTTGACACTGTAAAAGAGATTAATGTTAAGGGCTGCAAATTACTTCCTTGATCACCAATTGGATGAGAGGAATGATCTTTGACACTGTAAAAGAGATTAATGTTGAGGGCTGCAAATTACTTCCTTGATCACCAATTGGATGAGAGGAATGATGATCATCTTTGACTTGATCAAAGGGATAATATGTATTTATTGGAAAATAAACGTTGACTTTTCCAAATGGTCAAGGTTAGAAATTAGATAATCATTTTATACTTTGTCAAAACAATCTACATTGAGGATATTGTAAAATATGTAAGGCATGGATTTTTTGGGGTTTAATCCTCCAAAGTTTGCAATAAGACAAAAAATGATCTCTGAGGGAAGTGCAACATATGGGTAGCCATGGTTGTGCCATTCATCCTTTTCCCTTTTCTATAGATTAGGCTTATATGTTAATGCTGCAACCAGAAGTTGTTATTGATTAGTTTGTATCTATATTTCATGCAGCATAATTATTTCCCATTATACATTTGAGTAAACCAAGAGGAGGAGTCATGATTTGTTGTGTATCCTCTGCTACTCTTTATAAGTTTAAAACAGTCCAAGATATCATGTTTAGACTAATTTGTTAAGAATTTTTGGTTAATAAAGCTCTTGGTTGTTTTGCTTACATGATCCATTGATGATTATGGTTTGAAGTGAAAGCTAGTTCATCGTAAACAATTTTATTCCACATTAATATAGAAATTTTGTTGATTTGAGTTAGAGGATATATTCTTATAATTAGAATTCCCTACTGAACCTCTCCATCATTTGCAATAACTTTGGCATCTATGTGCAAGTAAAGGAATCCATCACCCAATGAGAAACAACTAGTCCTAATTGAGATCCATCTTATTAGTCATCGATATATTCAAAACCTTGTTCTGTGATCTAAAATATTGCATTTGAACTCAAATTTTCATATCAGAAATGATGGGAAACCACCCTATAGCTAGAAAGCCTCTAGCTATGAATATGAATTCAAATTGGGACCAACCTTTAAAAGGTTGCTTAGCTGTTGTAAACTCTATGACCAATCCTAGTTAACATGTTTAACTTCATATCTGAGACAAAATGTGGAGAGAGATCTTCAATTAGGGTAACCTCTGAATTGGAAGACATGAGTTGCCTATTTATATTATGGTACAAGTCTTTGATTCAAAGAGATGAGTTTTCAAAATTTTACATCCCGGAGGAGATCATAGTCACAAGACATGGACCCAAGAAACATTGGGCAAAGCCTAAAAAAGAAGATCGATTTGGATTCCCCAATAGAAAATTGGCATAAAATTCCACAATTAGAATAAATTCTAAAATAGTGGTTTTCCTAGTTGGTAAAAATGAGATGTTGAAATTGCCCATATTAGTGTTCAAGCCTCTTTGATGACAAAACTGCATTTTTTCTTATGGATGCAGCAACACAAAAAACAATGGCTGGAGTCAGATGCAAGTTCTGAGCATCTTTTGGCAGAATAAATGCCCCCCCACTCACAATCTCTCAGTGGATGCTATTGGTTCTGATTTGTCTTGCTTATTTAGCCACATTATGGTAAGAGGAGGCTAGCTTAGATTCTCTCTTTGAGACATACAAAAAGGGAAAATTTGTCAAAATTTGTTATAGTCATTTCTATCAAACTTATTTTTAAAAATCCAGGGTCAAGCTTGTTGACTAGCTTAGGAAAACATAATTAAGCTCATTACATCTTGGCCGAAATTGACAAGATTTGACTAAGCTTGGTCGAAACTCAAACAATTAATACATTTAGAAACAAATTTGGGAACTCTTACTTTAATGTTGGATTGTAAGAATATAGTGTAGCAAAAAACCCAAATGCCATACTTAGATGATTTATTCTAGAGGAAAATAGAAAAGAGGCTATGGTTTTCTTCCTTTTTACTAAAGAAGTGAATGCCATTTTATCAAATGCATAATCAATCACATTGGGTTTTCTTGTTTCCTCTAATCTTTGAGTACATGTGGACACATGTTCAAATTAGTAGATTTCATTTCTTGTTGTCTTTTTTCTTATCATCTGTATTTTGCCCACCCCAATCTTATTCTCTATGGATATTTTTGTTATCCCCTAGATCTATTCTATAAAGGTAGAGGGGGGATATGTTTAAATATGTAACTAGGTTCAAGCTTCATAAATGTGAAATGTACTCTTGATTCTTTCATGTTGTAAAAAGAAAAGAAAAATTAATATTATTTTTGTAGCATGGGTTTCATGCTCAAGGTCATTTTATTTATAGTCAAGCACCCATTGAGTGCTTCTAGGGTTTTTCATGAAGTCAAGAAGTCAATAGAGTCATTTTCACATGAAAAAGACCCCATTGGGCATCTTGTAACATGTCAAAAGAATTATTTTTGTGTATAAAGTGTCAAAATACCCTTCCAAGGCCAAGTCAGCCTGGCAACTAAGAAGTCAACCTCATTAGGGCATGTCCTCCTCCTTGGAAGCTTATATATTTTTCCCTCCACCCACTTTTCATAACTTCCATAACCATTAGGTAGGGACTTGCAACTTCGATGTTGCTTTGCTTGTTTAGTAAAAGATTGTGAAAACTTTAATTTATTGAAAGTTGTAGAATTTACAATTTATGATGTTTCAAGGTCTAATTTTTAAAAGTCTAATTCTTTAAAGGGTGCTAGCTCAATGGAAGAGCACCTGCTTTACAAGCAAGAGGTTGGTGGTTCGATTCCATCATGCCTTGATATCCATATGGAATGGCGATGATCAATTTTTGGTGATGGAGGCTCTTTTGACCATCACCAATGAGCTTATGGTGACATTTTTCGACCCTCACCAAAATATGAAATGGTGACGGTCAACGAATGCCACGATATATACGCATCAATAGTGACGACCATGAAAGGTTTGTAACCATAAATCATTGTTGTTGATAATAAATGGTGATGGTTACTGTCATTCATTATAGTCATTATTCATGATAGACCTTGAATGTCACCACAACACCTATACTTTTGACAATGTAGCTTTTGGTTTCGGTCAACGAACGTCACCATATATATGCACCAATAGTGACGGCCATGAAAGATCCATCACAATAAATCGTTGTTGTTCATATGAAATGGTGATAGTCACTATTCGTCATTATAATCAATATTCGTGATGGACCTTGAATGTCACCATAACACCTATACTTTTGGAGACGCCACCTTTGGTGACGTTCAATTTTTGGTGACTAAGGATATAGCCCATCACCATTCCTAATATGAAATGGTGATGGTTGCTATCTGTCATTATAAATCATTATTGGTGACAGACTTTGAATGTCACCACAACACTTATACTTTTGGCGGCGTTCAACTTTTGGTGATCGAGGCTATGGCCCGTCACCATTTCTCATATGAAATGGTGACGGTCACTATCCGTCATTATAAATCATTATTGGTGACGGACTTTGAATGTCACCACAACACCTATACTTTTGGCGATGCCACTTTTGGTGACATTTAGTTTTTGGTGACTGATGATCTTTTGACTGTCACCAATGAGGTTATGGTGACATTTTAATTTTAAAATAATTTAATTATTAAAATAGATTAAATCATAAAATATATTAATGAACGCCTTCACTAAGAATAAATTTTTAAGTTTGATAAAGAAGATTTTTGTTAGGTAGCTTTTAACTAATAACTTTAAAATTAAGGAGTACCTTAAAATATATTCAAACATCATTTATTCAAAGAATTTTGGGAGTTTTTTTAAAGTGTTTATTTAATATAGTTTATTTGGGTGCATGTAGTCACACATTCCACCATCAAAACCTCAAGGTACCTCTTGGTTTCATCTTAAATCCTTGTGAAAATTGAATATTACTAAACAATAATAAAAATCTCACTTTCTACCATTAATTCCAACCACTTTAAACAAAATATTTTAAAATATATGTAATTTAACTAATAGAAAGAATGGTCTTTTCCTAGAAATCCACTGATATAATTTTAGTTAAAATTATGTTTTCTTGTTGTTTAAAATGTGTTTTTGAATGTATAAATGGATTCAACACCCTAGAAAATTTTGGGGCACTTGAATTTTAAAAATTAAACAGTGTAAACTTATGATTATTAAAAATCTATACCAAAATTTGATGAAATTGAGAAGAAAAAGGGCTTACAAAAATATTATTTTATGTATTTTTTCTTGTCCCTTCAAAAGAACAACATTATATTATCATCAGTGAAATCCATAGTATAAAAATAGGTTGCATGCCACTGTTAGCTTCACTACATTTAGAGGGGAGAGAAAGGGGTGCTAGAGATAACAGAAGATGTAACCATGCAACCATTACTTCTGATAGGCTTACTAGCCTTACATAACAAAAAAAGACAAAAAAGATCAAGAATTTGAGATAATCATGTGATGGAGGGTGGTGAGGCAGAAGTCTAGGAGAACTTGCACGAAAGCCAACCCACTCATTAATTTGGAAATCGATGTGTTGCACTCGGGCCTCCAAATCACGCAAGTAGTCATTGAGGCATCTTTGGTTTCAGCGGATACTCTCGAGTACCTCTGGAGCCACCAATTCATTTCGTTCTTCATAACGGTCCTCTCTCATGATGTCTAGGTTGAATTGAATGCCTCTCACTTGATCTGCAATGGTTTTCAGCGAGGCTAGAATCTCCACTCTACCTGGAGAATTCTTGTAGAAATTCCCACTGTAGATCAACATATTCTGCAATATAATAAAGCAAAATACAAGATCTACTTCTACAACAAACTTGCAGAATCTTAATTGAATATGAGCAAGATCAATTAGAGCACATATAACTGAGAATGAGAAATCAATCACACATGAACACAGAAGAATACTCTGGGGAAATCCTCAACCTAAAACCCCAATCTCTGTATTATCATACAAGTGGAAATATGTTCAGTTTACACAAAGAATCAGCTCACAAGCTATCTTTCTCTCTTTGCAATCAAACAACATAGCTCACAGGCTAAATAGACACAAGATATGCCTTCCCTCATCCCTCCAAGCCTCCTATCTCCTTGTGTAGTTTTCCTTCGGGTCCAATGCTGCCACCTGTGTGAATTGACCTCATCACACCCTCACTAAACCCTAAAGTAACTACGAAATCTCCAAGGAATGAATTCCTTCTACATGCAAGAGATATCCTCCATGGAATATTCCTACAACTGATAGTACACTATCCCATCATCTGATCTCAACTAAGTCTCTGTTTGAACTGACATGCATGAGTTATTTATGAGAGAATATTTAGTTATCTGAAGTGCAGTAGTTACATGCATGCATGCATTAACTAACTGAACTCACAATTAGCTCAACAAACTATTTGAACTAATCTAACTGGACTTAACTCAGTTAACTAAGCTAACTAATTACAATTCATCCTTATCTCTTTAACTAAGGGATAAATTCCTCATTCAATGGGATAACTGTTGCATGTCCTCACAAAGACTTCATGTTTTATTTTCTACAACTAATTAACTCAAGATGAATTAATTAATTATTTTACAAACAACTGCTAAGATCAAATTCGAATTTTACTTTTCTATTTTAGTTCAGGGACTAACTAAAATAGGAAGGTATCCTGAAGCGTTATTTATAGCAGTGCTAATTTTAGCACTTCTATTTTTAGCATTTCTTGTTGCTATTTTCAACACCCTCTCAACAAGAAAGGGAATATCAATAACCCAAATCCTATCTCCGTGGAACTCGAACTTGCGTTTTGACAACGCCTTAGTCAAAACATTTGCATCCTGTTCCTCAGTCGAAGCATACAACAACAACATGATCCTCTTGACCACACAGTCTTGAAGATGGTGATACCGGATATCAATGTGCTTAGACCTGTCATGAAAAGCTGGATTCTCAGAGAGTTCGATACAACTTTGTTTATCATAGTAGATCATAGTTGCATCCATCGTTTGACCAAACAATCCCACTAGAATCTTCCACATCCAAATGGCGTCACATGCAGCCTGAATAGCAGCCATGTATTTAGCCTCTACTGAGCTAAGTGTAACTGATCTCTATTTCCTGCTGTACTAGGAAACTGCAGCTGAGCCAATGTTGAAGATTCCTCCAGAAGTGCTCTTCCGGTCTGATGGAATCCCTGCCCAATCCACATCTATGAAGCCCTGAAGCTTCACTCCCTCTATCCATCTGTACCACAATCCAAACTGAGATGTGCCTTTCAAGTATCTCAACACATGCTTTGCTACCTTCCAAAACAGCTTGGTAGGTTGAACAATAGCTTGACTCAGCTGGTTCACTATAAAGCATAAGTCTGGTCATGTGTTCACCAGATACATAAGTGAACCCACAAGCTGCCGATAAACAGTAGCAACTATTACCTCACCTGAAGTAGCATCCTCCTTCCTCCAGTTCCCAACTAGAGGAGTCTACATGGGCTTTCACTTCTCCATGTGAAAGCGCCTGAGTATCTCATTGGCATACTTGCCTTGAGACATAAATACTTCCCCATATTTCTGCCACACCTCCATGCCTAGAAAGTAGTGCATAAGACCCATGTCTTTCATTTTGAACTCTCTTACAAGGTCATCCTTGCAAGACTTGATCAGTTGATCATCACCTATTAAAATCAGATCATTGACATAAAGAACAATGATCAATGGCTTACCTTCTACCATGATGTGGTAAAGGGTTGCATCTGCTTAACTCTTGGTGAAGCTCAACCCGGTGAAATAACCATCGATCCCGGTGTACCAAGCACGAGATGCTTCCTTTAGCCCATACAAAGCCCTCTTGAGTCGGCACACATGCAACTCACGATTGAAGTTCTTGAAACCTTATGGTTGCTCATTGTACACCTCCTCAATCTTCCCATTGAGGAATATTGTCTTCACGTCCATCTGATGGATCTTCCAACCCATTTGAGCTGATAGTGCCAAAATCGATCTGATAGATGAGTACCTTGCTACGGGAGCAAAAGTCTCATCATTTTTTATCCCCTTAACCTATAAGAAACCACGGGAAACAAATCTTGCGTTATGTTTCTCAACACTGCCATCAGCTACCTGCTTTACCTTGTAAAGCCATCTGGAACTCACCACTGACTTGTCCTGAGGTCTTGGGAAAACATCCCACACACTATTCCGAATGATAGAGTCGTACTTCTCTACCATAGCATCAACCCAGACTGGTTGCTGCACTTCCTCCTCGAATGACGAAGGTTCAGACTCTACATACTCCCCAACCAGGGCCATGTACCCATTGTACCGCTTGGGTGACCTCCTCTGTCTGCGCTAGGAAGATGGTTGTCCCACATTCTCCTGCAAGCATGAGTGGATGTCTCCACTCTCGAATCCTCTACATGCAGCTACTCCGCATCAATGTAAGGCTTCTCTTCCTTAGGAACTGAAAGTTCCTCCTTTGCATGCAACTTGAGCTCCCTCTCAAGTGATACTCGCATGGATTTCTGCTTGTCGAACTTCAGATCTCTGCATACCACTATCCTCTCACTGGTAGGCAGGTACACCCAATAGTTGTGGGGTGTATCAGTGTACCCCACAAGTATTCCCAACTCAGCTGTTGGGTCTAGCTTCTTCTGGGCATCTTTGGTCACATGGCGGTAAACCAATGATCCAAAGATTCAGAAGTAACTCACATTTGGTTGCTTCCTGAAAAAGGCCTCCATAGGTGTCTTCATTCCCAGTATATGGTGCGGGCTTCTGTTCTGCAAGTATACTCTTGTATTGCATGCCTCATCCCACAAATGTAGTGGTAGGATTTGGTCATGCAACATCACTCAAGCTGCTCCCATAATCGATCTGTTCTTCCTTTCGGCTACCCCATTCTATTGTGGGTTATGGGGTGTCGTCAACTCCCGTTTAATTCCTTCTGTAGTGAAAAAGTCCTTAAACTATTGGGAGACATACTCTCCACCATTGTCACTACACAAGGCTTTTATTTTCTTTCTACATTATTTCTCTGCCAAGGCTTTAAACTCACAAAACCTCAAGAAGGTTTGATCCTTCTTTTGCATAAAGTAGATCCAGCATATATGAGAAAAATCATCAATAAAACTAACATAGTACCTTTGTTTAGCAGTGGAGGCTGTAGAGAAAGGTCCAAAAACATCTTAGTAAACTCACTCCAGGATTTCTCCAGCTCTACTGTTTCAATCCAGAAAGGAAGATTTCGCATACTTACCCAAGGTACATCCTTTGCATGTATTCGTCTGCTCTAGTTTTCCCTTGGGAAGTCCAGTAGAAATATGCTGCATGATCTTCAAGGCTCCATGGTGCAAGTGGCTCAATCTTCTATGCCATATCTCGCCAATATCTTGGCTTTGCACCATCTCAGCTTTGGAACTCAATGCATCACAGTCATCTACCTCCAACTTGTAGAGATTATTTACTCGAATCTCGATTCACTTGGTTTGTCCAGTGCTGATATGCCTCAGGAATACCTTTCCTTTACTAAAGACTACATCATAGCCTTTATCTTCTAGCATAGCAATGGACACAAGATTCTTCTTCAGACCTGGTACATACTTTACATCAGTCAGGGTGAGAGGAGCTCCATGCTCCCTCTAAAACACAACCATACCTTCACCTGAAACATGGTACTTTCCATCATCGCCCATCTCGATCCACATCTGGAGATCCTTCTCCTCCAAGGTACTGAAAAGATTCTTGTCACCTGACATGTGGAATGAAGCTCCATTGTCTAGGTACCAAACACATCCCACCATGGATGAAACCATGCATGCGATAAGAGAGAAATCTAACTCAAACTGTGAGGCTAGTGCCTCACCAATAGATCCCTTTGAGGATTTCTTCTGTGGACAATTCGTAGCATAATGGCCCACTTCATGACAATTAAAGCATCACACTTTCGCTTTGTCAAACTTCTTCCCACCATGGGAAGAACTAGATTTGGAATGGGACACCTTCCTTTTCCCCTTCCTTGCCTTACTCGCTAAGGCTAGCTTTTCCTCATCATCTTGCTTTGATGAGGATCCATCTCTGGTGCTTCTTCTTATCTCCTCCTGCATGAGATCCGACCAAAGTCGTTCCCAATCTGGAAGTTTTTCTCTTCCATTGACTGAGTCTTGGTATTTATGCCAGCTCTTAGGAAGACCGAGGAGCACAAGACTCACCATTTCATCATCGGCTATCGTGATCCCTACACTTCCAAGCTCATCCCTGCAGGTGGTGACCTTGTTCATATGTGTAGAGATCATGTCACCCTTTTCACACTTGATTTTCCGAAGCTTGTCTTTCAATGGCAGCTTCCTCTTATCGTTGCTGTTCTGATATAGCTCTTTCCATTTTTCCACATTGAAAACAGTGTCTCCTTCCCATGGAGACTCGAGACTATGTGGTCTCGAACTGCCTCCAGAAGGATTCTCCTTGCTCTAGCCACACATTTCTTCCATTCCACCAATTCTGTAGCATTAGCCACTACCGGCTTGGGGACTTCTTGATCAATGAAGTCATTTAGACTGTTATCCTCTAATACTGCTTCCATGTGATCCTTCCTGGCTATACAATTTGAGCTGCCATCAAGGGCATACTCGAGTCTTAAACAGTTGAACGCCATTGGTGAAATTGAGATGTGATAAGAACTCAATTTCTATATTCAGGAACCTCAAACTTTGAACTTATCCCTTCTTGTATTCTATTCTCTCCTTTGATCACCTTTGCTCTGATACCATGTAGAAATTCCCACTGTAGATCAACATATTACGCAAGATACTAAATCAAAATACAAGATCTACTTCTACAACAAACTTGCAGAAGCTTAATCGAATATGAGCAAGATCAATTAGAACACATGTAACTGAGAATGAGAAACCAATCACACATGAACACAGAATAATACTCTAGGGAAAGCCTCAGCCTAAAACCTCGATCTCTGTATTATCATACAAGTGGAAATATGTTTAGATTACACAAAGAATCAACTCACAAGCTATCCTGCTCTCTCTGTAATCGAACAACACATCTCACAGGCTGAATAGACACAAGATATGCCTTCCCTCAGACCTCCAAGCCTCCTATTTCCTTGCATAGTTTTCCTTGGGGTACAATGTTGCCACTTGTGTGAATTGGCCTCATCACACCCTCACTAAACCAAAAGTAACTGCACAATCTCCAAGGAATGAATTCCTTCTGCGTGAAAGAGATATTTTCCATGGAATATTCTTGCAACCGATACTACACTGTCCCATCATATAATCTCAACTGGGTCTCTGTCTGAACTGACATGCATGAGTTATTTATGAGAGAATATTCAGTTATCTAAAGGGAGGCAGTTACATGCATGCATGCATTAACTAAGTGAACTCACAATTAGTTCAACAAACTATTTGAACTAATCTAATTGGACTTAACTCAGTTAACTGAGATAACTAATTACAACTCAAATTACAACTCAAATTACAACTCATGCTTATCTCTTTAACTAAGGGATAAATTCCTCAATAAATGGGATAACTGTTGCATGTCCTCACATAGACTTCATGTTTGATTTTCTACAACTAATTAACTCATGATGAATTAATTAATTATTTTACAAACAGCTCGTAAGATCAAATTCGAATTTTACTTCTCTATTTAAGTTCACCGACTAAGTAAAATAGGAAGGTATCCCAAAATGCTATTTATAGTAGTGATAATTTTAGCACTTCTATTTTTAGCATTTCTTGTTGCTATTTTCAACAATTCTCACAAGCTTGAGCAACCTCATTTGTCCATTCTCCATTGACCACATTCTCAAAATCTGAGCTCAAATAACTAATTTGTCGTTGAACATGGCCCTGATTCCCACCTCCACAATGGAGAAGCCCATGTTGGAAGGGCATGGTTGGCCACTCCGAATGCATCCAACCAAAATGACGAGAGAGGATACAACCTCCCAGGATGAAACAACAAACTGCACACACCTGAGAAACCACAAATAGTGCCACACTTGCCCCGCTTTGGCCTTACATCTATGGCCTTGGATGGCCTTATTCCTATATCAGTCCTCAACTAGAAGAGGGGAAGGCTAGCCGTAAGTATCTACCCAAAATCACACAACTGCACTCCTGATGGCTCACTCAATACCTCAACATACACAATTAGGAGACATATAACAAGGAAGTGATAAATTGGACCACTACCAGAAACAACCCCTCCTTCATGGAATTTTTCAGAGGGACACGAAAAAAGTTGTTGTCACTGCAGACCGTAACTGTCTACAAGAAAATTTTCTTTAGAAAAAAAGTGTCGCCACAGAGAGGGCCACTCCCTCGACATGGAAATGGGAAACATTGAATTACTAACCACCACTAACAACAAAAGCATAGGGAAAGACCATAACCAAATGTGTACAATAACCCAGAGACCACCGAGTACCCACTAGCCTAGAGAAACTCTAAGTCAGCAACACCTAGGGTTTCACCTTGCATAACCAAAATTAACGCACTAGAGAGAAGAGAATCCTCCAAACAAACCAGGATCCCATATAAATGCACAAAAGCCTGCCAGAGAAGCCACAATACCATAATCCAAACACTCTACATAAGTCCAGCTACCCTATGGTCCTAGCAAACTTGCTTGGCCTTTAACTGTCTCATCCACCACCCTACACGCTGAGTTCATTACCGAAGATACAACAACCATTACATTGTCACCGCTACATAATATAACAATCAGAGGCGGGTTTGGAGAGTTCGATCGACCGTCGACCTGACGCATCACCTTATGCTTCATATTGCCTTCACCTACCACATGCCTCATGAGGAAAACTCCGTGGTGGTCTGACCAAGTGTTTGTACAACCCCATCAGGGTAATATTATTTATGTATTAATTAAACTATACTATTTAAATTATTGCAGGAAGAGGTGCTCTCAAACCCACGATGGAAGAGATCTAATGCCTTGTCTTGTTCTCTCCTGTTTAACATTTTGCCTTAGTCAAATTAGACAAAAATAAAAATAAAATTAAATATAAATGAAATAAATTAAGTAAAACAAAATCGATGTAAAATAGTCAATTTACTATCAGAGGATTTTGGACTTAATGTTTTGATCATTTCTAGGGATCAAATCAGTTGAGATGTAAGTCTCTTTTAGAGTGAAAAAAAAAAAATATCTCTAGGTGCTTAGTAAATCTATAATTAAACTAGATCTAGACTAATTTAAAAAATAAATAAATAAATAAAAACAAAATGCATTAACCAAAAAGAACACTCACCAACCTTAATTTATTAAATAATATAAAATAAAATAAACTACACTAACAAATAAACATCATATAATTATAATTAAAAAAAAACCATCACCAACTTAAAAGAGTAATTACTCATATACCAAACGAAAAAAAAAAAATTAAACCTACCAACTTAAAATAATAAGTAACTAATAAAAAAACCCTTTAATCATCACCAACTTAAAAGAGTAACTACCTCATATAGCAGAAAGAAAAAGAAGAAAAAAATGGTAACTAACTCAAAAAGAAAAGACCCTCACTTAAAAAGAATGATTAAAATAGAAAGTTTGAACCCTACGTTTTACCAAAATCCCTGAACCCTCCTAAAATAGAGTGCCCAATAGATCCATGGGAATGCACCCAAGTTACGTTAGGGTTTATGGGATTATGCAAAGAAAAAAATGTTACCAGGAACCATGTGGGGTGCTGCAAATTAAAGCACTATATTAACGCATAACAAAAGTTCCTTTTCATGCGGCTGACTTCTTAAGGGGGACTTTTCAATTTTTTGGCCCCTGCCCATCTATCTCTATATATAAAGCAGTAACGTTAGATTTTAACATATATAATTTTGCGTTGTTTGAGTTCTTACGAGCTTAAGCTATTCTATCAACCAGAAATTTGGCTGTTGAATTGTAGAGAATTCGAATTTTGGAAGTTGGGTAGCTGATAATTCTATTTTGATCATGGATAAGGCCAATATGAACAATTATATCGGAGATTGCTTGGAAAACAATGCAAGAAGAGCTAACAACATGTCTATGCAAATACAAAAGATTATAGATGAATATCTTCAAATTTGTGTTGATGGTAAGGTTTTACAAATAGCCATACCACACAATTTCTACTCAAGCTGCTCCTCTGATGGTATTATTGTGAACAATGATTGTGCTTTCATTGGCACTTTCATTGGATTGGATGAATCCAACAACATGCACACAAGTCCTGATATAATGATAAATTTGAACAATAAGTTAGGGTGGCTATGCAGTTGTGGGTTTTACTCTTTCATTACTCTTCTTGACTCTATACTCGATGTCTTTGAAACGTACAAAGCTTCCCCTGGCCGTCATCGATGGCCTTTGAAATGGATGATGATGATGGTGGTGGTGGTGGTGGATGGAGCAATTATGGCGAATTAGGGTATTCCATGGCCCTCGACATCACTAGTAGTCACTTTCGTGTGAATGAAGGCCAATTGAAAAATGATTATTTGGACGAGCTTATAGAGGACGCAAATAAAAGGTGTGATGGAGCTTGTTAGGTTCCTACACTATTAGGGATCATAATTTTGAATTGACTCTGTTAAGTCTTGTAATATTGTACATACCTTTGCTTTTCTGCAAATGTTTTCCATATTAAATTAAAAAATGTAAAGAGGGTATGTCCTAAAAGAAATATCAAGGGACAAAAAGAATAATAAAAGATCAAAAAAGTGAAAAAATATGAACCTCAAACAAAAAACAAATCATGAAAGTGTGCAAGTCCAAATGCCACTACTTTTTATGTTACTGTTGCAAAATAATGGTTGTGTGCAGCTTGTCATAAATGCCACAACCCATGATAGTCAAACTATTTAATCTTGACTACTTCATGCTTTAAATTTCATGTTTATAGTTAGAGAATAAAAATATGGCCAAATTGTTTAATCTTGGCAGATCAGTAGTTAGCTAGAGAAATAAAATGTGCTCATAAGCTTAATCTAAGCCATTGGAAGATATAAGCTTAGAATTAGATAGTTTATTTGACAAAAGAAAAAGGAAAGAAAGGGTCTGCTAGCTTAAATGCACCCATAAAGTGAAGAAAAAATGTTAGGGTAAGTCAGAAGGTAAGTAGTAGAAAGGTTGCAGAAATACATAGCTAGTTGAAGCATAAGCACTTCATCATGCTTAACTATATGTTTCAATGTGCAGGAGCAATTATTAAAGTGGAAAAATGGTTCACAAGCTAAATTACTTAACTTCCCCTCATATCATTGCACCCCCCACTACTTATTTATTAACATTCCCCATTATCCCATCATTCCTTGTTAAAATACTCTTTTCCCTTCATTTTGACCCTTACCCCTTAGTTTTACACTTTTCCCTAGTAAATTAACCCCCAAAAGTCTTTTCCCAACCTAAAACCCCTTTTCCCTAGTGTGAAACCCTTTTCCCCTTTGAAAAAATCAATTTCCCCTTATTAATTTCCCCCAAAACCCATAAAAACCTTTATCCTAATTTTAAAATCCCCCCCCCCCGCATTATTAAGTTAAACCCTGCAATTCACCATTTTCCCAACAAAACTTTTTTAACCTGCCACCCTGGTGCGGTAATCTAACTCCGCTACATAAACCCTAGTCATTTTAACCTGCAATTAATCATTAATTAATTACACTTAAGTGTAATTAAATCCATGGGCCCCAATAATCCTTGCCCCATCGCCTATCGTGAAACTCCACTACGCGATAGCTGTTGGATCTCATACCCCCAGATCCTATGGCCCATAGCCATATCGCATGCTCCCGATCTCCGAAGTTTACCCGCCCAAGAGCACGCGATATGAGCAGTTTTGCTCGGGCCCCCTGTGGTTACGTGGCAGCACCGTGTTAACTCGCATGCTCTCCAAATAAAACCGCTCATCACTCAAAAGCGATGCAATGGCCTGTGATACTGCCTCCCCGCATTAGACAAAACCATCACTGTTCACCTTTATGAACTTCCATGCCAAATTCAAAAAGTTACCCTTTGAAACCCTGAATACCCTCGTTTTCATTCCTTTTGCCCGTTTACATAGAGAAAACTATCAAACCCTTCTAGTGCCACCGTGAACCTCTGCAACAAAATTCAACCTCTGAAAACCTTAAAAACATTTCTAGGACTCTGTCCACAAACATCCCAGTGCAATAAAGCCATCAATTGCTTTCCCTACCAACCTGTGTTTTCTTAATAATTGCTTTATTTTGGAGGTAATTAGCAGAAGACCAGAGCTTGGATAAACATTTTTGATACTAGTCAGAAAACTTGTTTACTCTAAGACTCGAAAATAAATTTATTCAGAAGAAGAAGACAATTATACATAGAACAGAAAAGAAATCATTTTGTAGATAGAAATACAGTTAAAACACTGAACAAATGAACTAGACAAAGCATACAATCATAAGACAAATAGATCAAACATACAGAAAGTTTACCAATATCCATTAACATATGCTATTACATATGAAAAACAAAATAATTTATTGTTGAAATACACAGTGAAAAGTTAAAATGTGCAGTAAAATTAAAAACACAGTAAAGGATATCGACAGGTCAGCAAGGTTAAAGAGTATCGGACGAAAGAGTATCAGGTGAAATGTCATAAGTAAAAATGACATCCAACGTGAAGACCAAACAACCAAGCAGCTTAAAGGGAAAAAGATCAGACATCAAAGACAACAAAACCTAAATAACAGGGACAGCAAGTAGCAGTTGTAAAGCTGTCTCTATCTTCCTACATGAAGATATTTTCCTTCCTAGATTAGTTCTCAATACAGTTTGAGATATTTTGTAAATTACTTTTGTATAAATACTTCACAAATCAAAGTCTTTAGGGTGGATTACATTACATTTGTAAAGTTATTTTGATCTTGAACCTGAGGGTGATTGTACTAATTTCAAGTCAACAGGCTGGAGAAAGTAATAAAAGCATTGAATTGCAGGATTCATGAGATGAGATATTTGCAGTGAAGTATCTTCTTTATGTGATTTGTTACCTTCTTATGTTTTCATAAACTTAATTGTAATTCCAAATTTGAATGTATTAACTAGAAATATCACTCAGAATTTGTTTAAGTACACTCTGTTTTGCCACAGTTAGTCATTTATATGTTTTCCTCTGATACCCGGATCTGAGAACCCTTAATTTCTCTCCCATCTCGGTTGAACTCTTTCATTCCTTCCATAATCTAGCCTAGGGAACCCTTAATTGCTCCCTGGATCCAGTTACAAGCCACTTCACCATCCAACCTTTGAGATCTGCAAGAACTCACCTATCTTGTCCTGTAGACATTGTCTTTTAAAGCTTGATCCAATCCAATTTGTCTGATATTGACTCCATATCCCAATGGTAAAAGCATACCTCTGTTCATTTAGGTAAGTAACCTCACCACCCAATTTCAAAACAAAACCCAAGTGCAACCATAAATATCCTAAAATTTATTAACTAAAACAAAGTTAAAACATACAGAGATAGCCCTCTCTGAGATTAGGAAGGCTAGGTCTCGATCTCCAAAAGTGGTTTGTGGTTACCTCTATTATTTCCTTCTTTTGCTAATTTTTCAAAGGAAATTTTGGAGTGATAACAGAGCTCAATCCCTCGTTGAACTGTCTGGAAGAGAGAGCATAAAAGATGGAATTCTCAGGTGTTGTAAGGTGTATTCCTCTTTACATAGGAAATGCTATATTGGATTTGAGATTAAACACAGTGGAATTTTTTCTGAATACTCTCGGAATCGCCATGGACATGTGTATGAGTCACTTGGCTTTTCATTTGCTACGCCATTGGTAATTGAAGTGACATTTCAGCCCCTTGGAAACAATTTCAAAAGTACAAGCCTGGAAGCTCAAGGAGTGTCACTAAGCATGGCCTTCCAAGGATTATTGGCAATGCACAAAGACCTGGAAATGAAAGTCCCTCCCATCGAAAGGAAGTTTGTGCATAGTGATGGCCAAGACGATTTAGATCAGCAACTTGCTAAGATGATCGATCTTAGGAAAACCAATCCAATGTATTCGTATGGTCTTTGAATTTGAATTTTATTTTGGGAATTTATCAGAAAATTTTGATATAGTGTATTGCATTCAAATTAATTCTAATCCAAAATTGATTCTAGCCTCAAATTAATTCTAGCCTACAAAAATCTTATACTAATGCACTCACATTGGAATGGACAGGAATGGCTTGTGATGCTTAAGTGACACCAAATTAATGTCAAGTGGAAAGAGTTTGGGAGATGGTATTTATTTGGCAGACAACTTTGGAGTTTCTGCGGGATTTGCAAGCCCATCGGCATGTAATGAAGATTGGAAGAATGGCATGCATAAGGATGCCTATTTTTTGGTTGTGGGTATATGTGAAGTTATATCTTCCCCATCAATAAAGGAGAGGTTAGGTGAATGGGTAGTTCCTGAAGAGTCCGAGGGAAATGTGGCGGTAAGATATTTGCTGGCCTACTACAATTGTGCTAATAAAGATCTAGCAGTAACCATTTCTAATGGCCACATATTGTCTCACGGCCATCACAGTGTCGATCTTTCTCAGCACCATCAGAAAATAAGATGAAAGTATGCTTCAATTGCTTGTTCTAAATAAGAATCATTGCATGCAACTAACCAGGAAGAGCACTATTTATGAAAACCAGTGTGCTCAAATCAGACATATTTCATCATTGAAGTACAAATATGTTTGTTTTTCTTCCAGAGGAAATGAAAGATGTGTCATTTAGAAATTATAAATTTGAATTTGATGCTTCATTATTTGAATTTGAATGTGGAGTTGCACACAAGACATATAAAATAAAATTAAAAGAAACAATTTTGACACTGTGAATGCTTTAGGTCTGTTTAATTTTTTATTTTATTTTTGCACCTTTTTTAAATTCTTAAAGAGTATCCAGAAGGAGACATCAAGAAAGGGAAAAAGGGGTATAATTGAAAACATAAAGATAAAAACAAAATAAAACATCAAAATAGAGAAACAAATTTTAAAAGTGAAATAAAATTTCAAAGTAAACATTGACAGGCATAGAAATGCTAAATTAAGATAAAATTTCAATTAAATACTGACAGGCATAGAAATGCTAAATTAAGACATGAAACATGCAGCTAAATCAAGGTGCAGTGCACAAACTTGATCCTTATTAGGGATAGATTATCAAAGCGTGAGCTCCAAATGAAAATCTTAGAGCCAAAATCACTAAGACTACAGATGATTACAAAGCTAAGTTGTTCTTGGGAGGCTATCTTAATAATCCTAGTAGGATTTGTTCATTTTCTTGATCATTCAAGGTAATTTCAAAAAACAAAGATGACCCAGAGGAAGGAACAATAGGATATAGCGCAAAGAGTCGCAGGCTTGAGAGTTAAGCTCCATATTTGGATTGATGAATGGTGTTTCAATTCTAGTTCTATTTTTTTATTATTTCCCTTTATAAACCTTGGTTTGAGAGTAGGCCATGAAATATGAACTGTTTCCTTTTAGTGATCTCATCCCTTTCTGTAATTTCTTAACTATGTTTCGTAATAATGATAGGAGCACAAGTTCCCTCTCAGCTCACTCTATCTCTCAAAGTCATAGAGTCTGTGGTTTCATTTCAGTGACCATTGAATTTCTTAATTTGATAAGTGTTGCAAGGAGGGTTCAATTCTCCTAAAAAACTCTATTTCATGGCCAATAAATAGTGTGGTCACTTTCAATGAATTGAGTAGTTATTGCACGATGGTTAACATCAAGTTAGTGAGTAATTAAACTAACGTAATATTATATTTTTCCATTATTTTACTTGGATTTCTATCAATGTAATGTTCACTATCACTCTCTTTCACGTTGTCCGCCCAGAAAACAATCTAATTTTTCTTAATGTGATGAAATCAAACTGATTTTTTTTTGAAATTTAGCTTAATGTGAGAAATTTTTCTTAATGTCATGAAATCAAGCTAAAGGTGATGCTCATCTTGATGTAGATGAGCATCACCTTCATTTTGACAATTACAAGGTTGATTAAAATGTTGTAGGAGAACAAATACCTCAACATTTGACAATTGTTTTTTATTGTTAGGGTGAGTAATAGGAGACATTTTTTCCAAGATTTACCCTAGCATTCCCTTCGGATTCATTTAATAATTGAATTTTCAATGATAAAAAATTCAAAATTCATTGTAATTGACCATAGTTGCAAGTTTTAGTCATTTGACATAATGCATGTTTTATTGAGTATAAGTTATATATGCATTGAAATCATGTTTTTCTATTGCTATATAATTTTGCAAATATATATTATTAGTTATTTGAAATAGGTAAGAGTGCAAAATATCTCAACAAAAAAAACACAATTTATCTTGGACGTGTGCTTATTTGATGATAGAGTTGGTAGCAATATTGGAAACTAGAAAAATTAAATATTATTATATTATTATATTTCATATAACTTTAACTATCTTAATAACACAAAAAAAAAATGTATAATAAATAATATAGAGTATAAATTGTAACTTAAAGAAAATCTCATAAAATCGAATTACAAAAACAAAGCACATTGACAATAAATTATGTATACAAAATTTTATTTAATTTACTTATAGTAAAGAAAATTGACATAGATCCCATATTTGTCCTTTTTTGCTAGCATGAGACCACAAATGTGGCCCATGAAGGAGCACCACGAGCCAAATAATTCTGAAACCCAGGACAACAAAAGACTTATGTAAAAGATTTATAATTTTTGGCATGTCATTGAGAAAATGAGGAAAGATATATCATTATATACATACAATTCATTTCTTTTAAAACCTTGTAGTTACTGCCATGAAGTTGATATACAATTGTTGTTTTCCTTTCAATAGGAACGTATCATATATTAACTATTTTTTCATGTCACAATGCGTTTTGAAAGAATTTGTAATGTTTTTCGAAGATATCTTTGATTACATAAACAAAATAATGCTTCCCAAGCTCTAAACACACAATTTTAAAATTTGTAGGAGATGAAATAAAACTCGATAAGATCTAGTGACATGTTGTATCCTTTTCGCTTGGCAACACATGAAGGGAGATAATGCCTGACTCCCAACCATGGCGTGGATGTGGCAAGAGATTAAGCCAATGATTCGAATTATTCATATTGCATTTCCAAATTGCACTATTTTTTTTTGGCTTTCCAACAAAGCCCTAATTAAAACGGAACTGGTTGCGCGCATTGGAATTTGTGGTTGTAGAAGTTAGGAATTGTGGAATCAGGATATTTTTTAGCCCGATAATTTAATATGTTTCACATGAAGAGGGCTGCACAGAACTAGATTCTTTCATTACAGTTTTTCTATATCTGTGGTGTTACAGGCACCATATATAGGACTTGTCGATTTTCGTGGTCTCGATTATGGGAAGAATAATGGCTACATCAAGGGAACTATTTCCTATGCTCTCAGCATATAGAATCACATTGTCACCATTGAGAGTGAAAATAGCATCTATCTATAAATTTTGTAACATATAAATTATTATTTTTTTATACGGATATTATTGGTAAGACATAGTATCTAACTGGAGCAACAATTTCTTTAGAACTAGTCCGTTTTTGAGACAACATCACATGATGTTGTTATCATGAGTTCTTACAATGTAATTGATAAAATGCAAAAAAAGAATAAGGTTTTTCTATTTTCATTTAACAGAAAATATTGGCAAATCATCTATCATTGTAGAGGAATACATTAGAAAAATACATACTGCACAATCAGAATCTTATATTATGTTCATAATTAAAAACTAAAATAAAATATTGATACTTATCTTTTAAATCATTCTTTGCTTCTACCATTTTTCTTTTTCCTTTCCATATAGGCACCGAATCAATAACCAAACATGGCAAGAAACCAATGACTTCTCTTCTCTTCGACCACATGCACACATTAGATCGGTTTCCAACTTGGCAAGCACCCATTGTCTTCTCTTCTCGTCCACTAGAATCCAAAGACTATACTTCCTCTACCCTCAATATCAATAACTCAAGATTGGTCTCTTCCCAATTTGTCCAAGGATCCAGGGACTACTATATCAATCCACAGCCTCCATGGAACCAAAGATGTTACAAGGATCCAATCCACAACCTCCAACAAACCCAAGTTGTTACAGGGCTCCAGGGACCACTATCTCAATCCACAACCTCCAGGGAACCCAAGTTTTTACAGGGCTCTAACCCACAACCTGTAAGAAACCGAAGCTATTATAGGGATCCAACGGTCTTGTCCCAAGCCACAACCTTTAGGGATCTTGAGAACCAATCCCATTTAGAACACATACACATACACATTGTACACCAACACATATACGTATAAATAGTACAACACAATAAATACACGTCACAGTATAATAACTACACAATACACATGACACAGTACCACATGTACGAAGAAACGCACAAGATGTACACAACACAACATCTACAACATATACACAACACAACATGTACAAAATGTACATAGTAGTAGTATTGCACATCCAGAGACCACATCATCTCTACTAGGAAACCTTGCCCATAGTGTCCTTCCCACGCCTTACTACGTGCATTCACAACCCAAATCTTAGGTTTGTGGCTCTTTCCAATATCCATGTTTGTCCGAGCATGTCATAGATCACATTGTTTTCATTTCGCTAATGTATTCTTCAACATTTCATGCCATAACATAAACATATGCATAGTTATAAGCACACAATATCTAAACCATATCCACAATATACTAAACTCAACAAACTTTAAGGGATACTCTTTCCATTGGATTCCTCATAATACCAGGAACCTTTTCATGCCATTCAACTGCATAAAACAATCACTCTTCCACAAGAATGATCCCTGACGACCCTGTTAGAAAATGGCACACACACACACACACACACACATATAGAAAGGTAAAAAAATAGGTAAAGTAAATGGGCTTGAGGTAACATATTCCTTGGTTAGAGTTGGGAATTTCTTTTCTCAATGTTTTGCATGAGTTTCGTGCATAAAGTAAGTTCTCTTAACCTTGACTTTATGAACACTAGAAATTGTGTTGTAATCATAATTATGATTACCACATAATTACCAGTGTTCATAAGATCAAGGTGAAGAGAACTTCCTTTATCTGTGAAACTCATGAAAAACATTGAGAACAAAAATTCCCAACTCTAACCAAGGAATATTTTACCTCAAGCCCATTTACTTTACCTATGTTTTTACCTTTCTCATGAATATCTTGCCACTATCCATTTATGCCAATGGATGCAACCAACCCAACTAGTTGTGATATTTTTTCCTTCAACTACTCTTCATTCATACACATAGATTCATTCGGGTCTTACATTACCTATTGGGTTCCACTTAGCTCTTCTCCAAGTTCCATGGATTTCCACCTTCCCCAAACAATTCCCAAAACTCTCAAAACATAACAGGAAAGAACAAGAAGGAATATAAAGAAAACATGGAAAACCAAACAACAATACAACACCAAAAATAAAGTACCTTGGCCTTGCACTAGACACAATCAAAACCACACATCAATAACAAACCAATCACAAAACAATGAAAGCAGAAAACTTTCAACAAACACCATGGCTCAACCCCCATGGTCCACTAGTGTTTCTAAGGGCTCAAGGTTGAAAGCTCATCTCGAGCCTTCTTCAAGATCTATGGAAGCCTATTTTTCCATGTAATTCCCTACATCATACTGCCATAAACACACAACTATTAAAGCATTAATAACTATAACAATATATTAGTTACCTTGCCCTATTGTACATAATATGTTTCCCTACAACTAAACACTTGCACATGTAATCTACAAAGGAATTCCAATTATTTGATAATTCAACTGTAACTGGAAACCAACTATTATATATGCATCTCATCAACCATATTCCATGTACCTTCCTTAACCCCAAATTGGTTCCACACACTTTAACTTGCTCTATTGCTCTATTCTAGAGCATGAGATCCTTCTGCTACAGGATTCATTAAGGCTTTCATTGAACTCTCCTTTTGGTTCTAACATCCATCTTGATAATGGATTCCTGATGATATTCCTACCTATAATCCACTTCTACATAGATTTGGGGAATGCTATGAGCTACACCCTAACTTCTTACACCTCCTAAGTACCATAGATTTGAGGCTTGTCACACATCTGTTGTACCATTTTGATACAAAGGACAATCCTTCCTATGATGATCTTCACCACAGATCCCACACCGTAATCATTCTTTTCCATTTCCTTTATTATCTGGCTCCTTAAGCTGAGATATATTTCCTCTCTCAACTACATTGAACTTCTTATATGGAGCCTCATTTTCCTTATCACCTACATTGTGAGATCATAAAAATCCATTGCCCTTCTATCATAATACCCCTTAGATAGGTACTACTTCTTGAATAGTCTCTCAGACTCATCCCTGATCATCTCCTCATCTTTGATGCCTCTAACATGCTTAACATATTCTTACCAAATGTATTCTTTTCCCTTCAGACTGAAGGTAGTTATCATGGCTTTCATGTTCCTAGAGTAATCATGAACTTTGAAGAATTTTCCTCATCCCAAGAATTAATTCTTTTGCATTTTATAAATTAGTACCATCAAAGGTAGGAGGCTTGGCTCCCTTTAACTCTTTTGGAAAATATCCCTTGTCACTCCTATAAGGATAATGACGTTGATGGTTATGATGTCTCCTGGAACCAAATTTAGATTAGAATCCACAAATACTATTGCTCCTCTCAAGTTTATCCAAAGATCTTCCACCACTAACTGTATCATCTCTGTCCATCATATGTCTTCTCTAAGACTTGCTTCCATATGCCCCATTATTCTTTTCTTCTTGTCCATGGCTGACCCCCAACTGTCCCTACTTCTGCAAATGTAAAAGGATGTGAAGGATGACTAAATTGAATTTTGCTTTATTTTCTTGAGCTTTTGCAAGTCTTTCTCGGGCCTCAATCAACTTGTTACTATTTTCCTTGCAAGCTCCAATCTCTTACCTCACACTCCTAAGTGTATCTGCTAGATCATGAGAATGGTCTTCTCCCTACTGCTCAACTAACCATTCTCATTCTATTGATTTCACATTAGGCCTATAAGAGGATTCATGTGAATTGTAGTCTACCATTATGCTCTTCATCTCTAATATTATATTTCATGCATTCACACTAAGTTAGATAACTAAATAGAAAACATAATCCAAATCATACCTTAGTGTATCTCATGGGATGCTATTGCATCTACACAATTTAGTCTAGATTAGCAAGATATAATGTGACAAGCATACCAACTCATAAATTAATATCATAACCATAGCCATAAATCATTTATTAACTTATAAAATCATGACAAGATCCATAGTAGGATCACATCATATAAATATGCATATAACCAACATATAATCAGAATAGAATCCATGAAAAACTAACCATAAAATCAAAATATTAGCTAGTACAAGTGCTCATAGATCACAATATGAAAATATCTTATATTATCATATGCAAATGCTAACCAAGTCAGGGACTTCAATGTACCACCCGACCATAAATTAGCTGAATTAGAATATTTCTTTTAACCAATCACCCTCATGCCATATTCAAATAATGATTGTGGAATCATATGGGTTACCCAAAATAGAACTAGCGAGGACTTCCAGAGGCCAAACCACCTCAACACTCAGCCACAGTGATTTCACCTAAAAGAGTCCATAAATCACTAAAATGAACACAAGGTTGGATGCCTCTGACTTCATTTGTAGCTATAGAGGAATTTTCCTATCTCCACCCATCCATCAAGAGTTCCATGAGAAATCCCATATCCACCCTTGAACCTTGGGAATTTTCCCAAAACCACCTCAACCAGGATGCAAGTCTACTGAATTTTCATCGTTAAATCAAAATAGAGAACTCACTACATCATGGTTATCCAGGAAATTGGAAGGCAATGATGAAACCATTGTCAATCGAGGAAAATACGATACCATTGACAACAAAATAACCAAAGAACCACATGCAAGTACCGTGCATCCAATCTCAACAATGAAATCATAGATGCAACCTATTACCTACACTGGGTTCCAGTTGTAGCTATTGATCCAAACTTCTCCTTATGCTCCATTACTTTTCTTTTTATTATGCTTTTCTTTCTTGATTGTTTTCTTGTGTCCACGTGTTCTTTCTCTCCTCTTGGAGTTCAATCTACGAAACTAATAAAAAACTAAGCAATAGTTGTCAATTGTTTCTCACGTGACTTTTTATAATTGAATCTTGTCTCTTCTATTACTTTTTCCTTTTTCTTTTATTTTCCTTAATCTTCTTTCTAATTTATCTTCCATTCATATTTGTGTCTCTTCATTTCCTTGTTCTCCTATCTTCCTTTATTTCCTTAATTAAATGCCATTTATATGCCTTTTTTCCTTTTCTAATGCCTTTGCCAATTTCCATACCCATTAATAAACTGCAAGTGATGTTGACTATAATGTTTTACCACCATTCAACTTGGAATATGTGTCCCATGACCTTGGTCTTATGTTATTTACATGGAGAATTAACCGGGGGTTGTTACAAAAGCAACATTAATGTAAGATTTGAAGACATAGAAGTTTGCTCTGTTTGAGTTCAAAGTATTAGTTGTGGCTATGTTGTTATTCAGAAATCATAATAATTGGGGACACATTCTATTTGTTATATAAGGGAAATATTATATTTTTTATATGTTTAATATTTTTTTTTGGTATATTTTTTTGCTGAATTTGTTCAAAATTTAGTAGAGATATGCTAGAATTTGAGTCATGAACTCTCCACTATCCTATCTTATGGTTGCGCATATTTTTCAGAATATTGAATCTATTTTCTAAAAATTGAATCTCATATTGGGTTAGTGATCATTTTCCATTGAGCATGGATAAGGCCAATATAAAAAATTGCATCGAATCTTGGTTGGAAAACAATGCAGGAAGAGCTAACAATATTTTTGTGGAAATACAAAAGATTACAAATGAATATCATCAAATCCTTATTTATGGAAAAGTCCTACCAATAACCATACGCCAAAATACCTACACAAGTTGTTCCTTTGGTGGTATCAACAGTAACATTGATTGTTATTTCAATGGAACTTTGACAAATGCTAGATCATATGAATGCAATAGCATGCATACATGTCTTGATTTAATGAAAACTTTAAACGATAAGTTAGAATAGATAAGAACTTGTGTGTTTTATTATTTTAGTATTGTTCTTGATTCTATAGTTGATTTCTTTGAAAATTATAAGATTTCCACTACGTTTGATGGGCCCTCCTATCGAATAGATGATGAAGAGGAGGAGAAGGAAGATGATGCATGGAGCTGTGACGACGAATGGTATACCATGGTCATCAAAAGCACTCATATTTAGTTCTATCTGAATAAAGGGAAATTGAAAAATGGTTACTTTGACTATCTTATATAGCACACAAATAAAAAGTGCAATGGAGCTTGATGCATGGTGATGTCCACAAAAATTGAATTACCGTGAAATGAGAAAATAAAATATGACATTCTTTGATCTTTCCCAGACCATAAGAATCTTCGGGACAACTGCTTGATCTTGTGTAGCATACTGGAAGGATCCATGCCAAGGAAGCCCAACAAATTGAAATATATTCAATTACTAACTTGCATAAAACCAACCTACCAACCTTGGATAGGATTCTATTGGAGCAGGTTTTGATTCATTTTTCAACCTTTTCCAAGAGCCACTTCTAGTTATATTTTATGTAGCTATTAGGCTTTAAGACTAAATCCAAGTATTTTACTCTTTTTTTTAATATCATAAATAACTAAGGAGAAAATATCCTTTAGGGGATCTTTATCCCTCCTATTAAGACACCAACCTATGATGTTGGATTTGGTATGATTTACAAGCATTATGATGTCAAATGAAAAATTTTCCAAGATATATTTTAAGGAATTCCAATTTTCCAATGAGACATCAGAAAAAATAGGAATGTTGTCGACAAAGAGAAGATGAGTTAGAGAACAATCTGGAGCAGGTGAGATTCCTTTGAAACTACCTATGAATCTCGAATTATATATGAGCTTTCTTAGAATCTATGGAACACGGAGAAAGATAAGCGAGGAAAGAGGGCATCCATGCCTTAGGCTTCTTTCTCTATGGAAAAATGGTGAGGTGGATTTGTTGATAAGAAGTCCAAAGGAAGGAGAGGTGATGCAACTCATAATCCAAGTGACAAATGCATGATGAAATTGAGATGTATGAGAAGCAGTTTGATATAGATCCATCTAAGTCCATCAAAATATTTTGATAGGTCCATCTAATATGGAATAAGTCTTTGCATTTTTGTGTTAATGGAGTGAAGGACTTCTTGGGCTAGTCCAATCACCTCATGGATTTTTCTACCTTCTAGAAAACTAAATTTTTCTTGGGCGACGTTGCTTGAGAAGACCTCTTTGAAGCAAAGGGGTGTTTCCTTGGAAATAGTTTTGTAAAAAGAGTTGTTGAGGTAGATTGGTTTGAATAGATTGAAGGAGTCAACCTTGTATGATTTGGGGATAAATTCTATCATCTTTGAGTTGAAAGAAGCGAGAATACATCCTCCTTTAAGAAATATATAACATTCTAGATATAATTCAATGGGAAGACCATCTATACATGTAATCTCACTTTTGTAAATTGTGAAAGACCTTCGCAAGTTCCACCTTAATGAATTTATCCTCCAAAAACTCATTATCTTCTTTGGTGAAATATCTGGGAAAGATCCTACATATATCTATGATATTTCCTATGGTTTCTTTGTTATCTCATAAGAAGATTTCTTTAAATTATTGCAGCCCCATGCACAACTTTATTGAAAAGACATGATCATTGATCCATTGGTTTCTTTAATTCCCCATATGGTTGATAGACTTCCAATTATTGGAAATTATATGGAAATATTTTTCATTTTCATCCCTAAATTGTAACCAAAGTGTCCTACTTTTCATTCTATATTTGTTTTCCCTATTATGGAGAAAGTTCCTCCTTTTTTCCTCTAGTAATTCAATGTAGGTTCTATGGTATTTGGATATCTCCCTTCAAGAGATTAATTCAATAAAATATGTTTACTTAGACATGATACCCTCCAAGGTTTTGGATTCCTCAATCCTTGAAAGTTTTTCCCACCTTGATATGGTGGTCATGGTTCTCTTAATATTTTTCTTGAAACTGTATAGGAGAAGATTCAGATAGAGTTGGCAAGAAAGGGATCCATTGAAGCTTCATGATTTCATTAAGAGAGGGATCATCAAGCAATGAATGATTTTATTTGAAAAGGATAGTAGGTTTGGATATGAAGGACTCCAAGTATAGAACCACGTAGACGTGATATGAGTCCCCTCCAATAGTGACCCACTACTTAAAATTGAGTTTTTTTAATTTAGAAGAGTTTCAATGATGAGAAAGAAAACTAAATGTTTTGAAAAAATGGAAAATTTAGTTCTTTTGTTAGGCTAGTTTGGTTCGATCTTAAACAAGATAATGTCACATGGGCCTATGGATTCAAAGAGGGTGGTCATTCTGCAACTTCCCTTGTGTTTGTATGAACTGCAAGGGTCAGTGGTCTGTGTGGATGACAATTTCCTTCCCGAGAATTTAATTCTTCCATTGAAGACAACAATGCACAATGGAATACATTTATTTGTCATAAGTGGTATGCTTTTGGACTATGTATAAAAGTGTCTCACTATGGTAAGCCACTAGATGCCCATTCTGAGTAAGAACTGCACCAATAGCATAGTTGGAGGTGTTTTTCTCATTCTCAAATGGTTATTTTAGGTCTGGTAATGTGAGCATTGTTGTCGGGGAAAGGCGATGCTTCAACTCAGAAAACACTTGTTCTTGGGTTTCAGACAATTTTTTTTTTTTTTTTTTTTGTTTCGCTCCATCCTTGGTGACTTGACTTCAATACCAAGTGATATGAGAGAACCCCAACACGAACATGTGGTAGAAATTGGCAACACCCAAAAATATGTGGAGCTCTGCTAGAGTGGTCGAGGCTGACCAATCCCAAATGACTTGTATCTTGGATGGGTCCACATGTACACCCTGATCATCAATGATGTACCCCAGATATTGAACCTCGGTCAAGCCAAAATTGCATTCCTCCAAGTTTTCATGCAACTTGTGATGTCGCAGGGTTCGAAGGACCTAACGAATATGGTGGAGGTGCTCTTACCAACTCTAGTTGAAGATCAAGATATCATCTAAATACACCACAACGAACACATTGGCGAAGGGTCACAAGATCTCGTCCATTAGTCTCATGAAGGTTCCAGGTGCATTCATCAATTCGAACGACATGACCAACTATTCGAAAATGCCCTCGTTGGATTTAAAGGAAGTCTTCCGCACATCGAAGGGTTTGATAGGCACTTGGTGATAACCTAAATTCAAGTCAATCTTGGTTAAATATTTTCCCCCCTTGAGTTGGTCCAGAAGGTCATCAATCCATGGGATTGGGTACCTATTCTAGACAGTGATCTTGTTTAGCGCTCGATAGTCAATGCAGAGTCTCCAGCTCCCATCCTTCCTTTGTACCAATATAGTTGGTCTCCCATAGGGTGATGAGCTTTGCGTGATGTGACATTTCTACAATAGTCCTTGAATCTTCCTCTTGATCTCATCTTTCTCTAGAACAAAGTGTCAATACATTGGTCCATTCGGCACCGACACACCTGGAGTCATATCGATGGAGTGTTTGGCTTGACAGTGTAGTGGTACCCTTGTAGGTGAGGTGAAAATATCCCTGTACTCCTCCATGACCTTGTCCATCTTTTGTTGTTATGCAAAAGAGCCCTGTGTGAAGCCATGACCACAACCTTCTTCTTTCCCTGAGGGTGAATCATAAGGAAAAAGGATTTCTTAGTCTAGGAAATGATCTTGGTCCATTTCTTTGTAGTTATCGAAGAGATGGAGGTAGGCGAGGCTACTCTGGTATCCTCTACAATTTATTGGCCAAAGTAATAATCATAGAGAGAGGTCTAGATTGATATACATGATGTCGCTTCCACAACTATGGTTTTCCTAACAATACATCACAAACTTCAAGAGGAGAAACATCACACAGTACATCATTCGTGAAGGGCTTGATGCTGTAGGGAAGGCGACATTGTTGGCTGAAGCAGAGTTCTCGTCATTGGTGAAGCCACTAGATTGTGTACGATTGTGGATGTGTTCTAGTAGTCTTTAGGACCAACTGCTTCAGGACCTCAGATGAAATTAGGTTCTTTTGGTTATCGGTGTCGAAAATGAACTACAACAAAGAACCCTTCACCCACATTTATGAGTGGAATATGTGTTCCCCCTACTCTAGATCTTCAAGCTCAATCTTCTGGATCTTGGTGGTGGCCACGATGGCACTGGGCTCTGCATCAATGATCTTCTTCCCTTTTTTATTCCCCTTATTAGGTTCTGATTTAGAGTCGGAACATGCGTCTGATCCAGAGGCCTTCAGCTCAGCCACCAGTGACTGCTTGACCTGACACTCACTTGTGTTGTGAGTGGAACTCTTATGGAACTCACACAGTTTTCCCTTATCTGTGTTTATCTTCGTGGTGTTGTTCTTTTATTGTGGTTTTCGCTGCTTCTCCTGGGTAGCCCTACCTTGGATCTGTCCTTTTCCCTATGGTTTTGGGGTGCCTTGACCTTGCTTTGGATTCACAAATCCAAAGTCATGCTTCTTCTTTTTAAACATCTTCTCAATCTTCAAAGCGTATCGTTATGTTGTGCTGAGGATGGAAATATTTAGGAACTCCGTCTTATCCTGGATGTACTTGTGTAGGTAGCTGCGGTACTGGAGTACCAAATTCCTCTTATTAGCCTTGATACTCAGCTTTGTGCGAAGGGTATGGAAATTATTTGTGAACTTCGACACATCTTGTTCCCTTCCCTATCGTAGTGTGGTCCACTTATGTATTTATCTTCATAGATCTTGACAGGGTAACGTTTTCCCTTAATGGCATCTCAGAACGAATCCAAAGTGGGTGTGGCTGAAAGCAACAAGGGTTCCCTCTCATCTTTTTGTTCATAATAGTTTTTCCACTACTCCTTGATGTGCGGGGCATCTTCGAGAAGTGAAAAGTAATCTTTTCCCGATTACAATGGTCATGGACTGAAAAATATCCTTTCAACAAATTTAACCATCCTAGAGTGGCTTATGGATGAAGATGCATCACCTGTCGGTAGCCGTCGAAGGATCTTGAAAAATTTATCCATCATCACGTTCCTTTGTTGCTCAAGGGCTTCCTTGAGCAACAGTTTGAAAGGATCTCATACCCCTCATATTTCTTTTCTTCTACCATGGGAGGTCATCGAGGTTTGCGAGACTGATCTTGTAGTGGTTAAACCAGATCGATCCCTAACTCCTTATACCCTGACCCCATTAGGGACATGCACATAAAAATAGAGAAAGAGAAATATTCTCTAATACCAATGATCCAAACTTAAACAAGAACACAAAAAATTATATATATAATCATAAATACAGAGATGCACTAGAAAAACACTTCATTTCATTAATGGAAAAATAATAAACTATCCTTACAAACAGAATGGAAAATAAGATAGCTCGGGCGATGGTAGCTTATCTTTGAGAAAAAATGTGGCAACTACATGCCCCCCTGAACTATGTTACAATGAGGCTCAAGGACCTATTTGTTATTGAAAAACATGAGAAAACCATAAACAACGAAAACCCTAACCCCAAGAGATGTAACACCAAGAGCTTGTGTAGGCCCCATTGGGGTTAGTTGGGTAGCTAACTTCTCGGGGTTGTAACTTTGTCATATTATCTCCGTTTGATGGATATGATACCTTGTTGGAAAGGTCTCTCTGAGTACTACAAGTTTTGATGCAATCCCTTGCCAATGGCCACAAGCCTACGACAAACCTAAAAAACACCATTTAGGGGGTCAAAACTACTCTGGAAGTTCAAGACCCGAAAAACTACTAAAAATAGTAAATGTTGAAATAAACAAGGAAGCATATGAAACTGACGGAAGGGTCTAGCTAGATAGGTGGGTGACCACCAACATCCACTTGGATCAAAGAAATGGCAGGGGTGTGTGTCCCTGAGAGAGGAGTTTGGGAAATGAGCCCCAATGTTGTCATATATTATCATGGATGCGGGGAATGGTAAGAGGAGTGTATGTCATTTGTGTTAGGATGCTTGAACTCATGGACATGTCATGGTTGAACAAAAAACCCATTTGAATCCTGAACGTGGGCTTTGTTAGAGGGTTTATCTATAGCCCCACACCAAAGATTGACCCCCTCCAATGGATTAGGAGAACAATCCAGAAGCTCCTCCATGGTGAGATAAGCTTATCAAAGGATGGCTATTGAAATAGTGAAGAGGGGTTATAGGCTATGCGACCTTTTGGGCTTAGACCCTAGCTTCATCCCAAAGAAAAACATCACTCTTTCTAAATATTTCTTCAAGTACTTATCATTAAGAAAAAAACTATACAAATTATAAATTTTGATTAATTTTAAAATAATTTAATTATTAAAATAAATTAAATCATAAAATATATTAAAGAATGCTTTCGCTAAGAATAAATTTTTAATTTTCATAAAGCAAATTTTTGTTAGGTAGCTTTTAACTAATAACTTTAACATTAAGGAGTACCTTAAAATATATTCAAACATCATTTATTCAAAGCATTTTGGGAGTTTTTTAAAATTGTTTATTTAATATATTTTATTTGGGTGCATGTAGTCACACATTCCACCATCAAAACCCCAAGGTCCCTTATGGTTTTATCTTAAATCCTCATGAAAATTGAATATTACTAAATAATAATAAAAATATCACTTTCTACCATTAAGTCCAACCACTTTGAACAAAATATTTTAAAATATATGTAATTTAACTAATAGAAAGAATGGTCTTTTGCTAGCAACCCACTAATATAATTTTAGTTCAAATTATGTTTTCTTGTTGTTTAAAATGTGTTCTTCAACGTATAAATGGATTCAACACCCTAGGAAATTTCGGGGCACTTGAATTTTAAAAATCAGATAGTGTAAACTTATGATTATTAAAAAGCTCTAACAAATTTTGATGAAATTGAGAAGAAAAAGGGCTTACAAAAATATTAATTTATGTATTTTTTCTCATCCCTTCAAAATAACAACATTATATTATCATCAGTGAAATCCATAGTACAAAAATAGGTTGCAAGCCACTCTTATCTTCACTACATTTAGAGGGGATGGAAAGGGGTGCTAAAGGTATCAGAAGATGCAACCATACAACCATTACTTCTGATAGGCTTACTAGCCTTACATAACAAAAAAGGAAAAAAAGACCAAGAACATGAGATGATCATGTCATGGAAGGTGGTGAGGCAGAAGTCTAGGAGGACCTACACGGAAGCTGACCCACTCATGCATTTGGAAATCGATGTGTTACACTCGGGCATCCTAATCATGCAATCGGTCATTGAGGCGTCTCGGGTTTCGACGGATACTCTCTAGCATCTTTATAGTCTCATTGAGGCAGAATTGGATTTCATTAAATTAGGCCACCAATTTGTTTTGTTCTTCCTAACGGTGCTCTCTCATGATGTCGAGCTTGACCTCGATGCCTCTCACTTGATCTGCAACGGTTTTTAATGAGGCTATAATCTCCACTCTACCTGGAGAATGATCACAAGCTCGAGCAACCTCATCTGCCGATTCTCCATTGACTACATTCTTGGAAGCCAAGCTGAAATCACTAATTTATCGTTGAACATGGCCCTAAATCCCACCTCCATGACGGAGAGGCCCACGCTGGAAGGGCATGGTTGGCCACTACCGAATACCTGCAACCATAATGACAAGAGAGGATACAACCTTGTAGAATGAAATAACCACCTACACACACCCGAGAAACCACAAATAGTGCCATAGTCGCCCCACTTTGGCCTTACATCTCTGGCCCTGGATGGCCTCATTCCTTTATCAGTCCTCAACTAGAAGAGGGGAAGGCTAGCCATAATTATCTGCCCAAAATCACACAACTGCACTCCTTATGGCTCGCTCAATACCTCGACATACACATCTAGGAGATAGATAACAAGGAAATGATAAATTGCCCCACTACCAGAAACACCCCCTCCTTCGTGGAATTTTTCAGAGGAACATGAAAAAAGTTGTTTCCACTGCAGACCCTAACTGTCTGTAAGAAAATTGTCTTTAGAAAGAAAGTGTCGCCATAGACAGGGCCACTCCCTCGACATGGAAATGGGAAACATTGACTTCCTAACCATCAATGGCAATAAAAACATAGGGGGAGACCATAACCAAATGTGTACAAGAACCAGGAGACAACCGACACTACAAAAAAACAAGAAAATTGCGCCAGATTTAGCACTAGATTTTAGTGCATTTTTTTCTCAATTAGGATGAGTAGCCTGGCGCTAAATCTGGCTCTATTGTACAATTTTTAAAGCGTCCTTTTTTGCGCCAAATTTTGCATCTTTTTTTACACCAAATTTTGCATCATATTTTGCACCAAGATTTGCATTTGGTTTTACAACAGGTTTTGTGTTATGAAACCAGCTCAAGAAAAAATAGAAAAGATAGATCAACGCCTTAGAATTCAGCCTCTTCGAGGGGGCAACCTCCTTTACATTACATAAATGAACAATTCTTGGATGATACAAATGAAAAGACCTCCTTTCTATATATAGGAGTCTAAGGGGTCATATCATAATCAGAGCCGACATAACAATAATAATTTAAGGGCACAATAATAACAATAGTGGGCTTCTATGGGGCACAATAGTAACAATATGGGCACTACATGGGTACATCAATATAATAAGTGGGTTATACTAATAACAATAAGGGGTTACACTAGTAGTATAGGGGCCTAACATGCCCCTCTCCTTCAAAAAGCGTTGTCTTCAACGCTTGAGTAGTTCTTGATGCTTCTGTATAAAATTCTTGTCCTCCCATGTGGAATATTCAGCGGTTAAGTTCTTCCACTTGATGAGATACTCTGAAATTGATCGATTTTGTAGTTGTTGGGTTCTTGTTTCTGTGACTGCTCCAGGTTCCAATATGATTTTTCCTTCCTCTTCAATTTCTGGCAATATTGTTTGAATTGGGATCTTTTGCAAATAAGTGTCCATACTTCTTCGTCCTTCTTCCATTCATCCCTTGATTCGTTTATCCAATCTGGTTGGATAATATAAATAGCACAAAACAATGCTTCCACATCCTCATCCTTGAAGAGTCTTCCCATTCGGTAAGGTCGCCATTTTTTAAGTGCATGTAGTATTGCCAACATTTCCTTCTCATAAATAGCTTGCTTGAGATGTAGCAGTAAAAATACCCAATCACCTACATCAAAAGATTTTTCACTATGATGTTGATCTCCCTGTTGTTTCGTTTGGTTTTGCACCGAAGTGGCGTTATCCTTTAAAAGTTGGAGAACTTGTTGTTGATGCTCGATGTGATCTTTCACTGCTTGAACCTTTTTCTTCTTGATATGTCATTCTATCTCTAGAGTTTGAGGAGTGGTAATTTCTTCCAATCCTTTACAAGATATGGTCGGATTCATTTCTTGATGCTCGATGTGATCTTTCACTTCTTGAACATTTTTCTTCTTGATACGTCCTTCTATCTTGAGAGTTTGAGGAGTGGTAATTCTTGCCAATGCTTTGCAAGATATAGTCTGATTCATTTCTTCTTTCTTTGGGGTGGGGTCCTGGCGTATATCTTCTTCTTTTGATGTTTCTTGATCCTTTTCTTCCTCCCCTTCATATTCTATGTAAAATAATTTCTTCTCAGCACACTTATGACCTTTAGTGCATTTTCTATCACAATTGTAACAAAGCCCTTTTTCTCTTTTTTCTTCCAATTGTTGTGGTGTAACCCTTGTAGGATGTGGAAGGCTAGGAGAAACAACACTTCCATCTTTATAGTTGTGAGGGGTACGCTTCCTAGTTTCCATAATTTTGCTTTCCACTATGTCACAAAGCCCTTTTACTCTTTCCAATTGTTGTGGTGTTGCTCTAAAGAAGGTGTTGCTCTTTGTATCCTCATAATGTGCTATCATTTCCTCTGTGAAAATTGACCATGTAACAAGTTGTTTACGAGAACAAAGCCCTTCGTACCATAAAAATTGATCTGGTTCTAAATATGAAGATGCAATACACACCTTTTGTAACATTTGTACACCATGTATATCAAAATATTTCTCCATCTGAAGTATCCAATTTACCGGATCCTTGCCATCAAACTTCCTCATCTTGTTTTTTCTTGATTTTAGGAGCTCGACCTTGAAACGACTGTAACTCTGTACTTTCATATCTTTAAGTTCTGAAATTGTGACCTATAGTAGCCGTCTATGTCTTCTTTCCAATGCCACCAGTCTAATCCAAATTGGATTATCTAAGAAAGAGTTATGCACAATCTCCCAAGATGACCTCATTATAGACCTTTCAAGAAGAGCGAAATTGTATGAAGTTCCACGTGTCACTGTTTCGACCTTTGGATCTAAAAAATACATGCAAGAAACTACAGTCCGTCCTCTTTCTACACATTCTTATTAAATTTCAATCCGATCCCCAGAGAGAAAGTTATGATGATTTTCCCTAGGTCACCTGTTTGGAATGTAATTCAAGCGTCTGCAAAAAGACCAACTTCCTCAGATCATATATCCGTAAATATAGCGCGAAAAGCTCTAAAATTCAGACCCAAGGTTCACCGTGATTTCTTCTCAAATGGGTTTTTTTTGCAACTTCTGAAACGTCGCAAAAACAAAGTTATAGCGAAAATGCCACGATGACCTGTTTGGAGCAGCGAAACCCTAGAATCCAAAGCTCTGATACCAAATGTTATGAAACTAGCTCAAGAAAAGATAGAAAAGATAGATCAACGCCTTAGAATTCAGCCTCTTCGAGGGGGAAACCTCTTTTATATTACATAAATGAAAAATTCTTGGATGATACAAATGAAAAGACCTTCTTTCTATATATAGGAGTCTAAGGGGTCATAACATAATCAGAGCCGACATAACAATAATAATGTAAGGGAACAATAATAACAATAGCGGGCTTCTATGGGGCACAATAGTAACAATATGGGCACTACATGGGTACATCAATATAATAAGTGGGTTATACTAATAACAATAAGGGGTTACACTAGTAGTATAGGGGCCTAACAGTTCTCTATTTTGATTTAGCTATGGATGGGCAGTAGACTTGGATCTTGTTTAAGGTGGTCTCGGGAAAAATTCCCTAAGGTAAAGGGTGGATATTTTCTTTCTCCGAGAACTCTTGAAATATGGGTGGAGACAGGAAAATTCCTCTGAAGCTAGGAAGGAAGTTGGAGGCATCCAATATTGTGTTGATGTTAGTGATTTTTGAACCGATTTAGGTGAAATCACTATTGTTGAGGGTTCATGGGTCAAAACATTGAAAACCCCTCGTACAAAGTCAACTAAATGAAAAATAAGTTTTGATATATGTTAAAATGGTGTTTGTATTTGTAGCAAGCCACATGGTTCCCACCGATGTTTACTTCCTTGTAAAGCCCAAAAGGCCCAAGGTACCTTGGGTGCATTCCCATGGATTTATTGGGAAAGGTACATTAGGAGGGATTTTATATTTAAATTAAGACAAATTTGTATTTATATTAAGTAAAACATGTCGTTTAGGGACCATTAGAAATTAATTTTCTTTCTTCTTCTTCTTATTCTACGTCTTCTTTTAGGGATTAGTGACTTTTTATGTCATATTCTTTCTATCTTTAGTTGGTCACTATTTAAAGTAGTGACTCTTTTTTATGATGATGTTTATTTTTTAGTCTAGTTTATTTTATTTAATAATTTAAGTTTTAGATTATGACTATTTAGCAAAGGTCGTGGGTAATGAGAGGTTGAAGGTCCTTGTGTTGCTTCAAGCTCCTCGAGTGACAAATTTATGGTGTAAGAAACACCTTATATAGGTGCTATCACCAAGTAGCCTTGAATATGAGAAGAACTCAAAATATGGACATCCTATTCCACATATACTGTTGGAGAGAGGGGAGGAGAGACCGAATAGAGTGATTCCTTCATCATCCATTTTTTAGAAGTTTTTCCCAATGTATAATCATTGCTAAGATGACCATGTGCATAGTAATAACCTTCACTTGAAAGGAAATCCATTATAGTTGAGACTCTGGTGGTGATTCAGTGAGCCAAAGTTGATGTAAATGGAGTTTGGTAACACAGATGCCAGATCGAGGACGATCAAAATTCTAGCCATCCCCATGTTTGACAAGTTGAAAGAATTGTCCTTCCCGTTTGGAAATTCTTCTGGACCTCTCTTTACCTTTTTATCCCTCGATATTCTCCTTCCGCACTCCTTCCCCTCTTTTCCCCACCTATATCCCCTTTCCATTATTGTTTTACTTCTTGTTTCCTATCGTCCTCCCCAACCCTCTTCCAAACATTATAACTTATAATGTAATTCTCTTGTTGATGAACATGCATATCCAATTTTCCTTAATGGTGGAAGAAACCTTAGACCACTTGGAGAAAAACCCCAGAAACCACCTACTAGAGGTTGAAAACCCCCATTGTCTATATCTCAAGAACAATCTCATTCTTAAATTCACTTTGGGAAACAAAAATCTATTTTAAGGGTCCTTAGAGAATCATGCCCCACTAAAGTTTCCAAATTAAATTTCTCTCCTTAAAATGAAAGGGCCTTTCCAACCCTAATAAAATTATGGAATTAAAAGATATGGTTAACTCAAATACTCCTCTTGTTAATTTCCTACAAGAATCAATGATTGAAGGAACTAAGACAACTTCTCTATTAAAATTGGCAACCCCCCTTTGGGACTTTGTAGCCAACAATGCAATAGGGTGGTCCAAAGGGATTATTATAGGATGGCACAATAAACACATTTGTTTCATTTCAAGTTGTGTTTTTTGAGCTAATATCTCCTCCCTTTTCCATATTATGGACTTTGATATGTTTCTCCATGGCTTCAACATCTATGGGCCTTATGTTGATTGGAAGGATTTCTAGTTGTCTTTCACAAAGTTTCCTTTCATGGACTCAGGCATCTCTAACATTGAGGGAGATTTATTTTTTTCTCCTGGGGCTCCTGAGGTTTAGGGATGCATGGATAGACCATGCCCCCTTTATGATTTTATTACTGAAGCCTTTGAATACATAAAACTGTGTGACATTCTCCTAGCTAAGATCAAACCCACCTAGTTTTACAACATAGCTGATTATATCCTTGTTTCAAAACGCTTGGATCTCTCTCTCATTTTGGAAACTCTTTCAGATAAAAATATAAATTTTAAGTAGTGGGTAACTATAGGAGGGGACTCATATCACCTCCCCATGATTGTAGAATTGGAATCCTTCCCACTTGGTTTAACAACAAAACTAGTTTTCCCCTTGTTTTAAAATGTCTAAATCTCTTTCTCATCTTGGAAACTCATTTTGATAAAAATATAAATTTTAAGAAGAGGGTAGCTATAGGATGGGACTTAGATCACCTTCCCATGATTTTATACTTGGAAGCCTTCCCATCTAAAATTCCTAGCCCTTTCAATTTGAATCCTTCTTGGTTTCAAGATCCATTTCTCCATGAATCCATAAAACTTAAATGGATCTGTTTCTCCCTGACTTGATTTGAAACCCATCCTACATAATTTTAGGAAAATATTGAGAGCTATGAAAATCATATTGAGGTGAGAAAAAATAATAAGGGAAAAGGCATCCAAATCCCTAGGTGAAACCAAGTCTAAGTTAAAATATTCTTTTGAATTAAAATCTTCAAGGGATATCTCTACAGATCATAAAACCTAAATCAAATCACTTGAGGAACAAAGGAGGAAATATCTCCACGATAGGAAAAAGTAATGGAGAATGAAAATTAGGGAAATTTGGTTACAAGACGGGGATGAAAATACAAAATATTTTCATGAAATGTTTGGTCATCGGATGCCTATCATTACCATCTAGGGAACATAAAAAATCGATAGATCCATGACCACATTTTTTCAGAGATCTCCATAGGTGGTTGCAAATACTTTAAAAGAATATTCTTTCAATATAACATATAAACCACAGGACACATCTTGAAGATAGCTAGGCTCTTTCCTAGATATGTCACTAAAGAATAAAATGAGTCCTTGGAGGTTGAAGCCAGTAAGGTGGAACTTAAAAAGGTATTACACAGTTTCAAAATGGGAAAGATTCCAAGTCCAGATGGTTTTTCCCATACAATTCTATCTAGAATGATTTCATTCATTAGTGGAGGATATACTCTTAGTAGTTTAATATTATTGGATCATAGCCCAAATTCTTGCTCCTTTCAACTCTAGCTCGATAGCCCTAATTCCCAAAGTAAACAATATTGAGTCCTTTACTCTATTCAAAACAATCTCCCTCTGCAACTATATTTACAAAATTATATCTAAGTAAATAGCCCTTTTCTTCAAAGAGGTCCTCTAAAACAACGAAATAATTTGGCTCTCTAGAAGGAATACAAATCCATGATGTGATCGAACTATCCCAAAAATTTCTCCACTATATTCACAAAAAAAAGAAAAGACATATTTACTATAATATTGATCTATCCAAATCTTTTGATCGACTTAGCTAGATCTACATTAGACTCCTCCTCATACATCTCAATTTTATCCATACTTTTGTCACTTGGATTATGTTGCATTAGCTCTCCTTCCTTTTCACTTCTTATTAATGGAGTTGTCTCACAATTTTTCCATAAAGAAAGAGGCTTGAGGTAGGGATTCCTTCTTTCTCTCCTTCTCCTTCTCCTTGTTATAGATTTTCTAACCAAGCTCATATCGAATTCCGTATATAAAGGTAGTTTCAAAGAAATATCACTTCTTTCACATTGTTCTATAACTTGTCTAATCTTTGTGGATGATATTCTTATATTTTCTAATGTCTCGTTCAATCAATAGAATTCATTAAAATCTAATTGGAAATTTTTGCACTTTCCATCAAAATTCTCATCAATCATGCCAAATCCAACATCATAGGCAGCCCAGGTCTTAATAAGAGGGACAAAGGTCCCCTAAAGGATATTTTATCCTTAGAAATTTCTAATATCAATAAAGGAGTAAAATACTTGGATTTTTTCTTAAAGCCCAATAATTGCATAAAATGTGATTGGAAATGGCTCTGACAAAAGGCTGAAATATGAATTACGATGTCGTCCAAAATATGGCTCTTCGGGGCTAGTAGATTAATCTTATGAAAGTTAGTGATTAATGTTATTCCAATTTTTTGGGCTTTATTATCATGTATTCCTTTTGGTATACAGAACAATATCAAGTAGTTATCCCTATGATTCTTATGGTCTGGGAAAGAGAAGATTTTTTCTTTTTTCACTTACATCCTCGAACTCGATCACATTGCCAAAGCCTCAAGGGGATGGGGTAAAATAATCTACCTTATTTTCAATAGCACTAGCTGCAAAAGGACTATGGAAACTTATAAAGGGTGTAGGTTTATGACCCTCAATCATATTCTCAAAGTATATAAGTTGTTATCTACTCTAGATTATATCCAATAAGTAGAGAAAAAAATTGCCAATGGATCCATAATTTTGAAATCCACCATAAAATATTTTCCTTTACTAAGTTCACATATTGGATGGAAAGTTGGAAATAAAAATAAAATTCTCATTGGAAAGGAACCCTATATTGGAAATCATGGTTGACGTGTGTTCCCGAAACTTCTGTTACACTCCCTAAACAATGTAGGATGGTATATTTTAAACCAAATTTCTTCTTAGAATCATGGATCACATTCCTAGCTGTCATTTATAGATCTACATCTAGATGGGTTGAATGTTGAACCTTGGGACAAATGAATTTTCAACCTCACCTTTTCTCATGTAGTGATCTCACATCAAGAGGATAAACTGATTTTGACTCCAAGCCCTTCTTGTACTCACTCCTCGAAATTTGGCTACTTAGCCTTGGTGCAAGAAAAATACTCAAATGATTAGCCATGGTGGGGAAATGTATATAGGACTTAAGATGTCCCACCAAACCCAAATTATTCATGTGGATTTTTCTACAAAACAAAGCACCAACATGGGACAACCTACAAAAAATATATTTCATTGGACCCAACATGTGCTCCCTCTCATGATCATCCCAATAATCAGTAGAGATTTTGTTCATTTATTGTCCCTCCACTATTGTCATATGGAAGGATTTTTGAAAGATGTAACAAAAAGTTTTGATATGTGAAGGCCCATCAATAAGTAATGTTTTAGAGAGATTGTTCACAACCCCCCATAAGAATCACCTATAAGCCCTTTTGCTTATAGCTACCTAGGGAATTTGGCTAGAAAGAAATCAAGCCATTTTGGAGGGAAAGTTTCCCTCACATTTAAAAGTTTCCATTCAAAGCCTTACTATAGGAGGTTCAGTTAAAAAAACTACAACTTAGATTCCTTCTCTTTCTCTCTTTAAGCCTAAATATCAAACATTTTAACCATGATATTTCTTTGATGGAGCAGCATAGGGAAATCCGAATTGACAAACACATGGTGTAGTGGTCCCTAAAATGGACTGAGGATGTACGAAGCCACTGACCTAGTAGACCTTAAACCAGGCTGTGGGTTGCAGTAAAACCATATTGTGTGCCTTGATGGGCTAGGAATCATTACCGGTGAATGGAGGGATATACAGTAAAGTCGAGAGGTGGATTTTCTCTTTGTTGGGCCTAGTAATTCTGGGATGGAATGCATGGTAAAGCCTGGAGGGTATGTCCTACTGTAGGGCCTAGGAATCCCTAGATTAGATTATGGATGCACGGTAAAGCCTGAAACTAGGAGGAGCTCAAATTCCTCAGCATGTAGGTGGAGAACTACGGTGGCATTCACATTGATTGGTGTTTTTGATGTGTTCTATGATTCCCGCATTCATGCTTGGAATATGGCATGAGGTTGATTGGTTGAAGAGAGACTTGGCTTAGCCAATCTATGGTCAAGTGGAATGTGGTAATCCCATCACCAGTTGGTTCATTGCATTGATTAATGAGAAGTTAATTCCATTGATTTTATGTGTAAATTCACTGGTGTATATATGGATTTTGATGGATGATATGTTTATTGTATTTATATTCCTATTATGTTGGTTATATGCACATGTTATGACAACAATTATGTTTGGATATCAACATGTTTTTACTTGTATATGAATGGATAATGTTTCTATGACCTAATAGATGAATATGAAACAAATGAAATGAAGGAACAATAGTTTATAGTGATTCTCAGATAAGTATGAGATCTCTACACTTAATTCTGTTGTTTACACTTTTAGCTTACATGTTGATGATATGTTTAACTAAATCCCTGTTATGGCTAGTAAGGGTTTGGTTAAGGTCTTGTTGAGCTTATTACTTTTGCATCATTCTTTCCATATACTTTTATTGACTCCAATATTTCATTCCATTCTGGGCAGTGGCCTGAGCTCTGGCCCTGAAATAGTGGCTTAAATCTTGGGGTTGCTAGCATGCAGGCCTATGAGAGGGACTTTAGGTCTTTGGCCACTCCCTTCCCCATAGCATGAGAGTCACTATGGCCTAAGTGTTGGGTGTGGAGTTTGATTATCTTCTATATTCAAAGGTATCGCCGCATTGGACCCCAGTTCGTAATGGGGTGGCAACGCCGCCCATAAAATATTCACTGCAGGGGGGGTCTAGGGGGGAGCAATTGCAACCTTTGAGAGTCCCCCCAGGGCGGGGGGATCGGGGGAAGCACCAACGAAGCTAAAAATAGATGTAAAATTGCCTTGTAAAATGTTGCAATTTCATAGTCAATCTGGGCCGTTCATTAGGCGGAGATCTCACGGTAGACGTTATGTTTAATTTAGGGTTTTTTTACCCTAGAAGGCAACCCCTCACTATATATGAGGGAATTATATTTCATCTATGTAGATCTGTATTTTGAGTGAGGAAGAGAGAGGAGATTGAGAGTGAAGAGGGAATTATAGTGGATCTGTTGTAGGTTTTATCTCTTCAGTTTGCTGGATAATATAAAAGGAAGGACTGACTGTTTCTCTGTGGATGTAGCCCAAACTGGGTGAACCATGTATATCTGTGTCTCTCTTGTTTTATGCATTTTCTGTGTTTATATTTCTGTAATATTTTATGTGTTCCATTTCTCTGTAACACATAATTTTCTAACAACTGGTATCAGAGCCGAAGGTTTATTTGGCTGATAAACTCGCAGGAGAGAAGGGTTCCTGGTTCGAGTGGGAGCAATGGCGAAAGATGGTAGGTTTAGGGTCGAAAAATTTAACGGCCAAAACTACTAGTTGTGGAAGATGCATATGGAATATTATCTGTATCAGAGAGATCTGTACCAACCATTGAGCGGAAGGGAAAAGAAGCCGACGAGTATGACAAACATAGAATGGGATATTCTCGACCAAAAGGCACTTGGAACAATATGGTTATGCCTAGTAGCGTCAGTAGCATTTAATATTTCAAAGGAAATGGCGACAGAGGGTTTAATGTCGACATTGGCCAAACTATATGAAAAACCCTCAGCCTCAAATAAGGTATTTTTTATGAAGCATTTATTTAATATGAAAATGTCAGAAGGTGGATCTATTGCTGATTATTTAAATGAATTTAATACAGTTACCAGTCAGTTAAGTTCTGTAGGGGTAACTTTTGATGAAGAAGTTAGGGCTCTTGTGCTCATTGCTAGAAATTTGGAATGGTTTAGTTATGACAGATCCAATTCCAAATCAGGGATAGTGTGCTAGAAATGCGGGAAGAAAGGACACCTGAAGAAAGACTGCAAGCCTTGGAAGGGAAAAGAAGGAGACACACAACAAGAAAGAAATCATGAAGTGAATATAATAGGTTATGTGTTGTAATATGCTTTGATTCTTTCTCTAGAAAATATTATTTATGCCTGGGTGGTAGATTTAGGGGTCTCATTCCATGCCACACCTGATAGGAAACATTTTCATAATTATGTTCAGGGAGATTTTGGACAAGTTTGATTGGGTGATGATAAACCTTGTAAAATGAGTGGAATGGGTACAGTTTTCATAAAATAACAGAATGGAAATCAATGGCTATTGAAGGAGGTAAGGTATTTTCCAAATCTGAAGAAAAATCTTATTTCAATGGGGAGTTGGGAGGTGCAGGTTGTGTGACTACTTTTACAGATAAAACCTGGAAGGTCACTAAAGGATCCTTGGTAATAGCAAAAAGAGAAAAGGTTGGTACATTTTATTTATGCAATGGTATTGTAGGAATTTACAGGGTAAGTTCTTCAGATAGAACACCAAAGGACACCGCTCACAAACAGATAACAGATCAATACACCAGTATTTTGACGTGGTTAAAACTCTCAAAGAGGGAAACAGTCCAAGGCCTGAGCCAACGCGGCCACTTCAGGCAATTTATTAATAAAAGAATGAAAATTTACATATGCTTCTCTCATAGACGGATTACCCTACAAATGACCCTCCATGCTCTTTAAATAGAGATCATGGACCAATTGGGTGTTAAGCCACGGATCAAGTGTCGGTAATACCGAGGAGAGAATGAACCGTCAGATCACTACATATCGTGACCGTCGGATTGTAAGTTACAAAATGTACATAGTAAAGAAACACACTTTACCTAACTCTATACCTAACTCTATACTAGACCAAGTTGTACTTAACTATTTCCTATGTGTCAGAATATCCTAACATCCCCCCTTAAGAACAACTTGGGATAGGATTGAAGGATTTAAAAATATGACACAATAGGAGAAGGAAGGAAGCACTTAAGCCTATCCCCCCTTAGTGACAACTTCCTGAACTCCAACCATAAATCGAATTTTGGTGAACTTCGCCTCTGTGAGAGCCTTTGTAAAGATGTCTGCAACTTGATCATTTGTTGAACAATATTGCACTTTAAAAACATGGTCATGAATGAGCTCTCTGATGAAGTGCATGTGCAGTTCAATGTGTTTGCTGCGCTGATGTTGGACTGGATCTTTGCATAGCTGAATGGCACTTTGATTATCACACCAAAGTGTAGTCGGATGCTGCTGCTGAAAGCCAAACTCTGGCAGGATCTGACGAAGCCACAAGGCTTCCTTACTAGCTTCTATGGCACCAGGATATTCTGCTTCTGCTGAAGAAAGAGAAATGGCACCTTGTTTCTTGCAAGCCCATGTAATAGGTCCTGAACCAAGAGTGAACACATAACCTGCAGTAGACTTCCGATCATCAGGGTCACCAACCCAATCGGAATCAGTGAAACCAACCAATAGAGGAGATGCTTCGGCACTGTAATGAATCCCAAACTAAACTGTACCTCGAACATAACGAAGTATTCTTTTAGCTGCTTTCCAATGACTTTCACGTGGGTTTTGCATAAACCGAGCAAAAAGGCCAACAACAAAGGAAAGGTCAGGACGAGTATGGGTTAGATACAAAAGTTTTCCTACAAGTTGACGGTATAAGGTAGCATCAACTTCAGGAGAAGTACAAGTGACTGAAAGTTTGACTCCAGACTGAAATGGAGAAGGGGCTAGCTTACAGTCTTCCATGTGAAAATGGCATAGAATATCACAGGCATACTTGGATTGGGAAAGGGAAATACCTTCCTTGGATTGCAAGACTTAAAGACCGAGAAAATAATGTAAGTGTCCTAAGTCTGTCATTTCAAACTTCCTTTTAAGGCTAGACTTCACATGGTTTATAAGGTTGGGATCACCACCAGTTAGGATAAGATCATCAACATAAAGAACAAGAATGATAAGAGACTTGCCCACTTTCTTGGTGTAGACAATATTGTCAGAATGACACCTAGAGAAGCCAGATTCTAAAAGAAAGTTATCCATTTCGGCATACCAAGCTTGAGGAGCTTGCTTGAGACGATAAAGGGATTTCTTAAGCCAAAATACAAGGCTGGAGTCTGTTTGTATAAAGCCAATAGGTTGTTCCATATAGATTTCTTCATGCAAGTCTCCATGCAAGAAGGCGGATTTAACATCCATCTGATGGACTTCCCATTTGAAAGAAGCAGCAAGGGAAAGAACAAGGCGGATAGAGTTCATTTTGGCAACAGGGGAGAACGTTTCAGTGTAGTCAATGCCTTCAACTTGTGAAAAACCCTTAGCAACAAGACGAGCTTTATGTTTATCAACTTTCCCATCTGGTCCATACTTGGTTCTGTAAACCCATTTGCATCTAACAAGTTTTCGTCCCTTTGGTAGAGGAACAAGATCCCATGTATCATTTGCAAATAACGAATGATATTCTTCATTCATAGCTGCTTCCCAATCTGGATGGCCTAAAGCTTCTGCAAAGGTGTCAGGATCATAATTCACTAAAGATTGAACCAGTAAAGAAGAGGCTCTCTCAAACTGAGAACGTGTACGTCGCTGATCTGTAGGATCACTGGGAAGATCACCTGCTGCATCCCGAGTAGCACGGACCCATTTTGGAAGCGGAGGAGCTGAAGGAGGATCCTGAGAAGGTGGGGGAGGATTTTCATCCTCGCTTTCATCATCTGAAGAAGAAATATTTTCAAAAGTAGAAGAGATAGGGAGAGGTGGCACATCCGCCGAACTAGGCTCGCAAGCCGATATATTTCCAACAAACTTTACATCTCTTCTAATGATAACATTTTTGGACTTAAGTGGAATAAGTCTATATCCTTTGACATCTTTAGAATATCCAACAAAAATACATTTTTCACTCTTAGGTTCTAAAGCTTTATGTTTCTCATCTCGAATATGGGCCCATGCTTCACTTCCAAAAACACGAAAGTGACTTACATTTGGTTTGATTGAGCTCCATGCTTCTTCTGGAGTGATATTCTTTAAAACCTTAGTAAGAGTGCGATTTATTATGTAATTTGCACAGTTAATTGCTTCTACCCAATAATTAAGACTAAGTCCTTTAGATTGAAGCATACAATTAGCCATTTTCTTTAAGGTGCGATTCTTCCTTTCAGCTACACCATTTTGTTGTGGAGTATATGGAACAGTATGTTGCATTTGAATTCCATTCTCAGTGCAAAAGTTGATGAATGTGTTTTTAACATATTCTCCGGCATTATCAAATCTTAGCTTAAGAATTTGATGTCCAGATTGTTTTTCAACAAAGGCCTTAAAGGCCAAGAACATGTTAAATACTTCACCCTTGAGTTTTGAGAAGTATACCCAAGTGCGTCTAGAGAAATCATCAATGAAAGTTAAGAAATACTTGTAGCCAGAGAATGAAGCAACTGGAAGTGGACCACATAAATCACTATGCACGAGTTGTAAAGGGGCTGAGGCATGCCAAGAGGCACGTTTTTCAAATCCGTCCCGATGATGTTTTCTGAGTACACATCCGGAACAAACACCATCTCTACAAGATACCATTGGAAGCCCTGTCACCATATTTTCTTTACATAGGTTCTGAAGAGAGCGATAGTTTAAGTGACCAAATCGCTCATGCCAAAGTTTGCTCACTTCATCATTATGAGCAACAAATACTAAGGGAAGAGTTGATGACCCAAAGTTGTGAAACTTATACAACCTTGTAGAATCATCAACAATGCCAGTAGCTAAAATCTGTCTAGGATCTCTTAGGTCCTTAATTACAACATCATGAGGTGAAAATACAACGATTTTACCTTCACCTGAATGGGTTATCTGATATACAGATAGAAGGTTGCAGGATAAGGTTGGAACACATAATACATCATTAAACTGACCATTGCCTAGATGAACAGTTCCGGTCCCTACAACACTAAGAGATCTATCATCACCAACATATATATTTTTGGTGTTACAATCATTTAAAGAAGAAAACATGGCTTTGTTTTTGGCCATGTGATAAGAAGCTCCAGAATCAATGAGCCACTCATGAGAATGAGAAGAAGAAGATACATTTAGTGCATAGCCAGACCGAGATGCTTGACAACCACATGCAGAAAGTGCCATTCCTAAAGATGAAGTTGAAGTTGAAGAGTGCTTCAAATGGATGTTATGCTTCTTCATTTCTGCTTCCAAGGCTTCCATCTTCTTAAAGCATTTGGATTCTAAGTGGCCATCTCGATTACAAAAGTTGCAATGTCTATCAGTCTTCTTCCCTTTGTTTTTATTTGTCTTATCATTTTGTTGAAATGATTTTTCATTTTGAGGTTGAAATTGCTTAGGACCCTTGTTTGGTTTAGGACCATTCTTTTTAGGATACAACTTCTTAGGATTCTTTGGATTTGGTTGCTGCTGGGCGGCTAACGCTTTCTTAGAAGAGTTTCCAAGATGAAGAAGACCAAGGTGTAAGAGTTTTTCTTATTCTCTTATTAAAGAATCACAAAAGGAATCAAAGGAAGGGGACTTGTAGGTTTGTCCTTGAAAAATGAAGGCTTCTCTTGTAGAATGGAAGGTGGAAACAAACACAGAATAGGCTGGTCCCAACTTAGTGAGAATGGAGTAGATAAGGCTACTATCTTCTTTCTTAACCTTAACACCTTCCAAGAGAAGTCTAAGGGTCTTGAACTTGGATAAAAAATCTTCAATGCAAGAAAAATTATTGGGGTCCAATGTAAGCAATTCGTTTTCAAGTTGATGGGCTTTAAGTTCATTTTTAATTCCAAAGACTTTAGTAATCTGTTTCATTGCTTCATCAGGAGTATCAAGTTCTGCAATATGGAATCTAAGATCTGGAGAAATAGACATCCCTATCAACCCACGTGCCTGGTCTTGTCTATTTTCCCATTTAGCTGCCTTGTCTTCATCTTTCGGTTTGGTCTCTTGGCCTATGGCTATTCTGTAAAGACCTTTACTTCTATGTAAATCTAGAATGTAGGACCACCATTGGAAGTAGTTGGTGCTGTCAAGAATAACTTGGCATGGACTTTCCATTTTAAAAAAACTGAAGCTATAGGTGCTGAAACTAAGTGTTTCAGTGGAAAGATCTCGAAAAATTAGGATGTTTAAAAAAAACGGTTCTAAAAACGGCTTCCGGATGAAGAAGTTATGGCTTTTTGAAGAAAATTTGATGAAGTCGCCGACGAAGTGCGGGAATGTGCGGAAATGAAAAAATCCGCCCCCACAAAATGGAGACTTGAACCCAAGACCTCTACTCTCATAAATTAGCTTTGCACCAAGTGAGCTATACAAAAAGTTTGAGAGAGAGAGAGAGAGAGAGAGAGAGAGAGAGAGAGAGAGAGAGAGGTTGATGCTTTGGGTTGCGTGCTTGCTTTGAGAAAGCTCTTTTTCCCTACAAAACAAAAAACACAAAACCCAACACGGACATACAAAAAAAAACGAACCTTACGGCTCGAAGTTAGCTTTAGCCGGAAACTAAATATTTTTCTCAATGTTTCTGATTTTCCGAGATCACAATGTTTCTGTTTCTGATTTGCCCAGATCGCACAAAGTCGCAGGGAAAAGAGCATACGCAGAAATGAAAGGTATAGATCTGGTAATAAAAAAAGCTAAATAAACCGAAAACCGAAATAAACAGAGAGAAAATAACTGTAAACTGCAAATAAACATTGTATACCTCTAGATCTAAAAAATGACACAGCTAGGGCTACCTGAAACCTTTTCGCGTGAAACGAAAGGGGTTCTTCATTGGAACAGATGCCCCCAACACAACAGAGCAGTCCTCTCGGCTCGAAAGCAGTCAGAAATAGTAGATCTATGAAACGGTAGTCGGAAGCAGTTCTACCGGCTTTAGATTTGGATCTCCAACGGATGCGGCCCTTAAATAGCTCTGATACCATGTAGGAATTTACAGGGTAAGTTCCTCAGACAGAACACCAAAGGACACTGCTCACAAACAGATCACAGATCAATACACCTATATTTTGACGTGGTTAAAACCCTCAAAGAGGGAAACAGTCCACGACCTGAGCCAACGCGGCCACTTCAGGCAATTTATTAATAAAAGAATGAAAATTTACATATGCTTCTCTCATAGATGGATTACCCTACAAATGACCCTCCATGCTCTTTAAATAGAGATCATGGACCAATCGGGTGTTAAGCCACGGATCAAGTGTCAGTAATACCGAGGAGAGAATGAATCGTCGGATCACTACATATCGTGACCGTCGGATTGTAAGTTACACAATGTACATAGTAAAGAAACACACTTTACCTAATTCTATACCTAACTCTATACTAGACCAAGTTGTACTTAACTATTTCCTATGTGTCAGAATATCCTAACAGGTATTTCTAATTGTGTTAATGCTTTAACCTCTACAGGAGAAGATACGACATTGTGGCATCATAGGCTTGGGCACATGAGTGAGAAGGGGATGCAGATCCTTCACTCAAGAAATTTTTTGCCAGGTTTGAAGCATGTTGATTTAAAATTCTGTGAGAATTGTGTTTATGGAAAATAGAAGAGAGCCAGATTCCTCAGAGTTGAGAAAGAAAAGAAGAGCGAAAAATTAGACCTTGTGCATACGAATGTATGGGGACCTGCTCAGGTATCATCTCTTGGTGGCTCTCATTATTATGTTACTTTTATTAAGGATGCAACCAGAAAAACCTAGATTTATTGTATTCGAAATAAATATGATGTATTTGATACTTTCAAGAAATGGAAAGCTTTGGTTGAAAATGAGATAGGAAAAAGGTTGAAGTGTCTCAGATCAGACAATGGAGGTGAATATTGCAGCAAAGAGTTTGATAGGTACTGTTCAGAGAATGGAATTCGCAGACAGAAGACAGTTCTAGGAACACCACAAGAAAATGGTGTGTCAAAAAAGATGAACAAGACAATCATGGAGCGTGCAAAGGTGCATGAGATCATGTAGGTTTGCCTTTACAATTTTGGGTAGATGTTGTACATATTGTTGTTTATCTAATAAACAGAGGGCCTTCAAGTTCCTTCGATGGTGGTATTCTAGAGGAGGCATGGACAGGTAAAAAGGTAAACTACTCTTTTTTAAAGACTTTTGGTTGTGAAGCCTTTGTGCACATTAATAAAGAAAATAGAAAAAAGCTTGAGGCAAAATCAAAGAAATGTACCTTTATTGGATATGGTGTTAATGATTTTGGTTATCGCTTTTATGATTATGAAAAACACAAAATCATTAGGAGCAGAGATGGCATATTCAATGAAAAGGTTTTGTATAAGGATCAACTGCATGAAAAAGAAAAAAGAGAATACACAGTGCTTGACGAGATCACAGAAAAAGTGATGGTGCCTGAAAATCATAATGATCAACATGTAGAACAACAACCACAACAACAACAAGCACCTCAAACACCTAAAAGTGGTGTTAGAATATCTACTAGGATAAGTAGACCCCCTGAACAATACTCTCCTTCATTATGTTATCTATTGTTGACTGATTATGGTGAACCAGAATGTTGTGAAGAACTAGTACAGGTAGAAACTAGGAAGAAGTGGGAGCAAGCCATGAAAGAAGAGATGGACTCCTTAGCACATAACCAGACTTGGGACTTAGTCAGGTTGCCTGTAGGTAAAACAACATTGCAAAATAAATGGGTTTACAAGTTGAAGGAAGAAGATGGAGGTAGAAAAGGGTATAAAGCTAGACTTGTGGTGAAAGGGTTTTCATAGAAAAAGGGTATAGACTTTGATGAGATATTTTCTCTTTTTTTTTAAAATGAATTCAATCAGAACTATTTTAAGTCTAGTAGTAGCTGAAGGTTTGCATCTTGAATAGTTAGATGTAAAGACAACCTTTCTCCATGGGGATTTGGAGGAAGAGATATATATGTAGCAGCCATAAGGATATGAGGTAAAAGGGAAGGAGAAACTAGTGTGTAGATTGAAGAAGAGCTTGTATGGCTTAAAACAGTCTCGAATCTAGTGGTATCTAAAATTTGACAGGTTTATGTCTAAACAAGGTTATACTAGATGTCACCCTGATCATTGTGTTTAGCTCAAAAGGAAAAATGATGGCAGCTATATTATATTTTTATTGTATGTAGATGACATGCTTGTTGCAGGTTCTAACATGCAGGAAATAAATGTGCTCAAAGGAAAATTGGCAAAACTCATTTGCAATGAAGGATTTAGGTGCTGCAAAACAAATCCTTGGTATGAGAATAACTAGAGACGGGAAGAATCGCAAGTTAAAATTGTCTCAAAGTGAGTACATAGAAAAGGTGTTGAAAATGTTTAATATGCAGAATGTAAAACCCGTTAGTATACCTTTGGCTAGCAATTTCAAATTAAGTAAGGAGGAGTGTCCCAAGACATAGGAAGAAATGGCTCATATGTCTAAAGTTCCATATGCATCAGCAGTTGGAAGCTTAATGTATCCAATGGTCTGCACAAGGCCTGATATTGCACATGCAGTGGGAGTTATAAGAAGGTACATGAACAATCCAGGAAAAGAACATTGGATGGCGGTGAAGTGGATTCTCAGGTATTTGAGAGGTACCACATATCAAACATTATGCTTTGGTGGTTCAAACATTGCTCGACAGGGATATGTTGATGCAGATATGGCAGGTGATAGAGATAACAGGAGGAGCACAACAGGGTATGTTTTTACTATAGGTGGAACAGCTGTCAGTTGGGTCTCAAAACTACAAAGTGTTGTTGCAATCTCAACAACAAAAGCAACGTATGTTGCTGCTATAGAGGCTAGTAAAGAAATGATTTGGTTACAAAGGTTTTTGGATGAACTGGGTAAGAAGCAAGAGTTGGGCAGGTTATACAGTGATAGCCAACATCTTGTAAAGAACTTTGCATTTCATTCCAAGACTAAACATGTACAACTCAAGTACCATTTCATACGGTCAGCGTTGGAAGATGGATAGTAGAAGCTAGCAAAGATACACATTAGCCAGAATCCTGCAGATATGTTAACAAAAGTTGTAACCAAGGAGAAACTGAGAATCTACTCAGTTTCAATTGGTCTTCAAGTATGATGAAGAAGATGAGAAACAACCAGGTCCAAAGTGGAGTCATTGTCGAACAAATGAAGTAGCGATGGAGTTGCTATAATCAGTCTCCAAGTGGGAGATTGTTGGGAGTGGAGCCTGATTATCTTCTGCATTCAAAGGTTTCGCCACATTGGACCTCAGTCCATAATGGGCCGGCAATGCCGCCCATAAAATATTCACTGCAGGGGGGTCGAGGGGGGGGGGGGGGCGGCTACAACCTATGGGAGCCCTGCCCCCGAAGCTAAAAATAGTTGTAAAATGTTGTAATTTCATAGTCAATCTGGCCCGTTCATTAGGCAAAGATCAATGGTAGAAGTTATGTTTAATTTATGGTTTTTTTCCCTAGAAGGCAACCCCTCGCTATATATGAAGGAATTGTATTGCGTCTATGTAGATCTGTATTCTGAGTGAGGAAGAGAGAGGAGATTGAGAGAGAAGAGTGAATTACAGTGGATATGTTGTAGGTTGTATCTCTTCAGTTTTCTAGATAATATAAAAGGAAGGACTGACTATTTCTCCGTAGACGTAGCCCAAACTGGGTGACCCACGTATATCTGTGTCTCTCTTGTTTTATGCATTTTCTGTGTTTATATTTCTGCAATATTCTATGTGTTCCATTGCTCTCTAATATATAATTTTTTAACACTAAGAGGTCCAGAAAATTAGAGGGATCCAGGGATAGGCTATCTAAGTGGTCGACTTGTCTCTTGTGGGTTTTTTTGATGATGTTGGATGACTGTGTTTGACGTTTCGTCAATTCCACTTCCTTAAGGTTACCTAGGAGGTCGAATCTAATCATAGTATCCTCTTGTCTCATGTTTACCCCGGTTGGCATGGTTACTTGGGTGGATGTGGGAGGAGGGTGTTAAAGAGTGGTAACAGAGCATGGTTTAACTCTTAGACTAGATGGGTTGAATGTGTTAGTCATGCATGCATGTTAGTTGCATGTGTGTCACTTACACTATATACTTGTTGCAATTACTTGATGTTGGATTAGGGTTGTGGCATGGTTATCGTGGAGAATTTGATGTTGATTTTGTGAAGAGTATTTGAAACTAGTATGTGACTGATTGTATATGGATATTTGTCACTTACATGTTTATTTTATGTCAACTACTTACGTCCTTGTATGTTAGGTTACATTTTCAATATTTTGATTACACGCATCAGTATTATGGGTTGATTGCAAGAACTTATCGATTCTCTTCGATTACATGCGTTTATGCATATTTGTAGTTGGCTAAGCATTTCTTACACATATTGTCAGTTGCATATAGCAATGTGTATAATGGAGTAATGGTTTTTTCATGCATGAGGTCATAGCATGCATTGTTGATATGGCCTTGCATTGATGACTGGACCCTAGTTAGAGTGATGTTTATGAGTTGATACATTTACTTGCGTATGTCGATCTGCTATTATGATTATGTTATACATGTATCAGGATGATTTGGTGATCTTGCAGACAAGGTATCCTCCCTGAGTTATACTAAGGTATGCTAGTTTATTGTGATTTGGTTTATCTAGCATATTACGCATTGCAAGAAGAGAAAGATCAAATGGCTGGCAAGGTGGTAGACTACATAGAATCTCCCTATACATTAGATGAGAAACTTGGTGTGGGGCATACTTCTAATTTGGTAGTTACATTGAGAAGTCTAAAGGACGAGATAAGAAGTTGTAAGGCAGATAATGACTGGATCATACAGGCATAAGAGAAACAAGCAGAGATCAATGCTATACTTCTTCAGAGTTTTTTAGAATTGCAGCGACAAGGGCTGCTTTGGATCCGTATGCACATGAGGATGGGGTAATGGAGAATATGGCAGCAGATCTCCTCATAGACACAGGTCGGATAGATCTGATATAGTGAGAGATGGAAGGTTGTTGGACACCCTTGAAAGGAGGGGCGGTGAGTACAAGTATTATTCAAGTTCTTGTTCTGATAGACATCATGGTCATTGTCACTATCATCCTTACAGGAGGAATGGTAGGGGATACTTGTCGAGTGAGTTAAAGAAAGAAAAACCACCTAATTTTCATGGAGATGTGAAGAAGAAAGAAGATGGATAGAATTGGATACTTGGGATGAAAATTTTCTTTGAGTTGCATGAGTGCACAGATAACATGAAGGCTAGAATATCTATCTTCATATTAAAAGGTAAATCACATATCTCGTCGGAAGGCGTTAAGCTAGTCATAGACATTAGGACAGTGATTTGAGTTGGCAGGTATTCAAGAGGTCTTTCAGGAATAAGTACTTGTTAGAAAGGTACTATGACAGTAAGGGTAAAGAATTGTATGAGTTAAAGATGGGACCAATGACATACGAAGATTATATGACCAAGTTTATGGAGCTATTGAGGTATGTACCATATCTTATTTATGAGAAGGCTAAAGTTCAGAGATTTGTCAATGGTTTGCCATTAGAATTTAGAGATCCTGATTGAGTATGATGAACCTTGATCACTTGAGGAATTTATTGGGAAATTGAAGCATTGCTATGATAAATCAACGCATAAGAATGAATCTCATCATGGATGGAAGGGAAAAGAAAAAGGTAGGGGTAAATAGTAGCCTAAGAGGACAAGGCCTCAACATGAAGATGGGAAAGAAAAGGCTCTACAAAAGAGATTTAATGCGGCTAGACAAGGACATGGGTCACAACAACAACAACATAGAGGTGAGGGAACTAGTTGATTGGAGTGTTGGACATGTGGTGAGGAACACCTTACGAGTGATTGTCCGCAACATCAGGGTGGAAGGCCTAAGATATATAGTGTATAGGAAGCATAAAATGTTGGGGACGTTGGTCAGAGTATTCTACTTATCTATGTAGCAGTGGACAACAGGTAGGAAGAACACCATCCATCTATCATTGAGATGGATGGTAATATTTGTGATCAAGTTATTTCCATTTTGATTGGCCCTAGATCTAATTATAGCTATGTTAATCCTGGATTGTTGGATAAGTGTCGTTTGAATAAGGAATTGCACGCAGAGTGTTGGTTAATATAGTTGGATACAGGTAAAAATAAGTGAGTTCGTCATTGGGTAAGAGCTTGCGCATTTGATTTAATTGGTATGCCTACAACAAAACATTTGAATTTTTTACCATTGGGATCATAGAGTATACATGGAATACTTTGAAAAGAAAGCCCTTGAATCATACCCTTTAAGGCCAGCCTGGTGGAAGCGATTTGTTGATGATACCAATATAAAATGGACTCATGGTAAAATGGAGCTTGACAAGTTTTTTATTCACCTAAATTCTATCTCTCCAGAAATAAAATTTACTATGGAACTAGAAGAAAACATGAGCATCCCATTTTTAGATGTTCTCATCATCAGAAAAGAGGATGGCTCTTTAGGGCATAAGGTTTTCAGGAAGTCAACCCACACAGAAAGTTACCTCCACGCTGATTCCCACCATCACCCAGCCCAGAAGTTTGGTGTTCTAAACACTCTTGCTATCAGAGCCCTTTGAATTTCTGACTCTGAGCATCTGAATGAAGAAAAGAAGCATTTAGTTTCAACCTTTAAGAGTATAGGCTACAAAGAACAAGAGATTAAAAGAGCCATAGAGAAAGCTGAAAGAAGGATGTTATCTCATGAACCTAAGGCTCAAGACCAACCTCAGTGTGGTAGGGTTTTTCTACCTTATATTCATGGAGTAACAGACAAGATTGCTAAGATCCTAAGGAAGAAAAACATAATCACGCAATTCTCAGCACCTGGAACTATTAGGCAAGGTATGAGGTCTGTAAAAGATGATATTGATAAACATCAACTTAAAGGAGTCTATAAAATAGATTGTTCATGTGGAAAAAGCTACATTGGTGAAACAGGTCGCTCCCTGCAGACAAGACTCAAGGAACATGGAGCTGATATTAGGAATGAAAGATCTCGTACTTCAGCCTTGGCGGAGCACTCCTCAAAAACTAAACACCATATCTGCTTGGAAAGCGCCTCAATTGTCGCAAGGGAAGAGCAGCATCATAGATGAAAGATTAGAGAAGCACTTGAAATTATCAAACATCCTCATAATCTGAACAGAGACAATGGTATGGAGATTAGTGGGAGTTGGCTTCCCTTGATCAGAGAAATCAAGATCACCAACACTTCCCAGGTATAGCAATCAGTAGGTAAGGTATCCCTCTCCTATTCTAATATTTAGTAGTTAGTAACCCTATTTTAATAATAATAAATAATAATAATAATAATAATAATAATAATAATTAACATTTAAATACAACATTTACAATAATTACAATAATAGCTATTACTATTATCATTAACTATTATTAAAATTTTATTATTAAGTTAAAAAAAAAATCATAATAATGGGTACCATTTTAATTATTAATATTAATTATTAATTATGATGTCGTAATATTAATTAATATTAATTATCAAGTATCAATATTAATCACCGTTAATTAATTATTAAGTGATTATTAATTAAATATTATTAATAATTTTTATTAACATTAATAATATTGATTTATTAACATTATTAACATTTATTAATATTAATTATTTTAATATATTAATTAATTTATATAACAATTAATTAATATATTAATTATTATTAATACTAATATAATTTCAAATAATAATTTTAAATAAAATTTTAAATAATTTTAAAATATTAATACAATATACTAAATTTTCTATTCATTAAATACTAATATATATTAAAAATAAATAAACATTTGACATACAAAATAAAATACATTAATAATATTGAGTTATTAACATTAATAATATTGATTTATTAACATTATTAACATTTATTAATATTAATTATTTTAATATATTAATTGATTTATATAGCAATTAATTAATACATTAATTATTATTAATACTAATATGATTTCAAATAAAAATTTTAAATAATTTTAAATATTAATACAATATATTAATTTTTCTATTCATTAAATACTAATATATATTAAAAATAAATAAACATTTCACATAAAAATAAATAAATAAATAAATAAAATAACATAACATAAAATAAAATAAAATAAAATAAATAATATTATATTAACATATATTAAATATTTAATGATTATTATTAGCATTAAGGTTAAGGATTTTAATAATAATAATTTAAATTAATATATTAACTCATCAGTAAAAATTAATATATTAAACTCAACAGTAAAAATAAAAATAATTTATTCAAAAATCTACAATTAAATATTAAAAAATCAAGCCGACATTCAGCTGATCCTTAAATCTATTCTCTTCATAACTATTTATTTCCTTCAAATAATCTCTTCTTATATCATCATTCATAAGTCCTGATGATGGATCCCAATTGGGATTTGAAACGTTGATAGAAAAATGGTTCGTACTGTGGATTCTCCGGTAATTGAGTCAAAAGATATAAACCATAGATTTCTTAAATCCAGATCATAAAGTATGTTGTTGGGCATTGATTGGTTGTATCTACCTAGAACCAAGATTGATTGCTATGACAAAGATATTGACTGTGTTGATGACAATGCAGAACCTAGAGTCTGGCATGGTAAGAAGAAATCCACATCAGTTAGGATGGTGACAACTATGCAAGCAAAGCGTCGCTACAGGAAAGGATGCAAGCTATTTGAAGTACACATTTCTAGTGATAAGAGTAAGGAGGTTGAGGATGTAGATGTGTTGAACATATATCAAGTGTTGCAGTAGTTTGAGAATGTATTCCTTGAGGACATTAAAATGTTTCCACCTCATAGGGAGGTAGACTTTTTGATTTAGTTAGTGCTAGGGGAAGATCTAGCATCGAAATCACCTTACAAGATGAGCACACCTACGTTGGTTGAGTTAAAATTGCAGTTGAAGGAAATATTTGACAAGGGACACATTATGCCAAGTGTATCACCATGGGGTGCACTGGTTTTGTTTTTGAGGAAGAAATAGTGTACTCTTCTATTATGCATTGATTATAGGAATTTGATCAAAGTGACTATCAAGAATAGATATCCTTTGTCGAGGATTGATGACTTGTTTGACCAGCTGAATGGAGCAGCAATGTTCTCGAGGATTGACTTGAGATCCAAATACCATCAGGTACACACCAAAGAGGAGGACATTTACAAGTCTTTTTTTAGGACCTGGTATGAGCATTATGAGTTTGTTGTTGTTCCATTTTGCTTAACTAGTGCTCCAGGCTCGAACTACTTTCATGTTTTTAATGAATAGTGTGTTGCATCCATATTTGGATAAGTTTTTTATTGTGTTCATTAATGATATACTAGTATATTCTAAAAATTTGGAAGAGCACACTGAGCACTTAGCAACAGTATTAAGGTTGTTGAGGGAGTATCAGTTTTATGATAAGCTCAACAAGTGTAGTTTCTTTGAGACTGAGGTGCACTACTTGGGACATGTTGCCTCTAAGGAGGAAATTGCAGTAGATCTAGAGAAGATGAGGGCCATCATGGAGTGGGTAGCTTCTAAGAGTGTGGATGAGGTGAAATCTTTCATGTGTCTAATAGGATATTATAGGAGGTTCATCAAGAACTTCTCACATATTGCTTATCCCATTACATCATTACAGAGGAAAGGTAAGAAGCTCGAATGGATAGAGGAGTGTGAGTATATATTTGAGCAACTTAAGTAGTTGTTGACACATGCACCAGTGCTACAGATTGCAGATCTGAACAAAGAGTTTGTGGTATGCACAAATGCTCGCAAGAGAGGGCTTGGTTGAGTCCTTATGTAGGATGGACAGGTGGTATGTTATGAGTCCCTGAAACTAAATGAGCATGAGTAGAACTACCCTACACATGATCTTGAGTTAGCAACGATTATACATGCACTGAAGATGTGGAGGCACTATCTTCTTCGCAGGCAATTTGTGCTTATGAGTGATCACATTGGGTTGAGGTATTTGTTTGACCAGCTAAATTTGAACTTCGGAAAGGTTATATGGTTTGCCATGATTAGTGAGTTTGATTTTGAGATCAGGTACATCAAAGGTAAATAGAACAGGGTGGAATATGCTTTCAGCAAATGGGTACATGTACAACACTTGGCAACTGTGACCTCATATGGGACGGAATTATAGGATATGATCTTCCAGGAAGGACAACATGATGTCAGGTATATGTATATTGTGCATAGGTTGCAACAAGGTGATAGTGCATGTACAGGTATAGGTCATGGTACAACTACATGTACAGGCGAAGGTACATGTACATGTAGTGGTACAGGTATAGGTATAGGTGTAGGTGCACATGGCATGGGCTATTATCTTACAACATATTGATTGGTCAGGTTCTGAGACATGAAGTATGTACAAGATAATAGTGAGATAAACAAGGTGATCTTGAGTGAGTTTTATATGAGACCATATTTAGGTCACCGAGGTTATCATAAGACAATGGTAGTGGTAAAGAGATATTACTATTGGCCAAATTTAAAGAGGGATGTAGCAGAGTTTGTGGCTTGATGTTTTGATTGTCAACGAGTGAAGGAAAAGTTTAAACATCTAGGTGGTCTACTACAACTGATTGTGATTCCATAATGGAAATGTCATTTCCATGGAATTCATCATAGAGTTTCCGAAGATAGTGAAGCAACATGATTCCATCATGGTCATTATGGACATGTTGACAAAGGTTCCACACTTCATTCTGGTGAAGTCTATGTACTCAGCTAGCGATGTGGATAGGTATTCATAAGAGAAGCATTTATACTACATGGCATTCCAAAGAAGATTGTGTCAGAAAGGGATGCAAATTTCACTTCCAAGTTTTGGAAGGAGTTATTTGCAGGTTTGGGCATAGAGTCGGCCTTCAACACAACTTATCATCCACATATAGATGGACAGACAAAGAGGGTCAAAAAGATATTAGATGGCATGTTGAGGATGTATGTGATGTATTAGCAACATAAATGGTAACAATATCTCCCTTTGGTAGAGTTCACATACAAAAATGATTATCAAGAGTCACTGAGGATGATTCCTTTTGAGGAATTTTATGGGCAGCGTTGTAACACTCTCATCAGTTCGAATGATCTAGTTAGCAGACTATTGGTTGGACCATATATGTTGGAAGACATGGAACAAGAGATGCAGGTTATCAAGAAGAATCTATAGGCAACACATGATAAACAAAAGAGTTATGCAGATAGGAACAAGTTGTTCAAGGAGTTCCAAGTTGGGGAACAAGTTTACTTGCACATCAAACTCAAGAAGAGTTCCTTGTAGATTGGATCATGTGCCAATCTGACACCATAGTTTTGTGGACCCTTTAGTATCGTTGGGAGGATTAGGACAATAGCCTATCAACTTGCATTGCTACTGACAGTGAAATTCCATGATGTTTTCCATGTGTCTTGGCTTAAGAAGTATGTCAAGGATGTTGATCCTGTGATTGATTGGTCTATATTGTAGGTGGAACGAGATGGAGAATTCTAGTTGAAGCCTTATTTTATATTGTAGAAAAAGGTGCTCATGCTCCGGAATCGAGCAATCGAGCAAGTTAAACTGCAATGGAAGAACTTTGGGCCTGATAAAGCTACATGGGATATGTAAGATCAGATGTGGGCCATGTATCGTTCCTTGTTTTCCAGTTGAGGCAAAGAGACTTGATATGGTGGTTTGGTATTTTCTTATGGTGGTTTTGTATATGTTTTATGGTGGTTTAGTATATGATTTATTATGGTTTGATATATGCTATATGTTTGATATGTGCTTAGATACGATGACTAGTATAAGTTTGATATATGTTTTGGTATATGATTTGCCATATGTTTTGGTATCTATATTTCTGATGATTTTGTTATATGTACCCATGTGTATGGATGTAAACACTGTAATGAGCTATGTTATAGAGCTCCAATATGAGATATGGGTGTCATTTCATTATGGTTATGTTATCATGTTATTATGCTATCATGTGGTTATGTTATCATGATGTTATGATGTCATGTGGATTGGCACGTAACATGATGATCATTATAAATATCGTAACGAGTTGTGGTATAAAGCTCCATTATGTGGTATGTTGTCACGTTGTCATGATGTTCTTATCTTGAGAATATATTTCATTGTAAATACTACATCGAGTTGTGTTATAAAGCTCCATAAGAGGTACATCTTCTTTCAGTAGGTTTCTAAGGTATATGAGTAATTGAACACCAAGGATAGTGTCCCCCAAGGGGGAGGGTCCTGTAACAACCCTGGTGAAAATTCCATGTAATAAAAGTTAAAAACAATAACCACGGATGAATGGGACACTTCTTCCAACCTAAATGTTGGGCAAGACATCCTAGGGGGTGTTCATTTGGTTGTTCATGGCTAAGGAAATTGGAAAAGGAAAGGGCTAAGGCTTTGGAAAGGAAAAATGGCATTTTTGGCAAAACTATTTATGAAAATAATGGCATTTAAGAGAAAAAGGAGGTGAAATGTCATAGGTTACATGTGAGGAGGAAAATGAAGGAAAATAATGGAGAATGAAGAAAATAAAGGCTTCATTCATAAAAAGGATTCTTAGGATCAGTTGGTAACCTTTTTTAATTTTAGCTTTGGAGTTCTTTCATTATTCTCTCTCTCTCTCATACTATTCGACACTTAGAGTTTTCTTGGAGCACTTTGGCATTGGAGCAAGAAAGTGAAAGAAGGCAAGAGGAGGTAAAGATCAAGAAGGGAAAGGGAGGATCAAGCAGCTCCAACAAGCTTCATTGCATCTATCAAATTGCATGTGTATTTTCCTTGATAGATTTGACATGCATGGGATTACATGTGTTCCTTTTCTACCATGGCATGGGTTTTTCCAAGTGTGAAAATATTTTTAGCCTAGCCTTTCCATTTCCTAATAGCTTTGATGATATGGGTTCTCTCACTTAGTTTATGTGGGATGGACGGATTGGATTCGAAGATGAGTGGGGCAGGTCTTTGAATTGATAAAAACATGGTGTAGCGGTCCCTAAACTAGAATGAGGATGCACGAAGCCACTGGCCTAGTAGCCCCTAAACTAGACTATGGGTTGCGGTAAGCCAGATTGTGTACCTTGGCAGGCCTAGGAATAATTGACGGTGAATGGAGGGATATACAATAAAGCCGAGAGGTGGATTCTCTCTTCGTTGGACCGAGTGATTCCGGGATGGAATGCATGGTAAATCTTGGAGGTTATGTCTCGGTGCAGGGCCTAGTAATCCCTATATTACACTGTGGATGCACGGTAAAGCCTGAAACTAGGATGCACTCAAATTCCTCATGGTGTAGGTGAAGAACTCCGGTGGCATCCATATTGATTCATGTTTTTTATGTGTTCTATGAGTCCCACATTCATGCTTGGAATATTGCATAGGGGTGATTGGATGAAGAGAGACTTGGCTCAGCCAATCTGTGGTCAACTGGAATGTGGTAGTCCCATCACCAGTTGGTTCATCGCATTGATTAATGAGAAATTCATTCCATTGATTTTCATGTGTAAATTTTCTGGTGTATATATGGATTTTGATGGCTGATATGTTGATTGTATTTTTGTTCCTATTATGTTGGTTATATGCACATTTTATGACAACAATTATGTTTGGATCTCAACATGTTTTTACTTGTATATGAATACCTAATAGATGAATATGCAGCAAATGAAATGAAGGAACAATGGTTTATATTGATTATCAGATATGTATGAGATCCCTACACTTAATTATGTTGTTTACTGATCTAATTTAGAATATTAGATTGTTGTGCTAAGATCCTCCTCATATTAGAAACAAAATTCTTTCATTCTGCTTAAGGATTCATGATTTTTTTTTGCAAGTGAAATGATGAGTTTTTATGTTAATTTTATGAGAAATTTAACATAAATAAGAGACTAAACAATAGCATAAACATGTACATAACATCATAAAAATCACGTTACGACAGAACATGATAAATGAGTTCACTCGTCCTCGGCTACGTCTCCTTGGTCCAGCTTCCAATGGCTTGGGCCTCTCTATTATGCTCAAAAGTGTAAAAATATGTGTTTACAATGCAGAAATTATTTTGAAACCTACTCCCATGAGTCCAGAATGTCCAAAAATGGCTATCTCGCCTCTTTTTGCATCCAATTTGATCAAAAACTGAAGAATTTATGACCTCTCCTTGTTTTCTCAATATTCACTCCACAAATTGCACCATTTCCAGCATGATCCTACAATTTCGCTCCGAAAAGCGCTAAATGGGTGAAAATTTCACCATGTGACAACCATAAACTATCGGCACCAACAACTCCATCACAAATGACAATCAGTGGGTCTTATGGTTTGTGAACGCGGCATGGGCAATATGCGATTGCAATAAGCAACGGACCTGACATAACTATCAACTACAATATAACTGTATCATATCTGGAATATATCGCAATCGGCGAAGCTAGTGTAGTACATATAATAAGACTTTGTACTGTGATATATGCGATTAAACGATATCACAATCACAATCTAACCATGTAGGGGCCAATTCTGTAACACTTCCCTTCTACGATGTGCTATTGCGATCATCATATCGCAACCCTAACTTGCTCTGGGGCGATTGTTTAATGACTTCCCTGTTGCGATGTGCGATTGCAATTATTGCATCGCACCCTAGCTTTCTCTGGGGCCGATTCTTTAACATCGACAGACCTACAATATGAGATTTACGAAATGCGAGGCTAATGGCGGCCTGCCACTTGGTCCTTCCCCATTCGCTAAAGAGTCCTGCCACGTCATCTTCTCCTGCCATCTGTCCAAGTCAATCCTAAACCTTAACTTGCTCTAACTTCTTCATATGAGCTCATATTTGAGTGTTGTTCACACCATTGGAATTAGGATGATGAGCACTTCGATCTGAAGCTAAGTTTATTGATATTATTCCACTTTGCGTTTTAGCCTAATTTTGAGCACCTAATCACTCCGGCCCACTAGAAGCCATTTGGATCACAAAATATCACTTCCAATTGTCTAGTATGTGAGGGTATAGTTCCCTCACCTTTCCAACCTCCATCCATTTGGCTTTTAAAGTATTTGTACCCTTGATCCCCACTCGAAGATAATCAATGCTTCCCCTTTTTGATATCCTTGTTCATCTGTCAAGTATAGTGTCTTGCAGAAGCTCATCAAGGAATTATGGAGAAAAGTATTCAATAGATGAAATTTGAATATTCTCTCCTTGATCTTCAATCAAGGTAGGCTCATACAACCTTAAATTCTCAACATTAATAACAACATAAATTTTCATAAATGAAGGCAAATCCATCCTGAAGGCATTGTTACCAATATTTTCCAAAATTCTGAATGGACCATATCTAATTGGTTTTAGCTTTTTACCTTCTCCTTGGAGCCTCTCCTTGTTAATGTGAAGCCAAATTTCATCACCAACTTGGAAGTTGTGATCTTGATGATGCTTTTCATGACTTTCTTTGTACTTGCCTTCGCTTTTCTCAAGTTTTTCTTGAACCTTTTGGTGTACTAATTGGATTTGTTCAATGAACTTTCTTGCTTTGTCTATGTCGCTATGACCTTCAATAGCAACATCTTTGACAAAAATAAAATACAAAGGATGTTTAGGCAAGTATCCCAAGAATGCCTCAATTGGTGAACTTTGAGTTGAAGAGTTCCTGGTTTGGTTGTAAGCATGTTGGATATAGTGCAAATGTTCATCCCACAACTTAGGATGCTTGTTGCGATACCCATTAAGAACATGTATCACTATTCTATTCACCACCTCCGTTTGACCATCTATTTTTGGATGAAAGGATGTACTCTTTTTCAATTTGGTGTCCATTAATCCCCACAAATTTGACCAAAAATTCCCAACAAAGAGAGAATCTCGATCACTAACAATGGATGTGGGAAATCCAAAATGCACCTAAACATTCTGAAAGAATAACTGAGCAGTTTGTTCAACTGTAAATTGCTTTGTACATCGCATCAAAATACACATTTTTTTGAACCTATCCACAACTACATACAAATAGTCATGAACTCTTTTTTACAATGGAAGACCTCCTACAAAATCCTTAGAAACACTCTCCCACAGTTGTGAAGGAATCAGAAGTGGTGTGTACAATCCTAACTTCCTATTGATAGGCTTACGAATTGCACATAATGAACATCCTTTAATAAAATGAGACACACCTTCAAGCATACAAGGCCAGTAAAAATACCTCTATAGAGATGCCACCATCATACTTACACCGAAATGACCAACAATAAGAGAAGTATGTGCCTCTCTTATGATGTTAACTCTTTCTCCCTGTGGAATAGAAAGCTTTCCAAGATGGTACAACAAGTTATCATGCAAATGATAATCTAATTCCTCTACTTGGTTACCTTGACTCAAGCTTGCATAAACATCTTTAAAGTCATTATCTAATGCATATTGCTCAATATAAATTTCATGTAAAACAAAATTATGCTTGCATAAAGTAGCTGCACTAACAATAGGCCTAGAAAAAATATCAAAAACTTTATTGAAGATACATTTTTTATACCTAATTACCAAGTGGAATTGTTGAAGAAAACCTATCCATTGGAGGTGCCTTGATTGTTGTAACTTTGATTGAGATTTCAAGTATTTCAATGGTTGAAGATCAGTGTGAATGATTGTTTCCTTATCCATCAAGTAGTGTTTCCATGTTTTCACACTTTCCACCAATGCATTCGATTCCTTTTCATATGTAGGATAGTTAATCTCTGCACCATTAAAAATTTCCAAATGAAAACAAATAGGTTTACCATGTTGCATAAGGACTGAACCCATGGCGTAGGTACTAGCATCAGTCTATATCTAAAATGACCGTCTCAAGTCTGGAAGTGCAAGTACTAGAGTTGTACTGATCTTTTCCTTCAATGCATTAAAGGCCTTTTATTGTTTGCCTCCCCACTGAAAAACCTTTTTCACACCTGTCAAAACATGCAAAGGAGTAGCTATAAGAGAAAAATTAGAAATGATTTTCCTCCAATATTTGGCTGCTCCCAAAAAAAATCTTCCCTAAGTAACTATCTTGGGCCTTGGCCAATTCACAATGACATCAACCTTGGAGGGATCTATTTTCAACTCACCTCCTCCAACAATATGACCCAGGTAAACTAAAGAAGCTTTTCCAAACTCACACTTTGACATCTTAAGAGACGACTATTCTTTTTTCAAGACATCAAGTACTTTTATTACATGCATGACATGTTCATCATGATATTTACTAAAAATTAATATGTCATCTAACTAGACTATGAAAAAATCATAAAGAAATGGCCTCAACACATCATTCATCACACACATGAATGTAGTAGGAGCATTACATAAACCAAAAGGCATAACTAGCCATTCAAACAAACCTTGTTTTGTTTTGAATGTTGTATTCCAAATGTCTCCTTCAGCTATTCTAATTTGATGGTAGCCACTTATTAAGTCCAACTTAGTAAAATACTTTGCATATTTCATTTGATCAAGTGAATCATCTTTTCTAGGTACTGGGTAATGGTTCTTTACCATAATTTTGTTCAATGCATGAAAGTCCACACACATGCACCATGTTCCATCCTTATTTAGTACCAAGACAATAGGTGAATCACATGGTGAGGAATATGGTATGATGATCCCTTCATTCAAAAACTCTTGAATTTTATTCTTAATTTTTGCGCTTTCCATCACTGACATCCTGTACATGCCAATGTTAGGAAGAGGACAATCTTGCTGCAACTATATCTCATGTTGGATTCCTCCCTTAGGAGGTAATCCCTTTGGTTCCTGAAACATCTCGTCATATTGGTTAACTATGCCAACCAATTCATATTTCAAATTTTAATCACAACCTTTGAAAGCTTCATTATCAACATCATTCTTGGGTTTGATCATTAGAAGCACAAAATTCTTACTCAAATTCACTAGTCTTTTCATCTACCCTGCGTGAACAAGCTAAATATTTATTTTGTTTCTATGATCTCTCACAGTACATTCTACTCCATCTTTGAATAAATGATATTTATTTTCATGTCTATGGAAGATATCTTTTCTTTCATAAATGTATGGGCTTACCAAAACTATGCCATAGATATCTAACGGCACAACATGAAGCTCCACTTCATCCATGAAACTTGTAGTAATGGAAAATTTTAGTTTACACTTTCTAGTAACATGGAATTGCACATTTTCACACATCCATCCAAGTGGATATGGTTTATGATGTGGAACGATTTCCAGGTTTAAAATTTTGGCAATGTTTTCAAAGATAAGATTGGCTTGAGAGCTACTACCGAAAAGTGTATCAATCTTGTTATGTTTTGAGATCACCCTTATGTGAAAACGTTCTATTATCCTCTTTTCATTTATAGTTTCATTTTGTGGGTTTGAAGAACTAGTGCTAGAAATGGATTCTTTTCCTTTTAACCCCATGGAAGTGATTTTAGTTTCATCACCCGAATCGGATACCAAATCCTATTGAGTGGTTACAGTTGTATTTTTTTTCCCTTGTTGTTGTTTCTTTATGGTCTCATTTCGGGATGAAGCTTCCAACAATGAGCTTCATTGTGACCCTCTCTGGAAAATTTTTTGCATGTAACTTTCTCTCTTTCTGTTTTGATAGATGAATTTTTCTTTTCCTTCCCTTTGAAAGCCTTTTCCTTTCCTTTATTCTTAAATGACTTTTTACTACCTTCTTATGGGGTGTTTTTATCTCTTGCCTCAAGATAAGTGGCTTGCACACACACATCACCTATATTATTTGCATTAAACATTAAGATAATATGCGTAAGGTAACTATGTAAACCCCATATGTACTTCAGTAATGTGTCCTGTGATTGCAAATCTAAACCTAACATCAAAGACCTTTTTCTGAATTTTTGGGTGTAATCTTGCACATTTTGACCTTTAAGCTGTCTAAAGTTTTGCCCATTCATAATGGCTTTCTACATATAATCTAGAGCGTTGAATTTTCTTTTGATTGCAGCAATGAAATCATTCCAAGAAATTGAGATCTTACCATGTTTTTTAATCTCCTCTTGGGTATTTGATTCCCACCATACTAGTGTTGCACCCTCGATTCTCAAAGGAAGCTAACTGAATCTTTATGTCATCCTCTTGAAGGTTTTGAATCCTGCAATAGAATTCCAACTGAAAAATCCAATTATCAAGCTTCTTTGCATTCACTTCACCATTATACATGGGAAACTCAAATTTAACATCAAGTTTTGAAAAAGGTGATTTACCAGTTCCTTTTGAAGTGTGATGATGAGTATGAGTAAGGGTTGTGTTAGTGGAAGGGGGTGAATATGCTTGTGAAGAATAATATGAAGAAGATGGTGGAGAGGGTGGAGGTTTGTCTCCACTTACATTACCTTCTTTTCCATTACCTCCTCTTGAAGAGCCTTCTCCTTTGGGAGGTTTGGAACTTTCCCCTTGTAACCTGGTATTCCTCTCTTCATGTTATGAAACCAGCTCACAAAAAGATAGAAAAGAGAGATAAACGCCTTATAATTTAGCCTCTTCAAGGGGGAAACCTCCTTTACATTACACAAATGAACTATTCTTGGATGATACAAATGACAAGACCTCCTTTCTATATATAGGAGTCTAAGGGGTCATAATATAATCAGAGCCGACATAACAATAATAATGTAAGGGCAAAATAATAACAATAGTGGGCTTCTATGGGGCACAATAATAACAATATGGGGACTACATGGGAACAACATTATAATAAGGGGGTTGTACTAATAACAATAAGGGGTTACACTAGTAGTATAGGGACCTAAGATGCCCCTCTCCTTCAAAAAGTGTTGTCCTCAGTGCTTGAGTAGTTCTTGATGCGTTTGTATAAAATTCTTGTCCTCCCATGTGGAATATTAAGTGGGTAAGTTCTTGCACTTGATGAGATACTCTGGAAATGATTGATTTCATAGTTGTCGGGTTCTGTTTCTATGACTGCTCCAGGTTCCAATATGATTTTTCCTTCCTCATCAAGTTATGGCAATATTGTTTGAACTAGGATCTTCTGCCACTTTTGAATGAGTGGCCACACTTCTTCGTCATTCTTCCATTCATCCCTTGCTTCATTTATCCAATCTGGTTGGATAATAGAAATAGAATAAAACAATGCTTCCACGTCCTCATCATTTCTTGAGAGTGCATCTGCAACAACATTTTTCTTCCCTTTTTTGTAGATGATTTCAAAGTCATAACCCAACATATTTGTGACCCATTTTTTATGTTCTTCTAAAGATAATCTTTGTTCTAAAAGGTATTTAAGACTATCATGATCCATTTTTACCTTGAAGTGTCTTCCCATTAGGTAAGGCCACCATTTCTTAAGTGCATGCCGTATTGCCCACATTTCCTTCTCATTAATAGCTTGCTTGAGATGTATCCATAAAAATACGCAATTGCCTACATCAATACTTTTTTCACTGCGATGTTGATCTACCTGTTGTTTCATTTGATTCTACAGCAAAGTGGTGCTATCCTTTAAAATTTGGATAACTTGTTATTGATCCTCGATGTGATCTTTCAGTGCTTTAATCTTTTTCTTCTTGATATGTCCTTCTATCTTGAGAGTTTGAGGAGTGGTAATTTCTTCCAATGCATTAGAAGATATGGTCGGATTCATTTCTTGATGCTCGATGTGATGTTTCACTTCTTGAACATTTTCCTTCTTGATATGTCCTTCTATCTTGATAGTTTGAGGAGTGGTAATTCTTTCCAATGCATTACAAGATATGGTCGGATTCATTTCTTCTTTCTAGATGTGTTCTTTCACTTCTTGAACCTTTTTCTTCTTGATATGTCCTTCTATCTTAAGAGTTTGACTGGTAATTCTTTCCAATGCTTTATAAGATATGGTCGACTTCATTTCTTCTTGCTCTGGGGTTGGTTCCTGGTGTATATACTCTTCTTTTGATGTTTCTTGATCCTTTTCTTCCTCCTCTTCACAATCTATGTAAAATAATTTCTTCTCAGCACACCAATGACCTTTAATGTATTTGTTATCACAATTTTAACAAAGCCCTTTTTCTCTTTTCTCTTCCAATTATTGTGGTGTCAACCTTGTAGGTTGTGGAAAGCTAGGAGAAACAACACTTCCATCTTTATAGTTGTGAGGGGTAGACTTCTTTGTTGCCATAATTTTGCTTTCCACTTTTCTTTCCAACCTGAATGCCTTCTCCAATGAATCAGGTTCCCAAAGATGAACCTCATGTTGAATGTTATCTTTTAAAGTCCCTATGGAGACATTAATCCTCTGCTTCTCTAGAATATCATTTTCCCTTATATTCAATTTTTGAAAGTCCCCAATGTGGTCTGCCATTGAACACTTTTGTTTGAGATTTATCAATTGGCTATAGAAGGTGTTTCTCTTTGTATCCTCATAATGTGCTATCATTTCCTCCGTGAAAATTGACCACATAACAAGTGGTTTACGAGAAAAAAGCCCTTTATACCATAAAAATTGATCCAGTTCTAAATAATTAGATGCAATACGTACCTTTTGTAACAATGGTATGCCATGTAGATCAAAATATTTCTCCATCTGTAGTATCCAATTTACCGGATCCTTGCCATCAAACTTCCTCATCTCGCTTTTTCTTGATTTTAGGAGCTCGATCTTGAAACGATTGTAACTCTATAATTTTAGATCTTCAAGTTCTGAAATTTCATCTTGTAGTAGCCCTCTGAGTCCTCTTTCTAACCCCAAAAGTCTTATCAAGATTGGATTTTGTAAGGAAGCATTATGTCAAATCTCCCACGATGACCCGATTATAGACTGGTTCAGTAGAGCGAACTTGTACGAAGTTCCATGTGTCACTGTTTCAACCTTAGGACTTGAAACCAATGCACAGAACACTACAGTCTGTCCTCTTTCTGTAACTTCTTACAAAATTTCAATTTTATTCTCAGAGAGAAAGTTATGACGATTTTCCCAAGCTCACCTGTTTAGGATGTAATTCAGGAGCCTGCAGAAACCCTAAATGTCTTAGATTATATCTCCAAAAATATAGTGAGATAAGACCTGAAATTTGGACGCGAGGTTCAAACCGCTTTCCTCTCAAATGGGTTTTTTTTTAGCTTTTGAAACTTTGTATCGAAACAGTTATAGTGAAAATTCCACGATGACCTGTTTGGAGCAGCGAACCCCTAGAATCCAAAGCTCTGATACCAAATGTTATGAAACTAGCTCACAAAAAGATAGAAAAGAGAGATAAACACCTCAGAATTCAGCCTCTTCAAAGGTGCAACCTCCTTTACATTACACAATTGAACTATTCTTGGATGATACAAATGACAAGACCTCCTTTCTATATATGGGAGTCTAAGGGGTCATAATATAATTAAAGCCAACATAACAATAATAATGTAAGGGAAAAATAATAACAATAGTGGGCTTCTATGGGGCACAATATAACAATATGGGGACTACATGGGAAAAACAATATAATAAGGGGGTTGTACTAATAACAATAATGGGTTACACTAGTAGTATAGGGACCTAAAACTTAATAGAGGACCTTTACTGTCTCTGTCATATCAAAGAAATCCTTTCTGAAGGTATACTCATCTTCTGTAATGCTTTTAGGTTCTCCTTCATGAGACATGATCTCTGGAGTCTCAACTGCAACTCGAGGCTAAACTGGTGTTGGATACTATGGCAACCTTGCTCTCCTTCCCCTTGTCCCAACATTAGGGCTTCCAACCAGCTTCCCTTCTCCTCTTTTGAGTTTTAACCTTGTAAGCATGACATAAACTTGCAAAAACTTAAATCCCTATTTCACAAAGAAAACATAGAGCTCTGATACCAAGATTATCTGATTTATAATATTAGATTGTTGTGCTAATATCCTCCTCAGATTAGAAACAAAATGCTTTCATTGTGCTTACGGATTCATGATTTGTTTTTGCAAGTGAAATGATGAGTTTTTATGTTAATTTTATCAGAAATTTAAGATAGATATGAGACTGAACACCATCATAAACATGTACATAACATCATCAAAAATACATTACAACAAAACATAATAAAGGAGTTCGCCCCTCCTGGGCTATGTCTCCTTGGCCTAGATTCCAATGGCTTGGGCCTTTTTATTATGCTCAAAAGTGTGAAAATACGTGTTTACAATGCTGAAATGCTTCTGAAACCTGCTCCCATGTGTCCAAAATGTCCAAAATTGGCTATCTAGCCTCTTTTTGCATCCAATCCGATAAAAAACTAAAGAAGCTATGACCTCTCATAGTTTTTCCAATATTCACTCCACAAATTGCACCATTTCCAGCACAATCCTACAATTTCACTCCAAAAAGCGCTAACTGGGTGAAAATTTCACTGTGAGGCGGCCATAAACTATCGACACTGACAACTCCATCAAAAATCACAATCAGTGGGAACTGGCGGGTCTGATGGTTTGTGAATGCGGCGAGGGCGATATGCAATTGCGATAAGCAGTGAACTTAACGAAGCTATCAACTACAGTATAACTATATCGTATCTAGAATATATCGCAATCGGCAGAGCCAATGTAATACATATAACAAGACTTTTCAATGTATGATATGTGATTGCAATATCACAATCACAACCTGACCATGTCGGGGACAATTCTATTACACATCCCCTCTACGATGTGCTATTGTGATCATCGCATCGCAACTCTGAATTGCTTTGGGGCCGATTCTTTAATGTCTTCCATGTTGCGATGTACGATTGAGATTATCACATCACACCATGGCTTGCTTTGGGGTCGATTCTTTAATGTTGATGTTGGCTTGAGGGGGCCTGACCCAAGTTCATTTTTAGTTAGCCAAACAAATCCCTAAACTACTGGCCCTTTCAACATCATCACGTTGAGCGCAGACTAAAGTCTCACCTGAAGCAGTATGGGGGGGTGCTGGAACCAAGTTTTCGCACCCTTGAGATGGATGTGATGTCGATTTATTCCGGCTATACCTGCCTTCGCGCAGGTTGCTTAGCCCTATGTTCCACCTTTTAGTACCTTCACAAAAGGGTACAATTGGCTTTCGCATAGCGCTAACCTGTGGCTCGGGGACTTTCGCATTGCTAGGGAAGCAAACTGCAATATCTCCAAACTAGGATAAGAGTCTTGATTATCTTGTTAACCGATCGTAGTTATCTTCGCGTAAATAGATATTCATACTTGCGTTATTTTAACCAACACATTTACATACATTCGTGCATCATATAAGCACTATAAGTGAAATTCATACCCATCATAACAAGATGCATAAATAGGAAATAAAGATGCAGAAATTATATAATCCTTATCTTTATTGATAATTTTGGACGATTACAGACTCGACCACCCCTACGCACTCAGCTGCAGGGGTCTGCGCACTTAGCTGCAGAGCCTCTACCTATGCTATGACCCAAACTTAGACTTCTGCTCTAAAGCTATGACTCAATCCTTTCTTATTGATTTGTGCTATCAAAATACTTAGAGCTTAGCTCTATTTATACAATCCCATGGTCCGCAGACCATGGGTAGATCTTTTACAGCCAACATTACATTTCCAAAATAAGGGTGGACAACCCTATGACTCTTTAACACCTATGCGCTTCGTGACCACAAAATGCGGAGTCTTTACACTTGGATTACAAAATTTGACCAAAATATGGGCTTTTAGCCCCAAAACTACCCTTAGGGGATCCTGCGCCCAACAAGCCCCCAACACAAACATCGTGACTCGCCCTCAAGTCACTCTGCAGGTGTGGAGATCTTAGCACGAAGACCTCCCAGCTCTATTTGGATCACCGCAACTTCGATAGCACATTGAGCGGCCACCTGCTGGACTTCTTCCAGTCGCTGTTCGGTGGCTGTCATTGAGCTGCTACCCTGAATCTTCTGTTGAGTTTCCTACAATGTTGCGAGCTCGCCTTCAATGGAAGCTGTGATCATATAAGCCTCGTCTATCCATGGCTGTAGGCATGTTTTTAAGATCGCTTATTCGTGCCAAGCGACATCCACCTGTTCCTTAAGCGCCTTTGCCTCCTGCATCCGTGTGAGCCTCTGTGTGAGGGTGATCATCTGTGTAGTCCCTTTGACCTCATCATACCTTTTTTGTAGCTCACGTACATCTATCTCTAGTCACTCTACATTCGGGTCCTCCTGCATGGTGATTAGGACCTCGAATTCCTATTCAAAAAGTCGCGTGGAGTCTACTACTACACTGTCGACCTCCACTGTTGCTGTGGTAACAACAGTGGTACGTTGTTCCCCAACTTCCGGTGGAGTTGAAGGTTGTGTTATCGGTCTGATATTTCTTTTGAAGTATGAAGAAAGAAAAACAAAAGGTAACCACAAACCACTTTTGGAGATCAATACCTAGCCTTCCTGATGCTGAGAGAGGGCTCTCTCTTTATAATTTAACTTTGTTTTGGTTAAGATTATTTTAGGCTAGTTATTGCTTGCACTTGGGTTTTGTTTTGAAAATTTGGTCGTGGGATCATTTTACTTAGATGGACAAAGGTTTGGCTTATAACATTGGGCTATGGAGTCAGATGTATGACAAAAAAGACTAGATTGAGTTATAAAATAGTGTATATAGGGCAAGGTAGATGAGTTACTGCAGATTTCAGAGGCTAAATGGTGAATGGCTTCAAATCGGATCCAGGGAGAAATTAAGGGTTCCCTAGGCCGAACTTTGGAAGGAATGAAAGAAGTCAACCAGGATGGGAGAGAAATTAAGGGTTCTAAAATCTGGGTATCAGAGGAAAACATGTAAATGAATAACTATGCAAAACATAGTGTAATTAAACAAATTATGAGTGATATTTCCAGTTAATTCATTTAGATTTTAGAACACATTTAAGATTATGAAAACACGTAGGAAATATAACAAAATCACACAAAGAAAGTACTTGACTACAAACGACTCATCTCATGAATCCTATAGCAAAATTCTTTTATTACATGCTCCAGTCTATTGAATTGAAAATAGTACAATCACCCTTAGGTTCAAGATCAAAATAACTCAACAAATGTAAAATAATCCACCATAATGCTTCGAATTTTGAAGTATTTATACAAAAGGAATTAAAAAATATTTGAAACTGTATTCAGAACTAATCTAGGAAAAAAGAAATATCTTCTTGCAGGAAGATAGAGACAGCTATTGAACAGTTTCATGTTGTCCCTTTTATTTTGGTTCCTCTGGCTATAGACTTTGATTTTTAGCCCTTTATGTTGCTACGCTATTTGGCTTTCACGCTGGATGCTATGTTTTACTTTAACCTTTCACCAGATACTCTTTCATCCGATACACTTTAATCCTGCTGGCCTGTAAATATCCTTTTACCCCGTTGTTTCACTTTTTCCCAGAGATTTATAATTTACTGCCCTTTTACTCCAGTAAATCATTCAGTTTTTCCCATATTTCTTCATTTGGTAATTGGATATTGATCATTTTTCTATATGTCTCATCTACCTCTGTATATTTGGCAAAAGTGGTCTTATTAATAAACAAGTGTTTTGCCTCATGCTGGAGGTAAAAGAAGTTTTCAAATGTTTGGTACAATACTTTGCCTATTGGCATGCCCTTCATAGATGAAGTGATCACCTATTCTTTGGCCACTTCCCTGATCTTCTTGTTGTCATCTGCATGTGTCATTAACTTCTCATTTATAACTAAGGGATTAAGTAATCCCTTTTCCTTCAACAACTCAAATTTAGCCATGAACCTGTCAACGACTATCTGCATGTTCTGACACTTATCCTCTAGATTCAACATCAAATTCCTCTTGGTGAGGACTCTCCTGACTTCCAAAATTGTACTTGTCCTATCAGGTATGTCAAGCTCTTCCATTTCATATCTATTCTTGGAGTCGAGGAAGTGGATGATTCTTGTTGCTTCCTCTAGCATATCTCCAAGTTCTGTCTTGACCCTTTCAATGGCTTCTATTGCCTGCTTTATCAAATCAATCTGCTAAACCTGATAGTTGGCCAAATATCATTGGCTGAGTCAATGATATTGGCCCACAATTTCTCTTTAGCCTTTCTTATTGGTTCAGTCAAGGTCAGTTCTTTCTCCAAGCCTTTTATTGTTTCATTCATCCTCGCAACCTTCTGTTGCTCTTCTTTATGTGTAATTTGGGAAAGTTTGCAATCTGTTTCAAGGCTGTTGACTTTCTCCTTCAGTTTGTTCATCTCATTGGTCTGAATGGACATTTCTTCCATTTCTTTGACCAACATGTTTGATTAATCACCTATGGTACCTGTTGTTGTTAATGCTGGTAGTGCAGTGGCCATTGGACTAGTGGGAGCTAATGCTGCTCCTAGAGTGGAAGGTACAGTTTTTGTCACTATTGGAATGACAGTTGGAGGAGCACTACCAATACTACCTTGTTTGGTCTGAATCAAGCAATATAGTTCCTTTTCCATCTCATTCAACTGTTCATTGAGTTGCAGCAGCAAGTCCATCATTTCTTCATGATTAGTCTAGCCTTCGAGGACTTCCTTTGTTTGTGGGTGTTGTAACTGAGGCAGCTTGAGTTGTTTCTTGAGGGCTGAAATATCCTCATTCTTTTTCTTGATCAATTATTCAGCAGTCTTGATGTCCTTTGGGTCATGGCCTAGTTCAATAATTAGGTCCTCTAAGGACTTTCTCCTGGTGTCTTTGGTGCTAGAGGAGGCCTTTTCCAGTTTGTACTGGGCTATCACATTGCCCAATGAATCTTTTAGTTTGAATGTTGCCATGGCCTTTGTTGTGAGGGTGGAGTAGATCATTTCTCCAGCCTTCTTGTGAAATTCGATCTGATCAATGGGATGAATATCCCTGGCCAAGACCTCAAAATGGGTCTTCTTGTAGTCTGCTAAGGTTTTGGGCTGTGAGCTGTAGGAATGACACCTGCATTTTTCCTCCTTTGATGTCAAAAGCTTACATCAATCTATTTTTGGCTAGTGGGGTCAACTTCAGGTACTTGGCATATGTGTCTACCTTCAACTTTTCGTTCCTCATTTTTATTTTCTTAAATATTTCTTTGATATTTGTTTCCTTGCCAGCTGGCCTGAAAAAGGAAGAAACTTCCACACTCTTCTGTCTCTATAGAATCTGTGTGCTGGAAGTAGATGTCTATTGTGTCTCTGCTGATGCAGCCGTCTCTATTGTCTGTTTACTACTCTGCCCCATTTCCTAAGTTTCAATCCTTTATTCTGAAGCAATGTTTTCATCCTGTTGAGACACAGTATTCAATTTGGGCCTTTTGTTTAGCTTGAACTACTCATCAGTGGTCTCCATGGCAGAACTTGATGCTTCTTCCCTATTTCTTTTAGGATTCTTCTCCTCATTGAGAGGGGTTTGAATGATAGGAGGGATGTTCATTGGATCTCCCAACTCTGGAACCTGCAGGAAAGAGCTCTGGTCAAATTGTTTCAATAAATCAATCATGGTGTTCTCCACATCCACCACTGTGCTATCCATGTCAATCAATGTATTCTCTAGCCATTTTGATTAACATACTATTCAATGTCAAGTCTTGGGTAGTGGATGTAAGGTCCCATCTTGACCTTTTGTTTGAGCTTGTTTATAACCCCATGAAGGTCATAATGCCAGATGAAACTACTCTTGAATTTCAATTCCAGGAGCATATTATCAACCTCAGGTCCAACCTCTCTTGTGTTGCAGATGAAAGGGCCCATTTGGTTTTTCATCTGACATTGTGTCTTTTTCCTAGCAGCTAGGAAGTTGACCTCATCCAAAATTATGATTTTCCTAAAGTATTCAATGGAAAATATCCTTATTGGGAGGTATTTAGGAAATTTGTAGGGGGCTAGCTCACAGCCATAGATCCTGATTTCAGTGTGATTTCGGTAGAGGTGCTAGTCCCCCACCTTGCTATTGTTGGCCAGTTGCAATATTATTTTAATTTTTGGGTTGATTCTAGGCTGAATCTGAGAAGTCAACATGTTCATGAATGGGTATATAAAAGAATCTATGAAGTCTTTGTATGAGGTGGAAAATTTTTGTACCAGGGGTGTCCAGGAGATGACTGATCTTTCCTTTCCCTTGGTGTCCAATTTCTAGATCTTCGTAGGGAATTTATCTGTCTAGTAATAGAGGAACATATGAAATAACATTGAAGAGTATTTAAAAACTCTTTCAGTGGGTAGTTTAGTGAGTTGTTCATGCATTCTTTCTGCAATGAACTAGGCATAATCATACAAAATGGCAGGAGGCTTGCCTGGAGTGAAAATGGACAAGAAGGCCATGATGACCACATCCACAAACACATCTAGTGTAAATCTTAGGATGCATGAAATCACGGTGATTATCCTCCTGCGAGCCTTTGAGAAAATAGTGGCAACATAGGGTGGAATGCCTTTAGGAGTATGGCGCTCCTCAATGATAAAATTTTGAAATATTTGTTTGATCCTGTCTGGGCCTAGTGTGATGTATAGGTCCAATAGGTGTGCAAAGGACAAAGGAGTTAGATTAGGAATAGGCTAGCTTTGCAGCATCTGGTTGATGGATTCAGCCGTAATGGTGAACAATATCTCATGGTTTGGTGCCTCAACAGCCCTATGGCTTGGAACGTAACAGGCATGGAAAAAATGTACTATGTCTGGGAATCGATGGACTTCTGGGAATGTATACTTGGGAAGATTGGATTCCCAAATGTTTATATCATTAGCATGGTTAAGGAACCTATCCTTGGCCCAATAGTGGATTCTCAGAAGGTGGTGTTGGGTGGCTATATATTTGATTTGGAAGTCTTTGTCAGCTAGGGCTAGGTGGTCAATGACTAAATGAGGGGTTGTCACTGGTCTGAAATCTAGGGAGGTCTGGGCAGCCATTTCTATAATAAATTGTGGAAATTTGGGTTATATGGCTATTGGATGTGAAGTTTTGACAATTTTGTAACATGAGTAGGGTAGCAGCGGTTTGTAGGTAGGGGTTTTGGTATTTTAGGAGGGGGACACTCTCAAATTAAAGGGAATTCAATTAAATTCATTGAATAATTTCATGAATTTAGTGTACGTTTTTAAATGAGAGGGGCGTTCTGGTTTTCTACTTAAATACCTGGAATTTATGGTCGGGGCTGTAAACTAGTTTTAAATGGAGGTTTGTAGAGGCTTTTGCGGCTTTCAGGTGTGTTGTAGTGGTGTTTCGGAAGGTATACGATGGTTGGTAACTGGTCGTAGGAGTTGTGAGGGTGTTGGTGTGCTTTGGAGGCTTCAACAGTGCAAAAGGGCGAAAAAGGCGAAAAATGTGGTATGAGGGCTTTTAACTGGGAGCAGTTAGAATTGATGGGGAAATTATATGAACAGTGGTGGTTTTGCTTTATGGTGAGTAGGCGATATTGGAGGGTATCACACCACTTATTGGGGTTGGGCGATATTTTTCAGAGAGAACTTGATCTATGTCGGAGGTTGACACATAGCAAAATGGGCTCGAGCTAAACCGCCCATATCGCTGGCTCTCAGGTCGATAAAGGTCAGGCACTGAGCGGGCGCATATGGGTGAGGGCCGTTAGATATGGGGGTGGATGATCTGATGGACTTCGCATGGCAAAGTTGCACGGTTTGAGTGATGCGGCAGAGGTTAGCAGGACCCATGGGATTAATTACCGTTAAGTGTAATTAACCAGCGATTAACTGTGGGTTTATGAAGTAATGTGGGTTTATGGAATATAACGAGTAAAAGATCATTTTCGGGGTTTAATATAGTAATGCGGGGGGAAATGAAAGTTAGGATAAGAGGTTTAGTGGGTTTGTCGGGGTTTTTAGGGGAATTAATCAAATGGAAAGTGATTTTCCAAGGGGAATAGGGTTTCACACTAGGGGAAAGGGATTTTTGGGAAGGGGGATGAATGTAGAAGGTAAATTGGCTAGCGAATGTGTGAAACCAAGGGGTAGGAGGCAAAATGAATGGAAATGTTGCCTTCACAAGACATGAGGGGGTAAAAGGGCAATTAGTAAGTATATAGTTAGGGGTTAAATGCTATGAAGAGGAAGTTAGGCAAATCAGCTTATGAACATTTCACTTTGATAACTGCTCCTGCACATTGAAACACATAGTTAAGCATGATAGTAGTGCTTATGCTTCAAATGACTTGTATTTCTGCAACCTTTCTTCTACCTACCCTTTTGCCTACCCTAACACTTTTTCTTCACTTTGGTGGGTGCACTTAAGCTAGAAAACCCTTTTCTTTCCTTTATTATTTTATGAAACAAACTATTTATTTCTAACCTTATATCTTTCAAGGGCTCAGATTAAATTGATGAGCTCCTTTTAATTGTCTACCTATCTAATAATCTCCCAAGATTAAACTCTTGGTCAAATTTTTATTCTCCAACTTTAAACATTAAATTGAAAGCATGAAGTAGTCAAGATTAAATAGTTTGACTATCATGGGTTGTGGCATATAGGACAAGATGCACACAACCATTATTTAAGACATTTAAGTAAAGAGTAGTGGAACTTGGACTTGCACACTCTCATGACCTTTTTTTTTTTTTGTTTGGGGTCCACATTTTTCATTTTTTTGATCTTTTTTTATTTTTCTTGCCCTTTTATATTTCATTTGGGACATACCCTCTTTACATATTTTAATTTTAATATGGAAAACATTTGCAGAAAACAAAGGTATGTGCAATATTACAAGACTTAACCTTAGCCAATTCAAAATTATGAATCCTATCACTATAGGACTCTAACATGTTGAGCCCTCAACTGCAATTCTGTGATCTGGAGGTTTAGCTCCAGCTGAACCCTGGCCATCTATGCTCAAGCGTCGCACACCGTTGTGGCTAACTTGCGGACGTGCGCCTCAACTGGTTCTTCTCCCTGAATGTACAACTTTGGGACCTTTTGGAAGGCTTCCTCCACTACCTGCATGATTTTCTTGTTCTGTTCTACTGCCTCGTTGCACTGCAGGCCCAACTTCTCGATGTTTATGCACTGCTCGCTCATCACCTATAGAGCGCCACTCTCCCTGGCCCTAAGTTCCACGGTGACTCCATCCTGCAAGAGGTAGAGTGTATCCCAAGGGAGCACAACCATATTTAATCCTACCCTTTCTAGACTGCTAACCATGGGCTTGTCGGCCTCATTTTCTGTAGTGAGTGCCCCATCAGGTAGTAGTATCATGTTGGTCACCCTTGTGCGCAAAATCTCCTCAGCAGCTCAAGTGCCGATCGTGAGGCTGGTGGACACTATGCTAGCCTGTGGAGTGTGAACCTGCAACTCCTGCAACTATGTTCAGAGAGCCCCCAATACCAATTGTTGTTGTTCTTCGAACTATTGGATGGCCTTTGTGGTGACATCCCTCATCGTTTCTCAGATGTCATGCAAATCCCCCTCAGTGAGGGTGATTGGGTCGAAGGATGTATTTGATGCCTTGATTTTCTTTCGTGGCATTGCCTTCTCTTGAGGGCACTAACACTTGAGTTGGGTGGACGTCATCTGCGGGTCTGCGCCACCTGGTTCTATTGGCTCCTCTATTTCTACTTCAGTCTCAAGTGAAGGTGACTTCTGTCCTTCATGCCCTTCTTCTCCTGTCCTATGTTGTTCTACCAATTTCGTGGTGTCGTGCGTTGCTGGGCCTTAGCCTTCGCTTCCTCTTTCCTGTGCTTCTCATCCAGCTACACCATTCTGAGCTTTATTTCTTCCTTCTTATGCTGCACGGTGGACTTGTCTGTTTCCATCGCGGAGCCTGCTGGAGTGCGCCACTCCGGTGTCCAAGACTCGAGGAGTGCAAAAATAACATCATTAGTCGCTAGATATGTTAAGTTATTCCATGTCTTCGCGGGGTCCTTTCGTGCCCTGATAAAGACATGGTGGAAATTTTCTTTGAACTCTGCAAAGCTCTGCAAACTAGCGTATATTGTGGGTGACAACTGTGGCTTGTGATTGATCCTCATCCAAATAATCATCTCCATAAAGACACAAAAGATCTTTCTTTTGTTTATGTGTTGTGCGTCCTTGGTCGCCCACAGCGAAGCATAGTTTGCTGCCTCTGGAAGGTCTGATGCAACTGAAGGGAATTGACTATCTTTTGGCAGCTCCCATGCCACCAGTACGATCGAGAGAAAGAGCCACGCGTAGTGGAACGTCTTGCCCTGCTCCTGTGCCTCGTGATAGCTCGCAAGGAACTTGGCATGTAGATAATTCACCCAGTTGAACTAGACTCCTTTAGTGCATTGGGTTGCTAGTGCAATCACAGGCACATGCACCTCATCCATGCGGCACTTCCGCGTCACCTTCCCTACTAAAATTTGTGTTGCTACCTTGACTGCAGGGTTGTTAATGCTGGAGATGTTATATCCCTCCTTCTTCTTTTCCAACTTGAATTTCTTCTTCATAGCTTCCACAAGGGCCAACTCACCACCTTTTCCTTCGGATATATTGGCTGGATCCTCCCCTGAGTAAGGTAGCCATGTGATCCGATGAATCAAGTAGTCTGTGATGGGGATGGGCTCCTCCAGCCACAAACAACCATCATGCACCAAGCAGAGTAGTTGCTTGATGACGAAGACGAACATTGGGGCGTGGTGGTAATGCGACACCTAGAGCAAGTTGAGCAACCTGGCTTTCTCTAGACCCTTGAGCTAGGTCTGTCACTCTAATTCAATTATTCTAGTAGTCACATCAATACGTCGGCACATTAGTTGCTCAGTCGCTAAATGCGGGAATTTCTCGTGATCTGCGAGGTCCCAATCTTCGAATTTTAGTACAAGAACTCACCCTAAGTGTGGCCCCTCAAAAACAATGTCATCTGGGAGTAGCAGAGTTTGTAGGGAGCTCTTGCTCTCATCTATGTCCTTCGACACCTTGGCTTTTCCCTTGCACGGAGGAACATATTCTGGTAACCTGGTAATAGGGTCCGCACCTTGGGTTTCAACTTCCATTTCCACATCCTCCTCATCCACCAGGATTTCTTCAGATTCTTCCTCGTCGGCCTCCAGATTAATGGCCTTCCCCTTTTCCTGCAAAGTGAGCTTGGTCCTTTGTGGGTTTCTTAGTGAGATCCACACTGGGATCATAGCCAACTTATTCTTCTTTGGTCGCAGTGTTCTAGGTGACCTAGGGACTCCAACTATCACTCCGACACTCCTTTGGGCTTCTACTACCACAATTTCCTGCGCGGCTTCCTCGGGTGTCAACATCATTCTATTCAGGAGGTCCTGTGTTTCCTATGGCAATCTCTCAAATGTTGAACTTGCTCTCAAAGCCTCAAAATTCGCAAGGTCCATACACACTTGATAGCACAACAACTAAATTTTCAAAATACCAAGTGTTTTTTGCTGGACAACCACTTGTAATTTATAGGACCTTTTGAATTCAAATCCAACCATTCCCCCCACATTCAACCCATTAATGCTAGATTGGCAATAGATTTCCAAGAATCTAATCCATAGTTCTCCTTAAATGTGTGTCGCTCACTCCATTTGGCCTAAAATAGACCATCAAATTGTGAATAGTGACTTTAACAGTCACTTTCCGGCAGACCTACGCGCTAGCATAGCTGTCTTCGTGTTGTTGCAGACACTATGACACTTCGCTGCTTTGCGCAGTCCTGACATCGCACAGCTCCCCAACCCTAGCAGTGTAGTTTATAGTCCCGGACCTCTTTTCAGCTGCCTGGAGCACTAAGACTATGCTACTTTCATTTAGTCACATGGTGGGATCGCTGGTGCATAGCTTCAAGCGACTGACATTCACCTTTCCTGGGAAGGGTTCTCCATTTAACTTGACCAGCTGTACCATGCCTTCGTCGGTAATCTCCTTAATAGCATACGGCCCTAACCGGTGCATCCCAAATTTTCGGGGAATTTATCAAACTTATTATCATACAACAAAACCAGATTGTTTACCTTGAAGGTGTGCAGCTTGATGTGTCGATCATGCCATGCCTTTGCATGCTACTTTTGGACCTGTGCATGAAATCCAACCAAAAATCGTTCTTCTTCGAGCTCATCTAGCTGCACGAGCCTCTCTTCCAAGGCTCCACGATCCGTCATACCTCTAAGTGTTGCTATGCATTGACTAGGTATGATGTATTCCATAGGCATTACGGCTTCCACACCATAGACAAGCCTTAAAGGAGTTTGTCCCGTCAGCTTCTTGCAAGTCATTCGATAAGCCCATAATACTGCAGGTATGTGTAGGTCCCAATCACTTCTCTAAGCATTGCAAACCTTGGTCAGCGCGTTTTCAAACACTTTATTGAACACCTCCATTGTCCCGTTAACCTGTGGGTGATAAGGTGTGCTCTTCTGGTGATACACCTAAAACTCCTCTATTAGTGCGTTGATCATCTCATTCAAGAGGTGCGTACCACGATCACTCATCAATATCTTTGGACATCGAAATCGCGTCAGTACATGTTCAAATAGGAACTTCGTGACCATTTCACCCGTGAAATCCTTCACCGGTTGTGCTTCAGCCCAACGAGTCAAATACTCCGTCGCAGTGATAATGTACCTCGCTCCTATCTTCCCTTGGAGCTGAATAGGTCCTACAAAATCTATTTCCCACCTTTCGAAGGGTTGCAATGTCAATTGTGGGTTCAAAGGCATTTCATCCCTCCGCGATGGCTTGCCTGTTCTTTGACATACATCACATGGCTTGCAATATTCTTTTGAATCCTGATGAAGGGTTGGCCACCACAGCCTAGCGCGTAGAATATTCTGCGCAGTTGTTCTCCTGACATAATGTCCTCCCGTGACACCCCCATGGGTGTCTGCGAGGATGCTGCTTCATTTGAACTCAGGTACATACCTTTGTAGTGTCTCATCAGTCCCCATCTTGTATAGATGCCTAGCAATGACAGAGAAATTTTCCGCGTGCACCATTAATTCCTTCTTTTGCTGGATAGAGTATGCTTCCGGTGGAGTTCCTATTGTTAGGAAGTGTATTATACCCTCGAAATGACCATCTGCGACATGCACTACAAATAGTTGTGCGTTAGGCAATCCTTCTTCCAAGTTAGTAGGTTCCTCCCCTGTTTTGATGCGCGACAGATGATCTGGTCCCGCGTTCAATCATCCAGGCTTCACAACAACTTCAAAATCATACTCTTGGAACAATAAGATTCATCTGCAAATTCACCCCCCCAACAGAGGCTTATTGACCAAGTACTTCAGCGTGGAATGATTCGTATACATCTTAAAGTAGCCTCCTAGCAAGTAGTGTCGGTAGTTCTGGAGCGCATACACCATAGCTAGCCCCTCGCATTCAGCGGTAGAATAGTTCTCCTCCACTTTGGCCAACTACGCCTAGATCATCTTGCCCATCGTACTTGTCTGTCAGTCGCCCCTTAGGCTTCCCAAATCGTGTTCTCATCATCCTCCTACATTCACACCAATCATCAAAGCTTCCCTTGTGTGTACCCCACCATCTTGTGGGCATAGCGTGAAGTGCCCAATCCAAGGCCTGGAAGTGCTGCTTTTCTGGCACCTCCCTTTCAAATGCACCCAAAAGGACATCTATCTCATTTAGACCATCATAAATAGGCAGAGTTATTTCCTCTGATGACACACAGTGCGGCGATCGGGTCATCATGTTGCAATTCAGCGTGGTTACTTCGTGTAACCGATTCTGCTAGCATTCTATTTCTTCGTCGGAATCTGAAGTGCAAGAACTGTTGCACTCCCATGTAATCTGTCCATCCATGGTGGGATTCACCCAGTCCTAGTCTCACACTATTATCTTATAGATGTAGTATATATCATCATCACTCTCATAATCGCGGACTGGTTCCGTATAACGCGATCCTTCAGCAGGATCCAAGGGTATTATTTCGCACAATGATTTCTTCTCAAATATCATCTTTCGATTCTTTTGATTGATTACCCCATTCATATTAGTAGCCCAGTCAATTCCCAGGAGTCCAAGGTAGCTGTCATTCATAATCTCTATTACTTCAAAATATGCCAGTGCGCTCGCTCCCTCAATATCCACTATCGCTCCCTGCCTATGATTTTCTGCTGATTCACCATCCTTAGCTGAATCAGAGACCATTGCAGCACAAGTCTCCCCATACGCTCCCAATTCTATTTTGGTAGGACATTCACATCTGACCCCAGGTCCAAAATGACCTGATCCATTCCATACTCTCCTATTTGTGCAGTCAATCTCATCTCCCATTTCCATCCTTGTCTTGTGTGGTCAGTCTCATCTCCCATCACGTGGCGTGGTCCCAACACATTTATTGATGAGTTCCTGTAACCCTTTCACAACCTTACTATCGCGCAGTAACTTCATATAGGTTTCCAGGAAAGTTGTGAGCATAGAGGGGTCCATCTCCGGCTCAGGCTTATCTTTGCTTCCTGAAGTGGAGGCCTCAGTGAATCTCTTCTTAGCTTCCATGAGGGCTTCCCAAGTGTGCTCCAAATAAAACTCAAACTCTTTCGTTGGGGCCTTGTGAACCCATGCACTGTCTTCCGGCTGTTTCCCCTTGTCATATCCCATCGTGATTCCACTCCGGAGCACTATATTTACGTTTGGGTCTTCCTTGTGCAGCTCAGACCTCATCATCTGTAGGTTCTGAGTTGGGGGAGGTGGTAGCGCTCCTTTGTCACGTATCCTAGCTATTAGCATAGGAAAGTCTTTTGTTTCATGATCAAACAGTGTGCAATAATTGCACGACGGACAAATTGGATTAGTGCAATCGCGGGCACAGTGTCCTGGTCCTCCGCAATTGTAGCAAATCAACTCTCCTCAACCTCTACCAGGTACTCCTCCGCCTCAGCCTCGTCCATGCCCCATGAAATCCAGTCCGTGCCATCCCTGCATTTGGTTCAAGGGGTCGCATTTCGGCCTGAACCCTGTAGGCAAGGGTTCTATCCATCACCAATTCATAGCTCCTACAAGTACACTCATCATGTCTTACAGACCTACAAAAGTTGCAAAACAAGTTTTTTGGTGCTTGTAGATACTTCTGTAGCAAGTGGCAGTTATTTGTGGCATGTTTTCCACCTACCTGATAGATAGCACACCATAAAGCAGGCACAACGGTAGGTCCTGCTTGAGCTTCCGGTCTTAAAGGCATCGTTCCTCCTCTTGCAAGGTAATTTTCAAAGACCGGGTAATGGTCTTTGTCATGAACCTAACTCTTGCATTTCAAGCACCATACCTCCTCGTGTACCTCTGATCGAACCGTCCTATTCTGCTTTAGACTTTGCATCTCAAGGCACAGATTTTCCAGTTGCACATGGATTTGTTGGACTCCTAGATTAGGCTCCTACATTGGGGTCTCATGTAGTCTCATGGCAATGTCCAAGGCCTCTGCCTGAGTTGTTATCTTCTCCTGCGATAGTGCACTCCTTAAGTGTGGTAGTAGCGAAGCCACAAACCACTCGCAATGTTGTCCATCTGTCAAATTCATGTTGGCTTCACGGATCGTACATTTCATCCTCTGATCTAGTTCCCAAGGTGTCTCACCTAGTTGAATCGCGATCTCTTTGAATACCACAATCAACTGCGCTTCAGATTTAGGCATGCTAAATTCCCTATTTAGTGCTACTTGGATGTACGCTTCTCTAGCATTCGATTTATCGTTGGAGTACTTAGTATACTAGGTTAGCGCGCAATCTTGCAGGGCGCTAACCAGTGTCGCTTTCTTTATATGATCATCTATAACACCTTGAGCTTACCATACAACCCTCACAACAAACCAGAACTGGTTCGGGTCCTCATTTCCCAAGCCTTTGAACAAAGGAAACTTCACAGTGTTTTCCATACTGAATCGCGGTGGAGGTGGAGGTGGTACGAGTGAACTTGGAGGTGATGGAGGTGGAGCCAGTGGTGTGGGCAGAGGTGGTATTCACGGGAATCCTTGCCTTATTAACTGAATAGTGCTTCACAAAGACACCTTCGCTATTCCTTCTTTGTCTCTTCGTGGAGGTGAAATGAAGGGGATATACTCCGGACCCTTATTTCCTTCAGTCCTGTAACTTTTTTTTCTTCGCATAGTCCCAAACATCAAGGTAGATGCATAACCCACTTTTTGCACAACAACATTTTAATCCAAGTATTCAAATATTTACGTACTTACCTCGTTGTCCTTTGAAAAAACATCGCTCTGCCTCACTATAGCTGACTGAGGTGTCAACCACGAATTTAGTCACAAATCCTCCTATGATGCGATCAATCCAATGATTGACAACATGAGTGATCTTACCCTTTGATGCTTCCAACCTTTGCGCTAGCTCTGGCTTCCACGCAATAGGACCGTCAAGTTTCCACCTTCCTTGGCTATCTGCTAGCTTCACAATCCACTCGTATAGCTCAGTAGGAAAGGAGGCGAAAAATATTTCATGGATCTCCATATGTAGGTACCTGTCTATCCACTGTTCTTTTGTCAGTCATGGGTATTTTTTCTTGTGCCGCGAACATGTGGATCCTTATGTCCAACCAGCCTTCAATTTCTTTCTTAGTTGGATTCCAGTGATATGACATCACACATCTCTTATGTAGATTCCAGTCCCAGCAACAGAATCATTTGTTGGGTTGAGGGGACCTAACCTAGGTTTAACATTAGTTAGCCAAACAAATCCCTACACTACTGGCCCTTTCAGCATCAGCCCACGGAGCACGGATTGAAGTCTCACCAGAAGCAGTATGGGGTGATGCTAGAACCAAGTTTCCGCACCCTTGAGATGGATATGATGTCGGTTTGTTCCGGTTATACCTACCTTCACGCAGGTTCCTTAGCCCTCTGTTCCACTGTTTTGTACCTTCGTGAAAGGGTACAATTGGATTTCGCGCAACCCTAGCCTGTGGCTCAGGGACTTTCCCACTGCTAGGGCAACGAACTGCGATATCTCCAAACTAGGCTAAGAGTCTTAATTATCTTGTTAACTGATCTTAGTTAGCTTCGCGTAAACAGATATTCGTACTTGCATTATTTTAACCAACACATTTACATAGATTCGTGCACCATATAAGCATTATAAGTGAAATTCATACCAAACATAACAAGATGCATAAACAGGAAAAAAAGACGCAGAAATTATAGAATCCTTCTCTTTATTGATAATTTCGGACAATTACAGACTCGACCTGCCCTACGCACTCAACTGTAGGGGTCCGCACACTCAGCTGCGGGCTTCTAGGCCTTTGTGCACTCAGCTGCAAAGCCTCTACCTACGCTACGACTGAAATTTAGACTTCTGCTCTAAAGCTGTGACTCAATCCTTTCTTCTTGATTCGTGCTATCAAACTACTTAGTGCTTAGCTCTATTTATACAATCCCATCATTCGCGGACCATGGGTAGATATTTTAAAGCCGACATTACATTTCAAAAATAAGGGCAGACAACCTTATGACTCTTTAACACCTACGTGCTCTGCGACCACAAAATGCGAAGTCTTTAAAATTGGATTACAAAATTTGACCAAAATATCAAATTTTAGCCCCAAAACTGCCTTTGAGGGATCCCGCGCCCAAAAGTTGACCTACCTCTGATATGCGATTTGCAAAATGTGGGGCCAATGGTAGCCTGCCACTTGGCGCTTCCCCATTCGCTGAAGAGTCCTTGCACGTCATCTTCTCCTGCCATCTATACAAGTCAAACCTGAACTTTGACTTGGGCTAACCTCTTCATATAAGCTCAGATTCGAGTTTTGTTCAGACCGTTGGAATTAGAATGATGAGGACTTCGATCTAAAGCTAAGTTTATCGAGATTTTTCCACTTTGAGTTTGAGCCTAATTTTGAGCACCTGATCATTTACACCTGTAGGTTACATGTCAATGATATGTTTAACGAAATGTCTGTCATGGCTAGTAGGGGTCTGGTTAAGGTATTGTTTAGCTTATTTCTTTTGCATCATTGTTTCGAAGTACTTTTATTGATTTCAATATTTTATTCCATTATGGGCAGTGGCTTGCGCTCTGGGCCTAAAAAAGTAGCTTAAATCTCGAGGTCGTTGGCACATAACTAGCTAGTTTGGTCCATAGTCACTGGAATTTAGGCCTATGAGAGTGACTTTAGGTCTCTGATCGCTCCTTTTCCCATAGCATGAGAGCGAATGTGGCCTCAAAGGTTCAAAATAATAGTGGGACCTAGGGACATGCTTCCTGAGTGGCTGACTTGTCTCATGTGGGTTATGTTGATGATGTTCGATGATTATGTGTGATTTTCCATCGATTCCACTTCCTTAAGGTTACCTAGATAGTCTAATATGATCATAGTAGCCTATCGTCTCATGTTTACTCCGGTTGGTACGGTGACTTGGGTGGATGTGGGAGGAGGGTGTTACATTGATATCCTTCATTGCATGCCTTATGGATCAATAACATCTCCAACCTACACATTAATGCCCCTTGCTCTTATTCATATTAACACATAAATATTCTCACCACTTTGAACTTAGGATGGACTAAGGTCCTCCTTATATGATTGAGGAGTGCATGTACACTTTGGGTATGGGAGGCCATGTATTGGACCTCTCCTACCACCTTTTAATATTTAATATTATATATCTATTCATGGATCCTATGGGATGGGGTTTAAACTTGAATACCTATTCTAAACTAGGACACCTACCTACCACATAGAGCCCTCCTTGGCTCACTGATCTACTTCATTATTTTTCTTTCTTAAGAAGTGATAGAAATTATCTAAGGAGAAGGATTTCATTATGACCTTTGTCCTTTTGATTATGTCCCTTAGTTTTTTATCCTTTGGAAATGATTATTTCACCATGTTTTGAATGATCATTTATAAATCCCCAATTAACCCCTAATCATCAATCGTAGTTATTTTAGCCAACAATATCCCTTGAAGCATGCCATATTCCTTTGCATGATTATTAGCCATGTGTCCCAAGCCCCAAGAATATTATATTACCTTGTTTCTTTAGGATTGAGAATGACCCATGTGTTGGCATGGATTGTGCTTGGATACACCATAAAAGTTGAAGATAAGAGAGGATTGAGCCTTCATCCATTTACCATATTCCTTCTTTTCCATCCTTAACTTCCTCTGTTCCTAAAAAAAAATTACTTGAATATTCACATCCATATGATATATGTATATTAAAAAAAGAATACAAATTAGAATTAGAATCATTTTAACAAATTATGGATTTTCATTATTAAAAAAATATATGAGAAAGTTACATGATATATTTACTCACTTTAACTTCAAATTAGTATACTAAAAATAAAAATTATACATTATTATTATTATTAGTATTTATTGGGTACTTAAGCTAAACATGACTTGGTCAAGTTACTAGTCTATTTAAAGGGGATTAAACAAGCCTATATACATCTTAAATTTGGATCTACTAAGTGTCGAGAGGGATCAATATCTTGGGATGAAAATATATTTGATTGAGCTTGATAGGTCTGGATTTATGATAGATTTAGATTGTTCTATATAATATGCTTTTAGGAATGAAAATTCACTTTTATTAAAAAAATCAACTTAAATATGTATTAGAGAACAACTTTAAAATAATATAAACTTTATTGATGATTGTAATTTTCATCTAAATCTTCTATGCTTTTATTAAATAAAATACTTAATAGATTGATTTATCAAATATCAATACCTTCAACCATTTTTAATTAAGGTCTTCAACAACTTCATAAAAATGTAAAAAGACAAAATAAAATAACTATTCAAAATTTAAGCAGCCTAGAACCATCTTAACTCTGGATTTACCCTGTAAGAGGGATCAAATATCTTTTCACTCTAAAAGAGGTTTGCATCTCAAGAGATTTTATCCTTGTTAGACGTTGGTAGATCTATAATTAATATGGATCTCAGATGGTTGAATTCCCCCCTTTAAATAGGCTATATTCCACTTGAATACCATGGGTCAATACCATTGGTCATTTTAATTTTTATTATTATTTTATTTTTATAGGGTTATTATTATTTTTGTCTTTTTTTTTTTACTAAGTTAAATGGTTTACATTACATTACATTAATTTATTTTATTTTTTGTAATTTAACTTAGTCAACATGTTAAACATTACATTGCAACATCTCTACCATATCATAAGTTGAAAAATACCTTTTAAAATAACTAATATATAATCTATTTTTTTTCAAAAACATAAAATTAAAAATCTAACCAACACAAAAAATTAATCATTAAGAAAAAGACAAAATAAAAATCATATGTAAAATTTAATAAATATATAATTGAAGAAATTTTCAAAAAGCATAGAATGGGAAAATTTCAAACACATAAATTGTCTTCATCTTTATGTATTCAATAACATAAGTGAAAGATAAAAACCATGGTAAGTTTAATACTTTTTAAAATTTCATAATAAAATTGTTTTTAGGTTAAATTATTTTTAAAATTTTGTAATACAATCGTTTAAATCTCCATTTTCAAAAACTGTGCAAGAAATTGTAATTCCTTTAAATGCTTTGTATTGTAATTTTTGCTCTTATAGAAACACACCCATTTTTTTAAAATGGTAATTCCCTTGAAAAATGGGAAAAATATACATTTTAGTTTCTAGGATTTCTCCAAAGAGGATATTGAATTATTTACTTCATATGGTTAACGCTTTTAAGTATATTTTAATTTAATTTCACAATTATCTTCCATCATATTAAATAATAATTTTAATTACATATAAATAACATAAATAACATCAATAATTTTAATTACATATAAATAACATCAAAATTAATTTAGATAAATTAAATGTTTAATAATTTTTTTTTTCCTTTTAAAATTTTCAATATATTTCGAAAAAACATGATATATCCTCTTTCAATGGATAAATAGATCCTAAAAACATAATGATTGGTTGGTTAAATAAGCTAAAAGTATATTTAAACCGGGATAGAATAAGAAATTAATAATGGATGTATTTGATAGGTTTAATATTGTTTAAACATTAATTAATTTGGTTAGAGTTATGTAGAAGATTTGTGTTTGGACAAAAATTATAGTGTCTAAATGGAAGCACTATTCGGTACGATATGAAGATGATTGAATTATGAAATGGTTTTGATAGGAAGATGATTGAATTATGAAATGGTTTTGTTATTGGAAAGAGATGAAAATTTTTCAATATTACATTTCCAAATTTCAAAAGCAAGTGGTCATGTTGGTATTTCAATAAAAAAATTTCAGGCTAGTAATGAACTACCTTGAAAGTATATATAGTCATATTCGAAGAGAATCTCAATGTCCAAATGTTAGAAACAACGACAAAGAAAAAAAAGAAATAGTTTGTGCCGAGAGACATATTCTATAGCCTAGTATAATGTGTAAACGTGTCTGTGTGTCATTAAAATAATATTTTTTTAAAATCCAAAAATTTAATGTAGACTCGTAAAAAAATATAAATAATTGTATAAATAAAATTTAATGTCGGCTCATAAAAAATTTAAATATTTGTATAAATAAATAATTAAAAATATAATAATCCACTTCGAAAATTTAATGTTGGATAATAAATAAATTAAAATAATTGTATAAATAAACAATTAGAAAATTATTAACCCAACAAAGTTGGATCACTAGATCACTATTCTTAGCATTCGCTAGATTTGTGTTCATTGGATTTGTTTTGGATTTTAGTCACTGAATTGTTCTCAGTGCTCTCCACTTACAAATAAGTTCCATACACTCTGAACCCTGTAACTTAGATTATAATATTGACCGAGCTCTAAGTTGTAAACTTCTCACAATTCAAATATTATTATTGAAATTATAGTCGTACTTTTATTTGTAAGCACTGTATTTTTTAAAATAATTAATTTAAATGTTTTATATAGTTAAATATTAAACACATAACAAAATTAATTATATATATATTATCTCAGAAACCAATGAAAAAACTATAATACAATTATCTTTTTTGTTTAATAGCTATTTTATCATATAATTTGAATTTGAATGGATCATAAATTTACATTCAACAAATTTTTTTACCACATTAAAATTCAAATGTAAAATTTTAAACATCTTAATTCTTTACTAAAGTCAATACCATTTCCTAAAATAAAGTAAAAACATTAATTCAACACAAATAATCCAAAATTTTGCTCAAAAATATTTTAATGTCTTTTAATTAATATTTGTAAAATGAATCTTAAAAGGAAAACCATATCCTATGGATATATTAAAATATCTAAAGACATAAATATTTCTACCACAAAGTAATAATTTTTGAAAATTTTGTTATCATGCCATATATAAAATATCATGAAATCCAATATTAATATGAATATTATAAATTTAATAGCTTAGGATATATATGATATTAAATTTGTTATATTATAATATATATTAATATATCATGATATATACTAACTCTACATATATATGGTAGGGAAGAAAAAAGAGAAAGAGATAGAGGGAGTGAGAGGAAGTGAGAGAAAGGGAGAGAGAGGAAGGATGAGAGAGGACTTGAGAGACAAGAGGAGAGAGGGAGGGATAGAGAAATGGAGTTGGAAGGAAAGAGAGGGAGGGAAGAAGAATCACATAGAGAGAGAAAAGTGGAGAGAGAGAGAGAGAAAGGGAGTGACAAGGGAGAGATGGAGAGAGAGTGTATATGTTTGGGGGTGAGATAGAGAGATAAAGAAGGATAGATAAAGAGAAGAGGGGGAGAGAAGGAGAGATACTGACAGAGTTGGAGGGCAGAGAGAGAGAGAGAGAGATAGAGACAAAGAGATGATGGGGAGAGACAGAGGGAGGCAAGAGAGAAAGGGAGAGAGAGCAACGAAGAGAGTGAGGATGTGAGTGAGAGAAGGAGAGAGGAAGGGAGAGAAAGAGGGAAGTAAGAAGAAATATAGAGAGAGAAAGGTGGAGAGAGACAAAGGGAGTGAAAAGGGAGATGGAGAGAGAGGGAGAGTGGAGATCAGGAGGGAAGAAAGATAGAAGGGGGTAGAGAGGGAGAGAAGGGGAAGAGAGAGAGAGGGGGAGGGGAAGAGGGAGGGAGAGGGAGGGGAAGAAGGGGGGAGAGATAGATAAATATGGAGAAAGAGTTTGTATTTATTGGGGGTGATATAGAGACACAAAACAAAGACAGAGAGAGATAGATATATAGAGACATTTCCCAGCGCCTGCTAATATTGGTCTTCAAAATGTGTCCATAACTCAGTCGTGGTATCCCGGACCATATCGCCAATATTATCCAAGTCCCCTTCAAGAAGGATAGACGAGGTCACGTGGGTTGACTTTTGTTTCTTCCGTGGCCCTGTGGATGTCTGCTTCGTTATTTTCCTTACCGCAAAGGGGGTTTCCAGCTCCTCGCCCCCTCCCTCTTCTACATCTGACCCTTCTTGGTTCTGTGTGTGCTAAGTATTAGACTATTCAAAGTCGATGGTGGTCTGTGATGTTGTTGATTCCTGGGGTGCTCACTCTTTGTCATCCACTTCCTTTTCTCTAGCAACAACCTCCTTCCACTGCGTAGCTTTCTCTTGGGTTGCAGCCTTCTCTGCTTCCTTCTATTTTTCTACTGTAATGGTCTATGCGGTGGTATCCTTCGTGGCCTTACTCATACCTGCACCTGCATCTGATGGGTAAAGTCATTCTTTGAGCCATTTTCCTACAATCTCCGCTACGTCCTCCTCAACGACTAGATAAGTCAACTTGTTTTGTGTCTTCTTGGGATCCCTTCTTGCACGAAGATATAAGTTATGGATATCAGCTTTGAAACCAACATAGGGCTTGTACTGGTCATATAGTTTGGGTGACATCCTTGACTTCTGTCTGATCACCGTGCATAGATCCATCTCTACCATGACCCATAATATCTTTGTTTTCGTGACTTGCGCAAGGTCCTTCACTACCCAGAGCAAAGCGAACTTCACTAACTCTGTAATGTATGATTCTTGGGAGGAAATTGTTATCCTTCAACGTCCTCCATGCTACTAATGATATCAACAATAACAACAAGGCATAATGAAATGCCTTGCCCTCATCTTAGGACTCCCGACAGTTCTCCAAAAATTATTTGTGTAGGTACTAAGCCTAGTTATACTGGACTCCTTTGGCGCAGTACGCCACCAAAGAAATGATGGGCACCAGAACCTCGTTTGCATGACACTTCCACATGATCTTGGCCACCAATATCTACACAAATAATTTCATTGCGGGATACAAAATCGAGCGAATGGAATATCCACATGACTTATTTATTAGCCCAAACTTGCTCTTCATTTTGTTGGCAAGTTCCTTCTCCTTCTTTTTCCCTCCAAATGCTTCGGTTGGATCCACAACTTCATATGGTAGCAAGGTGATCCGGTGGAACAACATGTTTGTGACTAGGATGGTTTGTCCCAGCCAAAGACACCCATCATGCACCAAAGTAAGAAATTTCAAGATACACACAGTATTAATGACAGTGCAACTGAAATGTGGTACCCAAAGCATGTTTAGGAGGTCACGACCTCAAAACCGATGACCCACTTCATCGGCTTCAACCGCGTAACCCTGCATTCTTCATAATGTATCTTAGACAAGTACTTGGTTGTTGCAAGCTCAGGTAACTTCTCATGATCCCCTAGGTTCCAATCCTCCAATTTGAACATCAGAATGCAGGCCAATAATGCGCCCTCACACACCTCCTTCTCTAGCCACAGTGGTGTAGATATAATGGATTTGGCATTGTCAGGGTCCTTAAGCACCTTAGTTGTGCCTTTGCGTAGGGGGGATATACATCGGGAGCCAATTCATTGGCTCATCCTCCTCCACATCCATCTCCTTTATGCCTCTATGCAGCTCTTCCTCATCCAAATCAAGGGGCTCAGTTGGTTGTTGCGATTTGTCCATCTTCCCTTTCTGGCGGATTTCCGTGGGTTTTCTTTGCAATGACTACCTCACTAGGATCTGTTGCAGCTTCTTCTAATCCTTATCAGTTGCAGAAGGCTTAGGAACATAGGGCTTAGTTCTAGGATATCTAGGTGCCATAGTAGAAAATCCCGCAGGAACAAAGAGTGTTGCGTCTATCTCAGGGGGAGTTGCAATCATTCTTTCTATAAATACCTTATAAAAATATTCAAATACATTAGCCAATCCTAGTCGTGAGAATAGCTCCTCCCAATCAGGCTCGGACATACAGTTCATCTCGTGGCACAACACAAGGCGCAAGGGATCAGTATCAATTCTCAGGAAGAAAAATGTTCGAATGAGGGGCATATTTTAATTTGAATCCAACCGTTCCGTCCAAATTCCTATCATTAATGCATCTTTGGTGGAAAATTTCCAAATATTTTCCCCATAAATGTGTCTTCCCCGCTCCTTCGAGCAGAAATCTAGCCATCCAATCATCTACAATGCTTCCAATCACTAAATTTTGACCAGTCCATGCAACACCAACCTTGTTACATAGCCTTTGCAGCGCATATCCCCTCAGCACCTTACTTTCATCCATCGCGCAACCCCCTTACTTCGTCTTTCCCACCTTCAGGAAATGTATTTTATAATCCTGCACTTCCTTGTAGCTTCTTGGAGTACTAAGACTATCCCACCATCATATAGTCATTGTGTAGGTCCGACATCACCTCTATACAACTTCAATCGACTTCCATTGAACCTTCCTGGAAACAATTCCCCATTCATCTTCACGAGCTGAAATGTACCACCATCTGTGATTTCTTTTAATACATAGGTTCACAGCCAATGCATTTGGAACTTCCCACGGAACTTTGTAAATTTACTGTCATAAAACATTATCAGATCATTAAGTTGGAAGGTGCGTTGGTTTATATGGTGATCATGCCATGCCTTTTTGCAATCCTTTTTCACCTGTTGATGAAATCTTGCTAGAAATCGATCTTCTTCCAGTTCTACCAACTACGTGAGACACTCCTCCATAGTATCATGATAAACCATATCTATTAGTGCTACAATCCGTAGAATTGGCACAATATATTCCATGGGCATTACAACCTCCTGATCATAGACCAACCAGAAAGGGGTTTGGCCTGTCAAATTTTTACAAGTGGTCCTATATGCCCAAAGGAGTGTTGGTATACGCACATCAACGTCATTTTGCTTCATGTTTCAAACCTTTGACAAAGCACTCTCTAGGATTCTGTTGAAGGCTTCTACTATACCGTTGGCTTGAGGGTGATATGGCACACTCTTCTGATGATAGACCTGGAATTCCTCAACCATCAAAGCAATCATTTTATTTAAGAAGTGCGTGCCCCTATCCTTCGTTAAGATTTTAGGGCAAACAAACCAGGACAAAATAAACTCAAAAATGAACTTCGCAGCAATAGTTGCATTACAATCCTTTATCAATTGTGCCTCCTCCCATTATGTCAAGTATTCAGTTGTTGTAATAATGTATCACATCCTCATCTTTTTCCCTAGTGGCTAAATCATGCCCACGAAGTCAATCACCCATTTATTGAACAACTGTAAGGTTATTTGTGGATTTAAGGGAAATTATTCCCTTCGCAATGGTCTCCCTATCCTCTAGAAATCATCGCGCACTCTACAATACACCTTCAAATCCTTATGCACCATTGGCCACGAAAATCCTATGTGCAGGATCTTCTATGCAGTCGCTCTGCATGCATAGTGTCCTCCCGCTACTCCTCCATGTGCTTCTGTAAGAATGCTTGGTCGTACATACTCTGGGACATATCTGTGCAGTATCTCATAGGAGCCCATTTTTTATAAGTGTCTAGTGATCACAGAGAAGTCAATTTCATGAACCACCAATTCCTTTTTCTGTTGTGTTGAATATCCTTTTGGGGTTGTGCCAGTTGTCAAAAACAATACTATATCGGAAAAGTGATCATCTGCGATACAGAAAGAAAAGAGTTGTACATTAGGAAAGCCTTCTTCCAAACTGGTAGGCTCATCACTAGTCTCAATCCGGGATAGATGATCAGGACCAACATTCAAGCATGTGGGCTTCATGATCACCTCAAAATCATACTCCTGAAATAGAAACAACCATCTGCAAATCTTCCCCCCTAACATAGGCTTATTGAACAGGTATTCTAGAGTAGAATGGTATGTATACATTTTGAATTGTGCACCTAACAGATAGTGTCAGAATTTCTGTAGTGCGTACACCATTGCTAGTCCTTCGCACTCTGTAGTCGAGTAGTTTTTCTTTGCCTTTGAAAATTTCATACTCGCAAATGCTATAGGATGATCAATATCGCCTTCACCTGGTTGGGTCAACACTGCACCTAGTGCAATACAAGATGCATCCACATGAACATGAAACTCCTTTTTCCAATCCGGGAACACTAGAATGGGCGCGGTGACCATTTTCTCCTTCAAAATGTATAAATTTTTTTGACACTCTTCATCCCAACAAAATGTTGTGTCCTTCTTCAACAATTTCTCCATTGGCGTAGTTATTTGTGTGTATGCCTTGATAAACCTTCTATAATACCCCGTATGGCCCAACGTTGTGTGTAGCTATTTTACATTCTTTGGGGCCTCCAGATTGACAATAAAAACTATATTGGAAAGGTTAACTATCAATCCCTGCTTGCAAACCACATCACCCAACAATATTCCATAGGGAACACAAAAGATGCACTTTTTAAGATTAATGGTGATCGGATGTCTTCGACAAGTATCCAAGATAAGGCCCAGACTAGAAACACGGTGCTTCACCAACCCAAATATGGTTCAATCATCAAAATAGATTTCTAATAACTTGTGGATAAATTCCTTAAAAGCTACAATTACTATCCTTGAAAATATCTCAAGCACATTCTTCAGTCCAAATGACATTACCGTGTATTGAAAGCAACCCCATTCTTTCGCGAAGGTGGTCTTGCTGCGATCCTCTGGTGTGATATTGATATGATGGTACCCTGAGAACCCATCAATAAAGGAGTAGGCTTCCTACACCCCAACATTCTCCAGCACTTCATCTATAAACGACGTCCGGAACGGGTCTTGGAAACACGCATCATTTAACTTTCTTAGATCTATGCATATCCTAATCTCATCCCGCTACTTCTTTTCTTGGACTACCATGGGACTCATTGAGTCGGATTCCCCCATAGGCTCAATGATTACAACCTCTAGCATTTTATCCAACTCCTTTCACACCTTTTTCTTATATTTAGGATTCAAACGGTACCGTCGCTTCTTTACAAGCTTTGTGTCTGGTTTTAAAGTAATCTCCATAACACCCAAATCCCCTACTATACCCTCCAGATATGAGAACTTAGTGGGAAACAAATCTTGGTATTCGTGCAATAGTTCCGAGACCTTGTCAATTGTATCCTCATCCCAATAGTTTCATATTTTAGCAAACTTCAGCCACGCGTCTGATCCAATGTTTACCTGTTTAGTCTTAAAAGGTTCTGCTATGTCGAGGATTTCTACTTTGGGTTCCTCAACCTCGCGATATCCTTCAGACTCAGGAATATTGATATTTCTAGGGTCATGCTTGCCTTCTTCTGTGGTCACATTATAACATTCCAACACATGGCGCAAATGCGTATTCAAGTCTGGTTAAACACATTCTACCTGTTCCTCGGGTATTTTAAATATCACAACCTTGATTTCTTGGAGCTCCTCATCAATACATTCAAAGGCATACTCAAAGCTGAAATTCAATAAGAAACCTTCCTTCAAGATATCCCACTCGGTCGTCCCATGTCGCAGCTCAGTTTCCAGGTACCAGTTCATAGGGATTGTATCCAAAGTGTGATAAAAGATGTGAACCCATTTAGGTTGAGGTTCCTCTCCCCATGCTTTAGTCCATCATTCCAAATATTTGTGCGGATCGTCCTTCCCAGTCTGTTTCTCTGTCATACAGGTATTGGCATACCCAAACCTTAGCTTCATCGATCACTTCAAAGTCAGCTAGAGCGCTCGCTCCTTCAATATCCACTGTGACCCCATACAGGCACCCCTTAGGAATGATATTTTGTTGATTTTCCATGTGTAACTAGATAGGAGACCACTATAGTGCAGGTCTTCCCATTATTTCCCAATTCTACTTTGGTAGAACATTCACATCATACCCTAGATTGAGAATCGCCTGATCCATTTCGTACTCTCCAATCTGTGCAGTTAGCCTCATCTAACGACCTATTTTCTTCTTTCCTTTGCCCACTTTTTGTATTGCGCACTGTTATGGAGGATACTTAATCTTACCCGTACAATTATCAATCAGATCTTGGAGCCCTTATACTTCCTTTCTATCCCATAAAATATTTATGAAAATCTTCAGAAAGGTTACTAATAGTGAAGGATCTACGTCTTGTGCACTATTGTTTTCACCAAACTTCTCTTAACTTCCAGAGGTAGAGGCTTCAGCAAAGCTCTTTTTAGCTTCCATAAAGGTTTCCTTGGCACGACTTAGATCAAATCCAACTTCCTTCTTAGCAACCATGCGTACCCATCCTTCAATTTCCGACTGCTTTCATTTATCTTCTCCAGTAGAAATACCACTTCACATCATGATGATAATGCTAGGCTCTTCTTCACGAGGCTCTTCTCTCATCATTTTGATATTCTGCATAGGTGTTTGATCTTTCTTTTCCTTCATATTCGCTATTAGTACAGGGAAATATTCTATAACATGATCGAATTGGCGCAATATTGATAGGAGGGAGGCGTTGGATTTTGACAGTTGCATGCAAAATGTCCTGCTTCTCCGCAATTATAACAAATAACATGTCTTCAACCCCTTCCAGCCCCTCCTCCTCATCCTCCTCCTTGACCCTGGAATCCTCCATGCGCTGCACACACGCCGCGATCTTGAGGCCGATTTTTTCTTGCATTCTATATTTAGGGGTCTGTTCCATCATCAGTTCATAGCTCCAACAATTGCGCTCATCATGCCTAACCGATTTACAGAAAGTGTAAAACAATTGTTGTGGAGTTTGCACAAAATTCTGTAGGAGATGACACTTATTAGTCACATGCTTCCCATATATTGACAGATAGCGCACCATAAGGCTACCCCCGCACTCAGCCCAACGATGTTTTCTAGTTTCAGAGGGACTAGACCTCCCCCAATGAGGTAATTTTGATAGACGGGATAGTGATCCTTATCATGAACATGGCCCTTACACCTCAGATACCAAACTCCCATGCACAACTCTGGTTGTTCTTCCTTTCCCTTCTTAAGGATCTGTAATTCCATGTGCAATCTAGTTAGTTGTGACTGAATCTGATCCACCCCTAAATTCGTATAGTTTAAAAGGAATATCACCTACTACTGATTGTTCTCTAACACATCTTCTATTTGTCGACAACATTCCTATTTTTTCTAATGTCTCATTGGAACGTTGGAATTCCTTAAAATATATCTTGGAAAATTTTTCATTTGACATCGTAATGCCTGTAAATCATACCGAATCCAACATCATAGGTTGGTGTCTTAATAGGAGGGATAAATATCCCCTAAAGGATATTTTCTCCGAAGTTATTTGAGATATTAAAAAAAGAGTAAAATACTTGGATTTAGTCTTAAAGCCTAATAGCTACATAAAATATAACTAGAAGTGGCTCTTGGGAAAGGTTGAAAAATGAATTGAAACCTGCTCCAATAGAATCCTATCCAAGGTTGGTTGGTTGGTTTTATGCAAGTTAGTAATTGAATATATTTCAGTTTGTTGGGCTTTCTTGGCATGTATCCTTTTAGTATTCTACACAAGATCAAGAAGTTGTCCCAAAGATTCTTATGGTTTGGGAAAGATCAAAGAATGTCACATTTTATGTTCTCATTTAAGGGTAATTCAATTTTTGTGGACATCACCATGCATCAAGATCCATTGCACTTTTTATTTGAGTGTTGTATAAGATAGTCAAAGTAACCATTTTTAAATTTCCCTTCATTCAGATAAAACTAAGTATGAGTGATGTTGATGGCCATGGTATATCATTCACCATCACTGCTCCATCCATCATCTTCCTTCTCCTCCTCCTCCTCATCTATTCCATATGAGGTCCCATCAAATGTATTGGAAACCTTATACTTTTCAAAGAAATTAAATATACATTACTAAAAGAATAAAACACACAAATTCTTAGTCGTTCTAGCTTATCATTTAAAGTCGTCATTAAATCAGGTCATGTATGCATGCTATTGCATTCATTTGATCTAGAATTTGTCAAAGTTCCATTGAAATAACAATCAATGTTACTGATGATACCATGAAAGGAACAACTTGTGTAGGAATTATGGGGTATGGTTATTTGTAAGACCTTTCCATAAATAAGGATTTGATGATATTCATTTGTAATCTTTTGTATTTGCACAAAAATATTGTTATCTCTTCTTGCATTGTTTTCCAACCAAGATTCGATGCAATTGTTCATATTGGCCTTATCCATGATCAATGGAAAATCATCACTAACCCAATATCAAATTCAATTTTTAGAAAATAGATTCAATATTCTGAAAAATATGCGCAGTAATAGGATAGGATAGTGGAGAGTTGATGACTCAAATTCTAGCATATCTCTACTAAATTCTGAAAAAATTCAACAAAAAAAATATACCAAAAAAATTATTAAACATATAATGAATATAATATTTCCCTTATATAACAAATAGAATGTTTCCCCAATTATTATGATTTCTGAAAAAAAACACAACCACAACTAATACTTTCAACTCAAACAGAGCAAACTTCTATGTGTTCAAATATTACATTAATGTTGCTTTTGTACTAACCCCTGGTTGATTTTCCATGTAAATAAAATAAGACCAAGGTCATGGGACACATATTCCAAGTTGTGTGGGAAAACATTATAGTCAACATCACTTGCAGTTTATTAATGGGTATGGAAATTGGAAACGACATTAGAAAAGGAAAAGAGGCAATAAATGGCATTTAGTTAAGGAAATAAAGGAAGATAGGAGAACAAGGAAAATGAAGAGACACAAATATGCATGGAAGGTAAATTAGGGAGAAGATGAAGGAAAATGAAATAAAAATGAAAAAGGAAATGAAGAGACAAAATATCAATGATAAAATGGTGTCTGAGAAACAATTGACAAGTATTGCTTAGTCTTTTATCAGTTTCATAGATTGAACTCCAAGAGGAGAGAAATAACACTTGAACACAAGAAAACAATCAAGAAAGAAAAGGATGAGAAAAATAAAAGCAAAGGAGAATAAGGAGAAGTTTAGATTAACAACTACAGCTAGAACCATTGCAGGTAAGAGGTTGCATCTATTATTTCATTGCCGAGATTATATGCATGATACTTACATTTGGTTCTTTGGTTATTTTGTTGTCAATGGTATCATATTTTCCTCGATTGCCAGTGGTTTAATCATTACCTTGCAATTTGCTGGATAACCATGATGTAGTGGGTTCACTATTTTGATTTAGCGATGGACAGATAGTAGACTTGGATCCTGGTTGAGGTGGTATTGGGAAAATTCCCAAGGTTCAAGGGTGGATATGGGTTTTCTCATGGAACTCTTGATGGATGGGTGGAGATAGGAAAATAACTCTAGAGCTAGAAATGAATTTAGAGGCATCCAACCTTGTGTTCATGTTAATGATTTTTGGACTAGTTTAGGTGAAATCATTGTGGCTAAGGGCTGAGGCGGTTTGGCCTCTGGAAGCCCTCGCTAGTTATATTTTGGGTAACCCATATGATTCCACATTCATTCTTTGAATATGGCGCGAGGGTGATTGGTTAAAATAAATATTTTGGTTTAGCCAATTTATGGTCGAGTGGTACATTGAAGTCCTTGACTTGGTTAACATCTGCATATCATAATATAGGATATTTTCCTATTGTGATCTATGATAACTTGTACTAGTTAATATGTTGATTTTATGGTTAGTTTTTCATGGATCCTATTCTGATTATATGTTGCTTATATGCATATTTATATGATGTTCTCTTACTATGGATCTTGTCATGATTTGATAAGTTATTAAATGATTGACTAATCCATGGGATAACAAGTTCTGTTGTTCAATATTTTTATTGAGTATTGATTTCTTAGAAATTTTATCATCATAGAAATCATTTTGGAAACTTCTGGGTATTTCTGGGCAGTGACCTAAAGTCCATCCCTAAAAATGTGGCACAGATCTCGCAACTACTGACACGTAATAGAGGAATTTTGGCCATAACCTCATGGAGATAGGCTTATAGGTGTGGTTGGAGCCTAATAACCATATGCATGTTGTGTTGTAGGTGTGATTGGGGTGTTAGGATTGCGAAAAAAAGGTTTTAACATAAGATCTTATCATCAGAGGTTGTGTATTGACTTTTGTGTGATCTGGTGTTCCTGAGAGGTATCAATAAGCTTCTGGTTTGTAGGCCCCACTTTCGTAATTGGAACTTGGAGGTACGGTCATATCGAAGTGGGACTCAACTCATGGTTAGCATGGAGAGCTTGTAAACATGGGTAGCTGTGGGAGGAGGCGTTACAGAGTGGCATCAAAGCTAGGTTGTAGCATTGGACCTCAGGGTAAATGCATATTGTTATGCATGCATGCCAGTTGTCTATGTGTTCATCATGCATGCATGTTGGTTATTTCTTGTTATGGCTATGGTTATGATATTAATGTATGAGTTGGTATGCTTGTGACATTATATTGTGCTAATCTAGACTAAATTGTGCAGATGCAATAACATCCCATGAGATACATTGAGGTATGATTTGGATTATGTTTTCTATTTCGTTATCTAACATGGTGTGATTGCATGAAATAGAAGATTATAGATGAAGAGCATAATGGTGGAATACAGTTCACATGACTCCTCTTACAGGCCTAATGTGAAATCAATAGAATGTGAAAGGTTAGTTGAGCAGCAGGGAGAAGAGTGTTCTCCTGATCTAGCAGATACACTGAGGAGTGTGAGGGCAAAGATTTGAACTTGCAAGGAAAATAATAACAGGTTGATTGAGGCCCAGGAAAGACTTGCAAGGGCTCGGGAAAAGAAAGCAGAAGTCAATGTAGTCATCCTTCATAACCTTTTACATTTGCAGAAGTAGGGACAGTTGGGGGTCAACCATGGACAAGAAGAAAGGACTAATGGGGCATATGGAAGTAGGTCTTAGAGAAGACATATGATGGACAAAGATGATATAGTCAGAGGTGGAAGATCTTTGGATAAACTTGAGAGGAGCGATAGTACTTGTGGATTCTAATCTAACTCTGGTTCCAGGAGACATCATCACCATCATCATCATTATCATTATAGGAGGAGTGAGAAGGGATATTTTCCAAAAGAGTTCAAGGAAGCCAAGCCTCCTACCTTTGATGGTGAATTGACTAATTCAAAAAATTCAAAAGAATTAATGCTTGGGATGGGGAAAATTATTCAGATTTCATTACTATTCTAAGAACATGAAAGCCAAGATAGATACCTTTAGTCTCAAGGGAAAATAATACATCTAGTGGGAAGATGTTAAGCATGTTAGAGGCATCAAAGATGAGGAGTTGATTTGGGATGATTCTAAGAGACTCTTCAAGAAGTAGTACCTATCTAAGGGGTATTATGATAGAAGGGGAAAGGAGTTTTATGATCTCACGATGCAGGTGACAAGGAAAATGAGGCTCCATATAAGAAGTTCAATGTAGTTGAGAGAGGAAATTTGTCTCAACTTGAGGAGCAACATAATAAAGGAAATGGAAAAGAATGATTGTAATGTTGGACTTGTGGTGAAGATCATCATAGCAAGGGTTGTCCTTTGTATCAAAATGGTGCAACAGATGTGTGACAAGCCTCAAATATATGGTACTTAGGAGGTGCAAGAAGTTGGGGTGTAGCTGCAAACATTCCCAAGATCTATGTAGAAGTGGATTATAGGTGGGAGTATCATCAGGTGTCCATTATCAAGATGGGAGTTGGAACGAAAAGGAGAGTTCCAGTAAGAGCCTTAATGAATCCCGTAGTGGAAGGATCTCATCCTCTGGGACCGAGCAATGGAGAAAGGTAAAGTGCATGGAACCACTTTGGGGTCGAGGAAGGTAAATGGAATGTGGCTGATAAGATGAAGACATAATAGTTGGTTTCCAATTACAGTTGAATTATTAGAGAATTAGAATTACTTGGTAGATTACATGTGCAAGTGTTTAGTTGTAGGGAAACATGTTATGTACAACAGGGCAGGTAATTGATATATTGTTATAGTTATTAATGCTTTAACAATTGTGTGTTTATGGTTGTATGATGCAAAGAATTACATGGAAAATGAGGCTTCCATATATCTTGAGGAAGGATCGGGCTAAGATTTCACTCTTTAACCCTTGGAAACACTAGTAGACCATGGGGGTTAAGTCATGGTGTTTGTTGAAAGTTTTCTACATTTGGTGTTTTGTGATTTGTTTCTTATTAATTTGTGGTTTTGATTGTCTCTCGTGCAATGCCAAGGTACTTTATTTTTGGTGTTGTATTGTTGTTTGGTTTTCCTTGTATTCTTTATATTCCTTCTTGTTATTTCCTACTATGTTTTGAGGGTTTTGGGAATTGTTTGGGGAAGGAGGAAATCCAGGGATCTTAGGGAAGAGTTGAGTGGAACCCAATAGGTAATGTAAGACCCGAATGAATCTTGGTGTATGAATGAAGGGTAGTTGAAGGAAGTAATATAACAACTAGTTGGGTTGGTTGCATCCATCGGGATAAATGGATAGTGGTATGGTAGTCATGAGAAAGTTAAAAAAATAGGTAAAGTAAATGGGCTTGAGGTAAAATATCCTTGGTTAGAGTTGGGAATTGTTGTTCTCAATGTTTTGCATGAGTTTCACGGGTAAAGGAAGTTCTATTCACCTTGATCTTATGAACACTGGTAATTATGTTGTAATCAAAGTTATGGTTACAACACAATCTGTAGTGTTCATAAAGTCAAGGTTAAGAGAACTTACTTTATGAACGAAACTCATGCAAAACATTGAGAAACAAAATTCCCAACTCTAACCAAGGAATATGTTACCTCAAGCCCATTTACTTTACCTATTATTTTACATTTCTATATATGTGTGTGCGTGTGTGCCATTTTTTGAGAGGGTCATTGGGGATCATTCTTGTGGAAGAGTGATTGTTCTATGCAGGTGAATGGAATGAAAATATTCCTCGTATTATGAGGAATCAAGTGGCAAGAGTATCCCTGAAAGGTTGATGATTTTAGTATATTGTGGATATGATTTTGATATTATGTGGTTATAACTATGCATATGTTTATGTTATGGCATGAAATGTTGAAGAATACATTAGTGAAATGAAAACAATGTGATGTATGACATGCTCGGACAAACATGGATAGTGGAAAGAGCCACAAACCTAAGATTTGGGTTGTGAATGCACGTAGTAAGGTGTGGGAAGGACACTATAGGTAAGGTTTCCTAGTAGAGACAATGTGGTCTCTGGATGTGCAGTACTACTACTGTGTACATGTTGTACATGTTGTGTTGTGTATATGTTGAATATGTTGTGTTGTTTATATTTTGTAGATGTTGTGTTGTGTACATGTTGTATGTGTTTTTTTGTACATGTGGTACTGTGTCATGTGTATTGTGTAGTAATTTTACTGTGACATGTGTATTTGTTGTGTTGTATTGTGTGTACGTATATGTGTTATGTTGTAAAATGTTTATGTGTATGTGTTTTAAATGGGATTGGTTCTCAAGATCCTTGGAGGCTCTGGGTTGGGACAAGGCCGTTGGATCCCTATACCAGCTCAGGTTCCTTATAGGCTGTGGGTTGGAGCCCTGTAACAACTTGGGTTCGCTGGAGGTTTTGATTTGAGATAATGGTCCTTGGAGCCCTGTAACAACTTGGGTTTGTTGGAGGTTGTGGATTGGATCCCCGTAACATCTTTGGTTTGATGGAGGCTTTGGGTTGATATAGTAGTCCCTCGATCCTTGGAAAACTTGGGAAGAGATCAATCTTGAGTTATTGATATTGAGGGTAGAGGAAGTATAGTCTTTGGATTCCCTTGGACAAAAGAGAATGCACTGGGTTCTTGTCAGGATGGAAACCGATCCAATGTGTGCACGTGGTCGAAGAGAAGAGAAGGCATTGGGTTCTTGCCATGTTTGGTAACTGATTAAATGCCTATATGGAAAGGACAAAGAACAAAGGAAGAAGAAAAGAATGATTTAAAAGGTAAGTATCAATATTTTATTTTAGTTTTTAATTATGAACATAATCTAGGATTCTGATTGTGCAGTATGCAATTTTCTAATGTATTCCTCTACAATGATAGTTGATTTGTCAATATTTTGTGTTAAATGAAAATAGAAATACTCTTTTCTTTTTCTACATTTGATCAATCGCACTATCAGATTTCTTGATAACCACACCCTGTGATGTTGTCTCATAAACAGATTAGTTCTAAAGAAATTTTTGCTCGAATTAGCTACTATCTCTTACCAATAATATATGTAGAAAAAACAGTAACTTATATTCTACAAAATTTATATATAGATGGTATTTTCACTCTCAATGGCGACAATGAGATTCTTGATGCTGAGAGCATAGAAAACAATTCCCTTGATGTAGGCATTATTCTCCCCATAGTAGAGACTGTGAAAGTCGACAAGTCTTATATATGGTGCCTGTAACACCACAGATATAGAAAAATCGTGACGAAAGAATCTAGTTCAATCAAGCTCTCTTCACGCGAAGATATTATATTATTGAGTTGAAAACTATCCTGATTCCATAATGCCTAACTTCTACAACCACAAATTCCAATGCGTGCAACCACTTCCCTTTTAATTAGGGCTTTGTTGAAAAGCCAAAAAAAAATAGTGCAATTTGGAAATGCAATATGAATAATTCCAAGCATTGGCTTAATCTCTTGCCACGTCCACGCCATGGTCGGGAGTTGGGCATTATCTCCCTTCATGTGTTGTCAAGCAAAAAGGATATGACCTCTGACTAGATCTTGTCGAGTTTTTATTTCATCTCCTACGAATTTTAAAATTGTGTGTTTAGAGCTTGGGAAACATTATTTTATTTATGTAATCAAAGATATGTTCGAAAAACATTACAAATTCTTTCAAAACGCATTGTGACATGCAAAAAATAGCTAATTTATCATATGTCCCTATTGAAAGGAAAATAGCAATTGTATATAAACTTCATGGCAGTAACTACAAGGTTTTAAAAAAAATGAATTGTATGTATATAATGATATAGCTTTCCTCATTTGCTCAATGGCATGCCAAAAATTATAAATATTTTTACAAAAGTCTTTGCTGTCTTGGGTTTCATAATTATTTGGCTCGTGGTGCTGCTTCATGGGCCACATTTGTGGTCTCATGCCAGCAAAAAAAGACAAATATGGGATCTATGTCAATTTTCTTTACTATAAGTAAATTAAATAAAATTTTCTATACATAATTTAGTCTCAATGTGCTTTGTCGTTGTGATTCGATTTTACGAGATCTTCTTTAAGTTACTCTCTATACTCTACAATATTTATTATACATTTATTTATTTTTTGTGTTATTAAGATAGTTAACATTAAAAGAAATATAATAATTTAATAATATTTAGTTTTTCTAGTTTCCAATGTTACTACCAACTCTATCATCAAATTATTTATAAAAAAAATGACATATCCTGATAACATGAGCACACATCCAAGATAAATTGTGTTTTTTTTGTGAGATATTTTTCACTCTCACCTATTTCAAATAACTAATAATATATATTTGTAAAACTATATACCAATAGGAAAACATGATTTCAATGAATGTGTAACTTATACTCAACAAAACATGCATTACGTGAAATGACTAAAACTTGCAACTATGGTCAATTAAAATGAATTTTGAATTTTTTATCCTTGAAAATTCAATTATTACACTAAGTGGAAGGGAATGCTAGGGTAAATCTTGAGAAAAATGTCCCCTATTTATCACCCTAAGGATAAAAAGAAATTGTCAATTGTTGATGTATTTGATCTCCCACAACATTCTAATCAACCTTGTAATTTTCAAAATGAAGGTGATGTTCATCTACATGAAGATGAGCATCACCTTCAACTTGTTTTCATGACATCAAGCAAAATTTCTCACATTAAGCTAAATTTGAAAAAAAAATCAGCTTGATTTTATCACATTAAGCAAAATTAGATTGTTTTCTAGGCAGACTACGTGAAAGAGAGCGATAGTGAACATTACATTGGATAGAAATCCAGGTAGAATAATGGAATAAATAATATTAGGTTAGTTTAATTGCTCACTAACTCGATGTTAACCATCACGCAATAACTACTTGATTCATTGAAAGTGACTACACTGTTTTTATTGATCATGAAACATAGCATTTCAAGAGAATCGAACCCTCCTTGCAACACTTATCAAATTAAGAAATTCAATGATCCCTGAAATGAAACCACAGACTTTATGGCTTTGAGAGACAGAGCTGAGTTGAGAGAGAACTTGTGCTCCTATCATTATTACAAAACACTGTTAAGAACTTATCGTTTAAAGTTGTCATTAAATCAGGACATGTATGCATGCTATTGCATTCATTTGATCTAGCATTTGTCAAAGTTCCATTGAAATAACAATCAATGTTACTGAGGATACCATCAAAGGAACAACTTGTGTAGGAATTGTGGGGTATGGTTATTTGTGTAGGATTTGATGATATTAATTTGTAATCTTTTGTATTTTCACAAAAATATTGTTATCTCTTCTTGCATTGTTTTCCAACCAAGATTCGATGCAATTGTTCATATTGGACTTATCCACGATCTATGGAAAATGATCACTAACCCAATATCAAATTCAATTTTTAGAAAATAGATTCAATATTCCAAAAAATATGTGAAACAATAGGATAGGATATTGGAGAGCTCATCGCTGAAATTCCAGCATATCTCTACTAAATTCTGAACAAATTCAGCAAAAAACATATACCAAAAAAATTATTAAACATATAACAAATATAATATTTCCCTTATTTAACAAATAGAATGTTTCCCCAGTTATTATGATTTCTGAATAAGAACACAACCACAACTAATACTTTGAACTCAAATAGAGAAAACCTCTATGTGTTCAAATCTTACATTAATGTTGCTTTTGTAACAACCCCTCGTTGATTTTCCATGTAACTAAAATAAGACCAAGGTCATGGGACACATATTCCAATTTTAATGGTGGGAAAAAATTATAGTCAACATCACTTGTAGTTTATTAATGGGTATGGAAATTGGCAATGACATTAGAAAAGGAAAAGAGGCAATAAATGACATTTAATTAAGGAAATAAAGGAAGATAGCAGAACAAGGAAATGAAGAGACACAAATATGCATGGAAGGTAAATTAGAGAGAAGATGCAGGAAAAGGAAAGAAAAAGTAAAAAGGAAACGAAGAGGCAAAATATCAATGATAAAAAGGCACCTGAGAAACAATTAAAAACTATTGCTTAGTTTTTTTATCAGTTTCATAGATTGAACTCCAAGAGGAGAGAAAGAACACTTGGACACAAGAAATCATTCAAGAAAGAAGCGTAAGGAGAAGTTTGGATCAACAACTACAACTGGAATCCATTGCAGGTAATAGGTTGCATCTATGATTTCATTGCCGAGATTAGATGCATGGTACTTGCATGTGGTTCTTTGGTTATTTTGTTGTCAATGGTATCATATTTTCCTCGATTAACAGTGGTTTCATCATTGCCTTGCAATTTCCTGGATAACCATGATGTAGTGGGTTCTCTATTTTGATTTAACGATGGAAAGTTAGTAGACTTGGATCCTGGTTGAGGTGGTCTTGGGAAAATTCCCAAGGTTCAAGGGTGGATATGGGATTTCTCATGGAACTCTTGATGGATGGGTGGAGATAGGAAAATTCCTCTAGAGCTAGAAATGAAGTCAGAGGCATCCAACCTTGTGTTCATGTTAGTGATTTCTAGACTAGATTAGGTGAAATCACTGTGGCTGAGGGTTGAGGTGGTTTGGATTCTCGAAGCCCTCGCTAGATCTAGTTTGGGTAACCCATATGATTCCACATTAATTATTTGAATATGGTGCGAGGGTGATTGGTTAAAATAAATATTTTGGTTCAGCCAATTTATGGTCGGGTGGTACATTGAAGTCCTTCACTTGGTTGGCATTTGCATATGATAATATAGGATATTTTCCTATTGTGATCTATGAGAACTTGTATTGGATAATATGTTGATTTTATGGTTAAGTTTTCATGGATTCTATTCTGATTATATGTTGGTTATATGCATATTTATAAGATGTCCTCTTACAATGGATCTTGTCATGATTTGATAAGTTATTAAATGATTGATTAATGATTGAGATAACAAGTTTTGTTGTTCAATATTTTTATTGAGTATTGACTGCTTAGAAATGTTCTCATCATAGACATTATTTTGGAAACTTCAAGGTATTTCTCGGCAGTGACCTAAAGTACATCCCTAAAAATGTGGCACAAATCTCGCAACTGCTGACACATAACAAAGGAATTTTGGTCATAACCTCATGGATATAGGCTTATAGGTGTGGTTGGAGCCTCATAACCATATGCATGTTGTGTTGTAGGTGTGATTGGGGTGTTAGGCTTGTGAAATTTTTTTTTAGCATAAGATCTTATCATTAAAGGTTGTGTACTGACTTTTGTGTGATCTGGTGTTCCTGAGAGGTATCAGTAAGCTTCTGATTTGTAGGCCCCACTTCCATAACTGGAACTTGGAGGTAGGGTCATATCAAAGTGGCACTTAGCTCATGGTTACCATGGAGAGCTTGTAAAAGTGGGTAAATGTGGGAGGAGGCATTATAGAGTGGTATCAAAGCTAGGTTGTAGCATTGGACCTTAGGGTAAATGCATATTTTTATGCATGAATGTATGAGTTGGTTTTCTTATGACCTTAGGGTAAATACATATTTTTATGCATGAATGTATGAGTTGGTTTCCTTGTGACATTATTAGTTGAGCAACAAGGAGAAGAGCGTTCTCTTGATCTAGCAGATACACTGGGGAGTGTGAGGGCAGAGATTTTAACTTGCAAGGAAAATAATAACATGTTGATTGAGGCCTAGGAAAGACTATGCAAGGGCCCATGAAAAGAAAGTAGAAGCTAATGTAGTCATTGTACTGGGACATGTGTATTTGTTGTGTTGTACTGTGTGTACGTATATGTGTTATGTTGTATAATGTGTATGTGTATGTGTTTTAAATGGGATTGGTTCTCAAGATCCCTAGAGGCTGTGGATTGGGACAAGACCGTTGGATACCTATAACAACTTGGGTTCCTTATAGGCTGTGGGTTAGAGCCCTGTGACAACTTGGCTCCCTTGGAGGTTATGGGTTGAGATAGTGGTCTCTCGAGCCCTATAACAACTTGGGTTTGTTGAAGGTTGTGGATTGGATCCCTATAACATATTTGGTTCCATGGAGGTTGTGGGTTGATATAGTACTAGTCCCTTGATCCTTGGAAAACTTGGGAAGATACCAATCTTGAGTTTTTGATATTGAGGGGAGAGGAAGTATAGCCTTTTGATTCCCTTGGACGAGAAGAGAAGGCACTTGGTGCTTGCCAGGATGGAAACTGATCCAGTGTGTGCACGTGGTCGAAGAGAAGAGAAGGCAATGGGTTCTTGCCATGTGTGTTTATTGATTCGGTGCCTATATGGAAAGGAAAATTAAAAAGGAAAAAGCAAAGAACCATTTAAAAGATAAGTATGAATATTTTATTTTAGTTTTTAATTATGAACATAGTTTAGGACTATGATTGTGCAGTATGCAATTTTCTAATGTATTCCTCTACAATGATAGATGATTTGTCCATATTTTGTGTTAAATGAAAATAGAAAAACCCTTTTATTTTTCTGCATTTTATCAATTTCACTGTAAGAACTCCTGATAACCACATCCTATGATGTTGTCTCAGAAACAAACTAGTTCTAGAGAAATTGTTGCTTGAGTTAGCTACTATGTCTTACACTTAATACCTGTAGAAAAAACAATAATTTATATGCCACAAAATTTATAGATAGATGGTATTTTCACTCTCAATGGCGACAATGAGATTCTGGATGCTAAGAGCATAGGAAACAATTCCCTTGAAGTAGCCATTATGCTCCCCTTAGTAGAGACCGTGAAAGTCGACAAGTCCTATATATGGTGCCTTTAACAACACAAATATAGAAAAATTGTGACTAAAGAACCTAGTTCAGTGCAACTCTCTTGGTGTGAAACATATTAAATTATCGAGCTGAAAGTTATCCTATCCTGATTCTACTACCACTTCCCTTCTAATTATGGCTTTGTTGAAAAGCCAAAAAAATTAGTGCAATTTGGAATTGCAAGATGAATAATTCCAAGCACCACTTCCCTTCTAATTATGGCTTTGTTGAAAAGCCAAAAAAATTAGTGCAATTTGGAATTGCAAGATGAATAATTCCAAGCATTGGCTTAATCTTTTTCCACATCCACACCATGGTTGAGAGTTGGGCGTTATCTCCCTTCATTTGTTGTCAAGCAAAAATGATACGACCTCTGACTAGATCATATCCAGTTTTTATTTCATCTGCTACGAATTTTAAAATGTGTGTTTACAGCTTGGGAAGCATTATTTTATTTATGTAATAAAAAATATGTTCGAAAACCATTACGAATTATTTCAAAATGCATTGTGAAATGCAAAAATAGCTAATTTATCATATGTCCCTATTGAAAGGAAATAGCAAATGTATATAAACTTCATGGTAGTTACTACAAGGTTTAAAAAAAAATGAATTGTATGTATATAATGATATAGCTTTCCTCATTTACTCAATGTCATGCCAAAAATTATAAATCTTTTTATAAAAGTCTTCGTTGTCTTGGGTTTCATAATTATTTGGCTCGTGCTGCTAGTTCATGGGCCACATTTGTGGTCTCATGCCACCAAGAAAGGACAAATATGGGATCTATGTCAATTTTCTTTACTATAAGTAAATTAAATAATATTTTGTATACATAATTTAGTCTCAATGTGCGTTGTCGTTGTGATTTGATTTTACCGGATCTTCTTTTAGTTACTCTCTATACTCTACAATATTTATTATACATTTATTTATTTTTTATGTTATTAAGATAGTTAACATTAAAAGATTATAATAATTAATAATGTTTAATTTTTCTAGTTTCTAGTATTGCTACCAATTCTATCATCAAATTATTTATAAAAAATATACATCCAAGATAATTTGTGTTTTCTTTTGTGAGATATTTTGCACTCTTCTCAACAAAACACTCATTACTCAAATTACTAAAACTGGCAACTATGGTCAATTACAATGAATTTTGAATTTTTTATCATTGAAATTCAATTAATAAACTAAGCGGAAGGGGATGCTAGGGTAAATATTGAAAAAAATATCTCCTATTGGTCACCTTAAGAATAAAAAGTAATTGTCAATTGTTAATATATTTGATCTCCCACAACATTCTAATCAACCTCTTAATTTTGAAAATGAAGGTGATGCTCATCTACATGAAGAGGAGCATCACCTTCAGCTTGATTTCAGGACATTAATCAAAATTTCTCACATTAAACTAAATTTAAAAAAAAAAATCCATCTTGATTTCATCGCACATTAAACTAAATTTTAATTGATTTCATCGCATTAAGCAAAATTAGATTGTTTTATGGGCAGACTACGTGAAAGAGAGCGATAGTGAACATTACATTGGATAGAAATCCATGTAAAATAATGGAAAAAATAATATTATGTTAGTTTAATAACTCACTAGGCAATAACTACCCGATTCATTGAAAGTGACCACTCTATTCACTGATCATGAAACATAGATTTTTAAGAGAATCAAACCCTCGTTGCAACATCTTATCAAATTAAGAAATTCAATGATACCTGAAATGAAACCACAGACTCTATGACTTTGAGAGATAGAGCTGAGCTGAGAGGGAACTTGTGCTCCTATCATTATTATCAAACACAGTTAAAAAATTACAGAAAGGGATGAGATCGCTGAAAGGAAACAATTCAGTTTTCATGGCCTACTCTAAAACTAGTGTTATAAAGGGAAATAATAAAAAAATGTAACTGGAATTGAAACATCGTTCATCGGTCCAATGATGGAGCTTAACTCTTAGACCTAGGACTCTTTGGGTTGCATCATGTTGTTCCTTCCTCTGGCTCATCTTTTGTTTTCAAAATTACCCTGATTGATCAAGCAAATGATCAAACACTGTCTCCATTACCTCCCAAGAACAACTTAGATTTATAATCATCTGCGGTATTAGTGATTTTGGATCTAAGATTTCCATTTGGAGCTGACCATTTCATAATATATGGCTAATAAGAATCAAGTTTGTGCACTGCACCCTGATTTAGCTGCACGTTTCATGTTTTAATTTAACATTTCTATGCCTGTCAATGTTTATTTTCAAATTTTATCTTAATTTAGGATTTCTATGCCTGTCAATGTTTACTTTGAAATTTTATTTCACTTCTAAAAATTGTTTCTCCATTTTGATATTTCATTCTGATTTTATATTTATGTTTTCAATTATACCTCTTTTTACCTTTCGTATTGTCTCCTTTTGGATACTCTTTAAGAATTTAAAAAGGTGAAAAATAAATAAACAGACCTAGAGCATTCACAGTGTCAAATTTGTTTCTTCTAATTTATTTTATATGTTCTTGTCTCCAACTCCACATTCAAATTCAAATAATGAAGCATCAAATTCAAATTCATTTCCTCTAGAAGAAAAACAAGCTTATTTATACTTCAATGATGAAATATGTCTGATTTATACTTCATTTCCTGGTTAGTTGCATGCAATGATTCTTATTTAGAACAAACAATTGAAGCATACTTTCGTCTTATTTTCTGATGGTGCAGGGAGAGATCGACACTCTGATGGCAGTCAGACAATATTTGGCCATTAGAAATGGTTACTGCTAGACACTGTGATGGCAGTCAGACAATATTTGGCCATTAGAAATGGTTACTGCTAGATATTTATTAGCGCTAGATATTTATTAGCGCAATTGTAGTAGGCCAGCAAATATCTTACAACCACATTTCCCTCAGACTCTTTAGGAAATACCCATTCACCTGACCTCTCCTTTATTGATGGGGAAGATATAACTTCACATATACCCACAACTGAAAAATAGGCATCCTTATGCATGCCATTCTTCCAATCTTCATTACATGCCGATGGGCTTGAAAATACTGCAGAATATTCGAAGTTGTCCGCCAAATAAATACCATCTCCAAAATTCTTTTCCCTTGACATTAATTTGGTGTCACTTAAGCATCGCAAGCCGTTCCTGTCCATTCCAATTCCAGTGCATTAGTATAATCTTTTTGTAGGCTATAATTAATTTGAGGCTCATTTTGTTGATCCATTATGTTGGATTAGAATTAATTTTAATTCGATGCACTATATCGAAATTTTCTGATAAATCCCCAAAATAAAATTCAAATTAAAGCTAAAAACGATCATTGATTTGGAATAAATGCACACACATACCTTAGAATCGAATACCAGTTTTCTCTGGGACTTCCATGAAATCCAAATCTGGAGCTGTCATATTTGTTTTTAGAGGTATATGCAAGCTCCCTCTCCAGAGAATCCTGCAGCACAGTGATTTGATAAAGCTTTGAAAGTGAATTATCAAGTTCGATAAGTTTGCCATCGTCGTTAGATAAAAAAACCAACGATATTTTGTTAGTGCACACGATCAATCTAAGAATGTTATAAGGAAGCTGCCATGCTTTGTCTCCCGATTTCTGCACGGATTGACCTTGCGCAGTGGACAACCACGATTTCACCATCTTTTCTTTCAATTCCACTTCATCAGCACATAATTTCATCTCTGAACCTGGAGGAAACGATTTTATAATGCTGCTCAAAGCACCCATATTTTTGTTTTTGTTTGGATTCTTTTGGCTCATCATGTATCTAGGGGAAGGATTGCCGTTAGGCTTTTCAATATGGCTATCATTTAAGAAGTCTGAATGCTGACAAATCTCCCTTTTTCCAAGAGAAAAGTAGGGAATGGCTCGAACACATCACGACAGCCGTTTGTGGCAGAGGAAGCCAGGGATATTTCTAAATCGATCAATTCCAGTGGCATTCAGACCACTTCTTACAGTACCTGAGCTCCTTGCCCTAATGCTTCGAAGCATAACAAGCTAAAAAATTCTAGTAACCCTACTGTTATAATTTTATGTTTTAGTAAAATTAATGAATGAATGAAAATTTCAGGTGATATTAGAGATCAATAATTGAAATGGGTGTTAGAAATTGTAATTACTACTGCATGTGGAATTAACTAAAATCAGAGAGTCAGTTAACTGAATGCTGAGCAATGTTGAGCCTTGAGGGTTGAGTCAAGTCTAGTGATGGATATAAAGTTATGTGCAGTCCATATTTAGAGTTTGAGTTAACTGAATTAAGTATCTGTGCACCCAGTTCATTATAAGTATCAAGTTTTGTGTGATCAATAAAAGAGTCCCAACTTATATGTTTTGTGTGTGAAATTATGTTTTGTCTCCTGTGCTTTTCCAACAAAATTGGTATCCCAGTGAGGTTAAGCCAAATGTTTCAAACCATAAGTATTGGAGAGGTGCAGCTGCAGTCTACAGTGAAAATTACTTGTTTATGATATGTGGGAGGAACTATGAGCAGCCGCAGCTGCCACCATCGCAAGTGTGCTAGAGGTTAGAGCCACCAGGGGCCTCTACCACCATCATGAATCCTGTCATTTGTATAGACAGTCACCGCGATGAAAAAGAAAACTCGAGGGCAAGGTTCAAAGGTTTATTTGAAGGCACAACCGAAGTTAACTAGAAAACACGTAGGCGAGATTAAAGGTCGTAGTTGTAGTTTCTGCAGCAGTTGAGAATTTTGGGAAGCCACTCTGATTAGTTAGAGGTGTCGATAGTCGGTGGTTTCTTCTGTCTCCTGCAGCCTGCAGAATTCCACTATTTATTTACGAGAACATGTCCATGGCAATTCCGAGTATTCAAACAAAATTCCATTGAGTTCAATCTCAAATCCAACACACCATTTCCTGTGTAGAGTGGAATACACCTTACAACACTTGAGAATGCTGTCTTTTATGCTCTCGCTTCCAGTCACTTCAAGCAGGGATCTAGCTCCATCACACCTTTTATTTGCGTCCTCTATAAGCTCATCCAAATAACCGTTTTTCAGTTGGCCTTCATTCATACGAAAGTGACTACTAGTGAAGCCGAGGTCCATGGAATACCCTAATTCACCATCACGACTCCATCCATCATCTTCATCCTCATCCTCTTTCTCTTCATCATCCATTTCAGAGGCCGCTCCATGACAGTCAGTGGAAGCCTTGTATGTTTCAAAGACATTCAGTATAGAGTCGAGAACATTAGTGAAAGAGTAAAACCGATGGTTGCATAGCATCTCTAACTTATCGTTCAAAGTTATCATTAACTCAAGACCTATGTGCATGTTGTTGGATTCACCTGATCCAATGTAAGTGCCAATGAAGGCACAATCAGTGTTTTCAATAATACCATTAGAGGAGAAGCTTGAGAAGAAATTGTGTGGTACGGCTATTTGCAAAACCTCAACACAAATTTGAAGATATTCATCTGTAAGATTTTGTATTTGCATAGACATGTTGTTAGCTCTTTCTGCATTGTTTGCCAACCAAGCTCCGATATAATTGTTCATATTGGCCTTATCCATGATCAAGATAGAATTATCAGCAAACCAACTTCCAAAATTTGAATTCTCCACAATCCAACACCCAGATTTTTGATTGATAGAACAACTTAAACTTGTATGAACTCAAAAAAAACACAAAATTATATATGTTCAAATCTAACGTTACTGCTTCATATATAGAGATAGGCCGGAAGGGGCCAAAAAAATTGAAAAGTCCCCATTAAGAAGTCCGCAACATGAAAAGGAACTTTTGTTATCCGTTAATATAGTGTTTTCATTTGCAACACCCCACATGGTTCCCGCCAACATTTCCTTCTTTGCATAATCCCAAAAACCCCAACGTAACTTGGGTGCATTCCCATGGATCTATTGGGCACTCTACCCTAGGAGGGTTTAGGGATTTTGCTAAAACGTAGGGGATTTTGCTAAAACGTAGGGTTCAAACTTTCTATTTTAATGATTCTTTTTAAGTGAGTGTATTTTCTTTTTGAGTTAGTTCTATCTTCTTTTTCTTTTGACTATATGAGGTAGTTACTATTTTCAGTTGGTGATGATTAAGGTTTTTTTTTAATTAGTTACTTATTATTTTAAGTTGGTAGGTTTTATTTTTTTGTTTTGTTTTCTATATGTGTAATTACTATTTTAAGTTGGTGATAGTTTTTTTTTAATTATAATTATATGATGTTGTTTATTTGTTAGTGTAGTTAGTTTTATTTTATTTTATTTAATAAATTAAGGTTGGGGAGTGTTTTTTTGGCTAATGTAATTTGTTTTAATTAATTAATTAATTTTTTAAATTATTTTAGATCTATTTTAATTATAGATTTACTAAGTCCCTAGAGATATTTTTATTTTTTCACTCTAAAAGAGACTTACATCTCAACTAATTTGATCCCTAGAAATGATCAAAACATTAAGCCCAAAATCCGCTAATGGTAAATTGACTATTTTACATCGATTTTATTTTACTTTATTTATTTTATTTCTATTTTTTTTGTGTAATTTGACCAAGGAAAAATGTTAAACAGGAGAGAACAAGACAAGGCATTAGATCTCTTCCATCATGAGTTTGAGAGCACCTCTTCCTGCAATAATTTAAATAGTATAGTTTAATTAATACATAAAATTATATTACCCTCATGGGGTTGTACAAATACTTGGTCGGACCACAAGGGAGTTTGCCTCATGAGGCATGCGGTAGGTGAAGGTATTATGAAGCATAAGGTGATGTGATAGGTCGATGGTCAATCGAACTCTCTAGAACCGCCTCTTTGTTATATTATGTACAGTGACAATGTAACAATTTTCTGTATCTTCGGCGATGAACCTAACATGTAGGGTGGTGGACGAGAGTCTTAAAATCCAAGCGAGTTTGCTAGGACCATGGGGTAGCTGGACTTCTATAGAGTGTTTTAATTCTAGTACTGTGGCTTCTCCGACACGATTTTGTGCATTTATATGGGATCCTAGTTCAATTGGAGGTTTCTCTCCTCTCTAGTGCATTAAGTTTGGTTATGTAAGGTGGAACCGCAAGTGTCGTCAAAGGAGAGTTTCTCTAGGCTAGTGGGTACTTGGTGGTCTCCAGGTTATTGTACACATTTGGTTATGGTGTTCCCCTATGTTTTTGTTTCTAGTGGTGGTTAGTAAGTCAATGTTTCCCATTTCCATGTCGAGGGAGTGGCCCTCTCTGTGGCGACACTTTCTTCCTAAAGACAATTTTCTTACAGACAGTTAGGGTCTGCAGTGGCAAAAACTTCTGTTGTGTCCCTCTCAAAAATTCCACGAAGGAGGAGGTGTTTTTGGTAATGGAGTAGTTTATAATTTCCTTGTTATCTGTTTCCTAGTTATGTATGTTGAGGTATTGACTGAGCCATCAGGAGTGCAGTTGTGTGATTTTGGGCAGATAATTACGGCTAGACTTCCCCATTCCTAGTTGAGGATTGATAGAGGAATAAGGGCATCCAGGGGCTTCATCGAAGTGGTAATTGTGTATATTTTTTGGGTGGACTAGCTCAGTCAGAGATGTAAGGCCAAAGTGGGGCATGTGTGTCACTATTCATGGTTGCTTGGGCGTGTGCAAGTGGTTGTTTCCTCGTAGGAGGTTGTATCCTCTCTAGTAATCCTGCTTGGAGGTATTCAGGAGTAGCCAACCATGCCCTTCCAGCGTGGGCCTCCCCATCATGGAGGTGGGAATCAGGGCCATGTTCGACAAAAAATTAGCTATTCAAGCTCAACTTCCGAGAATGCGGTCAATGGAGAATGGGAAAATGAGGCTACTCGAGCTTGCGAGCATTCTCCAGGTAGAGTGGAGATTCTAGTCTCACTAAAAACCATTGCAGATCAAGTGAGAGGCATCCACCTCAACTTGGACATCATGAGAGAGCACCATTATGAATAATGAGACGAATTGGTGGCCTACTTTAATGAAATCCCATTCTGCCTTAATGAGACTCCTGAGTTGCTCGAGAATATACTTCGAAACCAGAGACGCCTCAATGACCGCTTGCGTGATTTGGAGGCCCGAGTGGAACACATCAATTTCAAAATGCATGAGTGGGTCGGCTTCAGTGTAGGTCCTCCTAGAATTCCGCTTGACCACCCTCCATGACATGATTATCTCATGTTCTTAGTGTTTTTTGTCATTTTTGTGTTATGTAAAGCTAGTAAGCCTATTAGAAGTAATGGTTGTATGGTTGCATCTTCTGTTATCTCTATCATCCTTTCTCTCCCCTCCAAATGTAGCGAAGCTAAGAGTGGCATGCAACCTATTTTTGTACTATGGATTTCACTGATGATAATATAATGTTGTTCTTTTGAAGAGACAAGAAGAAATACATAAAATAATACTTTTCTAAGCCTTTTTTCTTCTCAATCTCGTCAAAATTTGGTAGATATTTTTAATAATCATAAGTTTACAGTTTTCAATTTGTAAAATTCAAGTGCCCTAAAATTTTCTGCGGTGTTGAATCCATTTATACATTAAAAAACACATTTTAAACAACAAGAAAACATAATTTTAACTAAAATTATATCATTGGATTACTAGGAAAAGACAATTCTTTCTATTAGTTAAATTACATATATTTTAAAGTATTTTGTTTAAAGTCGCTAGACTTAATGGTAGAAAGTGATATTTTTGTTATTATTGAGTAATATTCAATATTCATGAGGATTTAAGATAAAATCATAAGGTACCTTGAGGTTTTGATGGTGTAATGTGTGACTACATGCACCCAAATAAGCTATATTAAATAAACACTTAAAAAAAATTCCCAAAATGCTTTGAATAAATGATGTTTGAATATATTTTAAGGTACTACTTAATGTTAAAGTTATTAGTTAAAAGCTACCTAATGAAAACTTTCTTTATCAAAATAAAAAAATTATTCTTAGTGAAAGTGTTTTTTAGTATATTTTATGATTTAATTTATTTGAATAATTAAATTATTTTAAAATTAATCAAAATTTATAATTTGTATAGTTTTTATCTTAATGATATGTATATGAAAAAATATTTGGGAAGATTGATGTTGGGCTTTCAGATGAAGCTAGGGTTCAAGTCCAAAAGGTCACATGGAACCTAACCCCTCTTCACTAGTTCAATAATCATCCTTTGATATGCTTATCTCACCATGGAGGAGCTTCTGGATTGTTCTCCTAATCCATTGGAGGGGGTCAATCTCTGGTGTGGGCCTATAAAGAACCCTCTAACAAAGCCCATGTTCTGGATTCAAATGGGTTTTTTCTTCAACCATGACATGTCCACGAGTTCAAGCATCCAAACACAAATGACATACACTCCTCTTACCATTCCCCATATCCATGATAATATATGACAACATTGGGGCTCATTTCCCAACCTCCTCTCTCAGGGACACATACCCCTACCATTTCTTTGATCCAAGCGGATGTTGGTGGCCACCCACCTATTCCACCTAGACCCTCGAGTTAGTTTCATATGTTTCCTTGTTTATTTCATCATTTACTAATTTTAGCTGTTTTTCGGGCCTTGAAATTCCAAATCAGTTTTGACCCCCTAGACGGGGTTTTTTTTAGGTCTGGTGTAGTCTCAAGGCCATAGGCAGGGGCCTCCGATGAAACCTTTATTACTCGGAGAGACCTTTCCAACCAGGTATCGTATGCGCCAAAAGGAGATAATATGATAAATTTACGACCGCAGGAAGTTGGCTACCCAACTAACTGCAACGGAGCCCACAAACTCTTGGTGTTACATCTCCTGTGGTTAGGGTTTTGGTTGTTTAGGGTTTTATCAAGTTTTTCAATAATAAATAGGTCCTTGAGCCTTATTGTAAAATAGTTCAGGGGCATGTAGTTGCCACATCTCTTCTCATAGATAAGATACCATCACTCGAGCTATCTTATTTTCCATTTTGTTTGTAAGCATAGTTTAGTATTTTTCTATTAATGAAATGAAGTGTTTTTCTACTGCATGTCTATATTTATGTTATATCTATAATTTTTTGCTCTCCTGTTTAAGCTTGGACCAGTGGTATCAGAGAAGTCTTCTCTTTATCTGTTTTTCTATGCATGTCCCTAACGAGGTCAGGGTATAAGGAGTTAGGGCTCGATCTGGTTGAACCATTGCAAGAGCAGCCTTGCAAACCTCAATGACCACCCATGGCAGAAGATAATAAATATCAGGGGGTAGGAGATCCTTCCAAACTATAGCTCAATGAAGCCCTTGAGCAACAAAGGAATGCGATGATGGATAAATTTGCCGAGATCCTTCAGCAGCTACCCACAGCTGACGCATCTTCATCCATAAGCCACTCTGGAGGTGCCACTGCTTTTAAGGTACAATTTAACTTTGATATTCCCATATTTGAGGGCCTAATTCATTGAATATGGCACGAGGGTGATAATTTGGTTAAAAAAAATATTTTGGTTCAGTCAATTTATGGTCGGGTGGTACATTGAAGTCCTTCACTTGGCTAGCATTAACATATGATATTATAAGATATTTTCCTATTGTGACCTATGAGAACTTGTACTGGTTAACATGTTGATTTTATGGTTAGTTTTTCGTGGATTCTATTCTGATTATATGTTGGTTATATGCATATTTATATGATGTGCTCTTACCATGGATCTTGTCATGATTTGATAAGTTATTAAATGATTTATCAATGCATGGGATAACAAGTTTTGTTGTTCAATATTTTTATTGAGTATTGATTGCTTAGAAATTTTATCATCATTGACATCATTTTGGAAACTTCTAGGTATTTTTGGGTAGTGACCTAAAGTCCCTCCCTAAAAATGTGGCACAAATCTCACAAGTGCTGACACATACAGAGGAATTTTAGTCATAATCTCATGGAGATAGGCTTATAGGTGTGGTTGGAGCCTCATAACCATATGCATGTTGTGTTATAGGTGCGATTGGGGAGCTAGGCTTCTCAAAAAGAAGTTTTAGCATAAGATCTTATGATGAGAGGTTTTGTACTGACTTTTGTGTGATCTGTTGGTCCTGAGAGGTATCAGTAAGCTTCTAGTTTGTAGGCCCCACTTCCATTTTGGAACTTGGAGGTAGGGTCATATCAAAGTGGCACTCAGCTCATGGTTACAATGGAGAGCTTGTTAGAGTGGGTAAATGTGGGAGGAGGCATTACAAAGTGGTATGAAAGATAGTTTTTAGCATAGGACCTCAGGGTAAATGCATATTGTTATGCATGCATGCATGTTGGTTATTTCTTGTTATGGCTATGGTTATGGTATTAATGTATGAGTTGGTATGCTTGTGACATTATATCATGCTAATCTAGAATAAATTATGCAAATGCAATAACATCCCATGAGATAGATAGAGGTATGATTTGGATTATGTTTTCTATTTCATTATCTAACATGGTGTGATTGCATGAAATAGAAGATTAGAGATGAAGAGAATAATTGTGGACTGCAGTTCACATGACTCCTCTTATAGGCCTAATGTGAAATCAATAGAATGGGAAAGGTTAGTTGAGCAACAGGGAGAAGAGTGTTCTCATGATCTAGTAGAGACAATAAGTGTGAGGGAAGAGATTTGAACTTGGAAGGAAAATAATAATAGGTTGATTGAGGCACAGGAAAGGCTTGCAAGGGCTTGGGAAAATAAAGCATAAGTTAATGTAGTCCTCCTTCATAACCTTTTACATTTGTAGAAGTAGGGGCAGTTGGGTGTCAACCATGGACAAGAAGAAATGACTAATGTGGCATATGGAAGCACGTCAGAGAGAAGACATATGATGGATAAAGATGATACAGTCAGAGGTGGAAGATCTTTGGATAAACTTGAGAGGAGAAATAATACTTTTGGATTCTAATCTAACTCTTGCTCTAGGAGACATCATCACCATTTTCATCATTATCCTTATAGTAGGAGTGGGAAGGGATATTCTCCAGAAGAGTTCAAGGAAGCCAAGCCTCCTACCTTTGATGGTGAATTTAATAATTCAGAAAATGAAAAAGAAATAATTCTTGGGATGAGGAAAAATATTTAGATTTCATGATTAATCTGAGAATATGAAAGCCAAGATAGCTACCTTCAGTCTCAATGGAAAATAATACATTTGGTGTGAATATGTTAAGCATATTAGAGGCATAAAATATGAGGATTTGAACTGGGATGAGCCTGAGAGACTCTTCAAGAAGTAGTACCTATCTAAGGGGTATTATGATAGAAGGGCAAATGATTTTTATGATCTCATGATGCAGGTGACAAGGAAAATTAGGCTCCATATAAGAAGTTCAATATAGTTGAGAGAGGAAATCTATCTCAGCTTGAGGAGAAACATAATAAAGGAAATGGAAAAGAATGGTTGCGTTGTTGGACCTGTGGTGAAGATCATCATAAGAAGGATTTCATTTTGTATCAAAATGGTGCAACATATGCATGATAAGCCTCAAATCTATGATACTTAGGAGGTGAAAGAAGTTGGGGTGTAGCTTAGGGAATTCATTGGATCTATGTAGAAGTGGATTATAGGTAGGGATATAATCTGGAATCCATTATCAAGATGGAATTTAGAACCAAAAGGAGAGTTCCAGTGAGAGCCTCAATGAATCCTACAGCAGAAGGATCTCATGCTCTGGAACTGAGCAATAGCGCAAGTTAAAGTGCGTGAAACTACTTTGGGGTCGAGGAAGGTACATGTAATATTATTGATTAGATGTAGACATAATAGTTGGTTTCTAGTTACATTTGAATTATCAGAGAATTGGAATTCCTTGATAGATTACATGTGCAACTGTTTAGTTGTAGGGAAACATGTTATTTACAACATGTTATAGACATTTTTGTGCCTTACAGCATGAAGCATGAAATGTCCATAATCTAAGGGATCCAAAGTCCCTAAACATGTTGTTCCTACCCCTAGAGGAACAAGGTCAGCAAACCACAGCACTGAATAACAGTTCTCCACCTGAAAACACTCAAAAAAAAGGCAATTCTGGATCATGTCAACTGCTCCACTGAGCATCTGCGCTGAATGTCAACTGCTCCACTGTCTACCTGTGCTGAATGTCAACTGCAAAGAAGGCTACCTGCGCTGGGCGAATTGGGACATGTGGCACAGTCATTCCTCAAGGTGTCAATGCCCAGGAAGCTTCCAAAATGACACTTGGATCAAGGAATTCGACTGGTGATGAGTAAGAGGGTCTAGATCTCCAAGTGGAAGCAAGAACCTCCAAGTGGACTCAAGAACTGAAGAATAACTGAAGTGAGAGAGGACACTAGTCATCTCTCAAGCTGACTCATCCTTTCTCCAAAAATCCTATATATAGATCTCTCTCATGAGGTCTAGGGAGGCTGGAATCTTGTGAATGTAAAGAATTGCTGTTGGTTTGAGTTTAGAACTATTGGGTGATTTGCTTTGAAGGAGGTGAAGAGGAGATTTATTTCTGCTGGGAAGGTGATGCTGGATTGGGCCTCTTATGGTTGTATCACTTCCTGAACTTTACTTCTTCCATTAATAAAGCATTTGAGGTTCTTCTATATGCATGTGTTTCAATGATGTATTGTTATGCTTGTGTATTTGATTTATTCTAATCCTTGAATCAATTATGAATGTATTCTTCTTGTAGTTTCTCTCTCTTGCCATTTTGCAGGATCTTGGTGTAGCTGGGCCAGCGAAAGAGCAAGGAGCTGGGAGCAAGCAGCAAGGAGAGAAGGTTGGATCAATCATTAGCGGAAGACATCGGTTAGTGGATCTCTTTCTCCCCTCTTTTACGTCTCATAAAGAAGTAATCTTAGATAGCTTTGCTTTGATTGTTGCTGAGGTACTATCACCCTTAGAGTGGGATAGGGTCATTCCGTATTGGATACTTTTCCCAACAACACAACAGGGAAATGTAACTGATATATTGTTATAGTTTTTAATGCTTTAACAGTTGTGTGTTTATGGAAGTAAGATGCAAGGAATTACATCGAAAAAGAGGCTTCCATAGATCTTGAAGAAGGCTAGGGCTGAGATTTCACTCTTGAACCCTTGGAAACACTAGTAGACCATGGGGGTTGAGTCATGCTATTTTTTGAAAGTTTTTCCTTTCGGTGTTTTGTGATTTGATTGTGATTGATTTGTGGTTTTTATTGTGTCTGGTGCAAGGCCAATGTACTTTATTTTTGGTGTCGTATTATTGTTTGGTTTTCATTGTTTTCTTTATATTCCTTCTTATTCTTTCCTGTTATGTTTTGAGGGTTTTGGGAATTGTTTCGGAAGGAGGAAATCCATCAAGCTTGGGGAAGAGCTGAGTGAAACCCAATAGGTAATGTAAGACCTATATGAATCTTGGTGTATGAATGAAGGGTAGTTGAAGGCAAGAATATGACAACTAGTTGGGTTGGTTGCATCCACTGGGATAAATTGATAGTGGCAGGATAGTCATGAGAAAGGTAAAAAAATAGGTAATGTAAATGGGCTTGATGTAAAATATTCCTTGGTTAGAGATGGGAATTGTTGTTCTCAATGTTTTGCATGAGTTTCACGGATAAAGGAAGTTCTCTTCACCTTGATCTTATGAACACTGGTAATTATGTTGTAATCACAATTATGATTACAGCACAGTTTCTAGTGTTCATAAAGTAATTATGTTGTAATCATAATTATGATTGTAGCACAATTTCCAGTGTTGATAAAGTCAAGGTTAAGAGAACTTACTTTATGCACGAAACTCATGCAAAACATTGAGAAAAAAAATTCCCAACTCTAGCTAAGGAATATGTTTCGTCAAGCCCATTTACTTTACCTTTTTTTTTACCTTTCTGTGTGTGTGTGTGTGTACCATTTTCTGACAGGGTCATCAGTGATCATTCTTGTGGAAGAGTGATTGTTTTATGCAGGCGAATGGCATGAAAAGGTTCCTGGTATTATGAGGAATCAAGTGGGAAGAGTATCCCTGAAAGGTTGATGAGTTTAGTATCTTGTGGATATGATTTTGATATTATGTGCTTATAACTATGGATATGTTTATGTTATGGCATGAAATGTTGAAGAATACATTAGTGAAATGAAAAAAATGTGATCTATGACATGCTCGGACAAACATGGATAGTGGAAAGAGCCACAAACCTAAGATTTGGGTTGTGAGTGCATGTAGTAAGGTGTGGGAAGGACACTATAGGCAAGGTTCCTAGTAGAGACGATGTGGTCTTTGGATGTGCAATACGACTAATGTGTACATGGTGTACATGTTGTGTTGTGTTGTGTACATGTTGTATGTGTTTGTGCATGCGGTACACTGTCATGTGTATTGTTTGTGTTGTATTGTGTGTACGATATGTGTTATGTTGTATAATGTGTATGTGAATGTGTTACCATTGGATCCATATAACAAATCGGGTTCCTTATAGGCTGTGGGTTGGAGCCCTGTAACAACTTGGGTTCCCTAGAGCTTGTGGGTTGAGATAGTGGTCCCTGGAGCCCTGTAACAACATCCGTTTGTTGGAGGTTGTGGATTTGATCCCTATAACATATTTGGTTGCATGGAGGCTATGGGTTGATATAGTAGTCCCTCGATCCTTGGACAACTTGGGAAGAAAGCAATCTTGAGTTGTTGATATTGAGGGTAGAGGAAGTATAGTCTTTGGATTCCCTTGGACGAGAAGAGAAGGCACTGGGTGCTTGTCTGGTTGGAAATCGATCCAGTGTGTGCACGTGGTCGAAGAGAAGAGAAGGGATTGGGTTCTTACCACGTTTGGTTACTGATTTGATGCCTATATGGAAAGGACAAAGAACAAAGGTAGAAGCAAAGAACGATTTAAAAGATAAGTATCAATATTTTATTTTAGTTTCTAATTATGAACATAATCTAGGATTTTGATTGTGCAGTATGCAATTTTCTAATGTATTCCTCTACAATGATAGGTGATTTTTCAATATTTTGTGTTAAATGAAAACAGAAAAACCCTTTCTTTTTCTGCAATTTATCAATTGCCCTGTAAGAACCCCTAATAACCGCATCTTGTGATTTTGTCTCAGAAATAGACTAGTTCTAAAGAAATCGTTGCTTGAATTGGCATTCCTTAAAATATATCTCGGAAAAATTTTCATTTGACATCATAATGCTTGTAAAAAATACCAAATCCAACATCATAGGTTGGTGTATTAATAGGAGGGATAAATATCCCCTAAAGGATATTTTCTCCTTAGTTATTTACGATATTAAAAAAAGAGTAAAATACTTGGATTTATTCTTAAAGCCAAATAGCTACATAACATATAACTAGAAGGGGCTCTTGGAAAAGGTTGAAAAATGAATCAAAACCTACTCCAAAAGAATCCTATCCAAGGTTGGTAGCTTGGTTTTATGCAAGTTATTAATTGAATATATTTCAATTTATTGGGCTTGCTTGGTTTGGATCCTTCCACTATGCTACACAAGATCAAGTAGTTCCCCAAAGATGCTTATGGTTTAGGAAAGGTCGAAGAATGTCATATTTTATGTTCTCATTTCACGGCAATTCAATTTTTGTGGACATCACCATGCATCAAGCTCCATTTCACTTTTTATTTACGTGTTTTATAAGATAGTCAAAGTAACCATTTTTCAATTGCCCTTCATTCAGATGGAACTAAGTATAAGTGATGTTGATGGCCATGGTATACCATTCGTCATCACTGCTCCATCTATCATCTTCCTTCTCCTCCTCTTCATCATCTATTCCATAGGAGAGCCCATCAAACGTAGTGGAAACCTTATACTTGTCAAAGAAATTAACTATAGAATCGAGAACATTAATAAAAGAATAAAACGCACAAGTTCTTAGCCGTTCTAGCTCATCATTTAAAGTTGTCATTAAATCATGACATGTAATGCTATTGCATTCATTTGATCTAGCATTTGTCAAATTTCCATTGAAATAACAATCAATGGTACTGATGATACCATGAAAGGAATACCTTGTGTAGGAATTGTGGGGTATGGTTATTTGTAATACCTTTCCATAAATAAGGATTTGATGATATTCATTTGTAATCTTTTGTATTTGCACAAAAATATTATTAGCTCTTGTTGCATTTTTTTCCAACAAAGATTCGATGCAATTGTTCATATTGGCCTTATCCATGATCAATGGAAAATGATCACTAACCCAATATAAAATTCAATTTTTAGAAAATAGATTCAATATTCTGAAAAATATGTGCAATTATAGGATAGGATAGCAGAGAGTTGATGACTCAAATTCCAGCATATCTCTACTAAATTATGAACAAATTCAACAAAAAAAATATGCCAAAAGAGTTATTAAACATATAAAAATATAATATTTCCCTTATATAACAAATAGAATGTTCCCCAATTATTATGATTTCTCAATAACAACACAATCACAACTAACACCTTGAACTCAAACAGAGAAAACTTCTATGTGTTCAAACCTTACATTAATGTTGCTTTTGTAACAACCACTGGTTGATTTTCCATGTAAATAAAATAATACCAAGGTCATGGGACACATTTCCCAAGTTGAATGGTGGGAAAACATTATAGTCAACATCACTTGCAGTTTTAATGGGTATGGAAATTGGAAACAACATTAGAAAGGAAAAGATGCAATAAATGGCATTTAATTAAGGAAATAAAGGAAGATAGGAGAAAAAGGAAATGAAGAGACAGAAATATGCATGGAAGGTAAATTAGAGAGAAGATGAAGGAAAATGAAAGAAAAAGGAAAAAGGAAACGAAGAGATAAAATATCAATGATAAAAAGGCACCTGAGAAACAATTGACAACTATTGCTCAATTTTTTATCAGTTTCATAGATTGAACTCCAAGAGGAGAGAAAGAACACTTGGACACAAGAAAACAATCAAGAAAGAAAAGGATAAGAAAAATAAATGTAAAGGATCATAAGGAGAAGTTTGGATCATCATCTACAGCTGGAATCCATTGCAGCTAACATGTTGCATCTATGATTTCATTGTCGAGATTAGATGCATTATACTTGCATGTGGTTCTTTGGTTGTTTTGTTGTCAATGGTATCGTATTTTCCTCAATTGACTGTGGTTTCATCATTGCCTTGCAATTTCCTAGATAACCATGATGTAGTGGGTTTTTTATTTTGATTTAACGATGGACAATTTGTAGACTTGGATCCTAGTTGAGGTGGTCTTGGGAAAATTCCCAAGGTTTAAGGGTGGATATGGGATTTCTCATGGAACTCTTGATGGGCGGGTGGAGATAGGAAAATTCCTCTAGAGCTAGAAATGAAGTCAGAGGAAACCAACCTTGTGCTCATGTTAGTGATTTCTGGACTAGTTTAGGTGAAATCACTGTGCTTGAGGGTTGAAGTGGTTTGGCCTCTCGAAGCCCTCACTAGTTCTATTTTGGGTAACCCATATGATTCCACATTCATTCTTTGAATATGTTGCGAGGGTGATTGGTTGAAATAAATATTTTGGTTCTGCCAATTTATGGTTGCGTGGTACATTGAAGTCCCTGACCTGGTTAGCATTTGCATATGATAATATAGGATATTTTCCTATTTTGATCTATGAGCACTGGTACTGGTTAATATGTTGATTTTATGGTTAGTTTTTTATGGATTCTATTATGATTATATGTTGGTTATATGCATATTGATATGATGTGCTCTTACTATGGATCTTGTCATGATTTGATAACTTATTAGATGATTGATTAATGCATGGGATGAAAAGTTTTGTTATTCAATATTTTTATTGATTATTGATTGCTTAGAAATGTTATCATCATAGACATCATTTTGGAAACTTCTGGGTATTTTTGGGCAGTGACCTAAAGTCCATCCCTAAAAATGTGGCATAGATCTCACAACTGTTGACAAATAACAGACGAATTTTGGTCATAACTGCATGGAGATAGGCTTATAGGTGTGGTTGGAGCCTCATAACCATATTCATGTTGTGTTGTAGGTGCAATTAGGGTGTTAGTGTTGTGAAAAAAAAGTTTTAGCATAAGATCTTATCATGAGAGGTTTTCTACTGACTTTTGTGTGACCTGTTGGTCTTGAGAGGTATCAGTAAGCTTCTGGTTTGTAGGCCCCACTTCCATAACTGGAACTTGGAGGTAGGGTCATATCAAAGTGGCACTCAGCTAGTGGTTACCATGGAGAGCTTGTTAAAGTGGGTAAATGTTGGAGGAGGCGTTACAGTGTTGTATCAAAGCTAGGTTGTAGCATTGGACCTCGGGGTAAATGCATATTGTTATGCATGCATGTCAGCTGTATATGTTTTCATCATGCATGGATGTTGGTTATTTATTTTTATGGCTATGGTTATGATATAAATGTATGAGTTGGTATGCTTGTGACATTATACCATGCTAATCTCTACTAAAGTTTGTAGATGCAATAACATCCCATGATGTACATTGAGGTATGATTTGGATTATGTTTCCTATTTCGTTATCTAGCATGGTATGATTGCATGAAATAAAAGATTAGAGATGAAGAGAATAATGGTGGACTATAGTTCACATGAATCCTCTTACAGGCCTAATGTGAAATCAATACAATGGGAAAGGTTAGTTGAGCAGCAGGGAGAAGATTGTTCTCCTGATCTAGAAGATACACTAAGGAGTGTGAGGAAAGAAGATTTGAAATTGCAAGGAAAATAATAACAGGTTTATTGAGGCCCACGAAAGACTTGCAAGTGCTCAGGAAAAGAAGGAAGAAGTCAATGTAGTAATCCTTCATAACATTTGACATTTGCAAAAGTAGGGACAGTTGGGGGTCAACCATGGACAAGAAGAAAGGACTAATGGGGCATATGGAAGCAAGTCTTAGAGAAGACATATGATGGACATAGATGATATAGTCATAGGTGGAAGATCTTTGCATAAACTTGAGAGGAGTTATAGTACTTGTGTATTCTAATCTAACTCTGGTTCGAGGAGACATCATCACCATCATCTTCATTATCCTTATAGGAGGAGTGAGAAGGGATATTTTCCAAAAGAGTTCAAGGAATCCAAGCCTCCTAACTTTGATTGTGAATTGACTAACTTAGAAAATGCAAAAGAATTAATGTTTGGGATGAGGAAAATTCTTCAGAGTTCATGGTTATTCTGAGAACATGAAAGCCAAGATAGCTACATTCAGTCTCAAGGGAAATAAATACATCTAGTGGGAATATGTTAAGCATGTTAGAGGAATAAAAGATGAGGAGTTTATCTGGGATGAGTCTGAGGGACTCTTCAAGAAGTAGTACCTATCTAGGTGGTATTATGATAGAAGGGAAAAGGAGTTTTATGATCTCACGATTCAGGTGACAAGGAAAATGAGGCTCCATATAAGAAGTTCAATGTAGTTGGGAGAGGAAATCTGTCTCCACTTGAGGAGCAACATAATAAAGGAAATGGAAAACAATGATTGTGGTGTTGGGCCTTTGGTGAATATCATCATAGGAAGGATTGTCCTTTGTATCAAAATGGTGCAACAAATGTGTGACAAACCTCAAATCTACAATACTTAGGAGGTGCATGTTGGGTCTTGAAATTGTCATTCATTTCCATTATACTTTCACTATTATGTCCATTATATCACCTCAATTTCACCTTCATTTCACTACCATGTCACTACATTCATCTCACTTTCATTATCATTGGGTCACATTTATGTTTTTCCAAACTTTATTAATTCTTCGCATTTTTAAGTGAATTTGTGGATAAAAATTAGAAAATAATGTGCATATGCTTATGCCTAACAAGTGGGATGAGATTGTTGACATGTGTAGGTCAAAAGGAAGCTTCTAGAAGACCTTTCTGTGGCATCCTAAGGCCAAATTCGAATTTGAGTGGAGAGGATCATGAGGATATGTGTCACATTTCCTATTTATATTGAAACTCTAAGAAGACATGTGCCTTATCATTTCCTATTTCTATTAGAACTCTAGAGGTATAGGGAGGGATTCATGGACTCTCATTAATGAGATGACTTCTCATATTTTTGTATAAATAGGAGATCTCTCTCCTTCATTTGGTAGTTTTTGGAGAGCTTTTGGGAAGCTTGGGAAAGCTTTGGTAGCTTTGGAATTTTTGGAAAGCTTTGTAAACTTTTCTTAGCTCAACTTGTTGTACTTTGCAATTTTGAAGAATTTGAATAAAGCTTTGAAGTTCTCAACATGGAAGGAGATGTGAAGTAGATGTCATGGAAAATATTAGAACGTAAGGTAGAATAGATTTTTTATTTTTTTTGTAGTTTTGCTTTGTTTTCATTCAAGTATGTCATTTTATTGTTTTCAAGTTTAATAGTTTAGATTTTCCATTCATGCAAGTTTAATTCATGTAAGTTTGTTCAACCGGTTGATTGTAGATCTATATAATTGTGTAATCTATGCTTAACAAAATAGTCCAAGAAAGTATTGGTGCTTGGAGTATTAGAGCACATAGTAGATTAGTTTTCCTTTAAATGTTTTGTATTTAATTTTTTTGCAATTTCATTTTCAGTTTTAGAACAATGAAGTATTGAATCCCTCCAAATGCTATCACAAGGAGGTAGTTCTCCCAAAATTGTATAGTGGAGTGATAAAACACTTCATTTAGCTGTTATAGTAGATTAGTTGCAATTTCACTTTCAGTTTTAGTCTTTCATTTAAGTTTGTTGCAATTTTATTTTCAATTTTAGAACAATGAAGTATTAGATACCTCTAAATGCTATCACAAGGAGGTAGTTCTCCCAAAATTGTATAGTGGAGTGATAAAACACTTCATTTAGCTGTTACCATTGTTGCTTTCATTTCATAGACATTTTGCCAGATTAGATTAATCTAACTATTCAAAGCTTTGATTTGTTTTTATCTAATGTTCATTTCCTTTTCTCCCTCCTTTAGAAATTAGATTTTAACATTAAAAGTCATTAGATTTAGTTGTACATTAACATTTAGAGATTTCATTTAGAAGCATAACTTTTCTTTCTTAGATTAATTTCCTTAAGCATGAGAAACAAAACCCCAAAAAAAAACATAAACTATAAAACAACGAAGTAAGAAAAATGTTAACTAAGCACATATGGTGCACCACACTTCATCAGTTTACGATACCCGGATTGATAATTTATGTAGAGCAATTTAGGACACTAAATTGACTATACATTTTGGCGCCATTGCCGGGGAAATGTAATTAGGAGACCTTATTTCTTACATCTAAAAAAATTAATAATTTCACGAGTATGCTCTCCTCCTGCACTTTGTGTGATCTGGAGGAACAGAAAAAGAATTTTTATGTTAAAAAAAAGAAAAAAGAAAAAAAAAAAGAAAAAAAGAAACAAAATATTTCATTTGATTCAATAAAAAATAAAAATAAAAATCCAACAACTTTGATAGGTTCAGTTGTCCAAGATTGATTGGTTATGGTTTGTAGTGACCCTCAAAACACTATGTCTTGTTTAATAAGATTTTGCAAATTAGCTACGGAACGCAGCCCTATTCCACAGCTAACTATGTGTTTTGTTGCTATTTCCAAGGTTTAGCAGGTTACGGGTGCCCAATGAAGAAACCGACCACATAGGCATCTCTGGAATTGTCCCGACATGGATTCTATCCTAGTCACCCAGCCCAGATCGATTAAAAAGCCAGCGTATGACCTCATTCAAAGTCCTGTTTTCAGCACATTTACCTTGAAGCCTTTGCTGCCTGAAATTGGGAGCCATTAGATTCCAATCCGTTGTTGTGATTAGGACTTCATCAAAACCTGTCAATGAAAAATCTAATTGTGCAAATCATCTGAGCTTTAGTTCAATAGGAAAGCGTTGATTTGTATATTAGAATGGTGAAAGACAAATCCATTTTTTTGTGTGCAAGCAAGGCGAGTTTCATTTGACATAAAAGGTGCGGTGGCATTTTAACAAATTCCAAAGTATCATTTACCGACAAAGAATTTACATCAAATGCCATGTTTGATTTGTTGGATTTGTTTGCTGGCTCTGATTTCTTATTGGTGACCACATCTGATATCAAAACCAAACTTCAAAATATGTGTTCAACCGGGCTTCAAACGACCATCCAGAGGACTCTCTAAGGCCTTTGCGAGAGTTATCGAAGCTGTGGTTGCTCATAAAATCCCTGCAAGAATTTCCCAAGACGATCAGGAACCAATAGGCATAACCAACAGACCTGCAAAAAAAAAAAAATTCAACCACAACATTTTCCAGAAAAACGCAGAACTGTAAAAAATGTCAAACTTTAACTACACATTCTGGCGAAATGAAGACAAATTAGGAAAACAAAAACATGGGTTTTTTTAGGGGCGGGGTCAGTTACATAACCCAGAAATGGGTTTAAGAAATGCATAACAGTTTGGGAGAATTTCTCGGTTCTCTGAAGCCCTTTTTGGCATGCCGCGTGAGGAAAAACGGATTTTAATTAATGAACAGTGTTGTTTTAACACGGCGTGCTTGAGGAGGGGAAATCTGATTTGGGAACTAATTGTGTGGTGGCATTCAATCCTGATTACACCACGTCTCCCGTCTTTAATGCTAACAATATCATGGTCGTTTCTAGCTCGTACTTCACCATTATACCTCTTTAACGATTAACTAAATGACTTATCCCAATTGGATACAGATCTTCACAACCCGATTGATAGACGTGGTGAAGATGAAGAGGTTGAGTGTGGTGCTGAGGCAGGAGGAGAACACGATGCTGATGCAAATGATGAGGGGGAAGAGAGTCCTCAAAGATCGACTGAGGATAGTGAGAATGCTTCTGAAGCTGGTGAAGATGTTTCAGGTAGCGAATCTGGAGATGGTGATGAGTGCTCGCATGAAGATCACAAGGAGGAAGAGGAAGATGATGACGAGCATGAAGAAAATGATGGGAAGGTTGAAAGTGAAGGTGAGGCTGAGGTAACAGTTGATTCATACGATGTTGATGGAGAAGGGACATCCTTGGCACTTTCAGATCGTTCTCTGCTTACAGCCAAGCCTCTTGCAATACATGTTCCTTCTACTTTAAACAATGGAGTGCAAAAAGATTCAAAAATTTTCTATGGAAATGACTCCTTTTATGTGCTTTTCAGACATTATATGAGCGAATACTCTCAGCAAAGAAAAATTTGTTATCTGCTGAACGTAAATGGAAAAGTGTAAAAGATACAAATCCTCCAGATTTGTATGGAAAATTTATGAGCATATTATTCAGTTTACTTGATGGATCGGCAGATAATGCTAAGTTTGAGGATGATTGCCGAGCAATTATTGGTACATAGTCCTATGTGTTGTTCACATTGGACAAATTGATATTTAAACTTGTAAAACAGCTTCAAGCCATTGCGTTAGACGAGATGGAAAATAAATTACTTCAACTACATCTTTATGAAGGGTCAAGGGCACCAGAGAGATTCATAGACAATCGTTTTCTTTTACAACTCCATATTCTTATAATTTCTTAATAATACGTCTCCAAGCCATGAGATTTTCCCTTGTAACGTAGTTGTGAAGTCTCTGACTTTTTCTCAACATGTATCTGAACTTCTGAAGGGTTAAGGTCTCACATTTTTGTAGGTACAGGTACAGTTCCTACATTGTATTTGGAGTATCATTCAGGATAATCTCAAATTTTCTTACAAAAATAAAATAAAAATGAATCAATGAAATAAGTAGGTTATTTGCTCATTTTTCTGAAAGGTATTGATTAATTTTGGACTGATGATGAAAAATGAATGGCTAACTTTCTATTCAATATTTTTAGCTACAGAAACTATGCATGTTCTGCAGCTAAAGTTGTTCTGCAGCTAAAGCCATTCCGCAACTAAACATCAATTTTGCAACTGAAAAACCTCACTGTTCAAATCAGCCTAACTTTCTCATACGAAATCAGATTTCGATGATTCAAGTGTCATTGGAAAGATATCGACGAGATCTACACAATGAGAAATCCATCATCAGAGTTTGAAACAGTAAATAATGAAATAAATTTCTGAAAAGATATAACAATTAACTTGAGGCACTAATTCTGAAGCAGGTATAAATTCTTTTGGTTTTCCTTTGTGAACTTGTTTCATTAATACAAATTCTTAGTTTTGTGTGTAAATATCATAACTAGAGAGATTGATCACCTCTCTCTTTTGATAGTCTTACATTCCATTGTAGAAGAAGTATTAGTTTTTTTTGCAGGTTCCAGGAGGAAGGGAAAATGACTACAAGTGAATAGTGTCTCTCTAAGAGACCAATTTGCTTCATAAGAGGATGATCAACAACAAAGAAGAAACATGCTAATGCAAAATTAGATCCAAACACTTGAAAAAATTTCAGATACTATTGTCTCCATTACATCCATACTTCATAATCAACCATTCACCTCATTTTCCTTCATATTTTCCATTTACATTCACATACACTTTCCATTACTTTTTGTCCACTCCTAACCCACAAATAAAAGCAAGAGGCTCATTTACATGCTTATTTCCCATTTCCATTTCTACTTTCGATTTCCATCTTCCTTTTTCATCTTCCCTTTCCTATCATTTTCATTTCGCAAATAAACCCTGCTTCAATGCAAATTATTGAGTCCATAATCCTTTGAGTCTAAGTTCCTTGAAAAAAACACCTTAAGGCTTGCATGCCTTAATGGAAAGTCCTCATGCTGACGAACAATGGGAATACATTAATGTCCCTTGTTCATCAAATCTTCTAGGTGACTCGACATCGGAAAATTTATTCGTACCTAACAAGATGTGTTTGGGCATCTTGACTCTCATTGTCATCAATGGTGAGAGTTCTCGTGTTGACTAGTGGCATCCACTAATGGCCACTAAGTCAACAATTTCCTGCTATGTTCAACATCAGAACATCTCTTCACATAGTAGGAATTGTTCTAATGAGTTTTGAAGACATGAAGACTATTATTTTCAGCATTTTGGAGCAGATATAAAATAAATCAACAGTATTCAACAGTAGATTCAACAAGTTTTAGTAGAAGCAATAAAAAGTCATCTTGACTCTTTTATCCATGACTCTTTTGTCCAGCCACTTGAAGAAGATTATGATCAGAATTTTGTAGCCACCACACATACAAATCATCCATTTCCAAAGGGTAAGTGAAGGTATGTTATTTTCTAACTTTTGACCATAGAATTCCATATTAGCTAGAATGATAATTGTTGGAAAGACATTTCTCTTCCTCATTTCATAAAATTGCCAATACCATCAGTTGGGGGGGGGGGGTGAATACATTCATATTCATATCTTTCCATGTTCATATCATATTAAGAAGCCCACATACTTCCAAAATATATTAACTATTACATTATTATTATGAGCATACAATGGCTTTTCAGAAGTGCTTAAAAGATAATTGGATACAAACACAATCATGGTTGTCACACAAGAACCAACCATCATGCAATCCAATAAAGATATACTTTGCAACAATAATCAAATTATCATTATGCAAAGTTCAAAGATCAAAATAGAATGCAACAACAAAATATGGTTGTAACACAAGAACCAACCATGTTGCAATTCAAGTAAAATACTTTGTAGAAGTATGAAGTTATCAAATGATATCATGCAAAGTTAAGCAAAAGCTCAAGGATCAAAAGAATTAATGTAATATATATTACATGAGGACATGCAATAGCTTCAGTTGGGGGGTATGTTGGGTCTTGAAATTGTCATTCATTTCCATTACAATTTCACTATTATGTCCATTATATCACCTCCATTTCACCTTCATTTCACTACCATGTCACTACATTCATCTCACTTTCATTATCATGGGTCACATTTATGTTTTTCCAAACTTTATTAATTCTTAGCATTTTTAAGTGAATTTGTGGTTAAAAATAAGAAAATAATGTGCATATTCTTATACCTAACAAGTGGGATGAGATTTTTGACATGTGTAGGTCAAAAGGAAGCTTCTAGAAGACCTTTATGTGACATCCTAAGGCCAAATTCGAATTTGAGTGGAGAGGATCATGAGGATATGTGTCACATTTCCTATTTGCATTGAAACTCTAAGAAGACATGTGTCTTATAATTTCCTATTTTTATTATAACTCTAGAGGTATAGGGAGATATTCATGGACTCTCATTAATGAGATGACTTCTCATCTTTTTGTATAAATAGGAGATCTCTCTCCTTCATTTGGTAGTTTTTGGAGAGCTTTTGGGAAGCTTGGGAAAGCTTTGGTAGCTTTGGAAGTTTTGGAAAGCTTTGTAAACTTTTGTTAGCTCAACTTGTTGTACTTTGTAATTTTGAAGAATTTGAATAAAGTTTTGAAGTTCTCAACATGGAAGGAGATGTGAAGTAGATGTCATGGAGCATATTAGAATGTAAGGTAGAATAGATTTTGTTTTGTAGTTTTGCTTTGATTTCATTCAAGTATGTCATTTTATTGTTTTCAAGTTTTCAAGTTTAGATTTTTCATTCATGCAAGTTTAATTCATTCAAGTGTGTACAACCAGTTGATTGTAGATCTATCTAACTGTGTAATCTATGCTTAACAAAATATTCCAAGAAATTATTGGTGCTTGGAGAATTAGAGCACACAGTAGATTAGTTTTCCTTTACATGTTTTGTATTTAATTTTTTTGCAATTTCATTTTCAGTTTTAGAACAATGAAGTATTGAATCCCTCCAAATGCTATCACAAGGAGGTAGTTCTCCCAAAATTGTATATTGAAGTGATAAAACACTTCATTTAGTTGTTATAGTAGATTAGTTGCAATTTCAATTTTAGTTTTATTCTTTCATTTAAGTTTGTTCCAATTTCATTTTCAGTTTGAGAACAATGAAGTATTGGATCCCTCCAAATGCTATCACAAGGAGGTAGTTCTCCCAAAATTGTATAGTGGAGTGATAAAACACTTCATTTCACTGTTATCATTGTTGCTTTCATTTCATAGACATTTTGCTGGCTTAGATTAATCTAACTATTCAAAGCTTCGACTTGTTTATATCTAATGTTCATTTCCCTTTCTCCCTTCTTTAGAAATTAGATTTTAACATTAAAAGTCATTAGATTTAGTTGTCCATTAACATTTAGAGGTTTCATTTAGAAGCATAACTTTTCTTTCTTAGATTAATTTCCTTAAGCATGAGAAGAAAAACCCCCAAAAACAACATAAACTGTAAAACAATGAAGTAAGAAAAATGTTAACTAAGCACATATGGTGCACCACACTTAATCAGTTTATGATACTCGGATTGATAATTTATGTAGAGCAATTTAGGACACTAAATTGACTAGACAGTGCAAGAAGTTGGGGTGTAGCTCAGAGAATTCCCCAGATCTATGTATAAATGGATTATATGTGGGAGTATCATTAGGAATCCTTTATCAAGATGGAAGTTGGAACCAAAAGGAGAGTTCGAGTGAGAGCCTCAATGAATCCTGTAGCGGAAGGATCTCATGCTATGGAATCGAGAAATAGAGAGAGCTAAAGTGCATGGAACCACTTTGGGGTTGAGGAAGGTACATGGAATATGGTTGATCATATGTAGGCATAATAGTTGGTTTCCAGTTACAGTTGAATTATCAGAGAATTGGAATTCCTTGGTAGATTACATGTTCAAGTGTTTACTTGTAAGGAAACATGTTATATACAATAGGAAAAGGTAATTGATATATTGTTATAGTTATTAGTGCTTTAACAGTTGTGTGTTTATGGCATTATGATGGAGGGAATTACATGGAAAACAAGGGCTTCCATATATCTTGAGGAAGGCTTGGGCTGAGATTTCACTCTTGAACCCTTGGAAACACTAGTAGACCATGGGGGTTGAGTCATGGTGTTTGTTGAAAGTTTTCTACTTTCGGTGTTTTGTTATTTGTTTGTTATTGATTTGTGGTTTTGATTGTGTCTGGTGCAAGGCCAAGGTACTTTATTTTTGGTGTTGTATTGTTGTTTGGTTTTCCTTTTTTTCTTTATATTCCTTCTTGTTCTTTCCTGTTATGTTTTGAGGGTTTTGGGAATTGTTTGGGGGAGGAGGAGATCCAGGGAGCTTGGGGAAGAGCTGAGTGGAACCCAATAGGTAATGTAAGACCCAAATGAATCTTGATGTATGAATGAAGGGTAGTTGAAGGCAAGAATATGACAACTAGTTGGGTTGGTTGCATCCATTGGGATAAATGGATAGTGGCAGGATAGTCATGAGAAAGGTAAAAAAATAGGTAAAGTAAATGGGCTTGAGCTAAAATATTCCTTGGTTAGAGTTGGGAATTGTTGTTCTCAATGTTTTGCATGAGTTTCATGGATAAAGGAAGTTCTCTTCGCCTTGATCTTATGAACATTGGTAATTATGTTGTAATCATAATTATGATTACAACACAATTTAAAATGTTCATAAATTCAAGGTTAAGAGAACTTTCTTTATGAGCAAAACTCATGCAAAACATTGAGAAAAAAAAATCCCAACTCTAACCAATGAATATGTTACCTCAAGCCCATTTACTTTGCCTATTTTTTTACCTTTCTATATATGTTTGTGCGTGTGTGCGCCATTTTCTGAAAAAGTTGTCAGGGATCATTCTTGTGGAAGAGTGATTGTTTTATGTAGGTGAGTGGAATGAAAAGGTTCATGGTATTATGGGAATCAAGTGGCAAGGGTATCCCTAAAAGGTTAATGAGTTTAGTATCTTATGGATACAATTTTGATACTATGTGCTTATAACTATGCATATGTTTATGTTATGGTATGAAATGTTGAATAATGCATTAGAAAAATGAAAACAATGTGATATATGACATGGTCGGACAAACATGGATAGTGGAAAGAGCCACAAACCTAAGATTTTGGTTGTGAATGCACGTAGTAAGGTGTGGGAAGGACACTATAGGCACGGTTTCCTAGTAGAGACAACGTGGTCTCTGGATGTGCAGTACTACTACTGTGCACATGTTGTACATGTTGTGTTGTGTATATGTTGTAGATGTTGTGTTGTGTATATGTTGTAGATGTTGTTTTGTGTACATGTTGTATGTGTTTTTTCGTACATGTGGTACTGTGTCACGTGTATTGTGTAGTCATTTTATTGTGACATTTATTTTTTGTGTTGTACTATGTGTACATATATGTGTTATGTTGTACAATGTGTATGTGTATGTGTTTTCAATGGGATTGGTTCTCAAGGTCCCTGGAGGATGTGGATTGGGACAAGACCATTGGATCCCTATAACAACTTGGGTTCCTTATAGGCTATGGGTTGGAGCCCTGTAATAACTTGGGTTCCCTGGAGGTTGTGGGTTGAGATAGTGGTCCCTGGAGCCCTGTAACAACTTGGGTTTGTTGGAGATTTTTGATTGGATCCCTGTAACATCTTTGGTTCCATGGAGGTTGTGGGCTGATATAGCAGTTCCTCGATCCTTGGATAGCTTGATAAGAGACTAATCTTGAGTTGTTGATATTGAGGGTAGAGGAAGTATAGTATTTGGATTCCCATGCACGAGAAGAGAAGGCACTGGGTGCTTGTTAGGATGGAGACCGATCCAGTGTGTGAACGTGGTTGAAGAGAAGAGAAGGCATTGGGTTCTTTCCATGTTTGGTTACTGATTCAGTGCCTATATGGAAAGGACAAAGAACAAAGGCAGAAGCAAAGAACAATTTAAAAGATAAATATCAATATTTTATTTTAGTTTTTAATTATGAACATAATCTAGGATTATGATTGTGCAATATGCAGTTTTATAATGTATTCCTCTACAATGATAGATGATTTGTCAATATTTTTTGTTAAATGAAAATAGAAAAACCCTTTTCTTTTTCTGCATTTTATCAATTGCACTGTAAGAACTCCTGATAACCACATCCTATGATGTTGTCTCAGAAACAGACTAGTTCTAAAGAAATTGTTGCTCAAATTAGCTACTATGTCTTACCAATAATATGTATAGAAAAAAACAATAATTTATATGCTACAAAATTTATAGATAGATGGTATTTTCATTATCAATGGCGAAAATGAGATTCTGAATGCTAAGAGCATAGGAAACAATTCCCTTGAAGTAGCCATTATGCTCCCCATAGTCGATACCGTGAAGGTCGACGAGCCATATATATGGTGCTTGTATCACCACATATATAGAAAGTTGACAAGTCCTATATATGGTGCTTGTATCACCACATATATAGAAGAACTATGATGAAAGAATCTAGTTTAGTCTAGCTCTCTTGATGTGAAACATATTAAATTATTGAGCTGAAAACTATCCTGATTCCACAATGCCTAACTTCTACAACCGCAAATTTCAATGTGTGTAACCACTTCCCTTTTAATTAGGGCTTTCTTGAAAAGCCAAAAAAGGATAGTGCAATTTGTAAATGCAATAAGAATAATTCCAAGCACTGGCTTAATCTCTTGCCACGTCCACGCCATTACGTCAAATGACTAAAACTTGCAACTATGTTCAATTACAATGAATTTTGATTTTTTTATCATTGAAAATCCAATTATTAAACTAAGCAGAAGGCAATGCTAGGGTAAATCTTGAAATAAAAGGTCTCCTATTGGTCACCCTAAGGATAAAAAGAAATTGTCAATTGTTGATGTATTTGGTCTCCCACAACATTCTAATCAACCTTGTAATTTTCAAAATGAAGGTGATGCTCATCTACATGAAGATGAGCATCACCTTCAGCTTGATTTCATGACATTAAGAAAAATTTCTCACATTAAGCTAAATTAAAAAAAAAAATCAGCTTGATTTCATCGCATTAAGCAAAATTAGATTGTTTTCTGGGCGGACTACATGAAAGAGAGTGATATTGAACATTAAATTAGATAGAAATCCATGTAAAAGAATGGAAAAAATAATATTAGGTTAGTTTAATTACTCACTAACTCAATGTTAACCATCGTGCAATAACTACTCGATTCATTGAAAGTGACCACACTCTGTTTACTAATCATGAAACAAAGTTTTTTAAGAGAATCGAACCCTCCTTGCAACACTTATCAAATTAAGAAATTCAATGATCCCTGAAATGAAACCACTGACTCTATGACTTTTAGAGACAGAGCTAAGCTGAGAGGGAACTTGTGCTCCTATCATTATTACGAAACACAATTAAGAAATTACAAAAAGGGATGAGATCGCTGAAAGGAATATTATTCAGCTTTCATTGTAGAAATTCCCACTGTAGATCAACAGATTATGCAATATACTAAAGCAAAATACAAGATCTACTTCTACAACAAACTTTGCAGAAGCTTAATCGGATATGAGCAAGATTAATTAGAACAGATATAACTAAGAATGAGAAATCAATCACACATGAACACAGAAGAATAACCCGGGGAAAGCCTCAGCCTAAAACCCCAATCTCTGTATTATCATACAAGTGGAAATATGTTCAAGTTACAAAAAGAATCAGCGCACAAGCTATCCAGCTCTCTCTGCAATCAAACAATACAGCTCACAGATTGAATAGACACTAGATATGCCTTCCCTCAACCCTCCAAGACTCCTATTTCCTTGTGTAGCTTTTCTTGGGGTCCAATGATGCCACCTATGTGATTGGCCTCATCACACACTCACTAAACTAAAGAAGTAACTGTACAATCTCCAAGGAATGAATTCTTTCTGCATGCAAGAGATATTCATAATGGAATATTCTTGCAACTGATAGTACATTGTCCCTCCATATGATCTCAATTGTGTCTCTCTCTGAACTGACATGCATGGGTTATTTATGAGAGAATATTCAGTTATCTGAAGTGCAGTAGTTACATGCATGCATGCATTAACTAACTGAACTCACAATTAATTCAACAAATTGTTTGAACTAATCTAACTGGACTTGACTCAGTTAACTGAGCCAACTAATTACAACTCAATTTACAACTCATCCATATCTATTTAACTGATGGATAAATTCCTCAATCAATGGAGAAACTGTTGCATGTCCCCACATAGACTTCATGTTTTATTTTCTACAACTAATTAAATCAAGATGAATTAATTAATTATTTTACAAAGAGCTGCTAAGATCAAATTCGAATTTTACTTCTCTATTTTAGTTCAGGGACTAAGTAAAATAGGAAGGTATTCCGAAATGCTATTTATAGCAATACTAAATTTATCACTTCTATATTTAGCATTTCTTGTTGCTATTTTCAACATTCATGGCCTACTCTCAAACCAAGGTTTATAAAGGGAAATAATAAAAACGGTCATTCATTTGGAATAAAGAGATACACATACTTCAGAATCAAATACCAGTTTTCTTAAGGACTTCCATGAAATCCAAATCTGGAATAGATTGACCTTGCGCAGTGGACAACCATGATTTCTCCAGCTTTTCTTTCAACTCTGCTTCATCAACACATAATTTCATCTCTGAAACTGGAGGAAACGGTTTTATAATGCTACTCAAAGCACCCATATTTTTGTTTTTGTTTGGACTCTTCTAGCTCATCATGTATCTAGGCGAAGGGTTTTCAATATGGCTAATATGTCTGAATACTGAAGAATCTCCCTTTCTTCCAAGAGAAGAGGAGGGAATGGATCAAACAAATCGCAACAACCATTTGCGGCAGAGGAAGCTAGGGATATTTAAATCGATTAGTTCCAGTGGCATTTAGACCACCTCTTGCAGTGCCTGAGCTCCTTTCCCTAATACTTCGAAGCTGAACAAGATGCAAAATCCAACAACCCTAGTGTTATAATTTTATGTTTTAACAAAATGAATGAATGAAAAATTCAAGTGATATTAGAGATCAATAATCGAAATGGAATTTAACATACCATAATTCGTTAGCACAACTACAAAGCCTGGAGATAGTGAATGGGAGCTCTTTGTCGCACACAATACACCGCTTAAGTAATGAGGCAAGATGACTTCCAGTGAAGAGAAAAAATCTCACAAATATATTATTGTCGTCACATTCCAATAAAACATTTGGATCCCTATCCGTTCCCCCCAGAAAAAAAATCTTTAGCAATTCGAGGAAACAAAGTTCGAAGACCATTCAAATACATTAGATTGGTTTTCCTAAGATCGATCAGCCTAGCAAGCTGTTGATTTAAATTGTCTTGGCCATCACTATGCACAAACTTCCTTTCGATGGGAGGGACTTTCAATTCCATGTCTCTGTGCAGTGCCGATAATACTTGGAAGGCCTCGGTTAGTGACACTCCTTGAGCTTCCAGGCTTGTACTTTTGAAATTGTTTCCAAGGGGTTGAAACATTGCTTCTAGGCACTTCAACTAGGGATAGAGCTCCATCACACCTTTTATTTGCGTCCTTTATAAGCTCATCCAAATAACTATTTTTCAGTTGGCCTTCATTTACACGGAAGTGGTGACTACTAATGATACCGAGGGCCATGGAATACCTAATTTGCAATAACTTCTCCATCCACCACCATCCTCATCCTTATCCTCATCCTCATCCACCATTTTAGAGATTGCTCCATGACGGTCAGTGGAAGCCTTGAATGTTTCAAACATCGAGTATAGATTTGAGAAATAGTAAAACCTTGAGTAGAAATTGTGTGGTATGGCTATCTGTAAAAACCTTGCCATCAACACAAATTTGAAGATATTAATCTGTAATCTTTTGTAATTGTATAGACAAGTTGTTAGCTTTTCCTGCATTGTTTTCCAACCAAGCTGTGATATAATTGTTCATATTAGCCTTATCCATGACCATGACATAATTATCAGCGACCCAACTTCCAAAATTCGAATTCTCCACAATTCAACACCCATATTTCTGATTGATAGAATAGCTTAAGCTCATATGAACTCAAAAATCACAAAATTCTATACGCTCAAATCTAACGTTACTACTTTATATATAGAGATAGATAGGCAGGGGACAGAAAATTGAAAATTCCCCCTACATGAAAAGGAACTTTTGTTATGCGTTAATATAGTGTTTTCATTTGCAACACCCCACATGGTTCAGGTCAACATTTCCTCTTTGCATAATCCCAAAAAACCCAATGTAATTTGGGTGCATTCCCATGGATTTATTGGGCACTCTATTTTAGGAGGGTTCAGGGATTTTGGTCAAACGTAGGGTTCAAAATTTCTATTTTAATCATTTTTTTTAAGTGAGGGTCTTTTCGTTTTAAGTTAGTTACCGTTTTTTTCTTCTTTTTATTTTTGCTATATGAGGTAGTTACTCTTTTAAGTTGGTGATGATTAAAGGGTCTTTTTTTATTAGTTACTTATTATTTTAAGTTGGTAGGTTTAATTTTTTTGGTTTTGTTTTGTATATGAGTAATTACTTTGTTTTTTTTTTAATTATAATTATATGATGTTTATTTGTTAGCATAGTTAATTTAATTTTATTTTATTTAATAAATTAAGGTTGGTGAGTGTTTTTTTTGGTTAATGTAATTTGTTTTAATTAATTACTTTATTTTTTAAATTAGTCTAGATCTATTTTAATTATGGATTTACTAAGCACCTAGAGATATTTTTTTTCACTCTAAAAGAGACTTACATCTCAACTGATTTGTTTGCTAGAAATTATCAGAAGATTAAGCCCAAAGTTAGCTAACGGTAAATTGACTATTTTACATCAATTTTATTTTACTTTATTTATTTCATTTCTATTTAGTTTTATTTTTATTTTTGTATAATTTGACCAAGGAAAAATGTTAAACATAAGAGAACAAGGCAAGGCACTAGATCTCTTCCATCATGGGTCTGATAGCACCTCTTCCTGCAATAATTTAAATAGTATAGCATAATTAAAATATAAAATAATATTTCCCTCATGGGGTCGTATAAACACTTGGCGAGACCACCACAGAGTTTGCCTCATGAGGCATGTGGTAGGTGAAGGCACTATGAAGCATAAGGTGATGCGACCAGTCGGCGGTCATTCGAACTCTCTAGACCCCCCTTTGGTTGTTATATTATGTAGCAGCGACAATGTTACAATTGTTGTATCTTTGACGATGAACTCAACATGTACGGTGGTGGAGGAGAGTGTTAAAGACCAAGCGATTTTGCTAGGACCATGGGGTAGTTGGACTTCTGTAGAGTGTTTGGATTCTGGTATTATGGCTTCTCTGACAGGGTTTTGTGCATTTTTATGGGATCCTGGTTCATTTGGAGGCTTCTCTCTTCTCTAGTGCGTTAAGTTTGGTTATGCAAGGTGGACCCCAGGTGTCGTCGAAGGAGAGTTTCTCTAGGCTAGTGGCTACTCGGTGGTCTCTAGGTTATTTTACACATTTGGTTATGGTCTTCCCCTATGTTTTTGTTGCCAGTGGTGGTTAGTAAGTCATTGTTTCCCATTTCCATGTTGAGTGAATGGCCCTCTCTGTGGTGAAACAATGGCCCTCTCTGTGGCGAAACTTTCTTTCTAAAGACAATTTTCTTAGAGACAATTAGGGTCTATGGTGGCAACAACTTTTGTTATGTCCCTCTGGAAAATTCCACGAAGAAGGGGGTGTTTCTAGTAGTGGGGCAGTTGATCATTTCCTTGTTATTTTTCTCCTAGTTGTGTATGTTGAGGTGTTGAGCGAGCCATTAAGAGTGCAGTTGTGTGATTTTGGGTAGATAATTACGACTAGCCTTCCCCTCTTCTAGATGAGGATTGATAGAGGAATAAGGCCATCCAGGGGCTTCATCGAAGTGGTAATTGTGCAATTTTTTTGGGTGGACTGGCTTGGCCAGAGATGTAAGGCCAAAGCAGGGCAAGTGTGGCACTATTCGTTGTTGCTCAGGCATGTGAAGGTGGTTGTTTCCTCCCGGGAGGTTGTATCCTCTTTGGTCATTCTGGTTGGATGTATTCTAAAGTGGCAACCCATGCCCTTCCAGCGTGGGCCTCTTCATCATGGAGGTGGAAATCAGGGCCATGTTTGACAACAAATTACCAATTCTAGCTCGACTTCTGAGAATGCGGTTAATGGAGAATGGGTAGATGAGGCTGCTCGAGCTTACGAGCATTCTCCAGGTAGAGTGGAGATTCTAGCCTCACCAAAAACCATTGCAAATCAAGTGAGAGGCATCCAAGTAAATGTGGACATCATGAGAGAGCATCGTTATGAAGAACAAAATAAACTGGTGGCCTACATTAATGAAATCCAATTTTTCCTCAATGAGACTCTAGAGCTTCTCGAGAGTATCCTCCGAAACCAAAGATGCCTCAATGACTGCTTTCGTGATTTGGAGGCCCGAGTGGAACACATCGATTTCCAAATCCATGAGAGGGTCAGATTCCGTGAAGGTCCTCCTAGACTTCCGCCTCACCACCGTCCATGACATGATTACCTCAGATTCTTGGTCTTTTTTTTCTTTTTTGTTATTTAAGGCTAGTAAGCCTATTAGAAGTAATGGTTGTATGGTTGCATCTTCTGTTATCTCTAGCACCCCTTTCTCTCCCCTCTAAATGTAGTGAAGTTAAGAGTGGCATGCAACCTATTTTTGTACTATGGATTTCATTGACGATAATATAATGCTGGTATTTTGAAGGGACAAGAAAAAATACATAAAACAATATTTTTGTAAGCCCTTTTTCTTCTCAATTTCTTCAAAATTTGGTAAACTTTTTTAATAGTAATAAGTTTACACTATTTAATTTTTAAAATTTAGGTGCCCCGAAATTTTCTAGGGTGTTGAATCCATTTATACATTCAAAAACACATTTTAAACAACAAGAAAACATAATTTTAACTAAAATTATATCAGAGGGTTGCTAGGAAAAGACCATTCTTTCTATTACTTAAATTACATATATTTTTAAATATTTTGTTTAAAGTGGTTGAACTTAATGGTAGAAAGTGACTATATACTTTAAAATATTTTTGTTAAATTGGTTTGACTCGAGCTGTATGGAGTTATATGTCATTCATGATAGTACACATGTTTCTACTATATGGATGGTTGTGACCATAACATGGTACTTTATATTGATGATGATATTTGTTACCTGGATGGGTGTGCCCATACCATGGATCTTTTCATATATTCTTCATCATCTGGATGGCTGCATCCATGTAATGGATTCATGTCTTGATATCAGATATGTATATGTATATGCATCCTTCATTTGTAGGTATCCTAAAAGTGCATGTCCCATTCTTGCAAGAGCTCGTAAAGCATCTCAACCATCACTCCTCATTCTGCATTCTTGCTTTAGGGGGAATATGTTACATAGTATTTAGTCATGCCTCCTGCACTTCCCTATATACCCCAAAGTGCCTGAAACATTACCAATATATAGTATACTCATCCATGTATACAACTCAGATTCCTGCTAAGACTTTGTTTGGAAAATTCCTTGAGCTTTCCCTGAAGAAATAGCTCTTAAAACCCTAAACTGAGAGTCATAGCTCTTATGAGGCTTAAAACAATGATGGTTGCCTCTTGCACTTTGTTTGACCAGTGATGGCATCGCTCTATTCCTTGCATACTCTTGATGATCCAAAAATGATAATTTTCCCAAAGAGGATGAGAAGCTTTGTGATCTAGAAGCTTCCAAAGCGGTGAGCTAGAGGTTGTTTCGAATAGATGAGGTTGAATCCTCTCATCTTGGCCTCTTTTCCTTATCCCTATGATCTACCTCATTTAGATTAGGGCCTAATCCTATCATTGGAGAAGTCCTAACTCCCTTTCCCAGCCTATAAATTCATCTTCTCCCATTCCCAAATGGTTGGTTTATGTCTATTTGTGCCCTTATGCTAAGATTGTGCCTAGAAACTATTCATTAGAGTTAGAGAAGGAGTGCTTGGAGAATTCTTGGCTTGGAATTGGATTACCACTCAAGGAGAGCCTTTCAAAATAAAGGCTTTGGTTGTAATATTCCTTTTATCTCTTAATAATATACAATTGTTGGTTCATCTTCCCAAAATATGTATGTTCATGTATTATTTAGCTTGACACTGCTTGATAAGTTACATAGGTTGTTATTGGATTTTATATTGGTTTTGGCATGCTTTGTTGTCTCTTGATCACTTTTGTAGGTACATAAATGCTAAGAGAAGTAGGAACAAGTCTGTGACACAAGCAGTTCAAGGCCTTCAACAAAGGAAATCAGAATAGCATCAGAATGAGGTAGGCCATCTCTTTCGTTATACTTTTCAATTAGAACCTAGGAAGATGTCTAGTTGATTGTCACTGCAGTTGCTAGACACAATCATTGGGTTAGAGGGATCGTCTTTGTCAAGAGAGAGGATTAACCTTTTCAACAAAATGGTGACTCCATTGGGGAGCCTATGATCCTTTCCATCCAATCCTTTACCCTGATCTTTTGACTTAGCTCTAGAGAATTGCCCGACCGTTCAATGTAGAGTTCTCATTTTTTAATCTTTTCTCTCTATTATCTTGATCTCAGATACCCCTATCCTCTTGATCTTTCTTGAATAAATATTCAAGAAATTAGTTAGGGATAGGTAAATATCAATCCTAACTACTTAACATGTGAAAACAATATCTACATATAATTGTTTTTCCATTCCTCCTTAACTTAATTTAATAAATAATTTTATAACATAATAATAATTATTATTTTTTTCAGTTCTGTAGTAAATTAAATATTTACATTTGCTGGGGATATCACATCTCCTCCCCAAGATTAAACATTGTCTCGATGTTTCTTCTATGAAAATAGGTTTGGAAAGGTCTCCTTCATAACTTGTTCATCTTCCCAGGTAGCCTTCTCTGGCGCATAGTGATGCCAAAGCACTTTAACTTGGGTGATAACCTGTTTCCACAGTGTTACTTTCTCCGATTGAGTATACCCAAGGTTTCGACCAAGAAATCACCTTATGGTTTGACCTATACACAAGAAAGACAAAATTAGTCAGTCCTCTTCATTATTAATCAACCTGTTATAATATGCCCTATTATTAAGTAATATTCCTAAATTACCTATATGTCCTGCCAATTCATTATATGTTTAGGATCATATATTTATTTCTTAAGTACAGAAACATGAAACACATTATGCACACGAATATGGCTGGGTAGGGAAATCTCATAAACCACTCGCTCGATTAGAGCCATAATTTGGAAAGGATCGCAGAATCAGGGTTCTAATTTAGCACATTCGATCCATTGCAATGTACTTTTCTTGGCTCGTACCCATACGTAAATGTGACATCCCACTTGAAATTCTTGGAAACTTCTATTCCGATCAGAAAAATCATTTTTTTGGTCCTGGGTGGCTTTTAAATTAGAACGAACATTTTTAACCATATACTCCATTTCTTTTAACATGTCCAGTCCTAGCATCAATTTGTCCTTTGGGCCACCCCAACTCAAGGGTGTCCTACACTTACATCCGTATAATACTTCAAATGGACTCATTTATAAAGATGTATGGAAATCGTTGTTGTAAGAAAACTCTACAAAATGTAGGTGGACCTCCCATTTAGATGGTTGTTGCATTACGTAAGTTCGTAGCATATCTTTTACTACTTGATTTACTCGCTTGGTTTGGCCATCCGTTTGAGGGTGGTAAGTAGTGTTGAAGTGAAACTGTGTGCCTAGTCCTTAAAATAAAGCTTTCCAGAAAGATGAGCTGAATTTCACATCACGATCGGAAATTATCATCTTGGGTATTCCTTGCAATCTAAAAATGTTTTGCATAAATATTTTAGCAATTTGTATGGCCTTGTAGGTTGACTGTACTAGTGTGAAATGATCATATTTGCTCAATTTGTCTACTACTACCATTATTGAGTCATTCTACTTTTTTGACTTACGCAGCCCTATAATAAAATTTATGGAAATGGTTTTCCATTTGCATTGTGGAATAGGAAATGGGTGGAGTAATCCCATCGAGTGACAGTGTTCCACTTTCACTTGTTGTCATTCCAGACAGCGGGATAAATACTCTGCTACCTCCTTCTTCATACCGAGCCAGAAAAATTCCTTTCTAAGTGCAGTAATTAACTTCTGGTACCTGGGGTGGCCTGTATACAGAATCTTATGATATTCATCTAGGATTAAATTTTTTAGATTTTTCTCATTAGGCACATATATTCTTCCTCTATAAATCAAAAAATGTTATGGATTTACCTCATATCCCAATTGTTGTTCACAAGTGTTCATCATTTTAGCTTGCTACCATAAATATTTATATTATGAATCTTGCATTGCTACCTCTCTAATTTGCTCATAAAATATAGTTTGTGACTCACTGAAAGTGACCTCATATAAATTGTTTACCTTTCAAATTGAGGCATCTGTGGCTTGGTTCTCCTTTCCTTTCAAGTGCTTCACTTCAAAATCAAATTCACTTACGAGGTCAACCCAACGAGCTTGCCTAGCATTCAAGATTGGTTGTTCGAGATACTTAGTTAAACTATGACGATCTATGACGATCAGTGATTAACAGAAATTTCTTACTCATCAAGTAATGTCAGCACATCTTTAAGGCATGAATGATTACTGTCAGCTCTAAGTCATAGGCTAAATATTTCTACTCATGCTCCTTAAGCTTCCTAGATTCATAGGCAACAACCCTGCTTTCTTACATTAATACACCACCTACACCTTCCTTGCTGGCATCTGTACAAACCACATAATCTTTCTTTGGATCAGCAATGCTTAAAATGGGTGTGGCAGTCAGTAAATATTTGAGTTGATCAAAACTTCTTTGACAATCCATGGTCCACCTAAAGGTTTTTCCTTTCTATTCAAAAGAGGTAATGGGGTATGCCAGAAAAACCTTCAACAAAACGCCTATAGTATCTGGCTAAACCCATGAATGATCTTATATCATCCACGTCCTTTCGTACCAACCATTCCATGATATTTTTTATTTTCTTTGGGTCCACAGCAATTCCATCCTTGGTGATGACATGTCCTAAGTACTAGATTTGTTCTTTAAAGAAATCACATTTACTGTACTTAGCATACAGTTGATGTTCTCTTAAAACTTGCAGAACAATTCGGAGATGCTCCTTATGTTCTTCTATGTTCTAAGAGTAAATTAGTATGTCATCAATAAAAATTAACACAAATTTATCCAAATATGAAATATATTGTTCATGAGGCACATGAAGGTTGCAGGAGCATTAGTCAGCCCAAAGGGCAGCAAAACGAACTCATAGTGTCCATAACGAGTTCTAAAAGCAGTTTTTTCTATATCCTCTTCCTTTATCCTAATCTGATGGTAACCTAAATGGAGGTCAATCTTTGAGAACATCATCACTCCCTTCACCTGATCAAATAATTCATCTATACGAGGTAGGGGGTATTTATTCTTGATAGTCAGTTTATTTAACTAACGGTAATCCATGCAGATTTCCAAGGTTCCATCCTTCTTCTTAACAAAAGGCACCGAAGCTCCACAAGGCGATATACTTAGAGGGATATATTTTTTATCAAGAAGCTCTTTTAGCTTCATTTTTAGTTTTGTTATAAGTATGCTCATTTGGTAAGGAGCGTGGGAGACCGAGGCAACTCCCGGAATCAACTCAATGGTGAAATATATCTCCCTTTTTGAATGGAGTCCCGAAATTTCTTTAGGAAATACATCGAGAAAGTTCTGCACCATTGGTATATTTTCTAGAGAAACATATTTATCCTTTGAATTAATATATCCCAATTATATTGCGTAAATATGGAAGCCCTTTCCGATACACTTTTCTAATTGAGAGGTTATCACCAGTCTTAATTTCAGAGGTCTTAATATGCCTTGAATTTCGTGCCTCTTTCCCTCCTCATCCATGTAGTTAATAGTTTTGGTTTTACAGTTAATGAGGGACAAATGTTTTTCTAACCAGTCCATACCTATAAGGATATCACATGATCCTAGAGGTAACACATTCAGGTCTGCCATGATAGATTGACCTGCTAACTTGAGGGGGAAGCTGTTGAACTTGGCCAACACCCCTCTTTTCTCTCATGTGGCTAGTTGTACTAACCAAGGATTTTTAAACTGAACAGCTTGCAAACAACAATGTTCTACTATCTTTGGGCTAATATAACTAAAAGTAGCTCCTGGATAAATTAAAATAGATATAGTTCAGTCAAAGACTTTACCTTCAAGTTCTATCATGGTTGGTTGGTATTCTACCTCATGGTCTTCAAGAGCCGCATTAATTATGATTACAACACAATTTCCAGTGTTCATAAATTCAAGGTTAAGAGAACTTTCTTTATGAACGAAACTCATGCAAAACATTGAGAAAAAAAAAAATCCCAACTCTAACAAAGGAATATGTTAGCTCAAGCCCATTTACTTTGCCTATTTTTTTACCTTTCTATATGTGTGTGTGTGTGTGCACACCATTTTCTGACAGAGTCATCAGGGATCATTCTTGTGGAAGAGTGATTGTTTTATGCAGGTGAGTGGCATGAAAAGGTTCCTGGTATTATGAGGAATCAAGTGGAAAGGGTATCCCTAAAAGGTTAATGAGTTTAGTATCTTGTGGATACAATTTTGATATTATGTGCTTATAACTATGCATATGTTTATGTTATGGCATGAAATGTTGAAGAATGCATTAGCGAAATTAAAATAATGTGATATATGACATGGTCGGACAAAATTGGATAGTGGAAAGAGCCACAAACCTAAGATTTTGGTTGTGAATGCACACAGTAAGGTGTGGGAAGGACACTATAGGCACGGTTTCCTAGTAGAGACAACGTGGTCTCTGGATGTGCAGTACTACTACTGTGCACATGTTGTACATGTTGTGTTGTGTATATGTTATAGATGTTGTGTTGTGTATATGTTGTAGATGTTATTTTGTGTACATGTTGTATGTGTTTTTCGTACATGTTGTACTGTGTCATGTGTATTGTGTAGTCATTTTACTGTGACATTTATTTTTTGTGTTGTACTATGTGTACGTATATGTGTTATGTTGTACAATGTGTATGTGTATGTGTTTTCAATGGGATTGATTCTCAAGGTCCCTGGAGGATGTGGATTGGGACAAGACCATTGGATCCCTATAACAACTTGGGTTCCTTATAGGCTATGGGTCGGAGCCCTGTAATAACTTGGGTTCCCTGGAGGTTGTGGGTTGAGATAGTGGTCCCTGGAGCCTTGTAACAACTTGGGTTTGTTGGAGGTTTTGGATTGGATCCCTGTAACATCTTTGGTTCCATGGAGGTTGTGGGATGATATAGTAGTTCCTCGATCCTTGGACAACTTGATAAGGGACCAATCTTGAGTTGTTGATATTGAGGATAGAGGAAGTCTAGTATTTGGATTCCCATGGACGGGAAGAGAAGGCACTGGGTGCTTGTTAGGATGGAAACTGATCTAGTGTGTGCACGTGGTCGAAGAGAAGAGAAGGCGTTGGGTTCTTTCCATGTTTGGTTATTGATTTGGTGCCTATATGGAAAGGACAAAGAACAAAGGCAGAAGCAAAGAACGATTTAAAAGATAAGTATCAATATTTTATTTTAGTTTTTTATTATGAACATAATCTAGGATTATGATTGTACGATATGCAGTTTTATAATGCATTCTCTACAGTGATAGATGATTTGCCAATATTTTGTGTTAAATGAAAATAGAAAAACCCTTTTCTTTTCCTGCATTTTATCAATTGCACTGTAAGAACTCCTCATAACCACATTCTATGATGTTGTCTCAGAAACATACTAGTTCTAAAGAAATTGTTGCTCGAATTAGCTACTATGTCTTACCAATAATATCTATAGAAAAAAAAACAATAATTTATATGCTACAAAATTTATAGATAGATGGTATTTTCATTCTCAATGGCGAAAATGAGATTCTGAATGCTAAGAGCATAGGAAACAATTCCCTTGAAGTAGCCATTATGCTCCCCATAGTCGAGACCATGAAAGTCGACAAGTCATATATATGGTGCTTTTATCACCACATATATAGAAAGTCGACAAGTCCTATATATGGTGCTTGTATCACAACATATATAGAAAAACTATGATGAAAGAATCTAGTTTAGTCCATCTCTCTTGATGTGAAACATATTAAATTATCGAGCTGAAAACTATCCTGATTCCACAATGCCTAACTTCTACAACTGCAAATTCCAATCCACGTAACCAATTCCCTTTTAATTAGCGCTTTGTTGAAAAGCCAAAAAAGAATAGTGCAATTTGGAAATTCAATATGAATAATTCCAACCATTGGCTTAATCTCTTGCCACGTCCACTCCATTACGTCAAATGACTAAAACTGCCAACTATGTTCAATTACAATGAATTTTGATTTTTTTATCATTCAAAATCCAATTATTAAACTAAGCAAAAGGGAATGCTAGGTTAAATCTTGAAAAAAAAGTCTCCTATTGGTCACCCTAAGGATAAAAAGAAATTGTCAATTTTTGATGTATTTGATCTCCCACAACTTTCTAGTCAACCTTGTAATTTTCAAAATGAAGGTGATGCTCATGTACATGAAGATGAGCATCACCTTCAGCTTGATTTCATGAAATTAAGAAAAATTTCTCACATTAAGCTAGTTTAAAAAAAAAATAAGCTTGATTTCATCACATTAAGCAAAATTAGATTGTTTTCTGGGCGGACTACGTGAAAGGGAGTGATATTGAACATTACATTAGATAGAAATCCATGTAAAAGAATGGGAAAAATAATATTAAGTTAGTTTAATTACTCACTAGCTCAATGTTAACCATCGTGCAATAAATACTCGATTCATTGAAAGTGACCACACTATGTTTACTAATCATGAAACATATATTTTTAAGAGAATCGAACCCTCCTTGCAACACTTATAAAATTAAGAAATTCAATGATCCCTGTAATGAAACCACTGACTCTATGACTTTGAGAGACAGAGCTGAGCTGAGAGGGAACTTGTGCTCCTATCATTATTAGGAAACACAATTAAGAAATTACAGAAATGGATGAGATCGCTGAAAGGAAATGACTCAGCTTTCATTGTAGAAACTCCCATTGTAGATGAACAAATTATGCAATATACTAAAGCAAAATACAAGATCTACTTCTACAACAAACTTTGCGGAAGCTTAATTGAATATGAGCAAGATCAATTAGAACACATATAACTGAGAATGAGAAATCAATCACACATGAACACAGAAGAATAACCCGGGGAAAGCCTCAGCCTAAAACCCCAATCTCTGTATTATCATACAAGTGGAAATATGTTCAAGTTACAAAAAGAATCAGCTCACAAGCTATCCTGCTCTCTCTGCAATCAAACAATACAGCTCATAGACTAAATAGACACTAGATATGCCTTCCCTCAACCCTCCAAGACTCCTATTTTCTTGTGTAGTTTTTCTTGGGGTCCAATGATGCCACCTATGTGATTGGCCTCATCACACACTCACTAAACTGAAGAAGTAATTGCGCAATCTCCAAGGATTGAATTCTTTCTACATGCAAGAGATATTCACAATGGAATATTCCTGCAACTGATAGTACATTGTCCCTCCATCTGATCTCAACTGGGTCTCTCTCTGAACTAACATGCATGGGTTATTTATGAGACAATATTAAGTTATTTGAAGTGCAGCAGTTACATGCATGCATGCATTAACTAACTGAACTCACAATTAATTCAACCAATTGTTTGAACCAATGTAACTGGACTTGACTCAGTAAATTGAGCCAACTAATTACAACTCAATTTATAACTCATCCTTATCTCTTTAACTGATGGAGAAACTATTGCATGTCCCCACATAGACTTCATGTTTTATTTTCTACAACTAATTAACTCAAGATGAATTAATTAATTATTTTACAAACAACTGCTAACATCAAATTCGAATTTTACTTCTCTATTTCAGTTCAGGGACTAACTAAAATAGGAAGGTATTCCGAAATGCTATTTATAGCAGTACTAAATTTAGCACTTATATATTTAGCATTTCTTGTTGCTATTTTCAACATTCATGGCCTACTCTCAAACCAAGGTTTATAAAGGGAAATAATAAAAACGGTCATTGATTTGGAATAAAGAAATACACATACTTCATAATCGAATACCAGTTTTCTCAGGGACTTCCATGAAATCCAAATCTGGAATGGATTGACCTTGGCACAATGGACAACCATGATTTCTCCAGCTTTTCTTTCAACTCTGCTTCATCAACACATAATTTCATCTCTGAAACTGGAGGAAACTGTTTTATAATGCTGCTCAAAGCACCCATATTTTTGTTTTTGTTTGGACTCTTCTAGCTCATCATGTATCTAGGCGAAGGGTTCTCAATATGGCTAATATGTCTGAACGCTGAAGAAACTCCCTTTCTTCCAAGGGAAAAGGAGGGAATGGCTCAAACAAATCACGACAACCGTTTGTGGTAGAGGAAGCCAGGGATATTTAAATCAATCAGTTCCAGTGGCATTTAGACAACTTCTTGCAGTACCAGAGCTCCTTGCCCTAATACTTCGAAGCTGAACAAGATGCAAAATCCAGTAACCCTAGTGTTATAATTTTATGTTTTAACAAAATGAATGAATGAAAATTTCAAGTGATATTAGAGAGCAATAATTGAAATGGAATTTGACATACCATAATTCGTTAGCACAACTACAGAGCCTGGAGACAGTGAATGGGAGCTCTTTGTCGCACACAATACACCGCTTAAGAAATGAGGCAAGACGACTTCCAGTGAAGAGGAAAAATCTCACAAATATATTATTCTCGTCACATTCCAATAAAACATTTTGATCCCTATCCCTTCCCCCCTTGAAAAGAAATCTTTAGCAATTCGAGGAAACAAAATTCGAAGACCATACAAATACATTATATTGGTTTTCCTAAGATCGATCAGCTTAGAAAGTTGTTGATCTAAATCGTCTTGGCCATCACTATGCACAAACTTCCTTTCGATGGGAGGGATTTTCAATTCCATGTCTCTGTGTAGTGTCGATAATCCTTGGAAAGCCTCGGTTAGTGACACTCCTTGAGCTTCCAGGCTTGTACTTTTGAAATTGTTTCCAAGGGGTTGAAACATTGCTTCTAGGCAATTCAACTAGGGATAGAGCTCCATCACACCTTTTATTTGTGTCCTTTATAAGCTCATCGAAATAACTATTTTTCAGTTGGCCTTCATTCGCACGAAAGTGGTGAGTACTAATGATACCGAGGGCCATGGAATACCATAATTTGCCATAACTTCTCCATCCACCACCATCCACATCCTTATCCTCATCCTCGTACACCATTTTAGAAATTTCTCCATGATGGTCAATGGAAGCCTTGAATGTTTCAAACATCAAGTATAGATTTGAGAAAGAGTAAAACCTTGAGTAGAAATTGTGTGGTATGGCTATCTGTAAAACCTTGCCATCAACACAAATTTGAAGCTATTCATCTGTAATCTTTTGTATTTGCATAGACATGTTGTTAGCTCTTCCTGCACTATTTTCCAACCAAGCTCCAATAAAATTGTTCATATTGGCCTTATCCATGACCATGACATAATTATCAGCGACCCAACTTCCAAAATTCGAATTCTCCACAATTAAACACCCATATTTCTGATTGATAGAATAGCTTAAGCTCGTATGAACTCAAAAATCACAAACTTCTATATGTTCAAATCTAACATTACTACTTTATATATAGAGATAGATAGGTAGGGGTCAGAAAAATTGAAAATTCCCCCTACATGAAAAGGAACTTTTGTTATGCGTTAATATAGTGTTTTCATTTGCAACACCCCACATGGTTCAGGTCAACATTTCCTTCTTTGCATAATCCCAAAAACCCAAAAGTAATTTGGGTGCATTCCCATGGATCTATTGGGCACTCTATTTTAGGAGGGTTCAGGGATTTTGGTCAAACGTAGGCTTCATAATTTCTATTTTAATCATTGTTTTTAAGTGAGGGTCTTTTCTTTTTGAGTTAGTTACCATTTTTTTCTTCTTTTTTATTTTTGCTATATGAGGTAGTTACTCTTTTAAGTTGGTGATGATTAAAGGGTCTTTTTTATTAGTTACTTATTATTTTAAGTTGGTAGGTTTAATTTTTTTTGTTTTGTTTTGTATATGACTAATTACTTTGTTTTTTTAATTATAATTATATGATGTTTATTTGTTAGCGTAGTTGATTTTATTTTATTTTATTTAATAAATTAAGGTTGGTGAGTGTTTTTTTTTTGTTAATGTAATTTGTTTTAATTAATTAATTTATTTTTTAAATTATTCTAGATCTATTTTAATTATGGATTTACTAAGCACCTAGAGATATTTTTTTTTTCACTCTAAATGAGACTTACACCTCAACTGATTTGATCCCTAGAAATGATCAAAATATTAAGCCCAAAATCCGCTAATGGTAAATTGACTATTTTACATCAGTTTTATTTTACTCTATTTATTTCATTTCTATTTAATTTAATTTTTATTTTTGTATTATTTTACCAAGGCAAAATGTTAAACATAAGAGAACAAGGCAAGGCATTAGATCTCTTCCATCATGGGTTTGATAGCACCTCTTCCTGCAATAATTTAAATAGTATAGCATAATTAAAATATAAAATAATATTTCCCTCATGGGGTTGTACAAACACTTGGCCGGACCACCATGGAGTTTGCCTCATGAGGCATGTGGTAGGTGAAGGCACTATGAAGCATAAGGTGATGTGACCAATTGGGGGTCAGTCGAACTGTCTAGACCCACGTCCGGTTGTTATATTATGTAGCAGTGACAATGTAACAGTTGTTGTATCTTTGACGATGAACTCAACATGTACGATGGTGGAAGAGACTGTTAAAGCCCAAGCGAGTTTGCTAGGACCATGGGGTAGTTGGACTTCTGTAGATTGTTTGGATTCTGGTATTGTGGCTTCTCCGACAGGCTTTTGTGCATTTATACGGGATCCTGATTCATTTGGAGGCTTCTCTCTTCTCTAGTGCATTAAGTTTGGTTATGCAAGGTGGAACCCCAGGTGTCGTCGAAGGAGAGTTTCTCTAAGCTAGTGGCTATGCGGTGGTCTCTAGGTTATTGTACACATTTGGTTATGGTCTTCCCCTATGTTTTTGTTGCTAGTGGTGGTTAGTAAGTCAATGTTTCCCATTTCCATGTTGAGGGAGTGGCCCTCTCTGTGGCGACACTTTCTTTCTAAAGACAATTTTCTTATAGACAGTTAGGGTCTACGGTGGCAACAACTTTTGTCGTGTCCCTCTAGAAAATTCCACGAAGGAGGGGGTGTTTCTGGTAGTGGGGCAGTTTATCATTTCCTTGTTATCTGTCTCCTAGTTGTGTATGTTGAGGTATTGAGTAAGCCATTAGGAGTGCAGTTGTGTGATTTTGGGCAGATAATTATGACTAGCCCTCCCCTCTTCTAGTTGAGGACTGATATAGGAATAAGGCCATCCAAGGGCTTCATCGAAGTGGTAATTGTGTAGGTTTTTTGGGTGGACTGGCTTGGCTAGAAATGTAAGGCCAAAGCGGGGCAAGTGTGGCACTATTCGTTGTTGCTCGGGCGTGTGAAGGTGGTTGTTTCCTCCTGGGAGGTTGTATCCTCTTTGGTCATTCTGGTTGGATGTATTCGGGAGTGGCAACCCATGCCCTTCTAGTGTGGGCCTCTCCATCATGGAGGTGGGAATCAGGGCCATGTTTGACAACAAATTACCAATTGGAGCTCAACTTCTGAGAATGCGGTCAATGGAGAATGGGCAGATGAGGCTGCTTGAGCTTGCGAGCATTCTCCAGGTAGAGTGGCGATTCTAGCCTCACTGAAAACCATTGCAAATCAAGTGAGAGGCATCTAGGTCAATGGACATCATGAGAGAGCATCGTTATGAAGAATGAAATAAATTGGTGGCCTACATTAATGAAATCCAATTTTGCCTCAATGAGACTCTAGAGCTTCTCGAGAGTATCCTCCGAAACCAGAGATGCCTCAATGACCGCTTTCGTGATTTGAAGGCCCGAGGGGAACACATCGATTTCCAAATCCATGAGTGGGTCAGATTCCATGGAGGTCCTCCTAGACTTCCGCCTCACCACCCTCCATGACATGATTACCTCAGGTTCTTGGTCTTTTTTGTTATGTAAGGCTAGTAAGCCTATTAGAAGTAATGGTTGTATGGTTGCATCTTCTGCTATCTCTAGCACCCCTTTCTCTCCCCTCTAAATGTAGCGAAGCTAAGAGTGGCATGCAACCTATTTTTGTACTATGGATTTCACTGATGATAATATAATGTTGGTCTTCTGAAGGGACAAGAACAAATACATAAAATAATATTTTTGTAAGCCCTTTTTCTTCTCAATTTCTTCAAAATTTGGTAGACATTTTTAATAATAATAATTTTACACTGTTTAATTTTTAAATTCAAGTGCCCCGAAATTTTTTAGGGTTTTGAATCCATTTATACATTCAAAAACACATTTTAAACAACAAGAAAACATAATTTTAACTAAAATTACATCAAAGGATTGCTAGGAAAAGACCATTTTTCTATTACTTAAATTACATATATTTTAAAATATTTTGTTTAAAGTGGTTGAACTTAATGGTAGAAAGTGACTATATACTTTAAAATATTTATGTTAAATTGGTTGGAATGACACTGTATAGAGTTATATGTCATTCATGACTGTACACATGTTTCTACTATACGGATGGTTGTGACCATGCCGTGGACTTTATATTGATGATGATATTTGTTATCTGGATGGGTACACCCATACCATGGATATTTTCATATATTCTTCATCTCTGGATGGTTGCATCTAATTCGTGGATTCATATCTTGATATTAGATATGTATATGTATATGCATCCTTGATTTGTAGGTGTCCTAATAGTGCGTGTCCTCATCCTTGCAAGAGCTCGTAAAGCATCTCAACCATCACTCCTCGTTCTGCCTTTGTGCTTTAGGGGGCATCTGTTACATAGTATTTTGTCACGCCTCCTGCACTTCCCTATATACCCCAAAGTGCTTGAAACATGACCAATATACAATATACTCATCCATGTATACAACTCAGATTCCTACTAAGACTTTGTTTGGAAAAATCCTTGAGCTTTCCTTGAAGTAATAGCTCTTAAAACCCTAAACTGAGAGTCATAGCTCTTATGAGGCTTAAAACAATGATGGTCGCCTCTTGCACTTTGATTGACCAGTGATGGCATCGATCTATTCCTTACATACTCGTTATGATCCAAAAACGATAATTTTCCCAAAGAGGATGAGAAGCTTTGTGATCTAGAAGCTTCCAAAGCGGTGAGCTAGAGGTTGTTTCGAATAAATGAGGTTGAATCCTCTCATCTTGGCCTCTTTTCCTTATCCCTATGATCTACCTCCTTTAGATGAGGGCCTAATCCTATCTTTGGAGAAGTCCTAACTCGCTTTCCCAGCCTATAAATTCATCTTCTCCCATTCCCAAATGGTTGGTTTATGTCTATTTGTGCCCTTATGCTAAGATTGGGCCTAGAAACTGTTCATTAGAGTTAGAGAAGGAGTGCTTGGAGAATTCTTGGCTTGGACTTGGATTACCACTCAAGGAGAGCCTTTCAAAATCAAGTATTTGGTTGTAATATTCCTTTTATCTCTTAATAATATAAAATTGTTGGTTCATCTTCCCAAAATATGTATTTTCATGTATTATTTAGCTTGACACTACTTGATGAGTTAAGTAGGTTGTTATTGGATTTTCTATTGGTTTTGGCATGCTTTGTTGTCTCTTGATCACTTGTGCAGGTACATAAATGCTAAGAGAAGCAGGAACAAGTCTGTGACACAAGCGGTTCAAGGCCCTCAACAAAGGAAATCATAATAGCATCAGAATGAGGTAGGCCATCTCTTTCGTTATACTTTTCAATTAGAACCTAGGAAGATGTCTAGTTGATTGTCACTTTAGTTGCTAGAAACACTCATTGGGTTAGAGGGATCGTCTCTGTCCAGAGAGAGGATTAACCTTTTCAACAAAATGGTGACTCCATTGGGGAGCCTATGAACCTTTCCATCCAATCCTTCACCCTGATCTTTTGACTTAGCTCTAGAGAACTGCCCGAGCTTTCAACGCAGAGTTCTCATTTTTTAATATTTTCTCTCTATTATCTTGATCTCAGATACCCATATCCTCTTGATCTTTCTTGAATAAATCTTCAAGAAATTAGTTAGGGATAGGTAACTATCAATCCTAACTACTTAACATGTGAAAACAATATTGAAATATAAGTGTTTTTCCATTCCTCCATAACTTAATTTAATAAATAATTTTATAACATAATAATAATAATTAGTTTGTTTAATTCTGTAGTAAATTAAATTTTTACATTTGTTGGGGATATCACATCTCCCCCCCTAAGATTAAACATTGTCTCGATGTTTCTTCTATGAAAATAGGTTTATAAAGGTCTCCTTCATAACTTGCTCATCTTCCCAGGTAGCCTTCTCTGGCCCATAGTGATGCCAAAGCACTTTAACTTGGGTGATAACTTGTTTCCGTAGAGTTACTTTCTCTGATCGAGTATACCCAGGCTTTCGACAAAGAAATTTCCTTCTGGTTTGACCTATACACAAGAAAGACAAAATTAGTCAGTCCTCTTCATTATTAATCAACTTGTTATAATATGTCCTATTCTTAAGTAATATTCCTAAATTACCTGTATGTCCTGCCAATTCATTATATGTTTAGGATCATATATTTATTTCTTAAGTACAGAAACGTGAAACACATTATGCACACGAATATGGTTTGGTAGGGAAATCTCATAAGCCACTCGCCCGATTAGAGCCATAATTTCGAAAGGACCGCAGAATTAGGGTTCTAATTTAGCACATTCGATCCATTGCAATGTACTTTTCTTGCCTCGTACCCATACATAAACGTGATATCCCACTTGAAATTCCCGGAAACTTCTATTCCGATAATAAAAATTATTTTTTTGGTCCTGGGCAGCTTTTAGATTAGAACGAACATTTTTAACCATATACTCCATTTCTTTTAACATGTTCAGTCATAGCATAAATTTGTCCTCTGGGCTACCCCAACTCAAGGGTGTCCTGCACTTACATCCATATAATACTTCAAATGGACTCATTTATAAAGATGTATGGAAATCGTTGTTGTAAGAAAACTCTACCAAATGTAGGTGGACCTCCCATTTAGATGGTTGTTGCATTACTTAAGTTCATAGCATATCTTTTACTACTTGATTTACTTGCTTGGTCTGGCCATCTGTTTGAGGGTGGTAAGTAGTGTTGAAGTGAAACTGTGTGCCTAAACCTTCAAATAAAGCTTTCCAGAAAGATGAGGTGAATTTCACATCATGATCGGAAATTATCATCTTGGGTATTCCATGCAATCTAAAAATGTTTTGCATAAATATGTTAGCAATTTGCATGGCCTTGTAGGTTGAATGTACTAGTATGAAATGAGCATATTTTCTCAATTTGTCTACTACTACCATTATTGAGTCATTCTTTTTTTTTGACTTAGGCAGTCCTGTAATAAAATTGATGGAAATGGTTTCCCATTTCCATTATGGAATAGGAAATGGGTGGAGTAATCCCGTTGAGTGATAGTGTTCCACTTTCACTTGTTGTCATTCCAGACAGTGGGATAAATACTCCGCTACCTCCTTCTTCATACTGAGCCAGAAAAATTCCTTTCTGAGTGCAGTAATTAACTTCTAGTACCCAGGGTGGCCTTTATACAGAATCTTATGATATTCATCTAGGATTAAATTTTTTAGATTTTTCTCATTAGGCACATATATTCTTCCTCTATAAATCTAAAAATCTTCTGGATTTACCTCATATCCCAATTTAGCTTGCTGCCATAAATATTTATATTATGAATCTTCCATTGCTGCCTCTCTAATTTGCTCATAAAATGTATTTTGTGACTCACTGAAAGTGACCTCATATAAACTGTTTACCTTTCGACTTGAGGCATTCGTGGCTTGGTTCTCCTTTCCTTTCAAGTGCTTCATTTCAAAATCAAATTCACTTACGAGGTCAACCCAACGAGCTGGCCTAACATTCAAGATTGGTTGTTTGAAATACTTAGTTAAACTATGACGATCAATGATTAACAAAAATTTCTTACCCATCAAGTAATGTCGGCACATCTTTAAGGCGTGAATGATTACTGTCAGCTCTAAATCATAGGCTAAATATTTCTGCTCATGCTCCTTAAGCTTCCTAGATTCATAGGCAACAACCCTGCCTTCCTGCATTAATACACCACCTACACCTTCCTTGCTTGCATCTGTACAAACCACATAATCTTTATTTGGATCAACAATGCTTAAAATGGGTGTGGTGGTAAGTAAATGTTTGAGCTGATCAAAACTTCTTTGACAATCCATGGTCCACCTAAAGGTTTTTCCTTTCTTTTGAAAAGAGGTAATGGGGTATGCCACCCTAGAAAAACCTTCAACAAAACACCTATAGTATCCCTCGAGTTGGCCCTCTTGGCCTCGATTCCTGTTCTTCATCTATGGATGCAATTACTGAACACCATCGGATGGATGAGTTTGTTTGCATTCTCCAATGCCTCCGCTCCATGTCTATCTCCTTGGCATACGCTGTATCGGGTTATTTTTGCTCCTTTGCGGTGAGATGGTTATACTGCTCTGTCTCTTCTTTTTTTCTTTGGCATGGTTGTTCTGTGCATAGTTAGTGGGTTTATTCCTCTGATTGATGCATTTTTTGGTCAATGGGCCTAACCTCTGCAGATTTGTGGACTTCTACTCGATGCACAACCACGTGCAAGAAACCTTGGACTCGCTTCGCATCTCAGTTAAGGGTTTCATCCTTAACTTAGGGTTTAAGTTTTCTTTGTTTTAGTTTACATTTCCGACTTAAATTAATTATATGGTCCTAATCTTGTGAGGAAGAAGATATTCGTCGTGAAAGGCTGGAGTTCAGGATTCCAAAGCGGCTTGCTCATCTGGAAGGAAGCTATCCAGCCCTTCTTCCAGGTACTGTGCTTTAGCTGAAGGGGTTTCACCTATTTTTTTATCTTGTGTAGAGTTTCATGATAACCATGACTTTGTTTAAGATGTTTCTTATCTCTGAGGCGACTTTAATGTAATTATTCTGGGTTCATATTACAATTTGGGTTTTTGTTACAATTGGGTTTTATTTACCAGTGGGGTTTTTATTACAAGCTGGGTTTTACCCTAAACCCCTCGATGGCTTAGCTCAGTCTATTTTGGTTATGGGGTATGCGGTATACCCTTGTAAGTTTTGTTTTTCTTTCTTGTCCTACCCCAGACTGTGTTAAGTGAAGAGTTTATCAGTCTCAAATTTTAATATATGAAATATTTACTGTCTCAGTCATGTCATTTCTCGTCTTACTCAGATGATTTATTTTGATTCGAATTGGTTTTGGGTTTGCTCATCTTCTGCATAAGGAAGTTTGCACCCTAAATGGTTTTATGGTTATTTCTCTCTGAATTCATTTGTATTTTGAATATTTTGTTTACAAAATTTCGTTGGCCAATTTGTTAGTTAATGGTCGAGTGTCGAATGTGCTTTATCAAAAGATTAGCCATGGATTATTGTTTGTTCTTAATGGTAAAATAACCCTTTGTCGATTATTTTCTCGTATTTTGGAATGATTGTCAACTGTTTAACTCTTCTCTAGTTGGAAATTGTATCTAAATTCTATATTATTTGTTGGGAAATCATTAAGAGTTATTTCATATTAATTTTCTGTTACGAAAATGACATCTCTTTTTATTCTAGGTTTGGCATTGGCATCAACCTTGTTTCTGTTATAATATCTACATCTCTTGATATTCTAGGCTTGAGATTTGTAACAAAACCTTCTTTTGTAGTAATATTTTACTACGGTAAGGATAATCGAGGGATTCCTATCTTTTCCTATAGAAGGAATTCGAGGGTTAATGTAACTTTATTCAGTATATACTGGTATTTAATGATTACTTAGATGGCTATTGTGTCCTTTAAATTATGAGGGTTACATGTTCCTTTTTCGAACAAATTTTGTTTGCTAACAGTTCTATGTTTTCCTTTATGGAACTGAGTAACATGACTTTATCACTTTTGTCTAAAGTAAACTGTGTTTTTGTCTCTTCAAAAGAACCTTGAACCTGCAAATTAACAATTAATGTACCTATTCAAAACAAGAGTTTACTTATTTGAAATTTTGTCGAATTCTAGGCAAAGGTCTGCTACCAGACTTTAGCTTTTGTTGCTCCTTTCCTCCGAACCATGAGACTACCTTGATGAGATGTCTCCCCCCAAGTTTTTCCTTGCATACATGGATTGTCTTTCTGATACTATAATCTCTCTTGAACATCTAGTCTTCCTAATACTATAATCTCTCTTAAACAGCTATCTGGTCCTAACCAGACTTAGCTCTGGAGAACTGCCTAACCTTTCAGCGCAAATTTATCGTCTTTTAATCTTTTCTCTTGATCTCAAATACCCCTATCCTCTTGATCTTTCTTGAATAAATATTCAAGAAATTAGTTAGGGACAGGTACCTATCAATGCTAACTACTTAACATGTGAAAACAATATTTACATATAATTTTTATTCCATTCCTTCGTAACTTAATTTAATAAATACTTTTATAGCATAATAATAATAATCAGTTTGTTTAGTTCTGTAGTAAATTAAATATTTACATTTGTTGGGGATATCACATTGGTAGATCTTGATTTATGATGGATCTAGAGCGGTCTATATAATATGCTTTTAAGAATGAAAAATCTCTTTTATTAAAAAAATCAACTTAAAAATGTATTAGAGAACGACTTTAATATAATATGAAGTTTTGTTAGATTTTAAGCTTCTGTGGAAGTTTTTTGCAGTGTCATGATCCGGATTATCCACAGTTTCTTGTTCATTCTGTCGACGTTTCAAATCCCAAAGGGGGTCCAAAAAAGGTTTGCATCTCAAGAGATTATCCCTCTCAGACCTTGGTAGGTCTAGATTTAAGATGGATCTAGGTTGGTTTAATTCACCCCTTTAAATAGGCTATATTCCACATGAATACCATGGGTGATTTTTATTTTATTTTGACTGAATTAAAAGGTTTACATTACATTACATTAATATTTTTTTTATTTTGTTTTGTTTTTTGTAATTTGAACTAATCAAAATGTTAAACATTACATTACAACATTTCTACTTTACTATTGGTTGGAGAGGCCCCTTAGCGCAACTAATATAGTCCAATAAATTTTCCAAAAATAATGAATTAAAACATTTTCCAAACACCAAAAATTTCATCATTAAAAAGACAAAATAAAAAGCATATGTAAAATTTAACTAATATATAATTGAAGATTTTTTCCAAAAACATAGAATTCAGGAAAATTTTCAAACACATAAATTTTCTTCATCTTTATGTATTCAGTAACATAAGTGAAAGAGAAAAACCATGGTAAGTTAAATACTTTTTAAAATTTTGTAATGCACTTGTTTTTTGGTTAAATTATTTTAAAATTTTGTAATACAATCATTTTCAATTTTCATTTTAAAAAAATATGTTCAAGAAATTGTAATTCCTTTAAATGTATTGTATTGTAATTTTTTCTCAATTGGAAAAAATACATTTTAGTTTCTTGAGGATTTCTCCAAAGAGGATATTGAATTATTTACCATTTATGGTTAATGCTTTTAAGTATGTTTTAATTTAATTTCACAATTATCTTCCATAATATTAAATGAAAATTGTAATTACATATAAATAACATAGGTAGCATCAAAATTACTTTAGATAAATTAAAATTTCTAATAATTCAAAACACATTCAAAATAATAAGAAGAGAACATGAAAAGAGCAATGTAAATGCTATTGAAATGATACATTCATTGGGCAACACTTTGCTTAATCTCCAATAGATCTCAACAAGTAGTGCATGTGGCACTTTCTCTACCATTGAATCATAGCTTATGAGAATGCATATTTATAAACAAAGGAGCAATGGATGAACTCACATTTATCCTGAAACCATCATTCCTACTAAGATAGGAAGATGACCACTTCAAAAATGTAGAAAAATTCTTCTTGGACTTCTTAAGTGAACAATTTGTAGCAAAATGGCTCAGCTCATGACAATGAAAGCACTTAACTTTTGTCATGTATTTCTTATTACCTCCATGGAAAGAATCTGATTTGGAATGGGATGCCTTCCCTTTCCCTTTCCTTTCCTTACTCGCTAAGGCACAATTTTCCTCATCATCAGTCTTTGATGAGGAACCATCTCTGGTGTTCCTTCTGATCTCCTCCTACATCAAATCTGACCATAGTCATTCCCAATATGGCAGCTTATCCCTCCCATTAACAGAGTCCTGATAGCTATTCCAACTCTTGGGAAGACCTAGGAGAGCTAGCCTCACCATATCATCCTCAACAACGGTTATTCCAACACTTCCAATCTCATCATGAGAGTGAGTGAACTTGGTCAAGTCTTTTGGAATGGCATCACCTTCCTCTATCTTGATTTTTCGAAGTTTGTATTTCAATGCCAACTTCCTATGGTCACTTTTGTTCTAGAATAGGTTCGTCAATGCTTTCCACATAGCATACGAATTTTCCTTCCCATGGAGACTCGAGACAATTTGGTCTCGAACTCCTTCAAGAATTATCTGCCTCGCATTCACCACACACTTCTTCCATTCGGCCAGATTATGTGAATTTCATGTTGTTGGCTTAGGAATGCCTTGATCAATGAATTCCTTCAATCCATTATCTTCAAGCACAACCTCCATTATATCCTTCCAGGCTATATAATTAAAGCTTCCTTCCAAGGCATACTCGAGCCGCAAACCATATAATGCCATTTGTCGATCCTGAAGTATGTATTGCAAATTCAAATTTCAATTATAACCCAAAACTCAAAACGTCGAAATATCCTCTAGTATATTGTCTTCAACTCTGATACCATTTAGATCTTCCTATAGATTCACAGCTCATATAATGTACTAAAACACAGGACAAGATACTACTCTACTCTTTAAACAACGAAACCACGAACCAATGAAAATAATAAAAAAGAGGAAGATAATCAAAGACACATAACACAATTGTTTCTCTGTGGAAAGCTACTACTCAAAACCCCGAAAATCTATTGTATTAATCATAAATCTGAGTGATAATACAAAGCTTGTTCTCACAAAAAGATTTCTCACAAGTATGATCAACTCTCTGCCTCACAAGCCCGTGCTAACCAACACTTAGACACTTCCTGATGGCTACTAAGCCCCTATTTCCTTGTGCAATTCCTATGAGGAATAACCCATATTTAATTGGGAATTCCTTTCTCCATATGTGCGCAATCCAAAACTAGGTTCTCTTTTGATTGCATGCATGATCTGTACAAGTCAGATCATTCTACAACTCATATTACATTGTCCCTACACTCTAGTCTCAAATGGGTCTTTCATTGAACTGACGTGCATGAGTTTCTCATGAGGAAATCTTCAATTAGCTGGAGTAGCACTAAGGATGCACCAACTCACTACTAGACCTCTACTAGTTGCACAAACTAATTTATCTAATTTATCTAATTACAACTCAAATAAACTCATCCCGGACTCCTAAAATTTAGGGAGAACATATACATGACTAAAGAAAGACTTCCAACTTGAAATTCCTAAGCCAATTAAGTTAGTTAAACTTAATTAACTATTTACAAGTTTCTATGAGAACATAATTCAATTTTAATTCACAGTTTAATTCAAGGACAAATTAAATTGGAATTTCTTGTTGCCATTTCTCAACATGTCATGTGTAATTCCATTATTGATTATTACATTGCTAGACCTGATACTATAAAGCACATATGCCTTGCTAAATTTGTGTCAAGGTACAACAAAAATAAAATGTCTATTACAAAAATAAAGAAACCAAAGGTAAGATGATTCATCAAATACAAGAAGCACATTGACTATGAAACTATTGTAGGGAAAAGCTTTTGCTATATGTCCCATTTGAAAAAAATGAGAATGCATTGAAACAAAACTTGGTATCATGGGAAGCCACTTATATATTACATGAAAACAAAATAAAAATAAATGAATCTAAATGCACATATAACATCAAACCACTACGAGGCAATCTAGAGAATGCAATCCATGAAATCCAAAACAATTCCATGAATTCTAGCAATATGATAAGAAAATAGAAGACCATTGAACACTTCAGTGAAAAATATGATTTGGCAATAGATCTGCAATGTTTCCATTTATATGAACATCCATTTAGACTTAAGAATGTAGAATAATGACAAGATAAGGAGAATGCTCAATGGGGAGCAATAAGAAATTATCAAAGACACTGCAATGAAAAAACATATGAACATAGAGAAACCATTGTATCTATTTCTAATTGGAGGAGCCAAAACCCAAAAAACATTCACAACAAAAGAAATATTCCAAATGCTTATACGACTTTATGATGCACACTATTCAACTAATCCTTTGAAACCAAAGGGATTGATACTAGCATACATAGGCAAAGCTGCATATAATGCAGGTGGAACAACTATCCATTATGCACTTCTCATGTTGTTTAACAAGTTTTCCCTACACCACTTAGAAACGAAACACTATATGCACTTGTAAAACTTTACCAACAATTGAGACTAGTTTTCATTAACAAAGTTTCCCTTCTAAGAAGTCGCTTCTTGTTTTGCATTGATGATCAAATGAGAAATATTAAACATGTTAAAACAAAGTACTTTGGAAATGTTGACATTATATTTTGTGGTGACCTTTATCAACCACAACTTATACAAGATTCCTTAATATTTAAACAACCCATTCTCAACAAAAAATGAATCGCATATGATTTTTGGAAAGAAAATGTAAAACGCTATGAATTACATATTACAATGCACCAAATAGATGAGAAATTGATCTCAATATTGAATAGAATGTGCACAAACACTCAAACAGAAGATGGTATGATATATTTGAACAAAAATTGTGTTAGGCCTACACCTATTGACCCTACTTTTCCCTATCTCTTTTATAAAAATAGAGATGTTGCTTTGTGCAAAAAAAATGTTGGCACTTGTTCCTAGATAGGAAATTGTCATCAATGCAATCGACCAAGAATAAGAAAACCATGGTGATTTTCCTTCACATTTACATACAACAACATTGCCTTAAGAAATAGTCATGAAATTAAATATGTTAGTTGAAATCTATGGTAACAATTACAATTCACAAGATGGATTTGCAGATGGAGAAGATGGAATAATTAAAGCACATACAAAAACAAATGATATTGATGTCATATGGATTAAGTTTGTCGATACAAACATAGGACATCACCAAGCAAGAAAATTGGCTAGCTTGTATAGTGAAGGTATTTCCAAAGATTGGATCCCTATATTGCGTGTAGCAAAACTAATAACACCATTAACAAAGACAACATATATCAAAATACGAAAAATATTTCCTGTTCAATTGGCATGTGCACGTACAATACTTAGGTCACAGGGCCTCACGCTAGACAACCTTACATTTGATATCTTTGGAATACAGAATCATAGATTTGTCTACACAACCTTGTCTCGTGTTAGGAACACGCAATTGTTGTTCCTGTTAAAGCCTTTACAGAAACAAAACTTTAAAGCTAAATAAAAAATAGCAATTGAAATGAACCATCTATGATAAGATGAAAAATGGGAACTTGATTACAACTATCACTCTTTGCACACACATCCATGCACATCAGTTCTGTCTTTCAACGCTTGAAACCTAGAAATATATATTGACAATGTACTCAATGACTATGATCTAATGGGTGCTGGCGTTTTGTGTTTTCAAGAGACACATTTGAAACAAGATGCATTGAAACATAGGCTCAAAAACTTCACTTGCATATAACCATAACAAATTTGGATTGCTCATATGTTTCAAATAAAGCATAACAATCGTTGAATATATGCACGTTGAATATGTGCTCTCATAATTTCAAGTCACAAAACAACAATCGTAACATAGACATATTAGCAAAAAGTTCTCCTAGCCATGTGCCAAATCTAAATATAGTAACCGGAATAAAGAAACATGTCTCCTAGTCCTATCTTGTATATTAATAGACTTGTATTGGATATCATAGCATCAAAGATTGACTTTCTTACCATAATAAACCAACTGCCCCATACACATATCCTCAACTATGATAAAGAGCTCTTTGTCGTATATCCATGGTTAAAAATATTGGTATATTGTATGTATTAAGTTTTTATGTGATTATTAATGAAATTTAAATATGTCTACAAAATATTATTTTAATTTATATGGTAAAATAGATCTTTATTTATATCTACTATTTAATGTGATAGAGATGTAGATATATCTCAATAGTAACTATAATCATTTTTCTTTTAGAGTTAATAAAAAAAAGTTATAATATTAAATTCAAATAAAATATTGTGATTGTGAAATGAGAGATGGTTTTTGCGCATGTTGTGTTGATGATCCATGGTATTGGCCCATGGTATTGTGACACATCGTGTTTACAAGTTAATAATATCTATGAAAAAGTGGATGTGAATATCTAAGGGTTAAACTATCTAGATTCCATGATGCCTAACTTCTACCACCACAAAGTCCAACTGATGCAACCACTTCCCTTTGAATTAGGGCTTTGTTGAAAAGCAAAAAATAATCATGCAATTTTGAAATGCAATATGAATAATTCCAAGGGTTTTCTTAATCTCTTTCGATGTACATGCCATGGTGGGAGTCAAGCGTTATCTCCCTCGACACCCTATCAAGAAAACATGCTCAGACCTCTGAATCAAATATATATTGGAAAAACATTATAAATTCTTTGGAAACTTAAAAAATAGCTAATTTACCATATGTCTCAGAAAAACATTTCTCTCTAGAATAAATTTTATGGCAATAACAACAAAGTTTATATATATATATATATATTATATTATAGGTATATAATGACATAACTTTCTCATTTTCTCAATGGCATGATAACAATTGTAAATATTTTTACAAAAGTATTTATTACATGGGGTTTCACAATTATTAGGCTAGTTGTGTTGGTGCATGGGTTGTTTTTGTGGTCTCATATCAACATTTGGTTCTAAGGGGTTTTCATGAAAGATTTTCTTCTAAGCTTCGTCAAGATGCCCCTTATTTTTTAGTATCCATTGCATATCTCATAAGGAAGCATTAGTAACCAATGATGCTTCATGTCATTTTCCAAAGTTGCAATATATTGACAAATTTGCAAATAAATTTTATTGATAGCTTGGAAAATCAACTAAAAGACATGGATAATTGAAAGAGCTAATGGAATCATTTCAAATCACTAAGTTAAAGGTCTTATAAATTGATAAAATTAGGTGGCTCTCTAGAAACAATATCATGAAAGGCTTGTTAAAATCATGCTTACTTTATTAAAGGATTGAGAGTTAGACCAGAAAAAAAAATGTGTGACTTGGCAATAGTGTTTCAAGTGCACTATTGTATCCATCTACTTGCATATGTTCTCGTTAAATTAAATAAGTTGAATCAAAATTTCCAAGAAGATCTATTGGCACTACTTTATATGTTTCTATTAACATGCTTCACAAAATACTTTTGGGAAGTGTTTTTAGGGTAGGTGTAATGCATAATGTGTCCTAGTTTTTAGTTAAAGCACAAGAAGGAATGTTAGAATTGAGACTTTTTTGATCTATATTGTAGATAAAAATCTTTGGAATTAATCACAAGAAAGAATAACACAGGTAGGGTACATTTACATCCAGGTTCGAAAGTTTGTCAAAGATGCAAAGATTAGAGACATTATGATAGTGTTAGGAATCATCTATAGTGTTAGGAATCATTTCATGTGAAAGAAAAGCGAACATTTCTGAAATATGTCTTTGTTGAGCACAATGTACATACTGGTTTTGATAAATACTGCTCTTCATGGTAAGTTAGTTGCATGCAATGATTCTTATTCAGAAGAAACAATTGAAGCATACTTTCGTCTTATGTTCTGATGGTGCTGAGAGAGATCGATACTGTGATGGCCGTGAGTCAATATGTGGCCATTAGTAATGTTTGCTCCTAATATGGTTGGTCCTAGATCATTACGATCGTTGTAGGCCAGCAAATATCTTACCACCACATTTCCCTCGGACTCTTTAGGAACTACACATGTACCTAACCTCTTATTTCCCTCCTTGATTGATTGGGAAGGAATAACTTCACATATACCTACAACATAAAAGTAGCCTTTCTTAAAGTTGCGATCCATATACATGCCATTCTTCCAACTGTCGTTACATAACGGGCGGCGTGAATATCGCGCAGAATATCGGAAGCTGTCAGCCAAATAAATACCATCTCCCAAACTCTTTCCATTTGACATTAATTTGGTGTCACTTAAGCATCGCAACCCGTTTCTGTCCATTCCAATGCCAACGCATTAGTATAAGCTTTTTCTGAGTAGAATTAATTTGAGGTTCATTTTGCTGATTAGAATTAATTTGAATTCGATACTCTATATCGAAAATTTCTGAAAAATCCCCAAAACAAAATTCAAATTAAAGCGAAAAATTATCATGGATACACATACCTTAGAATGGAATACCAGTTTTGTCTTTGACTTCCATGAAATCCAAATCTGGAAACGTCATGTTTGTTTTTAGAGGTATACACAACCTCCCTCTCCGGAGAATCCTGCACCACTGCGAATTGATAAAGCTTTGAAAGCGAATTATCAAGTTTGATAAGTTTGTCGTCATCGTCAGATAAAAATACCAACGATAGTCTGTTGGTGCACAGGATGAATCTAAGAACGTTATAAGGAAGCTGCCACGCTTCCTTCCCAAAATATTCGTCTCCGAATTTCTCCACCGATTGACCTTGCGCAGTGGAACTGGACAGCCACGATTGGGCCAGCTTTGCTTTCAACCCAGCTTCATCAGCACATAATCTCATCTCTGAAACTGCAGGAAACGATTTTATAATGCTGCTCAAAGCACCCATATTTTTGTTTTTGTTTATACTCCTCTGGTCCATCATGTAATTACGGAAAGGATTGCCCTTAGGGTTTTCAATATGGCCATCATTTAAGACGTCTGAACGCCGACGAATCTCCCTTTTTTCCAAGAGAAAAGGAGGGAATGGTTCAAACACATCACGATAGTCGTTTGCGGCGGACGAAGCCAGGTAAATTTCTAAATCGATCAATTCCACTGGCGTTCGGGCCACTTCTTGCAGTACCTGAGTTCCTAGCCCTAATACTTCGAAGCTGAACAAGCTGCAAAATCCAGCAACCCAAGTGTTATAATTTGATGTTTTAACAAAAGTAATGAATGAATGAAATGTTCAAGCGATATTAGAGATCAAAATCCAAATGAAATTTGACATACCATAATTCGTCAGGACAACTACAAAGCCTGGAGACAGTGAATGGGAGCTCTTTGTCGCAGGCAATACGCCGCTTAAGCAATGAGGCAAGACGACTTCCAGTGAAGAGCAAAAATCTCACAAATATATTGTCCTCGCATTCCAATAAAACATTTTGTTCCCTATCCGTCCCCCCTCTAGAGAAGAAATCTTTAGCAATTCGAGGCAACAAAGTTCGAAGACCATACAAATACATTGGATTGGTTTTCCTAAGATCGATCAGCTTAGCAAGCTGTTGATCTAAATCGTCTTGACCACCATCTGTATACACAAACTTGCTTTCGATGGGAGGGACTTCCAATTCCAGGTCTCTGTGCATTGCCGATAATCCTTGGAAGGCCTCCCTTAGTGACACTCCTTGATCTTCGGGCTTCTACTTTTGAAATTGTCTCCAAGGGGTTGAAACGTTGCTTCAAGTACCAGTGGCGTGGCAAATGAAAAGCCAAGTGCCTCATACACACGTCCATGGCGATGCCGAGAGTAATCCGGCAAAATTCCAGTGAGTTCAATATCAAATCCAACACACCATTTACTGTGTGAAGAGGAATACACATTACACCACCTGAGAATGCCATCTTTTATGTTATCGCTTCCAGGCACTTCAACCACGCAAGATCGAGCTCCCTCGCACCTTTTATTTGCGTACTCTATAAGCTCGTCAAAACAACCGTTTTTCTGTTGGCCTTCTTCATTCACACGGAATTGACAACCGAAGGCCATGGAATACCCTTCGCCATCACTGCTCCATCCATCCTCCTCCTCCTTCTCCTCCATTTCAGGGGTCGCTCCATCACGGTTAGTGGAAACCTTGTATGCTTCAAAGACATCGAGTATAGAGTCGAGAACAGTAGTGAAAGAGTAAAACCCACGGCTGCATAGCCGCTCTAACTTCTCGTTCAAAGTTATCATTAAATCAGGACCTGTGTGCATGCTGTTGGATTCATCCGATCCAATGAGAGTGCCAATGAAAGCACAATCAGTGTTTGCAATGATACCATCAGAGGAGCAGCTTGAGTAGAAAATGTATGGTATGGTTATTTGTAATACCTTGCCATCAATACAAATTTCAAGATATTCATCTGTAATCTTTTGTATTTGCATAGACATGTTGTTAGCTCTTCCTGCATTGTTCGCGAACCAAGATTCGATGTAATTGTTCATATTGGCCTTATCCATGATCGATCGAGAGAGATTAATCAGCAACCCAACATCAAAAATTCGATTTCTCCACAATTCGATTTCTGATTTACAGAACAGCTTCACCTCGTATGAACTCAAACAGTGCAAACTTCTATATGTTCAAATATTTACTGCTTTATATATATGGAGAGACAATTGAGGCAGGGGCCAAAAAATTGAAAAGCCCCAATATGAAGTCGGCCGGATTTGCGCCAACACACATGGTACCCGCATTCCCATGGATTTATTTGGCAAGGTACCTTGGATTCATTCCCATGGATCTATTGCGCACTCTATCTTAGGAGGGGTTTTGGTAAAATATAGGGATCATTCGAACTTTCTATTTTAGTGATTACTTTTAGGTAAGGTATTTTTGTTTTTAGTTAGTTATTATTCGAAGTTGGTGAACTGTTTCTTGTGGTAATTTTGTTTTTAGTTAGTTATTATTTTAAGTTGGTGAACTGTTTCTTTAGGCTTTTTTGGTATATGAGGTAGTTATTATTTTAAATTGGGGATGGTTTGTTTGTTTTGGTTTTCTATTGGTTTGTTTGTTTTTTTGTATTTTTATTTATTTATGAGGGTTTATATTTGTTTAAGTTAGTGTAGTTTAGTTTATTTAATTTAATTTAATAATTTAAAGTTGGTGGTAGTTTTTTTTTAGGTCAGTGTAATTTGTTGAGATTAAATAATATATTTTTATAAATTAATTTAGATCTATTTTAACGTCTGATTTATTAAGTGTTTATAATAATAATAATACTATTGGTGATATTGATCTTGATTTACCAAGTGTTTGTCATAATAATACATAATAATAATACTATTGGCAATATTATTGGCAAAATTATGGATTGTCAAAACACGGAGCCCAAAGCCAATGGTAAATTGATTGTTTTACCTAAGTTTTATTTTACTTTATTTTTGAATTTGAATTTGAATTTTTTTTTTATGTAATTTGAACTAGACAAAACATTAAACAAGACCATATATTACATATCTCCCATCATAGATTTAAAATAGTATAGTTTAATTAATACATAAAATAATCCTTTTTAAAACACTTTTTATCCTCAATTGCATAAGAAATTGGTAGAGATTTTTAATAATCATAAGCTTACACTATTTTATTTGTAAAATTCAAGTGCTCCACAATTTTCTATGGTGTTGAATCCATTTATACCTTCAAAAACACATTTTAAACAATTAAAAATCATAATCTCATCTAAAATTATATCATCGAATTATTGGTAAAGACCATTTTTGTATTAATTAGATTGGATATATTTAGAATATTTTAAAACTAGCAATTGCACCAAATGTTGCAAAGGAAACACGGCAAGGCATAAATTCCAAAAGAATCGTGCCATATAAAGTCATATTCTTTTCATAAAGAATACCTTGTTCTATGCAACAGAAAAGCTTAGTATCTTTGTCACCCTCACTAATCCACACATTCTACTTTTAAGGTGGCATTCGTTACCTTCTTTGTTAGGAAGATCATATCTCTCTTGTTCCAGTTTTCTAAGAGTGGTTAGTACATCCTTCGAGAAGACCCCATTGGAATTAATATACAAGAATTTTATGTTATGCTCCACTTCATTTAAATAAGCTAATTAATTTTCTTTATGATGTTGAGACTGTTAGCCTCCTGCTGCAGCAGGTTAATCATCTTTCATGATCGACATTTTTACATGCCAAATATGTCGTACTATGCATGCTGCAATGCTCCATATTTGCTACAGATGACCAGAGAAGTATCCATGAAGGTGTGCCAGTTTTAATGCTACTGCTTTGTTCCAGTTTTGATAAGTAATCCATTTTGATCAGTTTTCAGTTAAGGGTAGGCCAAACAGCTTAATCTTGGCCTCCCTAGGTTTCAATTTCCTGTTGTAGAATATAGAGAAGGAATATCTGTCCAAACTGTCTAATCTTGGCAGATTAGTAGATTAGGTAGAGAATGAAGGTTCCCAACTGCTTAATCTGGGACCTTGGAAGTGATAAGGATAGTTGTAGATAGAAACTCAAAAGGAAAAGAAAAGAAAAAGAAAAAGAGCAACTGAGGGTTTGCAAGTCTAAATGCACCCTCCTGGAAGTAATAAAAAATGCTAGGCACTAAGATGGGTAGGTAGAAAGGGGTTGCAGAAGCTTGTTTTCAGTTATATTGCTGGCCTTGACAGAAAGCATATATTGACAAGAGAAGGTTCACCTGTTTCAACATTTTGGTAACAACACAGTGAAGCATGTCTAACTCCCCAATCATTCCCCACAAAACTTCTTTCTAACACTCCCTAAAGGTCCAATGGGATTTCCTCATTGTGTACTTATATCACCTTTTGATTATGGAAACATCAAGCCAAGGTGTTGATTCCTATTACATAAGAAAGCCACATTTCCTGTGTAAAACCCTTGATCATTTTCATCTATTTCTGCACCTAAGTTTACTCATTAAGCTTAGTATTCAATTCCTCTCTCTCATCTAAAAACCATATTAACCACTAATTTTACTATTTAGCTCCCCAATTTTCCCCTTTTCCCTATTATTATATCTTTTTTGTGCAAAAATCCCGTAAAATATATATCCCCCCCCTTCAGGCAATATAGCCTTAATACTCTAAAAGGTGAAGGCATGATAAAGTCGGGCGCTAATGCAAATGTACGTGCATAGGTTATTTTGGGGGATTAAATCAACATCTGGTTGATCTAATAGCCTTGACGCACTTTACGAACCTGTATATAGTCTGCCCGCCAGTCTCTAAAACCTCATAAAACCCACAAATTTGATTTATCCAAAGTTATCCCGGCGCCATTTTCCACAAATAATCATTGTTTATTAGACGGGCCCCGCCGTATCGCTCTGCCATGTCCGCGTCCCGTCAATTGTCAGATCCGGGCCCTCCCATCTGATGGTCATTGGCGATTTTGGACCGCCCCCGATCGCCATCCTTTAGCGCCCGAAAAGTGTCAGAGGATGACATAGGGCCTGAGGCGCGTGTCAATTTCTTGTTGGATCGGGCAGCTTCCGACACAAACCGGGCCCGTACCAAAAGCGGTCCGATAATACCGCTTACCGCTCACCCATTTTTACCAAATCCGCCATATTTCGGCGATTCTATGTGTGCCGCCCCCCGGTCCCTCTGACTGCCGATCCACCGACGGATCCAGGACCATTGGATCAGGCCCCAGATCTGACAGCCCAGATCTTGTCGCGCGGCCCCCCACTTCACATCGCCCCATATACTGCTCCGATTTGGTGGAGCCGATGAGTTATTAAATGTAGTGTTAAGGGTTTTCGGGTCGTCCGCAGAACCATTCCACTGTTAAAACTGCTGATTTGGGTTCCGCCAATGGGTCGGACCCAAAATAAAATAAAGAGGGCCTGTATAACTTATCGGGTCTGATGGGTTTCGGCGTTTCTATGTGGCAACCCCATGACCCCGCCGATAGCGAATTGCCGAGTTAATCTCAGCCGCCCATTCAGGCCCAGAGATCAACGGCCCATATTTAATCGCATCACTCTTATATGGCTCCGACCAGCGGAGCCGAAAAGTAATAAAGAAAGGGCATAAAAGCATATCGGGTCCGCGGCATTTCAGAGGTTTTATGTGTTGGGACAAATGGTCTGCCCCGATGCGATTTAGCGCCAGCCGTTAGATCGGCCCGTGCCAGATCTAATGGCCAGGATTTAATCTCCGCTACAGTGTCGCTCCCACCTATGTTTTTCATGAATTTTACATAGAAATTGGTCTTTTTCTGTGTAAAAGAAAAGGCGACATTTTTTGCAAGGTTTAATGCTATTTTTGATCGGCCAAGCGCCGATTGCACCCAAAGGTCACGAAGGACATTAGCAGCAGTTATTTTTGCATTAAAAGGCAGAAGGGGGCGATGGGATAGTTTAAAGAGTATCAGCGGTGAGAAAAGGCCCAGATTCAGTCCCAAAGTGTATCAGGATGTGGCAAAGAGTATCAGTCTAGTTTTTCAAAGTAGATGAAAGCAAAGAAAGCTCATCAAAGTCAACAAAGCATCATTCAACCATTTAAGGCTCACCAACACTTCCTTTGTTGCTTTAAAGCCACCTAAAGGCATAGATGAAGGCTTTCAAGGCAGAGTTATTGCAGAGACATTGTTCCCAGTCATATTTTTGGAGCAGCGCTGCTTCCTTAAATGCGCAGTTATCACACAGAGGACAGCGCGTGGCTCAAGGAACTCTTTTAGTCCATTTTTGAAGCTGCAGGACCATGTGCAGCCCTAAAGAGCCATTTTGATGAGGCTGCTCCCTCATGAACACCTGTTTTAGATATTTTATTGCATTTATTTCCAACACAACTTAGCATTAGAAGCAATTATTGCACAGATCTCTTTTGAATCTGTTTTGATAGATATTTTGAGATATTTTCTCCCTTGACACCTGTTCAAGGGATGTTTGTAAATATTTTCTATTTAAACCACCCTCTGCACTGTTTTAAGGGTTGGTTGGTCGATAACTTCCTCTAGACTTGCGTTGTATTTTCTGAGAGTCTCTATAATCAAAGATCGCTGGAATGTTTGGGAGATGAACTGACTGTTGTGTTTTAATGACTGAAGAGTGACTATGGAATCCTAATGCTTCTACATAGCCCAATAAGTGTTTCTTATCTCTGTTTACAGTTTATATGTTTTATGCCATCATTGTTTTACTATCTAAATAGCAGAAAGAAAGAATAGTTCAGAGCTCACTTAGTTGTATTCTGTTCTCAATTTCTGTGACTTATCTATGTTTTCCTCTCAATTAGTCCTGAATATGAATACTGATTTGCTCATATTTACACTAGTTCCTTCATATATGAATGTTGTTTAGGAATCCTTGACTGCTCCTATATAAATGTTCATTCACCTTCCCTTTGTTAGCATAATGAGAGCTACTTAGTTGCCTTTCATTCACTGACCTTTGTTCCATCTCTATTCCAGCTCGATATTGTTTTATGTGTGGCTATCCTGCTCTGTATTCCTCTTGTGACCAAGAAAACGCAACAGCAAGCCTAATCCATGACTCCATGCCCAATGGTTTGAACTTCTCACACTATGCATCCCAACTCTGTTTGAAAGAATCCTCCATCCCACCAAAATCCAAACAAAATGCAAGAAAATCATAACTAGCCTAAAGTCAACCCAAAACAAAGCTAAATTATAAAGAGAGAGACCTCTCTGATTGCAGGTAGGCTAGGATCTACAGTCCAAAGATTGATTTGTGGTTATCTCGGCCGTATCCTTTAAGGAGCTTTAAGGACAACCTGAGTGATAACATAATGGCAACTCCACTGGGGAACATCCTCAGATAATTTCACAAATCAAGGTGGAAAGCTCCACTGGGAAGGAACCAGACCTTCAAAAGTTTCTTTCTAACCCTTATATTCTTAGAAAAATCCCCAAAAAACAAGCTAGAAGATGGCTCCCAAAAAGAATTCACGTTATACAAGGTCAAATCCAAACCCAAATCCCCCAGCAGCTTTTGAAAATCCGAATATAATCCCAAGAAACCTCAGGAAGCTAGAGCGAAGAGAGGACTTTGCTGATAATAGTCCTAAAGCAGTTTACCCACGCTGTGGCCCAACCCCTATAAAAGTTCTATTTCGTTCAACCCCTAGTTCCCCTTGTTCTTCATCCACCTCTCAAAGCACTCCTTCCACACCTCCATTCACTACACATACTACCACTACTACTCCTATTATCCCAGTTGTTCTAGCTGTTCCGTTTATCCCTGTTGTTCCATTTATCCCTGCCAACATGGCGAATAGATATGCACCTTTACAGCTGCCTGCAAATCCCGGGGCTATGCCTCAGGATTACCAAACTAAAATCACATATTTTGATGGCACAAGTGCCTGCACAGCCCTTCAACATACAAAGAAAATGCAGGATTACTTTGAAAGCTATGAGATTGACGATGATGGTGTGAGAATGAAGATTTTTGTGCAAAGTTTGACAAGCGATGTCAGGACTTGGTTTAGAGCACTCCCAGCCAATTCCATAGCAGACCCAGAAGCCTTATACCAGTCATTTATCAACAGATGGGAGAAAAAGAAAGATCCCTTGCACATACTAGCTGAATACGATACAATCAAAAGAGGTCCACAAGAAACAGTCTTGGACTATTGTGTAAGGTTCAATAGCGTTTATAATGCTATCCCACAAAACATAAGGCCCCCACCTGACCTTGCCTTATATAAATTCCCTGATGGATTCCAGAACTGCTTAATCTGGGACCTTGGAAGTGATAAGGATAGTTGTAGATAGAAACTCAAAAGGAAAAGAAAAGCAAAAGAAAAAGAGCAACTGAGGGTTTGCAAGTCTAAATGCACCCTCCTGGAAGTAATAAAAAATGCTAGGCACTAATATGGGTAGGTAGAATGGGGTTGCAAAATCTTGTTTTCAGTTATATTGCTGGCCTTGACAGAAAGCATATATTGACAAGAGAAGGTTCACCTGTTTCAACATTCTGGTAACAACACAGTGAAGCATGTCTAACTCCCCAATCATTCCCCACAAAACTTCTTTCTAACATTCCCTAAAGGTCCAATGGGATTTCCTCATTGTGTACTTATATCACCTTTTGATTATGGCAACATCAAGCCAAGGTGTTGATTCCTATTACATAAGAAATCCACATTTCCTGTGTAAAACCCTTGATCATTTTCATCTGTTTCTGCACCTAAGTTTACTCATTAAGCTTAGTATTTAGTTCCTCTCTCTCATCTAAAAACCATATTAACCACTAATTTTACTATTTAGCTCCCCAATTTTCCCCTTTTCCCTATTATTATACCATTTTTGTGCAAAAATCCCGTAAAATATATATCCCCCCCTTCAGGCAATATAGCCTTAATACTCTAAAAGGTGAAGGCATGATAAAGTCGGGCGTTAATGCAAATGTGCGTGCATGGTTATTTTGGGGGATTAAATCAACATCTGGTTGATATAATAGCCCTGACGCACTTTACGAACCTGTATATAGTCTGCCCGCCAGTCTCTAAAACCTCATAAAACCCACAAATTTGATTTATCCAAAGTTATCCCGGCGCCATTTTCCACAAATAATCATTGTTTATTAGACGGGCCCCGCCGTATCGCTATGCCATGTCCGCGTCTCGTCAATCGTCGGATCCGTGCCCTCCCATCTGATGGTCATTGGCGATTTTGGACCGCCCCCGATCGCCATCCTTTAGCGCCCGAAAAGTGTCAGAGGATGACATAGGGCCTGAGGCGCGTGTCAATTTCTTGTTGGATCGGGCGGCTTTCGACACAAACCGGGCCCGTACCAAAAGCGGTCCGATAATACCGCTTACCGCTCACCCATTTTTACCAAATCTGCCATATTTCGGCGATTCTATGTGTGCCGCCCCCCGGTCCCTCCGACTGCCGATCCACCGATGGATCCAGGACCGTTGGATCAGGCCCCAGATCTGACAGCCCAGATCTTATCGCGCGGCCCCCCACTTCGCATCGCCCCATATACTGCTCCGATTTGGCGGAGCCGATGAGTTATCAAATGCAGTGTTAAGGGTTTTCGGGTCCGCGGAACCATTCCACTGTTAAAACCGCCAATTTGTGTTCCGCCTATGGGTCGGACTCGAAATAAAATAAAGAGGGCCTGTATAACTTATCGGGTATGATGGGTTTCGGCGTTTCTATGTGGCAACCCCAAGACCTCGTCGATAGCGAATTGCCGAGTTAATCTCAGCCGCCCATTCAGGCCCAGAGATCAACGGCCCATATTTAATCGCATCACTCCTATATGGCTCCGACCAGCGGAGCCAAAAAGTAATAAAGAAAGGGCATAAAAGCATATCGGGTCCGCGACATTTCGGAGGTTTTATGTGTTGGGACCAATGGTCCGCCCCGATGCGATTTAGCGCTAGCCGTTGGATCGACCCGCGCCAGATCCAACGGCCAGGATTTAATCTCCGCTACAGTGCCGCTCCCGCCTATGTTTTTCATGAATTTTACATAGAAATTGGTCTTTTTCTGTGTAAAAGAAAAGGCGACATTTTTTGCAAGGTTTAATGCTATTTTTGATCAGCCAAGCGCCGATTGCACCCAAAGGCCACGAAGGACATTAGCAGCAGTTATTTTTGCATTAAAAGGTAGAAGGGGGCGATGGGACAGTTTAAAGAGTATCAGTGGTGAGAAAAGGCCCTGATTCAGTGCCAAAGTGTATCAAGATGCGGCAAACAGTATCAGTCCAGTTTTTCAAAGCAGATGAAAGCAAAGCAAGCTCAGCAAAGTCAAAAAAGCATCATTCAGCCATTTAAGGCTCACCAACACTTCTTTTGTTGCTTTAAAGCCACCTAAAGGCATAGATGAAGGCTTTCAAGGCAGAGTTATTGCAGAGACATTGTTCCCAGTCATATTTTTGGAGCAGCGCTGCTTCCTTAAATGCGCAGTTATCACACAGAGGACAGCGCGTGGCTCAAGGAACTCTTTTAGTCCATTTTTGAAGCTGCAGGACCATGCGCAGCCCTAAAGAGCCATTTTGATGAGGCTGCTCCCTCATGAACACCTGTTTTAGATATTTTATTGCATTTATTTCCAGCACAACTTAGCATTAGAAGCAATTATTGCACAGATCTCTTTTGAATCTGTTTTGATAGATATTTTGAGATATTTTCTCCCTTGACACCTGTTCAAGGGATGTTTGTAAATATTTTCTATTTAAACCACCCTCTGCACTGTTTTAAGGGTTGGTTGGTCGATAACTTCCTCTAGACTTGCATTGTATTTTCTGAGAGTCTCTATAATCAAAGATCGCTGGAATGTTTGGGAGATGAACTGACTGTTGTGTTTTAATGACTAAAGAGTGACTATGGAATCCTAATGCTTCTACATAGCCCAATAAGTGTTTCTTATCTCTATTTACAGTTTATATGTTTTATGCCATCATTGTTTCACTATCTAAATAGCAGAAAGAAAGAATAGTTCAGAGCTCACTTAGTTGTATTCTGTTCTCAATTTCTGTGACTTATCTATGTTTTCCTTTGAATTAGTCCTGAATATGAATACTGATTTGCTCATATTTACGCTAGTTCCTTCATATATGAATGTTGTTTAGGAATCCTTGACTGCTCCTATATAAATGTTCATTCACCTTCCCTCTGTTAGCATAATGAGAGCTACTTAGTTGCCTTTCATTCACTGACCTTTGTTCCATCTCTATTCCAGCTCGATATTGTTTTATGTGTAGCTATCCTGCTCTGTATTCCTCTTGTGACCAAGAAAATGCAACAGCAAGCCTAATCTATGACTCCATGCCCAATGGTTTGAACTTCTCACACTATGCATCCCAACTCTGTTTGAAAGAATCCTCCATCCCACCAAAATCAAAACAAAACCCAAGAAAATCATAACTAGCCTAAAATCAACCCAAAACAAAGCTAAATTATAAAGAGAGAGCCCTCTCTGATTGCAGGTAGGCTAGGACCTGCAGTCCAAAGATTGGTTTGTGGTTACCTCGGCCGTATCCTTTAAGGAGCTTTAAGGACAACCTGAGTGATAACATAATGGCGACTCCACTGGGGAACATCCTCAGATAATTTCACAAATCAAGGTGGAAAGCTCCACTGGGAAGGAACTAGACCTTCAAAAGTTTCTTTCTAACCCTTATATTCTTAGAAAAATCCCCAAAAAACAAGCTAGAAGCTGGCTCCCAAAAAGAATTCACGTTATACAAGGTCAAATCCAAACCCAAATCCCCCAGCAGCTTTTGAAAATCCGAATATAATCCCAAGAAACCTCAGGAAGCTAGAGCGAAGAGAGGACTTTGCTGATAATAGTCCTAAAGCAGTTCACCCACGCTGTGGCCCAACCCCTATCAAAGTTCTATTTCGTTCAACCCCTAGTTCCCCTTGTTCTTCATCCACCTCTCAAAGCACTCCTTCCACACCTCCATTCACTACACATACTACCACTACTACTCCTATTATCCCAGTTGTTCTAGCTATTCCGTCTATCCCTGTTGTTCCATTTATCCCTGCCAACATGGCGAATAGATATGCACCTTTACAGCTGCCTGCAAATCCCGGGGCTATGCCTCAGGATTACCAAACTAAAATTACATATTTTGATGGCACAAGTGCCTGCACAACCCTTCAACATACAAAGAAAATGCAGGATTATTTTGAAAGCTATGAGATTGACGATGATGGTGTGAGAATGAAGATTTTTGTCCAAAGTTTGACAAGCGATGTCAGGACTTGGTTTAGAGCACTCCCAGCCAATTCCATAGCAGACCCAGAAGCCTTATACCAGTTATTTATCAACAGATGGGAGAAAAAGAAAGATCCCTTGCACATACTAGCTGAATACGATACAATCAAAAGAGGTCCAAAAGAAATAGTCTTGGACTATTGTGCAAGGTTCAATAGCGTCTATAATGCTATCCCACAAAACTTAAGGCCCCCACCTGACCTGGCCTTATATAAATTCCCTAATGGATTCGACCCAGATATGGCCTACCAATTAAAAGAAAGAGCCCCTAACAACCTTCCAGACATGCAAAATGTGGTTGTCACTATGGAGGCAAATTTAATTGCCAAAAGAAACAGAGCTAGAACTGAGAGAAGAACCACCTTCAAGGAAGAGCCCTCAGCCTTAGATCAAAAGCTAGATGCTATTATCAATGGCATGCACAGGCTGGGAGACAGAGTAGAGAGTGTTGAGAGGAAATCATCATGGGACGAGCAGCAAGCTAACACTGTCGGGAACCCGAATTTCAGGAAAACTCAGAACTCAAACGTTGATAGATCTAGCCAAGACTGTGATATAAGGCCTCCTTTCCAAGAAAATTATACAGAAGAATCCACATCTAGTGATGGCATAGAGGACACTCACATGGACTTGGTGGATTTGAAGGGTGAGCAACAAATTTTCCTAACTCAACAAGACCAAGATGAGCATGACTTTAATCAATTTCAGACCCAGTCAGGTGAGTCTTTTGACTTCAAACAAGGTTATGATTTAGCGGTTTATGAAGTGCACAAACAATATAAACTGAGAACTAGAATAATTGATGTAACCGAGCCCGCTAAACAGAAGGAAACAAAGCAGCCCAAGAAGATTAAGGACAGAGTTGCTTCCACAGAACCGACCAAACAAACAATCCCAGATTCGAAAGAAGTCACAATAGAGGATATAACAGACACACGAGACATGCAGCCCTCTAGTGATTAGCCTCTGCTACCTTCATCCTCAAAGGAAAATGTAAATAGCACTCCTAAAAGCCTTTCCAAAATATAAATACCGCAAGGTATCACTCACCATAACACTAATAATCAAGAGGAAAATGCAGAAAATACACTTGAAAAGGGGAAATCTGCTATTGCCAACAAAAAGACTCCATTGGAGAAACCATTCAACTTAGAAGCAGAAATAAGCAAACTTAAGATTTCCATCCCCTTATCTGAACTTGCAAAGCATGATGTGTATAGGCAACAAATCCAAAGATCATTGCAAATGCCAGAGAAAAGGGATGATGTGAATGTTTTAGATGATACACCTGAGTTGCTTTTTGGTCCAGAAGTTGATGGCAAATCAGCACATGGAGCTGTTCTACCCTTTTATGTGAGTCTACACATACATGATAAAGTTTTACATAATGAAATGTTTGACTCAGGTGCCTCACACAACCTTATGCCCAAAGTTGTAATGGAGAAGCTAAACCTTGATGTAACAAGACCCTACAAAGATCTATTCTCCTTTGACTCAAGTCAGGTCAAGTGTTTAGGCTTAATCAAAGACTTATGTGTGTCCTTAGTCGAATTTCCCAACAAGACAATCCTAATGGACGTGGTGGTTGTTGACATCCCACCAAAGTATGACATGCTCTTGTCAAGATCTTGGGGGGCAAAACTCCAAGGATTTCTCCAATTAGACCTCTCCTATGCCACTATTTCAGTCTTTGGGCAACCAAAGAGACTGTATAGAGAAACACTGATGAAGTATGTGGTAAGTAGTGAGGAAAAGCCCCAGAATTTCCCTATCTATTCAATCCATTCTAATATGGATTCTTTTATTTTGTTTAATGATGAAACAAGTCCTCCAACTGATGATAAGCCTATGGCTTTAGTACAACAAGCACACATCAATGAAGAATCGGTTGCACATACCCATGAGACTATCACAACAGCCAATGCAACCAGCACACAAGAAAAACCTCCCGAAACACAAGACTCGGGTCTGCCCAATCCTAAAATGACTGAAACTCTTAATACTAACCACAAGCAAGAAATCACATGGTATTTAGAGTTTGACGGCTCTGTTAACAAGTTAGGAGCAGGGGCAGGAATATGGATTCACAATACACATAACAACCATGCAGAGGGTCATGCTTATAGACTGAATTTCAAATTCACCAACAACATGGCTAAGTATGAGGCACTCCTCTTAGGCCTTAAGCTGCTCAAATATTTAGGAGCTGCCAAAGTTTCCATTCTAGGTGACTCTGACCTAGTAATCCAACAAATGAAAGGCAACTTTGTTACCAATGATAGAAGGCTAAGAGCTTATAGGACTGCTGCCACTGCAATACTTGATACATTCACTAAATCCAAGCTTGCCAAGATTTCAAGAAATCATAACATTTAGGCTCACATCCTAGCCACTTTCGCTAGTACATGCAAGCTTCCCTTTGAGCCAAATCACCATTTCACTGTTGAGATAAAGCACAGGCCTGCTGTCCCTAACAATGTTAAGGATTGGCAAGTGTTTGAGGATGATGCTCAAATCAACAATTTTCTTACCTTACAGCATGAGTTTTCAGGCCTAAACATTGATATGGATGCCATGGATGATCCACTGCAAGCAATAAACCAAATCCAGCAAACTGTAACAGCTCAAACAGCTAGAAAATTGCTACAGCAAACCATCTTTGATGGAGAAAACATAGAAGAGCTGAAACAGATGCATTTAGAGGAAATAGCCAAAACAGAGGTCGAAATCATTGATCTAAAGGACAATTTTCTCCCGGTTGGCCTCACTCCACTAGAATACATGTTTGATGCAAATGATGTCCCCAGAAAACCAAAATTGCAACCCATAAACACTGGGATAGAAGAACATAACATTGGGACAGCAGAGAACCCGAAAATGATCAAACTGTCCAAAAATTTACCAGCTGATCAAAAGCCCAAGTACGTGGATTTTTTCAAAGAATTCCAAGATGTATTTGCTTGGAGTTATGAGGACTTGAAGTCCTATGACACCTCAATTATTCAACATACCATTCCCTTAAAGCCAAATCAAAAGCCCTTCAAACAGAAACTGAGGAGAATCAATCCTGTGCTTCTCCCTTTGATTGAGACAGAAGTGCAAAGAATGTTTGAAGCAGGTATCATAGCACCCATTAGATTTTTTGAATGGGTATCCAATCTTGTTCCCACAAGAAAGAAAATAGGTGAGATTAGGCTTTGTGTAGATTTGAGAAACTTAAACCAAGTCTCCCTTAAAGACCACTACCCATTGCCCAAAATGGACCACATCCTACAAAGAGTAGTGGGGTCATCTAGAATCTCTTTGCTTGATGGCGTTTCAAGTTTTAATCAAATACTGGTTCACCCGGATGACCAAGACAAGACAGTCTTTACCACACCGTGGGGAACATTTAAGTATGTTAAAATGCCTTTCGGCCTAAAGAACACAGGTGCCACCTTTCAAAGGGCCATGGACATTGCATTTTCCAAGGAAATCCATGATTTCTTGGTTGTCTATCTTGATGATCTTACCCCTTTCTCCAAATCTGATCAAGAGCACCTAAGACATTTGAGACAAGTGTTCCTAACATGTAGGAAATATGGCATTTCCTTGAACCCCAAGAAGTCTTTATTTGGCCTTGAAGAAGGAAAATTACTTGGACATATCATTTCAAAAGACGGGATTAGAATTGATCCGGAAAGGATCCAAGCCATTCTCCAAATCCCATATCCAAGAAACGTAAAAGAGCTGCAAGCATTCCTAGGAAAGATCAATTTCCTTAGGAGATTTATCCCAAATCTAGCCGAGCTGATAAGACTGTTGAGCAACATGTTAAAGAAGGATGCCAAGGTAAAATGGTCTCTTGAAACCAAGCAAGCATTTGAGAGTATCAAAGTTGCCTTAACTCAAGCCCCAGTCCTCACAAGTCCTTAATTTGATAGGGACTTTATCATATTTTCATTTGCATCTGGTAATACCATAGCTGTTGTCCTATTGCAAAAGGATGACCAAGGAAATGAAAAGCCAATTGCTTTCTTTAGCCGAGCCTTAAGAGATGCACCCCTGAAATACCAAATCATGGAGAAGCAGGCCTATTCCCTTGTTAAAGCAATCAAAGACTTCAGAATTTACATTTTATATTCACACGTGATTGCCTATGTCCCAAATGCTATTGTAAAAGACATATTAACCCAAGAAAGATTAGAAGGCAAAAGAGGCAAGTGGATTGCTAACATTCTTGAGTATGACATAGAAATAAAACCAACCAAGCTAATAAAGGGGCAAGGTTTAGCAAACTGATGTCCGAAACAAAATTTCAAGCCTTAGACATCAACCAACTGGACAATGAACAGGAGCTAGCGACTCCACAGATCAGTGACACCTTTTTGCAATCCCCATGGTATGCTGATATTTGATTTGTATTGTTAAACCTGTGTGCTCCCCCAGGATTGTCCAGGACCAAGAAGAGATTTTTAAGAATGAAGGCTTTGAAATTTTGTGTCTTAGATGGTGCTTTATTTTGGAAGAATCATGAAGGCATATTTCTTAATTGTTTGACCATGAATGAAACTAATAATGTCATGAAATAATTCCATGCAGGGGACTGTGGAGGACATCTATATTGGAAGTCCATTGCTGATAAAATTTTAAGGGCTGGTTTCTATTGGCCCTCTTTGTTTGCAGATGTAAAGAAGTTTACTATCTCATGTCACAAATGCCAAATCTTTGAGGGCAAAAGAAAGCTGCTCCCCTTGCCTCTTAAGCCCATCTCAACCGAGAAGCCTTTTCAGCAATGGGGTCTTGACTTCATTAGAGAAATCCATCCCTCTTCCTCAGGCCAGCATAAGTGGATTCTAACTGCCACCGACTATTTCACCAAGTGGATTGAAGCCATTCCATGCAGGCAGGATAATGACACCACCATTATCTAATTCCTTGAGTGCAATATCCTATCTAGATTTGGCTGCCCTGAGAAGATCATCGCTGACAATGCCGCTGCTTTCAAATCCAAAAAGATGATCAATTTTTGCCATAAATTCCCTATCACTTTAGGCCATTCCACAGCCTATTACCCTCAAGGTAATGGCTTAGCCGAGTCATCCAACAAAAGCCTGATCAGTATTATCAAGAAGACCTTAGAAGAAAACAAGAAGAACTGGCATAAAAAGCTCACCAATGCCCTATGGGCAGACAAATTGTCAACCAAGAAATCCATTGGGATGAGCCCTTATGAGCTAGTATATGGCATGGAGGCCAGATTTCCTTCATCACTGAGCATTCCTATTATCAAGCTGCTGCAAGAGATTTAAGCTGAGCCAAATGATATACAAAGGAGGATAAACCAAACAATTCATTTGCAGCAGACAAGAGAGCAAGTCTATGACAGAGCTCGAATTATGCAAGAGAAGCTCAAAAGGATGTTTGATAAGAGGACTAAGGTTGAGAATTTCTGTGTTGGCAACAAAGTTCTAAGGTGGGACTCATGAAGAGAAGACAAGGGAAAACATTCAAAATTTTATTTCCTTTGGAGAGGGCCATTTGTTATTTCTGTTGTTCAAGGAAATAACACATATTTCCTCAAATCTGTAGAGGGCAACACTGCTGAAGAAGGCCCTGTAAATGGCCATATGCTGAAGCATTATCATGATCCCTTTTGTTGAACATAACACAGCTTTGTAAATATCTCTTTGTACATTGATATTTGTATATATCAGCACTTTTGTTTTTATATTGTATAAACAGTCCGATTGTTAGAGGAGCAGCAACAAAGTTTGTGAAGATACAGCCAATGCAAGTCCTCTATTTTTAATCTCTGTCTCTGCAGTAATCTCAGCAAATCAGTAAGAGCAGCGCTGTCATATCACAATGATTTATGTTAAAGAGAAGTTGTTTGTAGCTTGTAGTCTTCAAGTCAATAATATCAAATAGAAAGGAGGATTTTCAGTTTACTTCAACACCCTTTCAAAGACAAGAAAAGAAGAGCTCCAGTTTTATTCCCTTTTTGTGTTTATTTCATAGGGCAGTGCTCAAGCAAAAGTTTATGCAATATCAAGCACGCAGAAGAAAGCAGGCGATGCTTTATTTTTCATAGTGTTTCAAATAAGGAGGAGTGCTGCATTCAGAAGTTAAAGTTCTAGTCATTCAGCAGTTAGCATGGAAGAGATTTTCAATTAACAGCAACTACAGAGGATCAAGGCATTCTGACCTGCTGTTCTTGGCTTGTCACAAGGAAAAGCCATCCCCAAGTGGAGCCACTGTTAGCCTCCTGCTGCAGCAGGTTAATCATCTTTCATGATCGCCATTTTTACATGCCAAATATGTCGTACTATTCATGTTGCAATGCTCCATATTTGCTACAAATGACCAGAGAAGTATCCATGAAGGTGTGCCAGTTTTAATGCTACTGCTTTGTTCCAGTTTTGATAAGTAATCCATTTTGATCAGTTTTCAGTTAAGGGTAGGCCAAACAGCTTAATCTTGGCCTCCATAGGTTTCAATTTCCTGTTGTAGAGTATAGAGAAGGAATATCTGTCCAAACTGTCTAATCTTGGCAGATTAGTAGATTAGGTAGAGAATGAAGGTTCCCAACTGCTTAATCTGGGACCTTGGAAGTGATAAGGATAGTTGTAGATAGAAACTCAAAAGGAAAAGAAAAGAAAAAGAAAAAGAGCAACTAAGGGTTTGCAAGTCTAAATGCACCCTCCTGGAAGTAATAAAAAATGCTAGGCACTAAGATGGGTAGGTAGAAAGGGGTTGCAAAAGCTTGTTTTCAGTTATATTGCTGGCCTTGACATAAAGCATATATTGACAAGAGAAGGTTCACCTATTTCAACATTTTGGTAACAACACAGTGAAGCATGTCTAACTCCCCAATCATTCCCCAAAAAACTTCTTTCTAACATTCCCTAAAGGTCCAATGGGATTTCCTCATTGTGTACTTATATCACCTTTTGATTATGGCAACATCAAGACAAGGTGTTGATTCCTATTACACAAGGAAGCCACATTTCCTGTGTAAAACCCTTGATCATTTTCATCTGTTTCTGCACCTAAGTTTACTCATTAAGCTTAGTATGCAGTTCCTCTCTCTCATCTCAAAACCATATTAACCACTAATTTTACTATTTAGCTCCCCAATTTTCCCCTTTTCCCTATTATTATACCATTTTTGTGCAAAAATCCCATAAAATATATATCCCCCCCCTTCAGGCAATATAGCCTTAATACTCTAAAAGGTGAAGGCGTGATAAAGTCGGGCGCTAATGCAAATGTGCATGCATAGGTTATTTTGGGGGATTAAATCAACATCTGGTTGATCTAATAGCCCTGATGCACTTTACGAACCTATATATAGTCTGCCCGCCAGTCTCTAAAACCTCATAAAACCCACAAATTTGATTTATCCAAAGTTATCCCGGTGCCATTTTCCACAAATAATCATTGTTTATTAGACGGGCCCTGTCGTATCGCTCTGCCATGTCTGCGTCCCGTCAATCGTCGGCTCCGGGCCCTCCCATCCGACGGTCATCGGCGATTTCGGACCACCCTCGATCGCCGTCCTTTAGCACCCGAAAAGTATCAGAGGATGACGTAGGGCCTGAGGCGCGTGTCAATTTCTTGTTGGATCGAGCGGCTTTCAACACAAACCGGGCCCCTACCAAAAGCGGTCCGATAATACCGCTTATCGCTCACCCATTTTTACCAAATCCGCCATATTTCGGCGAGTTCTATGTGTGCTGCCCCCCGGTCCCTCCGACTACTGATCCGCCGACGGATCCAGGACCGTTGGATTGGGCCCCAGATCTGACGGCCCATATCTTGTCGCGCGGCCCCCCACTTCGCATCGCCCCATATACTGCTCCAATTTGGCGGAGCCGATGAGTTATCAAATGCAGTGTTAAGGGTTTTCGGGTCCGCGGACCCATTCCACTATTAAAACCACCAATTTGGGTTCCGCCAATGGGCCGGACCCGAAATAAAATAAAGAGGGCCTGTATAACTTATCGGGTCCAATGGGTGTCGGCGTTTCTATGTGGCAACCCCATGACCCTGCCGATAGCGAATTGCCGAGTTAATCTCAGCCGCCCATTCAGGCCCAGAGATCAACAGCCCATATTTAATCGCATCACTCCTATATGGCTCCGACTAGCGGAGCCGAAAAGTAATAAAGAAAGGGCATAAAAGCATATCGGGTCTACGACATTTCGAAGGTTTTATGTGTTGGGACCAATGGTCCGCCCCGATGCGATTTAGCGCCAGCTGTTGGATTGGCCCACGCCGGATCCAACGGCCAGGATTTAATCTCCGCTACAATGCCGCTCCCGCCTATGTTTTTCACAAATTTTACATAGAAATTGGTATTTTTCTGTGTAAAAGAAAAGGCGGCATTTTTTGCAAGGTTTAATGCTATTTTTGATCGGCCAAGCGCCGATTGCACCCAAAGGCCACGGAGGACATTAGCAGCAGTTATTTTTGCATTAAAAGGCAGAAGGGGGTGATGGGATAGTTTAAAGAGTATCAGCGGTGAGAAAAGGCCCAGATTCAGTGCCAAAGTGTATCAGGATGCGGCAAAGAGTATCAGTCCAGTTTTTCAAAGCAGATGAAAGCAAAGCAAGCTCAGCAAAGTCAACAAAGCATCATTCAGCCATTTAAGGCTCACCAACACTTCTTTTGTTGCTTTAAAGCCACCTAAAGGCATAGATGAAGGCTTTCAAGGCAAAGTTATTGCAGAGACATTGTTCCCAGTCATATTTTTGGAGCAGCGCTGCTTCCTTAAATGCACAGCTATCACACAGAGGACAGCATGTGGCTCAAGGAACTCTTTTAGTCCATTTTTGAAGCTGCAGGACCATGCGCAGCCCTAAAGAGCCATTTTGATGAGGCTGCTCCCTCATGAACACCTGTTTTAGATATTTTATTGCATTTATTTCCAGCACAACTTAGCATTAGAAGCAATTATTGCACAGATCTCTTTCGAATCTATTTTGATAGATATTTTGAGATATTTTCTCCCTTGACACCTGTTCAAGGGATGTTTGTAAATATTTTCTATTTAAACCACCCTCTGCACTTTTTTAAGGGTTGGTTGGTCGATAACTTCCTCTAGACTTGCGTTGTATTTTCTGAGAGTCTCTATAATCAAAGATCGCTGGAATGTTTGGGAGATGAACTAACTATTGTGTTTTAATGACTGAAGAGTGACTATGGAATCCTAACGCTTCTACATAGCCCAATAAGTGTTTGTTATCTCTATTTACAGTTTATATTTCACTATCTAAATAGCAGAAAGAAAGAATAGTTCAGAGCTCACTTAGTTGTATTCTGTTCTCAATTTCTGTGATTTATCTATGTTTTCCTCTGAATTAGCCCTGAATATGAATATTGATTTGCTCATATTTACGCTAGTTCCTTCATATATGAATGTTGTTTAGGAATCCTTGACTACTCCTATATAAATGTTCATTCACCTTCCCTCTGTTAGCATAATGAGAGCTACTTAGTTGCCTTTCATTCACTGACCTTCATTCCATCTCTATTCCAGCTCGATATTGTTTTATGTGTAGCTATCCTGCTCTGTATTTCTCTTGTGACCAAGAAAACGCAACAACAAGCCTAATCCACGACTCCATGCCCAATGGTTTGAACTTCTCACACTATGCATCCCAACTTTGTTTGAAAGAATCCTCCATCCCACCAAAATCAAAACAAAACCCAAGAAAATCATAACTAGCCTAAAATCAACCCAAAACAAAGCTAAATTATAAAAAGAGAGCCCTCTCTGATTGCAGGTAGGCTAGGACCTACAGTCCAAAGATTGGTTTGTGGTTACCTCGGCCGTATCCTTTAAGGAGCTTTAAGGACAACTTGAGTGATAGCAGAGACCATCCTTTCATGACCTATTTTAGTTTGGAAATGTTTTTTGCAAATTGAGCCATATCGGATTTCAAACATGAAGGATGTAAGTGTGAACATGTTCCTTTGACCATCTTGTTTAGAAAACCAAGAGTGGTTGAAACAAAGTGGGTGTTGAATGTTCATTTGAATCGACAAATGATATAACAAAAATGGGGAGATGATTAGACAACTTGTTGTGAGATAGTCTGAGGTGAGAAAATCATCTAAAATGAGGATCCTATTGAAGATTTTGTATGGGATCTTGTTGATGTCCAAAGTGGTTTTTGGTAAGCCAGGAAACCTATCCTTCAAAGCTAGTAGAATACTTTGTGCTTGATCAATAGGAAGTTCTCTCCTTTCTGCATCTCCTACAAAGTCTTTCATCTTGCCCCAAGAATACTTTTATGTTTGTTATATTTTCCATGTGTGTTTTGAAGGAAGTTTTTCATTCCACACATGCATTCTTGTTTCAATGGGATTTGTAATATCTAAGGTGTGATGTTTAGTTGACAAGTCTAGGTAGTCTAGAAGACAGTCTGGTGAAAAATGTTTTGGTGTAATGTAGCCTCCCTATATTTTGTATTTAGCTTCTATAACAAGAGACACATTTGACTCCAATACGAGTGAAGTAACACATTATGTTAATGAAATATAGTCTATATTGACTCCTATTCCAATGAAATAAAATATAATGACAGAGTGTTACCAAATCCACTTACAAGAATTTCCTTGCAAATGTGTTATGTTAATGTGTCACATAATTTGATTTAGTCTATTGAGAGATTTTATATTTTTTGAAGTCACAAAATTTGATTTAGTTAATGTAAATTATAATAATATAAATTCATTTTCATTTTGTTTTATTAAAAAATTAAAATTTTTAATGAAAAGGAGATTTAAAATTGGAATTTCATGAAACATAATACTTCATTAGCAACCGATTACCAAGTGAAATTATCCATTACCGTTAAAATAATACATTATTAATCATACTTCAATTATCATCACAAAAAAATCCAATTCTTAAAACATTTAGAATTCTTGCATGTTAGCAACATTTAAAACCTATCTCCAATAACTTAGCACATGCTGCACCGCGAGAAGGAAATCATCTTGAATTACTAAATGTGGATCATGGGTGTTTGAATAGACAACATAGTTATCATTAATAGAACTTAAAACATGAAAGGAAAAATTAAAATTTTGTAAACACTAAGAGATACGTTCACCTCCGAATCATCGCACCTAGGCACCAACCTCTCAGCTGGCATACCAAAGGTTGAATCCCTGATCCTCCGCCACCGTGCCACCCTGGATTCCTCCTTTCTGGCGGCAACGTACAACCTCAATGCCAAGGCCACCAAATTCTCAGCCGACTGGAGGGCTTAGAGTGGAAGGAGAAAGTAGATCTCACCCAGTCGGAGATCCTCCTTGGGTTGCAAATGCGGGCAGTTAGCTTCGTACAAATCACGCAAGTTACAGATAAAATGGTGGGGGTGGTTTTGCAGCACTTGGTCGGTGATAAGCGGCAGTGGAAATTCATCCACCTGGACGCTAAGGTGGACAACTTTCATGATGTCCGAACTCACTGCCTCTGTCCACTGGGTGCACGAGACCATCGATCCCATAATTCTTCTTCTTCACTGAAAAAGGCAATCACAGAGGTGACTACACGGTTACAAGGATCGAACGCGGAATAAAAAAATGGGAGGCCAACCGTATGAAAATGCAGAAAGGGTGTAGAACTTTCTTAGAAGTTCAAGAATATGAAGCCGCTAAATGCAGAGAATGAAGGTCGTCGAAACATTAGGTGATCACAAAATTTGGGGTTCAAGGTTTCATCCTATGCATGCGGGTTTTCACCAATGATCATCAGAAAAAATAGGATAGGAGAATTCTGAGGAAGACACGATGACTTTACATCCACTCTCATATGACACCCTGCTACTATGGAAAACACAATATTATAGGGCACTTCCATGGCCCATTATTTGACAGAAATTTTCCCTAACTAATCCATTATTTGGCTTTACAAATCATCACTTGGTTGACAGTTAAAAAAGTGAGATCTAAGGGTGGAAGAACTCTCAATATTCTAACAATGAATCTGGTGGCACAAAAGAGTGCAAAGTGGCAACTAGGGGAGTTCTTATCAAAGGGAAATGCCTTTCGGTGTAATTACTTAAGACATCATAAATGATAACATCTATGTTACGTTGTTTGTTCAAATGGTAGTTCTTAACATCCAATATTTCAACCATTTTTGTATGTACTTGTTTTTGAAATTTCTATTTGATTTGTTTCCCAAATGATATGTAGGTTGGATTTCTTTTTCTTGAAAATGAGAGTATTGAATTCTATTTTTTATTTATTTATTTAATTGAGGATACATCTTCGAAGATGTTTAATAAGATAGAGGATTGATTTCTTTTTCTTTTTTATCAAGTAAGAGTAGGACCTTCTATTAAACTTAGTCAAATATACATAATTTACAAGTGGCCACACCCGCTCTGCGAGAGTTCAACAATCAGCCGCGCAGGCCAAACCAAACCAGTCACCCAAAACTAAGAGAAAACTAAACTAGAAATCCGGTGAGAGCCGCCAAGCAGAGCACAAGGTCATTTGGCAGTGCTGCCGTGAAACAAATGAGCCTAGAAAACCTTGGGAGGCAAGTCCAAAACTTGTCGTGGAACCGCAAGAGGTCCCACCACAAGCCAGACTGAAAACTGACAATCGGACCTGACATAAGTTAAAAGCATAATACTCGAAACATATTTCGGGTCCGACCAAAATGCACAAAACATCACCACCGTTGATCCACAAACGAAGATCCAACGGTCAATGTGGATGTCAGAAGGATGAGAAGCGCACGAGTTAATTGCCCGATGAGGCGATTTTCTCTCTCCTCGCACCGCAACGTGTCGCTTATAGAGTGGAATCGGAGCCAAACACAGAAAAACTGGAAACCATTCAGACCCCGCCCGGTATACCACTTGCAGAATTGGGCCGGTTGACTTGCGGAAAAACCAAAACCATCCTTTCGCCACGTGATGCCCCTTAATTCCGTCCAGCTGGCAGTACTTGATCCAATCCCGTTCATCTGGATTCTATGTCAACCACCACTTAAGCCAAATGACGAGGGCAACCCCATCCTGTGGAGCTATCCAAGTCAAACCTTTCATCTTTCAATCAAAGGGAACCCAGAATTTGGAAAAGAACCGAACCAAGATGGGTTAGATAGAGTGGAGTTCTCCAGCCTCCCGCTGGTCTTCAGGGTCCCTTTGATCCAACCTGTTGGTCCATAGTTCCATATCCTGGGTAGCCTGATAGAGACAGTCCTCCTGCAATTTACTTGGGGGAAGCGAATCCCAAGCATACCTAGAATCTTTGTCCCTATTTATAACTCCTTCATTCGCCAAATGATACGATAACATGTTAGCCTTCTTTTTCACATGAGAAAAACTGACAGTTTTAAGGGTTTTCAGGTGAGAATAGATGTGGTAAAAAATATGAAAGAGCTTCCAGTGCCTCGACACTTTATCTGGAGAGGTTCCATTGCTAATTTTCTTAGCCGCTCTAATAATTAATTCTGAATCCGCTTTAATTATAACATTGTGTAAACTTGAATTCACCTGGATTTCCATGTAATTCTCTAAAGCCATGAGCTTAGCCATGTTGTTTGTGGCCTTCCCCAAGTGGCCATGGAAGATTATCTGTATTTGTCCCTGATCGTCTCTTATGGCACCCCCAAAGCCCGCTAAACCTGGGTTGCCCTTAGCTACTCCATCAATGTTAACCTTTAAGAAACCATAAGGAGGAGGCTTCCAAATGGTAGCACACTTGTTTATAAGGCTCACTGCCTTCATTATTCCCAGAGGATTGATAGACTGGAGACCCAAGTGAAGTAAAATTCTCTCCTCATGGGGCAGGGGAGGATCTTTAGGAAGGGTCCTCAACAAGCTTCTTACTGTGTCTTTGAGCTGCCTTAGAATTTGCTCAATTATGTGTTGGGGCCTGTTTGAGGATTGATTTCACTTTGAAGTTGTCTGTGATTTGACACAATGAAAAAAGGAACACAATGTTGCAATTGACTAGCTCTGATTTAGCTCTTCTTTGTATTTTCAAAATAACACTACAATAGAAAAGACATGTGGTGTTGATCATTATTTCTGAAGCTATGAGCTTTACATAGGAAATAAATATTAGCGACAAGACAATTGACATCTCTACACATTAGGAAGCACCAAAGGAACATTGTATATTTTATTATTGAGCTGAAAGGCTCATTCTACAACCAAGTGTGAAGCAGATGTGTAGGTATGTTCATCCCTCTTCAAATAAAAATAAAATATTCTCTAAATAAAAAATCAATGTTAGCTATAATAAAAAAAAGGAAAAATAAATATGTTATGCATATTTAATTAGTTGTCTATATAACCTAATATAATTTCATGTAAAGTAATTAGAAGCAAACAAAAATATGTGAGTAAGATGTTTATACCTTATACTTTCAAAAATATTTTATATCAAATTCATATATATGTATATATAGAAGAAAGTGTTAAAAGAATATATTTTAATGTTGTATATATTAAAATATCCAATGTAAGCTATGAATACAATATTTTAATATGAATTAATATTGACATATACTTAAAAATATATTAATAATAAAAAAACCAGTTTAATGTGCATTGATAAAATGACTCAATGCACATGTTATGTAATCTTTATAACATTCAAAAATACATTTAAACAATAAAAAATTACACATTGTTTTTAGCACTCTAAAATAAATTTTCACCTAAAAAAATTTGATTCCTCTCAGCTTATGTCAGATTCTTGCTTAAGATAGATCTATGCCGGTGTAGATCGTAAAATAATTTTACAAAATAAAATATACAAATTCCATGAGAATCACCATTTAAAATAATAATTAGAAAAAAGACAAAAAAACGAAGATAACGTATCTTTGAAATACATAAAGGACTGAACTTCTATTGCCATATTACCATAAATCAATGATCACTAAACACTCATATACCTAAAAATATATTAATAATAAAAAAACAAGTTTAATGTGTGTTGATAAAATGACTCAACGCACATGTTATGTAGTCTCTATAACATTCAAAAAATTTGATTCCTTTCATCTTATGTTAGACTCCTGGTCAAGAATTTTCCTGAGCAGCACTTCCAAGGATGTATATATTTACTACCACGGTAAAAGAAAAATATTTTGTAGTATTTAACTAAATTTAAAATGTTTGGCCCAAGAGAACACCAAAGAAAAGAGGTTTTTAAGAATATCATTGTCATTTCTAATTTAATTTAACTATTATTCTCATGGAAATTTAGGGAATTAACACCCATAATTTAGTTTGAGAAACTTGATGAGCCTCATCATTGGGTAACTATAGGGGCCTTAATACACCTCTAAAGATTACTAAAATCAATGCTTCTCATAATTCCTTACATGTTTTAATTATATGTTGCTTAATGAGATGAGTAAAAGTAAGGTGTTATGCCTAGTGGTCTAATGTGCATTGATTGCAGGTTTTTGTGAGAAAATCATGGCAATTTTGGCTAATTAAGGTGCAAGAACTCGAATGAGATAAGAAGGAGAGATTATATGAGTTAGATCCTCCTCATTAAAACCTCAGTCATTCGAATATCCCTCAATCAAATCACAGTAGCTCGAAGTTGCAAGCAACCGAGTCAATGAGACCATGGGCAGCCGATCCAATGATAGTTAAGGACTAGTTCATCTTGATTTTGGGGGCCAAGCCTCCCTAGATTTAAGGAAATTGTTGGAGACTTCAGTTGTATAAATTAGGAGGCCTAGAGCCTCATTACATTCGGATTTTTTTATGTAAGAGCACTAAGCATTTTCTAGTTCAATTTTTGTTGAAAAACATTGTTATGTAATTTTTCTGATATGATAATGAGAATGAGCATTTCTTTGATCCAACACTGAGTTGACTCAGAGGGTTGAATCTCTTGGGTTAGGGCCCAACCCTAGCAGCAAAGGCTCCTCTTCTTGTACTTGTAAGTTTAGTTTATTTCATAGATTAAGTGTTGAATTGATATTAACATTGTTTCATTGCAAGTACTGATAAATTAGATTAGTTTGATTCCATTTGTGCATACCTTTAGCAGTAGTTTAGAGAGGTAAAGGAATACCAAAAAGGTTTTTAGAAGTTGGATTTGTACTCACTCCGCCCTTTAGGGACCATGGTTTCAGGAAAAACTCCTATTCAACACCAAAAAGACAGAATTCTGATTTCTTATGGAATTTAGGGTTTTCTGCTACTTAGGCTAGTACCTTTTTCAGTTTTCAAGAATAGGATTCAGTTGTCATTTTTGATATCTCCATCTTTGTATTATATCTCGTGGTGTTTCACAATATTCTTAAAGTATTTCCATGCATGAACTAGGCAACTAGATAATGAAATTTTGTTTTCGCAAGTTGATTGGAAATCTTTCTTGTTTGACATTATTCATGGATAAATGTCAATGATACATGTATTGCAAGAGTTTTCAATAGTGTGGAAAGATATCATGTAAGCATCCCCAACCTAACTTCATCCATCCATGCTCACCAGAAGCCACTAAGTCCATAAACCAATTCATCATTCCATAAAAACAACTTTCCATGGTTGTTGAGCAAATCCAACCATCTCACAAACTTGGGTTTGAGCCCTGAAGAAGTCCTGGCCACTCCCTTGCCTTATTTATTCCACCATTCACCTTCGTTTAGCCCTATACCATCTCCCAAGTCACTCTTATTTCTTTCAACCAGATCTTGTAGGAATATAGGGCATCGTGTAGGAGCATTAGGACATCCTGTAGGTGCATTAAGACATCCTGTAGGATGACATGTAGTGACCTGTTTTGAGGCCAATTTGAGGAAAAATGTTCCAGAAAGATAGGAAAAGACCCCTACTTTCCCCCCAAGCCATCTAACCTTTCACAACCATATCTGAGCCACCTGCCACATCACCAAGAATATTTAACATTCACATTATCACAAAAAAGACAAAAAGGAAAAAAAGAGTTATTGTGTTCATTCATACGTACTATAGTAAAATGTTTGGTTATCTCAGATTGCACACTTACGACAATTAGGATTACACACATGTTAGCTTAGAATTCTTCTGAAGGAGGATCTCTTAGCAATTAGTTAGCTGAGTAGTGTGTTTAAAGCATTTATTTTTGTCTTTCATTACAACATTATAAAATATTTCCATTCTTCCCATTAAGGTACAATTCCTCTTTCATCATTGGCAATCAAACTTATTCTGAATCAATAGAAGGTTGGTTTGAAAAACCATAGTGGTTTATCGCCAGCTCAGCAGTGACAAAGAGTAGACCATTGCATCTACTTGTGTATACAACATTGTCACCTCCAAGTTTGTATGAACCCTCTCTTGATAGAGTAAATTTGTTAGCCCCAGGAGTTGCAGCATTCTTGCTGCAATACTAGTGCTCATCACTTTTTGGCACCGTTGTTGGGGAGGTGTCTGAGTAAGATGTGATTTCTTCTTTCTTTCTTCCATTTCTTATCTCTTTCATTCTACTATTAGCTTCATTTCTGCAAAAGTAATTGTAAGTTGGTTTTCTTTCTTTTCCATTCTGCAAGTGAGATTTCATTCAGCAGTTAGTTTCCATTCAGTTTGTTATTTCAATTCTACAATTAGTCTTAAAGCTTGCAAAAAAAAAAAAAACACTTCTTTCATGCCTCGTAGGAATAGGGATAACTTAGGAAAATTTCTACCAAATACCCCCACCACTTCAAACAACCAACCTTCCCTCTTCTTTGGTGGTTGTGAATTCGAGGACCCCTTAAGCAAAAAGGAAGAGATTTTTGAAGAGCCTACAGGGGGAAAAGAAGAAGGATAATACATTCCAACTGACCTAATGGCTGAAAATAGAAATGACAGAGGAGATAGAGAAAGAATTGAGGGTGCTTTTCCGAATAGAGAAACCAATAGGGATGTGAAGATGAAAAACATAATCCACTATGCTCTTCCTCACGTCCATCGCCTAACCTCAGATGATCCAAATACTTTCTTGGTTGAGTTCGTTGTCATATGAAAAACTTATGATTGCACCACTGATGATCAAAAGTTGAAATTACTCTCATCCACTCTCAAGGATGAAACTATGCTCTATTTCATGGATTTACCTGGGGATAGCATCAGAACCTGGGCTCAGATGCAACAAGCCTTTAACAAAAAGTATCGGGACTATTGTAGGTCCAAAGACACTAAAGAGGAAATTTTTAGAATGACCTTAAGGCATGATGAGTCCTTAGAATATTATGAGGAAAGATTCTAGCTTAGCTACAAAAGGGTTAGGTGCACACTTGATCCTGAGTCACTGAAGCTAGTCCTACTCAGGGGGATCAGGGAAGATCTTCTGGATACCCTAAACCTGCTAGCAGGAGGGGACATCCACCAGCTACCCTATGAAGAAATCAAGACTATATTTAAGAAAAATTCTAGGGCGGCTAAGAAAAAGGGTAGGGGTAGTCAACCAATGGCCAGATCATCCTCTTCCAACACATCCATAAAAGGTGAAATTGGAAATCTGCTGGAAGATTTAAATAGTGAAACACTACAAACCCTTGCCCTACAGATGGAAACTGTGCACATCAAGAGAAGTCAGGAGGAATTAGAGATACATTAGCCATTTTCTACCCTAGATGCACAAGGAGGCACCATAGGAATGAGTTTCCATTAAACCTTATAGAAATTTTCTCGGTCTGTGAAGAAAACCACTTCACAGACAAGTGCCCTTCTCTACCTTGACTAAAATTTGTGCATCAAGGAACAGAGGGGGTGACTGAACAACTATGCTACATAAATAAAAGGAGACCTCATGGGCCTTGACCGTACCAGTAGGGCATGCAAGGGTCATCCTATTCATATCACAACCCTAACCAAAACACATATATTCTCTCTTGGGGGGCCCCTGCTCATCCCTCCTGGTCTACACCTTCTCCTTGGTATTTTGCACCTCAATACCATTCCCAGCCGACCAACAAGTCATTCCAACCATATGCTCCTCCACAGCCTCAGTGGAATGCACCACCCCAGGGGTGGAGGCCCCATACAAGAATGCTTTAGATCTATTGCATTAACCTCCTACTCAACCATAAATTTTACACCGTATTCAACCTAAACAACCTCAGATGCCTGCCAAGCCAAATCCAAACCCGAACAACACATAGGCACATCAAGTATACAGTGGAGAGACGTTCTACTATGCTTATGTTGTGGAAATTCAGGAAATCAACCGAAGGTTTGGGAGAGTAGTCCCGAACAACCAACCTCCATCTCCACATAGGTAGAGTGAGGAGGAGAGAAAGGAAAGTATGCCTAGAGCGAATCCACCACCCTTTCCTGAAAGATTAACTCATCCATCCCAACCTACCCCAGAAGAAAATAAACTTCTGGGTGAATTGAAAAATCTGTGTCAAAATTCCACTTCTCCAAGCCATTAAGTATGTACATATTTACAAAAAACTAATTAAAGAGAAGTGTTTCAAGCATCCAAGGAGGTGAAAAAGAGACACCCCTACGATTAATGTCATTAGACAACTGTCTGACTTAATGTTAGGGTAGGTAATTTTCCCAAAGTATTTAGACCCTGGAAGTCCTGTAGTAGATGTGGACCTCAATGGAACCATTGTCCCAAACACCTTGATTGATCTTGGGGTAGCCATTAATGTAATAATTAAAGACACCATGCTCAAGCTAAATCTCGAGGGTTCATTAAGAGAGACCAGAACAGTCTTGCAACTTGCAAACTATTCCATAGTAGCCCCTGAGGGCATTGTCGAGGATGTGATGGTCTCCATTGACTCCTAGGAGTACCCTGCAAACTTCCTAGTTCTCCAGCCTAAGGCCAAGCTTAATGGTTATCCTCTCATACTTGCGAGACCTTGGTTAGCCATTGCTGATGCATACATCAGCTACAGGGCTGGAAACATGACTATCAAAAATGGGCATCTGTCTAAGAAGTTGATCTTGTACCCTCCGGCTCAGCCATCTTTAGAACATGATTTACCCTTATGGCTAGAAGAGGAGTAATAAGGTGAAGTTTACTCAGCTCAACTCTATATCCTATAAACTGCCATGGGAGGAGGACAGCATGATGAAGATGATTTGATTGAACACATCCTCCAAAATCGAACTCCAAACACCTTGTCTTTAGGAGAAGAAGTGAAGGAAACCAACAGAAACCATCCGATTGATCTATGATTAGTTTATTCAAACCCTAGTTGTGTCAAGACAATAGAATTCAGCCCTAAAAGAAGTCTCAAAATTAACCCAGCTCTTTTGTTACACCAAGAAGAAGAATTGTGCAATATGCTAAGGGAACATCCTGATACCTTTGCTTGGAGTTACAAAGAAATGAAGGGAGTGCACCCCTAAGTGTGTACTCAACACATTTATATTAAAGAAGATTGCAAACCGGTTCGACAAACCCAAAGGAGAATGAATCCACATCTCAAGGCTATAGTGAAAGAATAATTGCAAAAGCTATTGGATGCAGGATTCATTTACCCTATCTCAGATAGTGAATGGGTTTCTCCTTTGGTGTTGGTCCCAAAGAAAAACGGGAAGTGGAGGATTTGTGTTTATTACAAAGAGTTAAACAAATCAATAAAGAAGGACCACTCCCCTCTACTTTTCATTCAACAAGTGTTCGACGACTTGGTAGGGAAAAAGTCCTTCTCCTTCTTAGATGGGTTCAGCAGATATAATCAAATCTAGATTAGCCTAGAGGACCAAGATAAAACCACCTTTACTTGTCCTTGGGGTACTTTCACTTATAGGGTCATTCCTTTTGGCCTATGCAATGCCACTACCACTTTTGAGAGGGAAGTATTAAGTATCTTTGTCGAGCTATTCCATGATGCAGTGGAAATTTATATGGATGACTTTACACCCTATGGGTGTGATTTCCATGAGGCTCTCTCCAACTTGGATAAGGTGCTAAACAAATGCATTGAAAGGAACCTATCCCTTAGTCCTAAAAAATGTGAGTTCTTGATTACTGCAGGGACTGTTCTAGGTCACTCAATATCCCAGAAAGGACTGCAAGTAGACCCAAATAAGATAGCCATCATACAAAGGGTCCTAGCTCTGCAAAAACAAAAGGATGTTAGAAGTTTTCTAGGCTTAGCTATATACTATAGGATATTTATAAAATACTTTAACAATTTAACTTCTCCTTTATTTGGGTTATTGTCCAAGGAATCTGAATTTGTATGGTCAGAAAGTTGTCAAGAAGCCTTGGACACCCTAAAGGACAAGTTGACTACTGCACCTATTCTCCGAGACCCAAATTTGGATCTTCCTTTCCGTATACATGTTGATGCCTCTCACAATGCCATAGGAGCAGCTCTAGGCTAGCTAGATGACAAGATACCTTATTCCAATTACTTCATCAGTAAGAATCTATCAAAAGTCGAGCTAAACTACATAGTGACTTAAAAAGAGCTCCTAGTTGTTGTGCATTCATTGAACAAATTTAGACATTACATTATAGGTTACCAAACATTTGTACATACTGACCATGTTGTAATTAAATACATGATGAATAAATATGATGTAAATTCCTGGATTATTAGATGGTTACTTTTATTGCAACAATTTGATTTAACTATTATTGATAAGCCTCACAAGGAGAATGTTGTTGCAGATTTTTTATCTAGTTCGACTTTGCCTGTGGGGGAGGAAGCAATGGTTGATGATCAACTACCAGATGAACACTTGTTCTCCATTTCAGTTCTCTCTCCATGGTTTGTTAATGTAGCAAATTACTTGGTGTTTACACAATTTCCACCAAATTTGTCCTCTAAGGAAAAGAGCAAGATTGTGAGGAAGGGTGCCCCATTCACTTGGATTGAGGGCAACCTCTTCAAACTAGATCCGGATCAAATTCTGAGAAGATGTGTCACTGACGAGGAAGTCTTTGAAATCCTTATGACCTATCATGTTGGGCCTTGTGGAGATCACTTTGTAGCCAAAATGACAACATTCAAGGTAATACAAGCTGGTTATTATTGGCCCACTCTTCACTAGGATGTGAGGAGGTATACTAGTCAGTGTGATTGGTGCCAAAGGATGGGGAAACCTACCCCAACGGATGAAATGTCTCTACAACCTCAAGTGAATTTCAAGCCATTTGACAAGTGGGGCATGGATTTCATTGGACCCATTGACCCTCCATCAAGGCAAAAGAAGTACATCATTTTGTGCACAGACTAAATAATGAAATTCTATTTTCTTAAGTTGATTGGAATTATTTCTTGTTTGACATTATTCATGGAAAAATGCCAATGATGTATGTATTGCAGGAGCTTTCAATAGTGCAGGAAGATCTCATGTCAGGATCCCCAACCTAACTTCATCCATCCATGCTCACCAAAAGCCATTAAGTCCATCAACCAATTCATCATTCCATAAGAACAACTTTCCATGGTTGTTGAGAAAATCCAACCATCTCACAAACTTGGGTTTGAGCTCTGAAGAAGTCCTGGCCACTCCCTTGCCTTATTTTGTCCACCATTCACCTTCTTTTAGCCCTATACCACCTCCCAAATCACTACTATTGCTTTCGACCAAAACCTGTAGGAATACATGGGATCGTGTAGGAGCATTAGGACATCCTCTAGGTGCATTAAGACATCCTGTAGGATGACCTGTAGTGGCATGTTTTGAGGTCAATTTGAGGGAAAATCCTCCAGAAAGATAGGAGAAGACCCCTACTTGCCCCCCAAGCCATTTTCCCCTTCACAACCATCTCTAACCCACCTACCACATCAGCAAGAAGATTTAACATTCACATTCTCACAAAAAAGACGAAAAGGAAAAAGAGTTATTGTGTTCATTGATACACACAATAGTAAAATGTTTGCTTATTTCAGATTGCATGCCTGAGATAGTTAGGATTACACACATTTTAGCTTAGAATTCTTCTGAAGTAGGATCTCTTAGCAATTAGTTAGCTGAGTGTTGTGTTTAAATCCTTTACTTTTGTCTTTCATTACTGCAGTAGAAAATATTTCCATTCTTCCCATTAGGGTACAATTCCCCTTTCATCATTAGCAATCAAACTTATTCTGACTCAATAGAAGGCTGGTTTGAAAAACCATAGTGGTCTATCGCCAGCTCAACAGTGACAGAGTAGACCCATTGCATTTACTTGTGTATACAACACTGTCACCTCCAAGTTTGTAAGAACCCTCGGTTGATAAAGTAAAGTTGTTAGCCCTAGGAGTTGTAACATTCTTGCTGCAATACTGGTGCTCATCACTTTTTGGCATCGTTTCCAGGGAGGTGTCTGTGTAAGATGTGATTTCTTCTTTCTTTCTTCCATTTCTTATCTCTTTAATTATGCTATTAGCTTCATTTCTACAAAATTAATTATAAGTTGGTTTTCTTTCTTTTCCATTTTGCAAGTGAGATTTCATTCAGTAGTTAGTTTCCATTCAGTTTGTTATTTCAATTCTGCAATTAGTCTCAAAGCTTGAAAACAAAAAACAAAAAAAAATAAAACACTTCTTTCATGTCTCGTAGGATAGGGATAACTTAGGAAATTTTCTACCAAATACCCCCACCACTACAAACAACCAACCTTCTCTCTTGTTTGGTGGTTGTGAATTCGAGGACCCCTTAAGTGAAAAACCAAACATTTTTGAAGAGCCTACGGGGGAAAAAGAAGACGGAGAACCCATTCAAACTAACCTAATGGTTGAAAATAGAAATGATAGAGGAGATAGAGAAAGAATTTAGGGTGCCTTTCCAAACAGAGAAACCAATGGGGATGCCAAGATGATAAACATAAGCCCCTCTGCTCTTCCTCACTTCCATGGCCTAATCTTAGAGGATCCAAACACTTTCTTGTTTGAGTTTGTTGTCATATGCATAACTTATGATTGCACCACTAATGATCAGAAGTTGGAATTATTCCCATCCACTCTCAAGGATGCACCTCTGCGTTGGTTCATGGGTTTACCTAGGGATAGCATCACAACCTAGGCTCGGATGCATCAAGCCTTCAAAAAGAAGTATCGAGACTACTATCGGTGCAAATACACTAAAGAGAAAATTTTTAGAATGACCTTAAGGCATGATGAGTCCTTAGAAGATTATGAGGAAAGATTCTAGCTTAGCTTCGAAAGGACCAGGTGCACACTTGATTCTAAGTCACTGAAGCTAGTCCTACTTAGGGGCATGAGGGAAGATCTTATGGATACCCAAAACTTGCTAGCAGGAGGGGACATCTACCAGCTACCCTAGTAATATATCAAGATTGTCTTTGAGAACAATTCTAGGGCAGCTAGGAAAAAGAGTAGGGGTAGTTAATAAATGGAGAGCATTTCAAGAGTGAAATGTTGTAAACCCTTGCCCTATAGATGGACACTATGCACATCAAGAGAAATCAGGAGGAAGCAGAGAGATCATTAGCCATTTTCTACCCTAGATGCATAAGAAGGCATCCTAGGAATGAATGTCTATTAAACCTTATAAAAATCTGCTCGGTCTGTGAGGAAAACCACTCCACAAATAAGTTCCTTCTCTACCTGGACTAAAATTTGTGTATCAGGGAACTGAAGGGGTGATTGAAAAACTCTGCTACATAAATCAAAGAAGATCTCATGGGCATCAATCGTACCAACAGGGCATGCAAGGGTGATCCTATGCATATTACAAACCTAACCAAAACACATATGTTCTCTCTTGGGGGCCCCTACTCATCCCTCCTCGTCTACACCTTCTCCTTGGTCTTTTTCACCTCAATACCATTCCCAGCCGACCGACCAGTCATTTCAGCCATATGCTCCTCCACAGCCTCATTGGAATGCACCAACCAAGGGGTGGAGGACCCCATACAAGAATTCTCTAGCTTTATTGCCTTCACCTCCTACTCAACCACAACTTTTACACCCTGCTCCACCTAAACAACCTCATATGCCTGCCCACCCAAATCCGAACCCGAACAACAGACAAGCACAATAAGTATACAGTGGAGAGACATCCTATCCTACTTATGCTATGGAAATTTAGGAAATCAACCTAAGGTTTGGGAGAGTACTCCTGGATAGCCAACCTCTATCTCCACCTAGGGAGAGTGAGGAAAGAGAGGATAGTATGACTCGAGTGAATCCACCACCCTTTCCTAAAAGATTAACTCATCCAACCCAACCTACCCAAGAAGAAAATGAACTTCTGGGTGAATTGAAAAATCTTTGTGTCAAAATTCCACTTATCCAAGCCATTAAGGATGTACTTATTTACAACAAACTAATTAAAGAGAAGTGTTTCAAACATCCGGGGAGGTGAAAAGAGACACCCCTACGATTAATGTCATTGGACAACTTTCTGAATTAATGCCGGGGAAGGTAATTTTCCCAAAGTATTTAGACCCTGGAAGTCCTGTAGTATATGTGCACATCAATGGCACCATTGTCCCACATACCTTGATTGATCTTGGGGCCTCCATTAATGTAATAACTAAGGACACCGTGCTCAGGCTAAATCTCCAGGGTTCATTAAGAGAGACCACCACAGTCTTGCAACTTGCAGACCATTCCATAGTAGCCCCGAAGGGGATTGTTCAGGATGTGATGGTGTCCATTGACTCTTGGAAGTACCCTGCAAACTTCCTAGTTCTCCAACCTAAGGCCAAGCTGAATGGTTATCCTCTCATACTTGGGAGACCTTGGTTAGCCACTGCCGACGCATACATTAACTGAAGGGCTGGAAACATGACTAACAAAAATGGGAATCTGTCGAAGCATTTGATATTGTACCCTTTGGCTCAGCCATAATTAGAAGATGATTTACCTTTATGGCTAGAAGAGGAGGAATAAGATGAAGTTTCCTCAACTCAACTCTATACCCTAGAAACTACCATGGGAGGAGGACAACCTGATGAAGATGATTTCATCGAAGACATCCTCCAAAATCAAACTCCCAACACCATGTATTTTGAAGAAGTAGTGAAGGAAACCAAGAGAAACCATCAGATTGATCTATGCTTAGTTGATTCAAACCCTACTCATGTCAAGACAATATAATTCAGCCCTGAAATAACTATGAAAATAAACCCCTCTCTTTCTGTACATGTGCAACATGCTAAGGGAACATCTGGATTCCTTTGCTTGGAGTTACAAAGAAATGAAGGGAGTGTACCCCTCGGTGTGTACTCACCACATTTATATCAAAGAAGGTTGCAGACCAGTTGGACAACCCCAAGTGAGAATTAATCCAACTCTCAAGAATATAGTGAAAGAAGAATTGCAGAAGTTGTTGTATGCAGGATTCATTTACCCTATCTCAGATAGTGAGTGGGTTTCTCCTTTGGTGTTGGTCACAAAGAAAAATGGGAAGTGGAGAATTTGTGTTTATTACAGAGAGTTAAACAAAGCAATAAAGAAGGACCATTTCCCTCTACCTTTCATTCACCAAGTGTTAGATGGCCTGCTAGGGAAAAAGTTCTTCTCCTTCTTAGATGGGTTCAATGAATACAAACACAATCTAGATTAGCCTAGAGGAGCAAGATAAAACCACCTTCACTTGTAATTGGGGTACTTTCACTTATAGGGTCCTTCCTTTTGGCCTATGCAATGCCCTTGCCACTTTCCAGAGGGAAGTCCTAAGTATATTTGACGAGCTAGTCCATGATGCAGTGGAAATTTATGTGGATGACTTTACACCCTATGGGTGTCATTTCCATGGGGCTCTCTCCAACTTGGGTAGGGCGCTAAAAAAATGCATTGAAATGAACCTATGACTTAGTCCTGAAAAATGTGAGTTCTTGATTACTGTAGGGATTGTTCTAGGTCACTCAATATCCCAGAAAGGACTGTAGGTAAACCCAAATAAGATAGCCATCATATAAAGGGTCCTAACTCTGCAAAAACAAAGATATGTCAGAAGTTTTCTAGGCTTAGCTAGATACTATAGGATATTTATAAAAGACTTCAGCAAGTTAGCTTCTCCTTTATTTGGGTTATTAGCCAAGGACTCTGAATTTTTATCTTGCGAAAGATATCAAGAAGCCTTGGACACCCCAGAGGGCAAGTTAACTAATGCACCTATTCTCTGAGGCCCAAATTGGGCTCTTCCTTTCCATATACATGCTGATGCCTCTCACAAAGCCATAGGAGCAGCTCTAGGCTAGCTAGATGAAAAGATACCTTATGCCATTTACTTCATCAGTAAGAATCTATCAAAAGCTGAGCTGAACTACACAGTGACTGAAAAAGGGTTCCTAGTTTTTGTGCATCCATTGAAAAAATTTAGGAATTACATTACAGGTTACCAAACATTTGTACATACTGAGCATGTTGCAATTAAATACATGATGAATAAACCTAATGTAAATGACTAGAATATTAGATGGTTACTTTTATTGCAACAATTTGATTTTACTATTATTGATAAGCTTGGCAAGGAGAATGTTGTTGCATATTTTTTTTATCTAAATTTACTTTGCCTGCGGTGGAGGAAGGAATGGTTGATGATCAGTTACGAGATGAACACTTATTTGTTATTTCAGTTCTCTCTCCATGGTTTCCTAACATAGAAAATTACTTGGTGTTTGCACAGTTTCCACAAAAAATTTTCTCCAAGAAAAAGAGCAAGATTGTGAGGAAGAGTGCCCCATCCACTTGGCTTGGGGGAAACCTATTAAAACTAGGCCCAGATCAAATTTTGAGAAGATGTGTCAGGGAGTAGGAAGTCTTTGGCATCCTTCTAACCTGTCATGATGGACCTTGTGGAGGTCACTTTGCAGCTAAAAGGAAAACATTTGAGGTGCTACAAGCTGGTTATTACTGACCCAATCTTCACCAGGATGTGAGGAGGTATAATAGTCAGTGTGATCAGTGCCAAAGGATGGGGAAACCTACCCCAAGGGATGAAATGCCTCTGCAACATCAAGTGACTTTCGAGCCATTTGAAAAGTGGGGCATGGATTTCATTGGACCCATTAACCCTCCATCTAGAAAAAGAATTACAACATTGTGTGCACTAACTAAATAATGAAATTTTGTTTTCTTAAGTTGATTGGAAATATTTCTTGTTTGACATTATTCATGGATAAATGCCAATGATGTATGTATTGCAGGAGCCTTCAATAGTTCAGGAATATCTCATGTCAGCATCCCCAACCTAACTTCATCCATCCATGCTCACCAAAAACCACTAATTCCATCAATCAATTCAGTATTCCATAAGAACAAGTTTCCATGGTTGTTGAGAAAATCCGGCCATCTCACTAACTTTGGTTTGAGCTCTGAAGAAGTCCTGGCCACTCCCTTGCCTTATTTATTCCATCAGTCACCTTGTTTTAGCCCTATACCACCTCCAAAATCACTCCTATTTCTTTCGACCGGATCTTGTAGGAATACAGGGGATCTTGAAGGAGAATTAGGATACCGTGTAGGTGCATTAGGACATCTTGTAGGACAACATGTAGTGGTCTGTTTTGAGGTTGATATGAGGAAAAAGCCTCCAGAAAGATAGCAGAACACCTCTACTTTCCCCCCAAGCCATCTGGCCTTTCAAAACCATATTTAACCTACCTGCCACATCACTAAGAAGATTTAACATTCACATTCTCACAAGAAAGACAAAAAGAAAAGAAGATTTATTGTGTTCATTCATATGCAGAGTAGTAAAATGTTTAGTTATTTTACATTGCATGCCTAGGATAGTTAGGATTAGACACATGTTAGCTTAGAATTATTCTTAAGCAGGATCTCTTAGTAATTAGTTAGTTGGGTGGTGTGTTTAAAGCATTTATTTCTATCTTTCATTACTGTAGTAGAAAATATTTCCATTCTTCCCATTAGGGTATAATTCCCCTTTCATCATTGGCAATAAAACTTATTCTGAATCAATAGAAGGTTGGTTTGAAAAACCATAGTGGTCTATCGCCAGCTCAGCAGTGACAAAGAGTAGACCCATTGCATTTTCTTGTGTATACAACACTGTCACCTCCAAGTTTGTACAAATCCCGGGTTGATAAAGTAAAGTGGGTAGCCCCAGGAGTTGCAACATTCTTGCTGCAATATTGGTGCTCATCACTTTTTGGCACCGTTGCCAGGGAGGTGTCTATGTAATATGTGATTTCTTATTTCTTTCTTCCATTTCTTATCTCTTTCATTCTGCTATTAGCTTCATTTCTACAAAAGTAATTGTAAGTTGGTTTTCTTTCTTTTCCATTTTTCAAGTGAGATTTCATTCATCAGTTAGTTTCCATTCATTTTTTTATTTCAATTCTACAATGAGTCTCAAACATTGAAAAAAAAACAAAACAAAATAAAAAACGCTTCTTTCATGCCTAGTAGGAATAGGGATAACTTAGGAAAATTTCTACCAAATACCCCCACCACTTCAAACAACCAACCTTCCCTCTTCTCCAGTGGCTGTGAATTGGGGGACCCCTTAAGCGAACAACGAGACATTTTTGAAGAGCCTACAGGGTGGGAAGAAGAAGGAGAACCCATTCCAACTAACCTAATGGCTGAAAATAGAAATTATAGAGGAGATAGAGAAATAATTAAGGGTGCTTTTCCCAATAGAGAAACCAACGGGGATGCGAAGATGAAAAACATAAGCCCCTCTGCTCTTCTTCACTTCCATGGCCTATCTTAGAGGATTGAAATAATTTCTTGTTTGATTTTGCTGTCATATGAATAACTTATGATTGTACCACTGATGATCAGAAGTTGAAATTATTCCCATCCACTCTCAAGGATGCAAATTTACGCTGGTTCATGGGTTTATCTAGGGATAGCATCACAACCTAGGCTCAGATGTAGTAAGACTTCAACAACAAGTATCAGGACTATTGTAGATCCAAAGGCACTAAAGAGGAATTTTTTAGAATGACCTTAAGGCATGATGAGTCCTTAGAATATTATGAGGAAAGATTGTAGCTTAGCTACAAAAGGGTCAGGTGCACACTCGATCTTGAGCCACTGAAGCTAGTCCTACTCACGGAGATAAGGGAATATCTTATGGATACCCTAAACCTGCTAGAATGAGGGGACATCTACCAGCTACCCTATGAGGATATCAAGATTGTGTTTAAGAACAATTTTAGGGTGGAAAGGAAAAAGGGCAGGGGTAGTCAACCAATGGCCAGCTCATCCTCTAAAAACACATCCATAAAAGGTGAAATTGGAAATCTGCTGGAAGATTTCAAGAGTGAAATGTTGCAAACCCTTACCCTACAGATGGACACTATGCTCATCAAGAGAAAGTAGGAGGAAGCAGAGGGAGCATTAGCCATTTTCTACCCTAGATGCACAAGGAGGCACCCTAGGAATGAATGTCCATTAAACCTTATAGAAATCTTCTTGGTCTGTGAAGAAAACCACTCCACAGACAAGTGCCCTTCTCTACCCGGACTAAAAGCTATGTATACCCAACCCATGGGTGGATACCCCCATACAAGAATGCTCTTGCTTTATTTCCTTCACCTCCTACTCAACCACAAATTTTACATCTTTCTCCACCTAAAAAGCATAACATTCTTTCCCCTCCAATATGAACCCAAACAATAGACAGCGACAACAGGTATAAAATGGAGAGACATACTACCCTGCTTATGCTGTGGAAATTCAGGAAAACAATCTAAGGTCTGGGACAGTACTCCTAGAAAACCAATTTCCATATCCACCTAGGGAGAGTGAGGAGGAAAGAAAGGAAAGTATGCCTAGAGTGAATCCACCACCCTCTCCTGAAAGATTAACTCATCCAACCCAACCTACCCTAGAAGAAAATTAACTTCTGGATGAATAGAAAAATATATGTGTCAAAATTCCACTTCTCCAAGCCATTAAGGATGTACTTATTTTATTTAAAGAGAAGTGTTTCAAACATCCAAGGGAGGTGAAAAAGAGACACCCCTATGATTAATGTCATTGGACAACTGTCCGACTTAATGTGGGAAATGTAATTTTCCCAAAGTATTAAGACCCTCGAAGTCTTGTAGTAGATTTTCACATCAATGGCACCATTGTCCCACACTACTTGATTGATCTTGGCGCTTCCATTAATGTAATAACTAAGGAAACCATGCTCAAGCTAAATCTCCAAGGTTCATTAAGGGAGACCAGAACAGTCTTGCAACTTGCAAACTGTTCCATAGTAGCCCCTAAGGGGATTGTCAAGGATATGATGGTCTCCATTGACTCCTGGGATTACCCTGCAAACTTCCTAGTTCTCCGGCCTAAGGCCAAGCTTAATGGTTATCCTCTCATACTTGGGAGACCTTGGTTATCCACTCTCGATGCATACATCAGCTGCAAGGTTGGATACATGATTATAAAAAATGGGAATTTTTGCAAGTAGTTGATATTGTACCCTCTTGATCAGCTATCTTTAGAACATGATTTACCTTTATGGCTAGAAGAGGAGGAAGAAGATTAAGTTTACACAACTCAACTCTATACCATAGAAACTGCCATGAGAGGAGGACAGCCTGATGAAAATGATTTGATCGAACACATCCTCCAAAATAAAACTCCAAACACCTTGTATTTAGAAGAAGTAGTGAAGGAAACCAATAAAAACCATCAGATTGATGTATTATTAGTTGATTCAAACCCTACTCGTGTCAATACAATAGAATTTGGCCCTGAAAGAACTCTGAAAATCAACCCGTCTCTTTCTATACACCAAGAGGAAGAATTGTGCAACATGCTAAGGGAACATCTGGATGCCTTTGCTTGGAGTTACAAAGAAATGAAGGGAGTGCACCCCTCGGTGTGTACTCACCACATTTATATCGAAGAAGGTTGCAAATGAGTTCGACAACCCCAAAGGAGAATGAATCTAGTTCTTAAGGATATAGTGAAAGAAGAATTGCAAAAGCTATTGGATGTAGGATTCATTTACCCTATCTAAAATAGTGAGTGGGTTTCTCCTTTGGTGTTGGTCCCAAAGAAAAATGGGAAGTGGAGGATTTGTGTTTATTACAGAGAGTTAAAAAAAGCACTAAACCTCTACCTTTCATTGACCAAGTGTTATATGGCCTACTAGGGAAAATGTTCTCCTTCTTAGATGGGTTCAACGGATACAATCAAATCCAGATTAGCCGAGAGGACCAAGATAAAACCACCTTCACCTGTCCTTGGGGTAATTTCACTTATAGGGTCCTTCCTTTTGGCCTATGCAATGCCCTTGCCACTTTCCAAAGGGAAGTCCTAAATATCTTTGCTGAGCTAGTCCATGATGCAGTGGAAAATTATATGGATGACTTTACACCCTATGGGTATGATTTCCATGAGGCTCTCTCCAACTTGGGTAAGGTGCTAAACAAATGTATTGAAATGAACCTATCTCTTAGTCCTAAAAAATGTGAGTTCTTGATGACTGCAGGGACTGTTCTAGGTCACTTAATATCCCAAATAGGACTACAGGTAGACCCAAATAACATAGCCTTCATATAAAGGGTACAAAAAGTCCCAGCTCTGCAAAAACAAAGAGATGTTAGAATTTTTCTAGAATTAGCTAGATACTATAGGATATTTATAAAAGAATTGAAATAGTTAGCTTCTCCTTTAATTGCGTTATTGGCCAAGGACTCTGAATTCGTATGGTCAGAAAGCTATTAAGAAGCCTTAGACACCCTAAAGGACAAGTTGACTACTGCACCTATTCTCTGAGGCCTAAATTGGGCTCTTCCTTTCGATATACATGCTGATGCCTATCACAAATCCATAGGAGCAACTCTAGGCAAGCTAGATGACAAGATGCCTTATGCCATTTACTTTATCAGTGAGAATCGATCAAAAGCCGAGCTGAACTACACAATGACTGAAAAAGAGCTCTTAGTTGTTGTGCATTCATTGAAAAAATTTAGGCATTACATTACAGGTTACCAAACATTTGTACATACCGACCATGCTTCAATTAAATGCATGATGAATAAACCTGGTTTAAATGCCCGAATTATTATATGGTTACTTTTATTGCAACAATTTGATTTAACTATTACTGATAAGCCTAGAAAGGAGAATTTTGTTGCAGAATTTTTTATGGAGATTGAATTTTCTTGTGGGGGAGGAAGGAATGGTTGATGATCAGTTACCATATGAACACTTATTCGACATTTAAGTTCTCTCTCCATGGTTTGTGACATAGAAAATTACTTGGTTTCTACATAGTTTCCACCAAATTTTTCCTCTAACGAAGCAAGAAAGATTGTGAAGAAGAGTGCCCCATTCACTTGGATTAGGGGCAACCTCTTCAAACTAGGCCGAGATCAGATTCTGAGAAGATGTGTCAGGGAGGAGGAAGTCTTTGACATCCTTCTGACATGTCATGATGGGCCTTGTGGAGGTCACTTTGCAGCCAAAAGGAGAACATTCAAGATGCTACAAGATCATTATTACTGGCCCACTCTTCACTAGGATGTGAGGAGGTATACTAGTGAGTGTGATTGGTGCCAAAGAATGGGGAAACCTACCGCAAGGGATGAAATGGCTTTGCAACCTGAAGTAACTTTCGAGCAATTTGACAAGTGGGGCATGGATTTCATTGGACCCATTGACCCTCCATCTAGGCAAAAGAAGTACATCATTGTGTGCACTGACTATTGAACACCGAGGACAGTGTTCCCCCAAGGGGGAGGGTTCTGTAATAGCCTTGGTGAAGATTCCATGTAAATATATATAAATACCATGGATGATGGGACACGTATTCCAAGTTGAATGTTGGGCAAGGCATCCTAGGGGGTGTTCATTTGATTGTTTATGGCTAAGCAAATTTGCAAAGGAAATGGCTAAGGCATTAAAGAGGGAAAATGGCATTTTTGGTACATTTATTTATGAAAATAATGGAAGTTGGGAGAAAAGGAAGCTGAAAGGTCACAAGTTGCATGTGAGGAGGAAATTGAAGGAAAATAATGGAAAATGAAGAAAATAGAGGCCTCATTAATAAAAAGGCTTCTGAGGATCAGTGGACAAGACTTAGTTTATCTTTGGAGCTGTCTCATTATTCTCTCTCTCTCATACTCTTGGACACTTAGAGTTTTCTTGGAGCACTTTGGCATTAGAGCAAGAAAGGAAAAGAAGGAAAGAGGAAGCAAAGATGAAGCAACGAAAGAAAGGATCAAGTAGCACAATAGGCTTCATTGCAGGTATCAACTTGCATGTGTATTTTCCTTGCTAGATTTGTCATGCATGGGATTACATGTTTTTCTTTTCTACCATGGCATGGGTTTTTCCAGGCATGAAATTATTTTCAACCTTACCTTGCCATTTACTAATAGCTTTGATGAGATGGGTTCTCTCATACAGTTTGTGGGGTATGACTAGATTGGATTCAAATCTGAGTGGGGTGGACCTTGGAATTGACAAACACATGGTGATAATGGTCCCTAAACTAGACTGAGGATGCACGAAGCCCCTAGCCTAGTAACCTCTGAACCAGACTGTGGGTTGTGGTAAAGCCAGATTGTGTGCCTCGGTGGGCCTAGGAATCATTACTGGTGAATGGCGGGATATACGGTAAAGATAAGAGGTGGATTTTCTCTCCATTGGACCTAGTGATTCTGGGATGGAATGCACGGTAAAGCGTAGAGAGGGTGTCTCGGTGTAGGGCCTAGTGATCCCTGGATCAGACTGCAGATGTAGGGTAAAGCTTAAGAGGCTAGGAGGCACTCAAATTCCTCACGGTGTAGGCGAAGAACTCCGGTGGCATCCACATTGATTGGTGTTTTTGATGTGTTCTATGAGTCCCACATCCATGGTTGGAATATGGAACAGGGGTGATTAGCTGAAGAAAGACTTGGCTCAGCCAATCTATGGTTGGGTGGAATGTGGTAGTCCCATCACCTATTCGATCATTGCATTTATTAATGATGAATTCATTCGCTTGATTTCATGTGAAAATGTACTGATATATATATGGATTTTGATGGTTGATATGTCTATTGTATTTTTGTTCCTCTTATGCTGTTTATATGCACATTTTATGGCAGCAGTTATGTTTGGCTCTCAACATGATTTTACTTGTGTTTGAATGGATATTGTATTTATGGGCTAATAATGGATAAAGAAAAAAAAGATATGAGGAAAAAATGGTTCATAGCGATTCTCAGATAAGTATGAGATCCCTACTCTTAATTTTGTTATTTACACCTGCAGGTTACATGTTGATGATATATTTGACAAGATGCATGGCATGGCTAGTAGGGGTCTTGTTATGATCTTGTTCATCTTATTTCTTTTGCATCCTTGTTTTCTTGTATCCTTACCAATTCTAAATGATCATTCCATTCTGGGCATTGTCCTGGACTCTGGGCCTAAAAAGGTGGCTCATATCCCGGAACGATAGCATTAGTTCTAAGACTAACTCACCTGGGTAGTGTCTAGGAAGCGTTGTAAAGCACCTGGGCATTGTCCAGGGAGAATTAGTCCTGAAACTAACTCACCTGGGCAGTGTCTAGAAAGCGTTACCTTGCCCTAAGTTTCGAAAACAGTAGTGGGACCCAAGGATAGGAAGTTTGAGTGGCTGACTTGTCTTCTGAAGGTTATATGGCTGATGTTGGATGACTGTGTGTGATGTTCCATAGAATCCATTTCCTTAAGGTCACCAAGGAGGTTGAATCTTATCATAGTGGCCTTTTGTCGCATGTTTATCGCGACTGGCCAGTTGCTTGGGTAGATGTGGGAGGAGGGTGTTACAGAGTGGTATCAAATCATGGTTAAACTCTCAGACTAGATGGGTTGAATGTGTGTTGGTGATACACTTATTTCAGTTGCATGTGTGTCTCTTATACTTATATATTTTTTGCTTTTTCTTGATGATGGATTAAGGTTGTAGTATGGTTATCATGGAGAATTTGATATTGATTTTATGAAGTATATTTGAAATGGGTATGTGACTGACTGTGTATAGATTATATGTCGCTTACATGTTGATTTTACAATACCTACTTACATCCTTGTATGTTAGGTTACATTTTTTAATTTTTTGATTACATGCATCAGTCTTGTAGGTTGATTACAAGAACTAATCGATTATGTTCGACTACATGTGGTTATGCGTATTGGTAGTTGGTTTGGCATTGCTTATGCATATTATTGGTTGCATGTCGCAAGGTGTACAATATATTTATGGTTGTTGTCATGCATGAGGTCATGGTTTGTGAAGTTGATATAGTCATGCATTGATGTCTGGACTCTATCTAGAATGGTGTATGGATGGTTTTGTACTCATGTGCTATATGTATATATGCAGTTGTTATGCATGTATGGTCTTGGTTATAGTTATGCATGAATAGTAGGTAAAATATGCCTTGTGAAGCCATTGTATGCAATTTAGGTCGTCATAGTGCTATTAGAGATTACGATGCTAATGTGTTGGCAGGAGATGCAAATCATCATAATGAGGTTGTAACATTGGAATTTGGGGTAAGAGAAGATCGTCATACAAGTATGTAAGTTAAGGATTTTTATATGCATTAGGTCTATATACATTAGGTTTATGTACTTGTCTTTTGATGTTATGGTTACATTCATGATAGATGTTAGTTGACTAGCGTAGTTATAAGCACATGGGTCAGATGGTCAAGAATGATAGTAGCTTGTAGTTGTATGCATTGCTATTGTTGTTCTATATTAGATAACCTCATTATTATGTTATATTTTGTTGATGAGTATGTTATAAGTTAACTTGTTGATTGTTATTTGACAATTAGCTTGACAATTTGGTTTTATGTTGTTGATGAGCATGATATAGAGCTCATTATTTGTATATGATATTAACTTGATGATTAGGGTGATTTCATTGAGATATTGTTATTGTTATTATAATTTGGATTGGTCATATGCGTGATGATGTTCATTGCCTTGAAGATCTTGATGTTATACGTATTCTGTTAACCTGGTTTACCTGATGTCTATGGTTGCAATATTCAGGTATGAACCGACATATTTGTGAGATAATGTCATACTAATCTACATTGACTTTGCATATGTGTGAATGACAATTGTGTATGACTTATGATGTGAACATGTTAGTTAGATATTGTTATGGATATCATGATCTTATGAGTGATTGAACTGATGTGTTATAAAGTTATATCGTGCCAAATAGATTGATTTTGCAGACAAGATGACCTCCCCTAAGATAAATTAAGGTATCGGTTGCTTATGTCATATATTTGGTGCTTGAATATTGATTATTTCATATAGTTGAATTACTTAACATGGTATGAATGTTTGATGAATTTCATAATATGAGTATGTGTTCAAATGATCTTGTTTTAAGATGATTGTACTAAAATATATGTGTTGAGATAGTTGATATGTACTTGAGTATAGTAGGTGATAGTTGTAGTATTGTGACTGATGACTATGAGTTGAATATGGGTTATGACATGATGGTTAGTCTTAGTAAAGGTTGATTTCAAATTAATAGATATGATTGTCTTGATATTTGGGACATGTCGTTGACATGTGTGAGTAGTTGCAGGGTAACATGCTTGGTATTAGCATAACAAGGTAATAGTTGATGTGTCTATATAAATAACAGTTGGGTGGTGTGACAGCATATAGTAAGCCTCAATTCCAACAAGGTAAAAAGGTTAAATAAAGGAATTGGGAAAGAATTCCTTTGATTATGTTTGGAAACCCTAATTCCAAACGAATGATTGTTTTGCATACAAGAAGTCTTCTTAACCTTGATTTTGTCTAACATTATGTGGATATGTGTTATATTCATGAACATGCACTTGAAAGGTATATTAGCTAGTATTTAGCTACAGGGGGATATGTTAAAGGATTGTAGTCCCTTCAGAGATGGCATGGATGTGTTCAGTTGCAAGAAACATGTTTGGAACAACAAGATGAGGTAAATGGTGTATTGTTATGTTTATTTATGCACTAACAATTATGTGTTAATGAAATCATGATGTAGGGAGTTGCATGGAAAGAGAGACTACCATGAAATCCTGAAGAAGGCTCTGATTGAGCTTTCCCTGGGAACCATGGGGATTGAGTCATGTTTTTCGTTTTTAGTCTTGTGCTTTTGGTCTTTTATGAATTGTTGAGTTTGATTTGTGGCTTTTTAATGTCTAGTGTATGGCCATACAACTTTGTTTGTGGAGTCATGTTGTTATGGTTTTTATGGTCTTCTTCTTATTTGTTTCTTGTCTTTCCTTTTATGTTTTGAGTCTTGGGAATTGGTTGGGAAAGAGGAAAGTTGATGGAAATCGGGAGAGACGTGTGGTACCAAACCAATGATATAAGATCCAGATGAAGCTCTGTGCATGAGTAAGCACAACAGAAGGTAATACTATGACAGTTGGTTGGATTGGTTGGGTCCATTATGGTAAATGGACAGTAGCAGTGTAGACACAAGAAATGTAACGAGAAAAGGTAGAGTAAATGGATCAGAGGTGTCATATGCTTTGGCTATGTTGGGAATTGTTTCTCTCAATTCCTATGCATAAATAAGGAAGTTCTCCTAACCTAGACCTTATGTTATCTGGTAATTATTTTATGATCATGATTATGTTGAAGTTTATATATGTATACACATATTTATGTATGTCGTTGTCTGACAAGATCATGATTGCTTTATGCTAATGTTTATATATGTATGTATGTATCCATGTATCTATGTTACTACCTGATAGGGTTGTCAGGGATCATTCTTGTGGAGGAATGATTGATTATGCAGGAAATGACATGAAGAGGCTCCTCGTCCTACGAGGAATCAATTGGGAAGAGTAGTCATGACAAATATACAAGGTCAGTATCATGTGGTTATGATTTAGTATTGTATACTTGTATTTTGCCTATGTTTATGTTATGATAGGTAATGTTGAAGGATACATCAGCAAAGTGAAAGCACTGTGGTCTGAGCATGCCAGGACAAGCATGGATGAGATATGAGAAGTAAGGTTTCTTGGTAAGGACATTGTGGTTTTGGATGTGTGGTACTATTGTTGTGCATACATTGTATATGTTGTACATGTTGCATCTATGATGTGTGCACTTGTGGTGTTGTGTATACATAACATGTGCGCATGTTATTTATGCAATGTTATGTATAGGATGGTACAAATAGGGTTGTGTGAATATTGCATATGGGGTGTTGTATACATATTGTATTGTCTTCATGATGTATATGCGGTGTGTGTGCATATGGTGCTCTGTGCATGTTGGATATGCAGTGTTGTGTACGGATGATACTATGTACATGTTGGATATGCAATGCTATGTACACTTGGTGTTGTGTGCATGTTGTACATACGGTACTATGTACATATGGTTTTGTGTGCATGATTGTACAAGTGGTGCTATGAGCATGTGGTGTTGTGTACATGTTGTACATAGGGTGCTATGAGAATGTAGTGCTATGTAGATGTTGTGCATGTGATGCTATGTACATATGGTGTCACGTACACATTGTGCATGTGGTACTATGTACATGTGGTATTGTGTACATGTGGCGTTGTGTACACATTGTGCAGGTGGCACCATGTACATGTGATGTTGTGAACATGTTGTGCAGGTGGTGCAGTGTATAGCTGGTAATGTGTACATGTTGTACATATGGTACTAGTGTACGTGTGGTATTGTGTGCATGTCATCGATGTTGTGTTATGGGCATGCGATATTATCTATATGCATCATGTAGTCATGGTATTGTGGTGTGTGTACTTGTTCTATAGTACTCTATGTAGGTACATGCATTGGGTGGTATTTCACATCAGGTATAGGTGGATGCATTGTATTTTATACACTAGGTGTAGGTGTATGTGTTGTATGTCAGGTGTACATTCATGTATTGCATGGTGTGGTATGTTGTATGGTTGTATGTGTGTGATGCACATTATGTGTCTATGCACATGGTTGAGGAGAAGGCACTGGGTGTTTGTTGAGTATAGTAACTGATCAGGAGTGCATATGGAAAAAAGACAAAGGTAGAAGGTAAGGATTGAGGAAAGTATAAGTATCATCATTTTATTTCAATTTTATTATGCACATGATTTATAACTATGGTATATGATGATTATATGTGATCTATGATTATGGTTTATGATGGTTACATGTGATTTATGATTTTGATCTATGATGGTTGTGTTTGAGCTAACCTGATGTGATATCTTTATACATGTTGATTTGGTCAAATATGCTAGTTTGACTTGTTGTGACACGAAGTGAACAAGATTTCAAATATACCTTATTTACAAACTACTAGTAAGGTATGATTTGAAATTATTTCAATTTATTTTGAATCTAATGGAAGTTGTGTTCTTGGTACAGGAAGCATGAACATGCGCAGTTGGGTGGTTAAAATAGACTCCAAGAATTGGCAGCAATAAAAAAAGAAATTGGAACATGCAAGAATGTGTTGGGTTGTGTTATATTCTTTCCATGACTAGCCACGTAGTTAACCGTTGGGATAGAGCCCCCCCTTCGTTGTGTCGATTGCGCAGTGGGGGGCCGGCAACCCCCCTTGTCCGGGGGATTTGAGGGGGCGGGTAGTTCCCCTCTACGGCGTTTAGGGTAGTGCCCCGATAATTTTTTTTTTGGAACCTATATTAGGTTGGGAAACCTACCTATGGTTTTGTGCATGGTTTTCGCACATGGTTTTGGACGCGATGGTTTTCGGTCCATGGTATTGGATGCTTCAGAATGCATAAATATGTATTGTAACATTGAAAGGAATATAATGAAAAATAAAGTTGGTATTCCCAGTTTTTGTATATGTGTTTTATGTGTTGTGCTCTCGCATTGTTTATTTTCTGTGTTTTAGTATTCATATGCAGGTAATTTCTGTACGGGGTTAAAACATACATTTGGTATCAGAGTTGTTTTGGCTTCAAGGGGACGCCTTTGTTGCTAAGGGGTTTCACTTGGGCCTGTGGTAAACCTTGTTCAGTGGGAGATATGCGGGATCGATTCTAGTGGTGAAAGAAGATGGCGAGCAGTGGAAAGATAGAGATCGGGAAATTTAATGGTCAGAGTTTTGAGTTATGGAAACTCAAGATGGAGGATCTGTTGCCTGCTAAAGATCAGTGGATCGTGGTAGATCCAGGTACTAAACCAACGGGGGTATCCAGTGAAGAATGGAAAAAGTTGGATCAGAAGGCAAAGAGCACAATATGATTATGTGTCTCAAATTCAATATTGTTGAATGTATCAGGGGAAGCTACGATGAAGGTTTTGTGGGAAAAGTTAGGGACTTTGTACCAATTTAAGTCTCTGGTGAATAAATTGTTCCTACGGAAAAATATGTATAACCTGAGGATGAAAGATGGAGACTCGATGATAGAGCATTTGAATGCATTTAATACTATGGTAAGTTAGTTATTTTCTATTGATATTAAAATTTCAGATGAAGATAAGTACATCAGTTTGTTGTGTTCTCTACCAGATTCATGGGATAGTCTGGTTATTGCAATAGGTAGCAATGCAACTTCCTTGCAGTTTGATGAAATAGTCTCATCCTTGCTGATGGAGGAGTTGAGATGGAAAAATATGGAGAGCCAGAATGGTGATGCCTTGTCTGTATGAGGACGGTCCCATAATAGAAACAAAAATAAGTCATCGAGTGGGAGATCTAAATCTAGAGGGAGATCTAAATCTAGAGGGAGATCTAAATCTAGAGTGAGATATAAATCTCCAGGAAGACCTGTAAGGTGGTGTGCTAGAAATGTGGAAAGGAAGGGCACTAAAAAAGGAACTGTAAATCTAAAGCTCATGACAAAGGAAAGGGATCTGATGATTCTCCTTCGGCAGAGGCGAAAACCACCTCAGATGAAGGTGGGGATGTTCACTTGGCTTCTTCAAGTAAACATGTAGATCATGAGGCATGGTTGATTGACTCAGGTGCATCCTTTCACTTCACTCCCCATAGAGAGTGGTTTTGCGAATATGAGAAATATGATGGTGGTGATGTCTTCTTGGGGGATGACAGGAAGGCTAGAATCATTGGTCGTGGAAAAGTAAAGTTGAAGTTGCAAGGTGGAAGGGTTAGAACACTTCTAGGTGTTCTGCATATTCCTGCATTGGCCAAAAATCTAATTTTTGTAAGCAAGTTGGATGATGTAGGTGTAAAAACAGTGTTCGAGAAGGATACCTGCAAGATGGTTCAGGGAGCACTAGTATTGATGCGGGGAGTCTCGACTGGAACTCTGTACAAGCTGCAAGGTAGAACTATTGTTGATGGGTGCAACAATTATGTGGTTCCTGAAAGTAGAGCAGAAAATCTAGTGGTCTTTGATGAGCCCCAAATTTTGGTAACAATTTGGGCTCATTTGGCCTACTTACCTTGCTCAACCCTTCATTTTTTATCACTTATGCATCATTTCTTAGTATATTCGTGTTATTTGTAGGAAGAAGGGCAGTCATTATGCCTATGTGGCTAATACATGATGATTTCAGGTTTTTTGACATTAAATGGAGCAAAGACCACGCAAATGAAGACAAGGAGACAACCAAGGTGGCATTGCGGGTTTATAGGGAGGTTGTCCACAGCCTTGAATGACCTTCCTCGTGATCTCCACCCCAACTCCGAGCTCCAACAGCTATCACCACCGAGCTAGAAGGCAGCCAACGGATTCTACAGGAACAACAGTTTACTTTTAGTTGGACAGCCAAGCTCCACTAATTGAGGAGGCCAGCTTGGCCCTCATCATGTATAAATATTAAGGCTGTAGCCTTCGATGAGACTTTTGAACTTTTGTTGTAGATTTTGGATTACGAGCTGTAGCTCTGTTTTTGCTCTTTGTAAGCCAATTTTGGCATGTTGTTAGACTCATGATTATGATCTTTTAATAAAATGCAGGCAGATTTGGATTTGATTCTGAGTTCTTAGGGGAGCTATAGCTCTCAGGTTAGGGCCCAACCTGAGAGCAATAGACCTCCTTCTTTTTGTATTGTTACTTGTCTTTCTTTTATCATCGCATTTCTTTCCTTTACATGCACTTGAAAAATACAGTTTGCTGAGTTGACTGTTTCGGTTTGGTTATGTAGGTTAGTTTCATGAATGCAGTTGTTTTAGTAGTTCAGAATTAGCGTAGGGAGATTGAAGTTACGTTGAGTTCAAAAAAAGGTTGAATGCATGCTCACTTTCACCTCTGTTTGGGGACCGGAAGTGTAGACCGTGCCAACTGCCAAAAACATTGTTTTAACATATGCATGCAAGTATTGATGTAATGTTTTCGATTGAAGAATTGTCCATGCGATTATATCTTGAGTAATGACTCTATGGTTCAGCATCGTGCACGAATTCCCTTCAACTTACATTGCTGCTCTTTGATTCCTAATAAAACAGTTAGAATAGGTTGGTGAACTTTCATTTACATGCAAGATAAGGGTGATTTGTTTCATTTACACTGCGCAGCACCACTTCATCGTGTTCTTATCCTTCTAAACCGTGCCTAAGCCACCTACTCATCCTCTGTTCAGCTCATTTGCCTTCCAACCCTTCTATTATCCACGTTGCCTCAACTTTTCGGCCTTCCATTGCCTCTACCCTTCTATCGACCAACCAGCTCTATCCACTCTCTCTCCATCTCATCTCTCTGTCCATAGGCCATCACAAGCTCCTCTTTCATCTTACCTATCCACCCATACAGCTCCTTCACTCCTCCATCACCCAAAACTCCGCCTGCAGAACATCCTGTAGAAGTTAGCAGACTTCCTGTAGAAATCCCGAGTTTCCTGTAGGATCCCCTGCAGACATCCTGTAGAAGCCTGCAAACACGGTTGCCAAGCACCTGAACGTTGTGGACTTCTGTGGAATGATGTGAGGGATCCCCTGGAACCTCTCAGAGTCCTCCTGACCTTTCCCAAGCCTTCCTCCCCTTGAACTACCCCTGCACAGTCAAGACCCAGTAAGAAGCACAATCATAATAACTCCACCCACTTGAGCAAAAATACAAAAACGTGTTCTCTGCAATGGAAGTAGTTTAATTTCATGCATCTCATCTCACTAGAAGTAATGGCATCATTTCTAGAAGTTGCATTCCCACCATTGCATCATAAAGATTAAGCTAGTCAGATTAGGGTTTACTAGGGTTTCCATGTTTGGTTGGCTTTCAGTTCATTCTTGCAAAGTAGGTTAATTTCCTTTGAGATAGCCTTCGTTCATCATTTAGAAAGCTTCTTCTGAGAACATATAGAAGTTGGCTTGAGCCCTAGCGGACTTGTGCCAGCTGACCAAGTGACAGCTACGACAAGAGCTAGTACTTGTACATACAGCACCGTCGCTTCCAAGTTTGTTACGAACTACCGGGTTGATAAAACTAGAGAAGGAAGCTCCAGGAGTTGTAGCATTATTGCTACAATACTGGAGCCCACCATCTTTTTGGCGCCGTTGCCGGGGAAGCATCAGAGTATTAGTAATTGTTGCTTTTCTTCTATTTTCCTACTCTCGCCTTCTGCCAAGTAGTTTATTTCATTTCCATTCTGCAAAAGTAGCATAGACATTTCCTGCTTTCATAGATTAGCATTTCAATTCCGCAATTTTAATTTTGCAAGCATAGATTAGCCTTTCAATTCTGCAAGCATAGACTAGCATTTCCATTCCTGCAATTCCATTTGAGCAAAGTAGATTAGTCCTTTCCTGCTTTCATTTCAATTCTGCATTTTTATTCCAGCAAGATAGTTAGTTGTAGATCATTCTGTTTCAGTTTTGCAGGTACCAAAGAGAAAAAAGCAAAAGCAATCAAAAAGTCTTTCCATTTCATGCCTCGTAGGAATCGAGATAAAACAGGCAAATTCCTACCCAACACCCCCACCACATCACTGAGTCACCCTTCTCTCTTCTTCGGTGACAGTGATCCAGAAGAACCTATAGGTGAACCTCCTGAGATATACGAAGATCCTATAGCAGAAGAAGAATTAGAGACCATCCCATCTGAAGCTATGGCTGACAATAGAGGAGAAGATGAGAGAATAGAAGGTGCCTTCCCTATCCGAGAAACCAATGGAGACATGAAAATGAAAAACATTAGTCCCTCTGCTCTACCTCACTTCCATGGACTGACTACTGAAGATCCTGATACCTTCCTGTTTGAGTTTGCTGTCCTTTGTAGAACCTATGACTATACTGAAGATGAGCAGAAGCTGAAACTCTTCCCTTCCACTCTTAAGGATGCAGCATTACGCTGGTTCATGGGCTTACCTGGGAATAGTATCACCACTTGGGCTCAGATGCAGCAAGCTTTCAATACCAAGTACCAGGACTACTGTAGGTCCAAGGAAACCAAGGGAGAAATCTTTCGGATGACCATGGGAAATGATGAGTCCTTAGAGGATTATGAGGAGAGGTTCCAACTTAGCTATAAGCGGGCTAGGTGCACACTTGACCCTGAATCCCTTAAGTTGGTCCTGCTCCGAGGAGTCCCTGAAGACCTTTTAGATACCCTTCACATGTTAGCTGGGGGAGATATTTACCAGCTGCCTTATGAGGACATCAGGACTGTGTTCAGAAACCACTCTAGGGCAGCCCAGAAACGAGGTAGAGGAAACCCTCTCTCAGCTGGTATTCCTTTCTCCAAGCATGAGTTTGCAAATCAATTAGAAGATCTTAAGAGTGAGGTGAGACAGACCATCGCCATGCAACTGGACACATTCAGGATCCAGCAGAAGAAGGAAGAAGCTGAGAGGGCCTTGGCTATCTTCTGCCCTAGATGTACAAGGAGACACCCTAAGAACAAATGCCCATTGCATTCGGTTGAAGTGTGCTTCGTTTGTGAGGAGGACCATCCCACAAATCAATGTCCAACCTTACCTGGGTTTAAAGCTATGTACCAAGGGACAGAAGCTCCCACTGAACCTCTCTATTTCCTCAACCAAAGGAGGCCACAAGGACCTAGACCTTACCAGCAGGGGATGCAAGGGGCACCTCAAGCTTATTACAACCCCAACCAGTCGACTCCTATGCCGTCCTGGGGTCCCCCTGCTCATCCTTCCTGGTCTATGCCTCCTCCATGGTCTTATCCACCTCAGTACCCTACTCAACCCACTACTCATTCATATCATTCACATGCCCAGCCACAGCCTCAGTGGAATGCACCTCAGTCAGGGTGGAGGCCCCAGTACAACACTCCTCCCGCCATTTTGCCTCCACCACCAGTTCAACCTCAACCATTACCTCCTGCTCCTTCAAGGCAACCTCAAATGCCTGCTCAACAGAACCCGAACCCCAACAATAGACAGGCCCAGCAGGTATACACTGGGGAAACATCATGTCCTACCTATGCTGTGGAGATCCAGGAGATCAATCTTCGATCTGGAAAGACTCTTCCGGATCGCCAACCTCCTCCCCCAGAGGACAAGGAGGACAAACAGGAAAGTGAACCAAAGGCTATTCCACCCTTTCCTGAGAGACTAACAGCCACCACACAACCCAACCCAGAGGAGGATGAGCTTCTGGGAGAGCTCAAGCAGTTGTGTGTGAAAATACCACTTCTCCAAGCCATCAAGGATGTGCCAATATACAACAAACTGGTTAAGGAAAAGTGTTTCAAACACCCAGGCAGGCGAAAGAGAGATGCTTCAACCATCAATGTCTTAGGAAAACTGTCTGACCTTATGTTAGGACAAGTCATCTGCCCAAAGTACCTAGATCCTGGGAGTCCTGTAGTAGATGTCCACATCAATGGCACCATCATACCTCACACCTTGATTGATCTGGGGGCTGCCATTAATGTGATGACCAGGGATACCATGCTCAAACTCAATCTTCAGGGTTCCTTGAGGAAGACCTCGACAGTACTGCAACTAGCAGATCGCTCCACTGTGACTCCCGAAGGGATTGTGGAGGATGTCTTGGTCTCTGTCGACTCTTGGGAATACCCTGCAGATTTCTTGGTTCTGCAACCCAAGGAAAAGCTTACTGGATATCCTCTTATTTTGGGAAGGCCTTGGTTAGCCACTGCAGATGCTTACATCAGTTGCCGTGCAGGAAACATGACCATCAAAAATGGTCCTATGTCCAAGCAGCTAGTCCTATATCCTCCTGCCCAACCCTCCTTAGAGCATGACTTACCACTGTGGTTGGAGGAAGGAGAAGAGGATGAGGTGTACTCAGCACCTTTGTGCACCCTAGATACCACTAGAAGAGACCCCCCAACCGAGGATGACTTGATTGAGACTTTGATCCAGAATCCACCTTCCAATGCACTATCCTTAGAGAAATTGGTGGAGGACGCCCAAGCCAGCACCTTAGTGGACCTTTGTGCCACCAACCCTGTCACTCCCAGAGTCAAGAATGTGGAGTTCGGCCCTGAGAGAACATTAAAGATCAGCTCCTCCCTATCTCCTTCCCAGGAAAAGGAGCTGTGTAGCCTGTTGGCCATCCATCTAGATGCTTTTGCTTGGAGCTATAAGGAGATGAAAGGAGTCCATCCCTCGGTCTGTACCCATCACATATACATCAAAGAGGATTGTAAACCGGTTAGGCAACCTCAGAGGAGAATGAATCCAGCCCTTAAGGACATTGTCAAGGAAGAATTGCAAAAATTGTTGGATGCCGGATTCATTTACCCCATCTCAGATAGTGAATGGGTGTCCCCTCTGGTGTTGGTTCCCAAGAAAAATGGGAAGTGGAGAATCTGTGTGGACTACTGAGAACTGAACAAAGCTACCAAGAAAGACCATTTCCCTCTACCTTTCATAGATCAAGTGTTGGATGGACTGGCAGGAAAGAAGTTCTTCTCTTTCCTGGATGGGTTTAGTGGGTACAACCAAATCCAAATCAGCCCGGAAGACCAAGATAAGACCACCTTCACTTGTCCTTGGGGTACCTTTGCCTACCGAGTTCTTCCCTTTGGGCTATGCAATGCTCCTGCTACCTTCCAGAGAGCTGTCTTGAGCATCTTCTCGGAGCTGGTCCATGATGCGGTGGAAATCTATATGGATGACTTCACTCCTTATGGGTCCAACTTCCAGGAAGCATTGTCCAATCTAGGAAAGGTCCTAACCAAATGCATTGAGATGAACCTGTCCCTTAGTCCTGAAAAATGTGAATTCCTGATGATTGAAGGGACTGTGCTAGGCCATACCATTTCTTGCCAAGGGTTACAAGTGGATCCTAACAAAATTACTCTCATCAAGAAGGTTCCACCTCCCCAAAAGGTAAGGGATGTCCGGAGTTTCTTAGGATTAGCAGGGTATTACCGGAGATTCATTAAAGACTTCATCAAGCTAGCCTCGCCATTGTTTGGTCTGTTGGCAAAAGATGTGGAGTTCAAATGGACTGACGATTGTCAGAGGGCTTTGAAGGAATTAAAGGACAAGTTGGTGTCAGCCCCAATCCTGAGAGGTCCAAACTGGGCCCTACCTTTCCACATCCACACTGATGCCTCAAAAAAAGCCATAGGGGCAGCTTTAGGACAAGTTGAACAAAAACTTCCATATGCCATTTACTTTGTTAGCAAAAACTTGTCCAAAGCCAAACTGAATTACACTGTAACCGAGAAAGAATTCTTGGCTGTGGTCCATGCACTGAACAAGTTCCGACATTATATTACTGGCTATCAAACCTTTGTACATACGGATCATGCTGCAATTAGATATTTAATGAATAAACCAGATGTGAATGCTCGTATTATTAGATGGTTACTTTTGTTGCAGCAGTTTGATTTGACCATTGTTGACAAACCAGGTAAAGAAAATGTTGTTGCTGACTTTTTATCTAGATTGGATTTGTCTACAGATGAGAATGGAACAGTGGATGACCAGATGCCCGATGAACATCTGTTTGCTATCTCATTACTCTCTCCATGGTTTGCTGATATATCAAACTACCTTGTTTCAGCACAGTTCCCTCTGCACCTATCTTCAAGAGAGAAGAGCAGAATCATCAGAAAAAGTGCCTCGTTTACTTGGATCGGGGGCAATCTGTTCAAGCTTGGCCCTGATCAGATCTTAAGCCGTTGTGTAAGGGAGGAGGAAGTCTTTGATATCCTCCTCACCTGTCATGATGCGCCTTGTGGAGGACATTTTGCAGCAAAGAGGACTGCCTTCAAAATCCTGCAGGCAGGCTACTATTGGCCCACACTTCATCAAGATGTCAGAAGATATATCAGCCAATGTGACCGATGCCAAAGAATGGGGAAACCGACTCCAAGGGATGAGATGCCTCTCCAACCTCAAGTGACTCTTGAGCCATTTTAGAAGTGGGGTATGGATTTTGTGGGACCAATCAACCCTCCTTCGAGGCAAAGGTCTTACATCATTGTGTGCACTGACTACCTGACAAAGTGGGCAGAGACTAAAGCAATCAAGACAGCAACAGAAGAGAAGGTGGCCGAGTTCTTAAGAGAAAACATCTTCTACAAATTTGGCTACCCAAGAGAGCTGGTCACCGATCAAGGGAGCCAGTTCACATCCAACTTGATTGAAGACCTGCTAGCTCACCACAAGATCAAGCATAGGACTTCCACCCCCTATCATCCACAGGCAAATGGGCAAGTGGAAGTCACCAACAGAGCATTGGAAGGGATTTTGACTAAGGTGGTGAGCAGCAGTAGGAAAGATTGGGCAGATCGCCTGGTTGAGGCCACATGGGCTTACAACACCACCTGGAAGAGCACCACCGGCTTCACACCTTATGAGCTGGTCTACGGGAAGAAAGCTTTGCTGTCCATTGAGTTTGAGTACAACACTTTGAGGATGGCAGCTCAGCTAGATCTAGATCTCAGCCATGCACAACAAGAAAGGTTATTGCAGCTGAGTGGACTGGACGAGCACCGGATGCAGGCCCTCCTTCACTCAGAAGTGGTTCAACTTCAGAGAAAGGTGTGGCATGACCAACACCTCCATGACAAGCAATTCCAGCTGGGAGATTGGGCCTTGTTGTATGACTCCAGGTACAAAGATTTCAAGGGGAAGCTGAGAACCAGATGGCTAGGACCATATGCAGTGGAAAAATGCCATGACAATGGATCTGTTCTTATTCGAACCATTGATGAGGAAGCCATCCCCATGCTTGTCGATGGGCATCGCTTGAAGATCTACAGGAAGCCTCTCTCAAGACAAGAGTTCATCAAAACTATGGAGAAATCAGTGTTGGTCATAGAGAAGGGTTCTGCCTCTGCTTTGGGCATACCCTGAAAGATCCAAAAATAAAAATAAAAAAAATAATAATAATAATAATAATAATAATAAAGATCCTTGGGTGAAAACCTTTCTGAGGCTCCCAAGGCAGGTGGTAGGGGTGAAAACCTCGTTGAGGTGCCCTTATTGTCTTTCAAAAAAAAAAAGAAAAAAAGAGATTTAAAAAAGATCCTTGAGTGAAAACCTCTCTGAGGCGCTTAAGGCAGATGGAAACAGTGAAAACCTCATTGAGGTGCCCCTGTTATCTTTCAAAAAAAAAAAGAAAAAAAAAAAAAAAACAATAAGCAAAAAGATAGGGACAACAAGTTTATAATGTGAAAATGCATGCAGGTTGCAGGTGTTCTATGAAGGCGAGGAGGACTCTTAATGCAAAGCCAAAGATCCTTATCATGCTGCCAAGGGACCTCACCAGCACCTCCTCCAAGAATACTCATTTCCTCCAAGGTATGTGCACAATGTCATCATGGCTTGAGTCTTCTACAGGAAGATGCAGACTTTCTACAGGAAGGTGCAGACTTTTCTACAGGAAACGCAACTTTTCTACAGGAAGTTCTGTATTTCTACAGGAAACTTCCTGTAGAAGTTCGGGACGGGCCAGAATTCATTTTATGAGGAGATCTAACGACCAAGGGTCGGTTTGGACGCATGCAAGCTACTGTTGTCACCCTTATACATTGTTGTCACCTCTTTCTACCATCCCTGTCGACATGCAATGAAGTTACCTGCACCATCAAAGCAGATCATTAAGTTATCAAGAGAAAAGCAATTTTTGAAATGAAAAAAACGCGGAGATGTCATACCATATCCATCCCAGCCATCCATGAGCTCTGCGAGCGTAATCGTGGGGCCAGTGCCTTCGTCGTGCAGCATGCACCCGAGGAGGAAAAACTGTTACAAGACATCCTGCAGGAGTCCTGTAACAGTTGAGCCCGCTAGAGTGTACACTATTCACAGCGCTTGCCACATGCAATGAACACGCAGGCACATGCAGCCGCATCATAAGATCCATCGTCGGCGGCCTATGAATGTGAACCTCCGGGCCTGTGCAAATCCACCAGCAGCAAATAAATCCACTCATCGTCGTCCAAGAGCCTGAACAATCGTGTTGCGGCCGCACAGGTAAGTGTCTCGACCCTTTCTTCCGACGAATTGCATGAATTTTACTTTGAAAATGTTTGCAAGTGTGAAGTGAATGGGTTGAGCGGTTGTATGGTCAATCGATTGGCCACGTCGACCAGTCAGCTGGTCGAGCTGGATGTGTGAATGGTGGCCGTGGAAAAAACGGGCAGTGGACACGTGAGAACTATCCACTCGGGGAGAAACGAGTTCTAACGAGAATGGCGGCGGCGGATCTGCGGGGAATGATGTGGCAGTAGGGGAACTTGCAGAAGAATGATGGTGTGACGTCGCCCAATGGTCCGGCAGGGACAGCTCACCCCCGCGCCACGGATTCCGCCGATTCAAATCTAATCGGCTAGATTGCCACCCCATGCATTTATCATTCACCGTTTGAGACTCGAGTGATCATCCAGATCCCTCTGCAGTTCGATACTCCGAGTCTTTGGCCATCAGAACGCCTGTGAAGCAACACCAAGAGCGCAGACCCACTGCAGTATTCCCCGGAAATCGCGCGTTGCTCCTACAGGAAAGCTGTTTCTACACAAAGTCGGGTTCCTCACGTCAAAAGGTGGTGGATTAAAAAGGTAAGCCTGAACTCTCCATGCAATTGGTTTTTGAAGGTGGCAGAATCGTCGTCTACAGTCTGGTCGTAGAAAATTGTTGCAATTGTTGTCTGCCGTGCATGAACTGTCGTCCTACAGGATGTCAGTGTAGTTGGCTATGTTAAAGGTTCTCAAGGGGTAAGCTTTGTGAAATATGTGCATGACAGAGGCGTAATCCTACGCTCTGTCCCAGTAGACCGAATTTCTTCCCCATTTGCCAACTCCAGCTAACACAGAAGTTTTTCACCATGCCGGGTGGGTTCATCAGAAGGGAGCCCACTGATTCAGTGAAGTTAAGAGAAAATCCTGAGGTGGTGGAGCTCTTCACACGAGCACAACGGATATCCTTCTGTGACAAATTGCAGGGCTATGACGACGAAGTGGCAGAAGAGATTTTGCAAGCTCTGAGGTCGAAATCTAAAATGTTGGCCACCGTTACCTTCAGGGGTCTGAGCCTCAAACTCACCCCACAATTCATCAGCCGAGTTACGGAGCTCCCAATGGGATTACCATGGGATAAAGAAGAAAGGAAATTGAGCCAACAAGCTAAGAAAGAATTCTTTCCACCAGAGGAGGAATTCTCAGAAGACAAAAATGGGGTTCGTAGAACCAGTTTACTGCCACCATGGAATGAAGTGAGCCTGCAAATTATGAAGTACATCACCTATGAATGTCGTTTTAGCATTGTATACGGGTACCACTTTCGGTTACTCACTGAATTACGGCACCAGATGGATCTACCTGTAGAAAACAAGATTAGTCTCCCTTACTTTCTACTATAGTCTCTGATTGAGTGTGCAGCCAAGCTGAAAGAAGGCATACCAGACCAGGTAGCCCACCATGGACTGATCAAACTCCTCGTGGAGGATGCGCTCCACACATACAAGGTTCCTCTCTCATGGGAAGCCTTCAGGAATTTGACAAAGGATGGGGATATAAAGATGCTAACCGAAGAGCTCGGTTCTTCTAGCAGTGAGGAGAAAGAGTCAGTGGCCGCAGTAAAGAGAGAAAAAGGCCAAAAGACCCCAACCACAGAGCAGAAGAAAAAGCAAGAGAAGAAACAAGAGAAAAAGGATGACAAGGAGAAAGATGACACACCCATCTTGACAGCAAGAGAGAAAAGGTTGCAAGGCAGAGTGGACAAGGCTGAGAAGGTCCACATCAGCAAGAGTGCCTCGACAGTGACAGCAACTAAGTCAAAAAGCAAAACCCATGCAGCAAAGCAAACGAAGGCGGCGACACCTGTTTCTACAGGAAAGCCGAAACCGGCTTCTACAGGAAGCCCGAAATTGACTTCTACAGGAAGCAGACTAAAACAGGGTCTTCTACAGGAAGCCTTGAAAAAGTGAAACCTAAGGAGAAGAAAGCTGACATTCATGAAAGGGAGGCAGCAGCTGTGCTGGCCGACCTCAACACACCTCCTAAGCCAAAGGAGAAGAGAAAGAGGGAGACCCCTCTATACTTTAAAGCTCGAAGAAGTGTGAGAATAAAGACGGGCAAGCCATAGCCTCCGTCCAACAGCCCGATCATCATTGAAGATGCCCCTACTTCACCCAAGGAAAGGTCCCCTTCGAGGATATGAGTCACCTATGAGAGGGGAAGCCCGAAGAAAACTACGTGGCAAGGAAGGTTAGACCAATCGGCTTCAAAATCCCAGCTCAAGGTCAAGGAAACAGAGAAGAGGGAAGGAGCGGCACCCTCATCACCACCAAGGGCAGAACAGGCAGAGCCACCAAGAGTAGGAAAGAAAGAGCGTATTCCGGAGCCTAGTTCTCGGCCAAGGACAAGGAGCTGGAGCAAAATTTCTCAAGGATGACCAAATATTTTAGCTGGGGGGTGATGATGAGCCCCAAATTTTGGTAACAATTTGGGCTCATTTGGCCTACTTACCTTGCTCAACCCTTCATTTTTTATCACTTATGCATCATTTCTTAGTATATTCGTGTTATTTGTAGGAAGAAGGGCAGTCATTATGCCTATGTGGCTAATACATGATGATTTCAGGTTTTTTGACATTAAATGGAGCAAAGACCACGCAAATGAAGACAAGTAGACAGCCAAGGTGGCATTGCGGGTTTATAGGGAGGTTGTCCACAGCCTTGAATGACCTTCCTCGTGATCTCCACCCCAACTACGAGCTCCAACAGCTATCACCACCGAGCTAGAAGGCAGCCAACGGATTCTACAGGAACAACAATTTACTTTTAGTTGGACAGCCAAGCTCCACTAATTGAGGAGGCTAGCTTGGCCCTCATCATGTATAAATATTAAGGCTGTAGCCTTCGATGAGACTTTTGAACTTTTGTTGTAGATTTTGGATTACGAGCTGTAGCTCTGTTTTTGCTCTTTGTAAGCCAATTTTGGCATGTTGTTAGACTCATGATTATGATCTTTTAATAAAAGGTAGGCAGATTTGGATTCGATTCTGAGTTCTTAGGGGAGCTATAGCTCTCAGGTTAGGGCCCAACCTGAGAGCAATAGACCTCCTTCTTTTTGTATTGTTACTTGTCTTTCTTTTATCATTGCATTTCTTTCCTTTACATGCACTTGAAAAATACAGTTTGCTGAGTTGACTGTTTCGGTTTGGTTATGTAGGTTAGTTTCATGAATGCAGTTGTTTCAGTAGTTCAGAATTAGCGTAGGGAGATTGAAGTTACGTTGAGTTCAAAAAGAGGTTGAATGCATGCTCACTTTCACCCCTGTTTGGGGACCGGAAGTGTAGACCGTGCCAACTGCCAAAAACATTGTTTTAACATATGCATGCAAGTATTGATGTAATGTTTTCGATTGAAGAATTGTCCATGCGATTATATCTTGAGTAATGACTCTTTGGTTCAGCATCATGCACGAATTCCCTTCAACTTACATTGCTGCTCTTTGATTCCTAATAAAACAGTTAGAATAGGTTGGTGAACTTTTGTTTACATGCAAGATAAGGGTGATTTGTTTCATTTACACTGCGCAGCACCACTTCATCGTGTTCTTATCCTTCTAAACCGTGCCTAAGCCACCTACTCATCCTCTGTTCAGCTCATTTGCCTTCCAACCCTTCTATTATCCACGTTGCCTCAACTTTTCAGCCTTCCATTGCCTCTACCCTTCTATCGACCAACCAGCTCTATCCACTCTCTCTCCATCTCATCTCTCTGTCCATAGGCCATCACAAGCTCCTCTTTCATCTTACCTATCCACCCATACAGCTCCTTCACTCCTCCATCACCCAAAACTCCGCCTGCAGAACATCCTGTAGAAGTTAGCAGACTTCCTGTAGAAATCCCGAGTTTCCTGTAGGATCCCCTACAGACATCCTGTAGAAGCCTGCAAACACGGTTGCCAAGCACCTGAACATTGTGGACTTCTGTGGAATGATGTGAGGGATCCCCTGGAACCTCTCAGAGTCCTCCTAACCTTTCCCAAGCCTTCCTCCCCTTGAACTACCCCTGCACAGTCAAGACCCAGTAAGAAGCACAATCATAATAACTCCACCCACTTGAGTAAAAATACAAAAACGTGTTCTCTGCAATGGAAGTAGTTTAATTTCATGCATCTCATCTCACTAGAAGTAATGGCATCATTTCTAGAAGTTGCATTCCCACCATTGCATCATAAAGATTAAGCTAGTCAGATTAGGGTTTACTAGGGTTTCCATGTTTGGTTGGCTTTCAGTTCATTCTTGCAAAGTAGGTTAATTTCCTTTGAGATAGCCTTCGTTCATCATTTAGAAAGCTTCTTCTGAGAACATATAGAAGTTGGCTTGAGCCCTAGTGGACTTGTGCCAGCTGACCAAGTGACAGCTGCGACAAGAGCTAGTACTTGTGCATACAACACCGTCGCTTCCAAGTTTGTTACGAACTACCGGGTTGATAAAACTAGAGAAGGAAGCTCCAGGAGTTGTAGCATTATTGCTACAATACTGGAGCCCACCAGTCTCTGGAGAGAAGACCATGTTGTGGCATCAAAGGCTTGGACATATTGGAGAGAAGGGTCTTCGAATACTTCATGGTAAAGGTATGGTAGAAGGTATGAGTAATAGCTCTCTGGATTTTGATTTCCATGAAAATTGTGTATATGGGAAGCAGAATCGGGTGAGTTTCCCCTCTGGTGGTAAGAGGGCGAAACAGATATTAGAGCTTGTGCACAGTGATGTGTTTGGACCTGTGAAGGTTCAATCATTGGGTAAGTCTGTGTACTATTTATCATTTATAGATGACTTCTCAAGGAATATGTGGATATATTTTCTTAAGAAGAAATCTGATGTCTTTGACAGGTTTAAAGAATTTAAGGATCTCGTGGAAAACCAGACATAGAAGAAGATAAAGGTGCTGAGGTCAGATAACGGTGGAGAGTTTTGTAGCAAGGAATTTGAAGAATTCTATAGGAAGTGTTGTATAGCATGGTAGAAGACTACTCCATACACACCTGAGAAAAATGGAGTTGCAGAAAGAATGTACAAGATGTTGATGGAAAGGGCAAGCAGCATGCTCAATGGTGTTGGGTTAGGACAGGAATTCTAGGTAGAGGCGGTGGAGACAACATGTTACCTGGTCAACAGATCACCTTCATCAGCGTTGGAGGATAAAACTCCACAAGAGATATGGACTGGTAATAAACCCTCTCTTTCACATCTAAGGATATTTGGATGTGATGCATATGTACATGTTCCAAAGGAGAAAAGAACCAAGTTGGATAGTAAATCTGAAAAGCTCATCTTTATTGGGTATAAGGATGGTTTAAAGGGTTATAAGCTTTGGAACCCAGTAACAAGGAAGGTTGTGTACAACCGAGATGTGGTGTTCAGAGAGGTGAAAGACGTTATTAAACATGAAGTGTCGTCAAAGGAACCTGAGAAGATAGAGTTTTAGCTAAAGGAGGAAGAATTAGACTGTACAGCAGAGGAGGAATTGGAAGATGAAGAGCCACAAACTCCGGGTGTGAGAAGATCAGTTCGAGAAAGAAGGCAGCGAAAAAGGTATAGTCCATTTGCTTTCTATTCAAATTTTTCTTTATCTGTTACTAATGATGATCCAGAACTATGAAGGAAGCAATAGATTCAGAGGATGGAAAACTTTGGAAAGAGGCCATGGTTGATGAAATGGCATCTTTGCACAAAAATGAGGCTTGGGATCTAGTGGAGTTGCCGGCTGGAAGGAAACCCATTGGAAGCAAATGGGTGTTCAAGAAGAAGACAAATGCAGAAGGAAAGGTGGACAAATATAAAGCTCGGTTGGTAGCAAAAGGTTATTCCCAGGTGTCGGGAATTGATTTTGGTGATATTTTTTCTCTTATTGCCAAGGTAGGTTCTATTAGATTACTTTTATTTGTTGTTGTTGCTTTTGATTTTGAGGTACAACAGATGGATGTGAAGACAACATTTCTTCATAGGGATCTGGAAGAGGATATCTACATGAAGCAACTTGAAGGTTTTGCAGTGAAGGGTAAGAAAAAACTGGTATGCAAGTTAAAGAAGTCTATGTATGGGTTAAAACAGTCACCATGGATGTGGTATCAGAAATTTGATACATTTATACAGGGACTTGGCTTCACCAGAAGAAAAGCAGATCATTGTGTGTATTTTTAATTAATTGGTGACCATGTTATTTATCTATTCTTATATGTGGATGATATGTTTCTGGTTGGAAATGACAAAGAAATTATCCAAGATTTGAAAACCCAATTGTCCTCCAAATTCGACCTGAAAGATCTTGGTGCTGCAAACTATATTTTGGGCATGGAAATTAAAAGAGATCAGGGAAAGAGGACGCTCTGGTTAAACCAGAGGAAGTATGTCGAGACAATACTACAGATGTTTAATACGCAGGATACTAAACTGGTGAAGGTTTCTATTCTTGTAGGTGTAAAGTTCTTTGCCAAACTGTGTCCCAAGATACAAGAAGAGGAAGAGGACATGTCTCATGTTCCATATGCAAGTGCAGTTGGTATTCTGATGTATATGATGGTCTATACTAGACCAGACATTACACATGCAACGGGAATATTGAGCAGGTTTATGTCAAAACTAGGAAAGGATCATTGGACAGTAGCGAAATGGGTTTTCAGGTATTTTCATGGCACTAGTGATCATGGTTTGTGCTACCAAGGAAGAATAGGATTGGATAGAGTTTTGGATATCCATGGCTTTGTTGATACAGACTGGGTTGGAGATCTAGATAAGAGAAGATCTAAAAGTGGGTATGTGTTTAACTTGTTTGGAGGTGCAGTCAGATGGATGAGTAAGAAACAATTTGTACTGGCATTATCAACTACAGAGGTAGAATACATGGAAACCACTCATGCAAGTAAGGAAGCAGTTTGGTTGCAGAGATTGTGTTCAAGTATGGGGTTAGTACATGGAGCTATAAGGATAGACTGTGATAGCCAAAGTGCAATTTTCTTGGCAAAGAACCCTGCTTATCATTCAAAGACAAAGCACATCAATGTTCAATATCACTTTGTGAGGGATATGATAGAAGACAAAAAGGTGTTGCTGGTAAAGGTGGACACTATGAAGAATACTGCAGATGCATTGACAAAATCAGTGAACTCTGAGAAGTTCTCTTGGTGTAGAGAAACAATGGGCATTTTAGGGCTGGATAAATGACGAAGCTCTTCTGTGTCCCCTTGTGGAAAGAAAACAACAAGTGGGAGAATGTTGGGATGTGTTATATTCTTTCCACGACTAGTCGCATAGTTCACTAGGGGTTAAAGGGGGGGAGGAGCCGCCCTTCATTATGCCGATTACGCAGTGGGGGGGGATCACAGGGGGGCATCCTATATTAGGTTGCGAAGACCTACCTATTGTTTTGTGCATGGTTTTCGCACATGGTTTTGGACGTGATGGTTTTCGGTCCATGGTATTGGATGCTTCGACATGTATAAATATGTATCGTAACATTGAAAGGAACATAATGAAAAATAAAACTGGTAGTCCCGATTTTTGTATATATGTTTTATGTGTCATTCTCTCGCATTGTTTATTTTCTATGTTTTAGTATTCATATGCAGGTAATTTATGTACGAGGTTAAAGCCTACAAACGCACTTCAGGAACATGGCCATTGTGGGACACTGGTACCCAATAGTGTCCATTGATTTTCATGAGCATGTTATGACCGATATAATGTGTTCAGGCATGGATATGCCTTGGTTTTTGTATCTTCCAATGCGAGGAAGCCTTACCAAGGGATGGACTTCCTGGGATGGGGGTGCTAGTGGAACTTGGAAGGTGAGTGACTACACGGAAGGGGTGACTAGATTCCTGAGGGACTATATAGCAGAGAAGGGAAGGTCACGGATGTTGATTCCAATCGGATCCATAGAAAGGCTGTCAAGAACCATGACTAAATCAGGTTGAAAAAATCTCTAATGAATTCCAAAATAGCGATGAAAAACGCCTTGAACCAGTGGCAATGGCTACCAGCATGGAACGACGAGGACCCTGGTCAAAGCACGCTGACCGAGGCCCATGGAGACTGCGCAGAAGGTCAGAAATAGCCCCTGGGAGCCCCAGATCGGGAAAGGGAGGCAGTTTTTGATGCGCGATCTAGGCGAAGAGGGCTAAAATGGAAAGCCTAAGCACCTGGTCGCATGGAGGAACCGAAGGACCGTGGGTGGAAAAAGGTAAAGGTGCTAAAGTACAGAGGTGGGACTCGTGCTCCGAAACTGGCAGTTTCCCTGGGACGCCCTTGAACGGTAAGAGGTTTTGCGGAAAATGGAGCGATCCCACTCAGTGATTGATGCGCGGTAGCGGAGGTGAGGGAAAAAATGTTGCGATCGCACGCTAACGGTCGAGCAAGTCAACTGCGCTCGACGTATGTATACTGTTGGATCTGGAGGAGCCCAGATCGGACGACTGAGATTGCGCCCGATAGAAGAAGCGAAACCGACAGGGAATTAAACTGTGATTTAGAGAGATTTGGAATCTGTTGACCGCCACGATGCAGAAAGAACGCATACACGGTGTAATGGAAGAAACGAATAAACGAAGCATGCCGACACTAATTAGGTGGATACACGTGGCCACTTCCTGAGCGTTCATGCTAACGCCGAACAAGGAACTCCAAGCACAGCTGCAGAAGGTGAATCGACACAGGTGGGAGAGGAACCAAACAGGCATAGGGATCGAATGGTTAAAGCCATTCATGAAGAACAAATAGTCCAAGTGACTAAGAGAGAGAGTGAATAGTGCACCCTGAGAGGAGGACTGAACACAGAGATCAGTAAAGCCAAGCAGAAAGGACAGAGGGCCAAGCTAACCATAGGCAGCGTCGAGCACCAGAGAGCTTGAAGATGCAAGCCTTCCCATAGGGGAATCTGTCTCAGAAGAACTCATATTGAGTCTCTGTATTTGTAATTCTTTGCTTGAAGACACAATAAAATAAGGCCACCATTGAAGCTGAACCGAAGATGTAGCCTTGGAGAATAGGTTGAACTCCTTGTTAAAAAAAATTTGTGTCTTTGTGTTGCTTACTAAGTTTCTCTGCTGTCTTTCCATCTATTTTATGTGTATTGGCAATCTAATCGATCTGTTGTTTCAATAACACAGAACACACACACACCATCACATGGGTCTGTAATACCTTTTTTGTTTAATAAATCTTAAACTGATGTCACTCATAGGTTGAGTATCAGATCAAGTGTTATCAGAGCTCTAGGTTATAAGGTTAGACAAGCTTGTGTTGGTTTAAGTTGTGAATGCTCACTAGATCAAAGCTCAAATTAGGAGAAGGAGAGTTGGTGGAAACTAATCCTGAAATGGGGAGAGTCTATTCTAGAAAGACAATGTCAGAAGAAGGTTCTATAGGGCCAAACCCTCAATTCATAGAAAGTTTCCTAGCTATAAAGTCTATGGTAGAAGAAATGTATAGGGACTTTAGGAAGCATAAGGATGAAGATTCATTAGGCTCGAAACAAGATAAAGAAGAAGATGAATCTCATTCCCATAACCACTCCAAAGGAAAGGGGAAAGAGGAATACTTTCTCACACCTCCTAATAGCCCTGTGCATAATAAGAAAGCATCTTTGATTAAGTTAGATGTTAAATTTGATTTGCCTATATATGATGGAGAGCTAAATGCTGAAAAGTTGGACAAGTAGATTAGACAACTTGATGTGTATTGTAGGGTACAGAACATAGACTCAGACAAGAGTAAGATTCAGTTGGCAAGCCTATGCCTAGGAGGCACTGCCTTGGTTTGGTGGGAAGGTAGGACCCAAGCTGATGTAAAAAGACATGGTAAGACCATCTCTGTCTGGAATGAATTTGTTTCTGCGATCAAAAAGCAGTTCTATCCATTGGCCTACATGCAAAAAGGCCATGATGAGTTGGAAAACTCTTCGGCAGTTGAAAGGGAAAAGTGTACAAGGGTATACTCAAGAATTCAGAAAGAGAGAATGGGTGTTGGATATCTCATTAGACTCACCAAAGACTCTTTTGAAGTACATTGGTGGTCTACACAACTGCATGAGGCATACCATCCTCATGTTTAATCCCACTAGTATAGATGAGGTATCTGTACAAGCTACTCATCTAGAAGCTAGAGGAAAAAATGGAAATCCAGAAGTTGGGGGACTATCCCAACCCACTGTAAGCAAGAGCAAGGAGAAAAAGAAGCAAAAGTGGAAAAAAAGGAAGGCTAACACTACACAAAAAGGCAAAGCTTCATGCACTCACTATAAAAAGGAGGGGCATGAGGATGAGCACTATTGGATTCTGCATCCAGAGTTGAGGCCTAAGAAGTCCGAGGGAAAGAAGAAGAAGAATTTTGTAGCTATTCAGAAAGATTTCAGGTCAGATTCGGGAGATGAAACAATCATTGCAGCCACAAGTATAAAAGGTAAGAATTCTGAAGCATCTACTCTTCTCAATCTGTTATTGATGAGGAACATGAGAAAAGAAGGCATGAGCTTTTCCATATTCGAGTTATTTCCAAAAGTCAAAAGATTGATACTTTGTTTGATAGTGGCTCACAAGTAAATCTGATTTCTGAAGCAATTTTAAAGAAATTGGGATTAACAAATACACCTCATAAGAAACCATACCCATTAGGATGGTTGAATGATAAAGCACAACTACAAGTGATTAGACAGTGCAAACTCAAGTTTTCTTTTAGGTCAGCATTTGTAGATGAGGTTAAGTTAGATGTAATTCCTTTAGATATATGTGGAATTATTTTAGGAAGTCCTTACTTGTATGATAGAAAGACTATTTTCTATAGATCTGAGAACAAGTATCTACTTGTTAAATATGGAATTGAATACTTGGTAAGAGCTCATAAGCTCAAGAATAATTATACTCTCATAAAATCAAGACAGATGAAAAGAATGATAAACTCATGCAAACAGTTCCTACTAATGGTTGTAAAGTAAAAGAAATATGTCAAAACCAATGTATTTGAGGGTTGCAATGCTGATCAGCAAGCTGATATAGAAAATATTGTTTCAGAGTATGATGTCTTGTTTCAAGAACCTCAAGGTCTGCCACCCAAAAAAGGGAATAGTACATGATATTATTTTGCAACAAGATGTTCCTTTGCCTAACATTGGGATGTACAGGTTGTCTGCTTTAGAGAATGCTGAAATCAAGAAGCAGGTGCAGGAGTTTCTCGAGAAAGGGTTCATCAGGCCTAGCACATCACCATGTGGGTCACCAATCATTTTGGTGAGAAAGAAAGATGGCTCGTGGAGAATGTGCATCAACTACCGAGCATTGAATAAGATAACAATAAAAAATCATTATCCTCTTCCTTGCATAGATGATCTTTTAGATCAATTGAAGGAAGTTGTTTATTTCACCAAGCTGGATTTGCACAGTGGATACCATCAGGTAAGAGTTGCAGAGCAAGATGCATGGAATACTGCTTTCAAAACAAAGCGGGGATTGTATGAATGACTGGTTATGCTTTTTGGCTTAACTAATGCTCCTGCTACTTTCATGAGATTAATGAATGATGTACTCAAACCTTTTCTTAATGATTTTGTTATTGTGTATCTGGATGACATTCTGATTTTTAGTAAAACGTGGGAAGAACATTTAAAGCATGTTAAGCAGACATTAGATGTTTTGAAAAGAGAAAAACTTTATGTTAAACTCACCAAGTGTGAATTTGGCAAAACCTCTCTAAATTATGTGGGTCATATAGTAGGGGAAGGTAAATTGAAAATAGATCCCTCTAAAGTGGCAGTCATTTTAAACTGGCCTAAACCCAAGTCTGCAACAGAAGTGAGAAGCTTCCTAGGAGCAGCACAATATTGGAGGAAGTTCATTTCAAATTTCTCCTCAATTGCAGCTCCCTTACATGCTTTAACAGGATTGAACAAGGTGTTTCAATGGGGAGGCAAACAGTAGAAAGCCTTCGACACCTTGAAAGAAAAGATTAGTACAACACTTGTACTAGCACTGCTAGATCTACAAAGACCATTCGAGATCCAAACTGATGCCAATGACTATGCCATGGGAGCAGTGTTGACACAGCACGGTAAACCCATATGTTATCATTCTGAGACTTTTAATCCTGTAGTAGCTAACTATCCTACATATGATAAAGAATTGTATGCATTAGTTTAGAGTGTGAAAAAGTGGAAACATTACTTAATGGGAAAAGAAACAGTAATACATACTGATCATCAACCACTTCAATATCTACACTCCCAAACTAAGTTGCAACAATCAAGACATTACAAATGGATGGGTTTTCTACAACAGTTTCATTTAGTCATCAGATATAAAAAGGGCATACATAACAAGGTTGTAGATATGCTATCTAGACCCATTATAAATGCATCTATCCTACTTAAGCATAATTTTGTGCTGCATGAAAGCTACATAGAACTATATGCTTAGGACATGGATTTTAAAGACGTATATGCAACTTTGAGTCAAGGCAAAAGAGTAGAAGAATTGGACTATCATGTGAAGGGTCGACTCTTATATCATTGTGGGAAACTCTGAATTCCACAAACTGAGAGAGTAAAGATAATTAGGGAAGCACACACTTCTCTGATATCAGGTCACTTTTGGGTAAGTAAAACAGTTTCACAACTGCAAAGGTTTTGCTATTGGCCGAAAATGAATGAGGCAATTTCTAGATATGTGAAGGGATGTGCTATGTGTGCTAAAAGCAAGCCCAGTAACAGAAAACTAGGCTTATACACTCCTTTACCAGTTCCTTCTCACCCTTGGGAAAGCATTTCCATGGATTTTGTTGGAGGACTGCCTAAATCTAGGAAAGGTCATGATTATCTATATGTTGTTGTGGATAGGTTCAGCAAAATGTGTATTTTTATACCTTGTAGTAAATAGATTATTGCTGAACAAACGACAAAATTATTCTTTGAAAATGTATGGGTTCATTTTGGATTACCCACTTCTATTGTATCTAATCGAGACACCCGATTTGTGGGGAAGTTTTGGTCAAGTCTGTGGGAACTAATGGACACCAAGTTGAAGAAAATCACAACTTTTCATCCACAAACAGATGGTCAGACAGAAGTAGTTAACAAGACGGTGATCCAGTTACTGTGAGGATATTGCAGCAAACATCCTAAGCTTTGGGATGAACACTTGTGTTATGTTCAGCATGCTTACAATAGAGCCAAACACTCTTCTACACAGAGATCTCCTTTTGAAACCTGTTTTGGTTTCATTCCAAGGCCCCCTTTGGATTTTGTCTTTGGTAAAGATACCATGGTTGATGGCCACAGTGATGTCGACAAGGCAACTAGGTTCATTGAACAGATCCAGGAGATCCATTAGGCAGTATAGGAACAACTGGAAAAGAGCCAGGCCAAGTACAAGGCTAGGCATGAAAAGCATCGGATGAGCATAGTTTTCAAGCTGGAGACCAAGTCTCGCTGTATATCAGCAAGGATAGGATGCAAGGTGAAGGTAAAAAGCTAAAACCTATCAGGTATGGACCCTTCAGGATACTTGAGAAGATTGGTGAAAATGCTTGTCCCCTTGAGCTACCAGCTTACATGCACATATACTCAGTCGTGAATGCAGATTGCTTGAGGTTGTTTGAACCTATAATGAATGAGGACCATGAAGAGAAGAGTCAATTACCTTCTGGTGACGACCTGCTACCTGAATATCTTAACGAGTTACAGGAAGATACAGTGCTGGATAGGAAGGTAAGGAAGACGCGCAGTGGACAGGTGGAATACCTCAGGATTGGGATTAAGGGTTCGAAACCGAGCAGTGCGAAGTGGATTGAGATTGGACAAGTGAGGCAGTAGTTTCCTCACTTAGTCGATGCTTGAAGAAAACCAACTTTTGGTGGTCCAAAAGCTTTTTCAGTAGGGAGGCCATGATCCGAATCGGATCCATAGAAAGGCTGTCAAGAACCATGATTGAATCAGGTTGAACAAATCTCTAATGAATTCCAAAACAGCAATAAAAAATGCCTTGAACTAGTGGCAATGGCCGCCAGCTTGGAAGGACGAGGACCCCGGTCAAAGCGTGCTGACCGAGGCCCATGGAGACTGCGCAGAAGGTTAGAAATAGCCCTGGGAGCTCCGAATTGAGAAAGGGAGGCAGTTTTTGATGCACGATCTAAGTAAAAAGGGCTAAAATGGAAAGCCTAAGCACCCGATCGCATGGAGGAACCAAAGGACCACGGGAAGAAAAAGGTAAAGGGGCTAAAGTATAGAGGCATGACCCGCACTCTGAAACTGACAGTTTCCCCGGAACGCCCTTGAACAGTAAGAGGTTTTGCAGAAAACGGAGCAATCCCACTCATCGATCGACACGTGGCAGCGAAGGTGAGAGAAAAACCGCCACGATTGTGTGCTAACGGTCGAGCAAGTCAACCGCACTCAACGTGCATATACCATTGGATTTGAAGGAGCCTAGATCAGATGGCTGAGATTGCGCTCGATAGAAGAAGTGGAACCGATAGGGAATTAAATCGCGATTTAGAGAGATTTGGAATCCGTTTACTGCCACGATGGAGAAAGAACGCATATACGGTGTAACGAATGAAACGAATTGATGAAGCATGCCAACGCCAATTAGATGGAGACATGTGGCCACTTCCTGAGCGTTGATGCTGACGCCGAACAGGGAACTCCAGTGCAGCTGCAGAAGGTGAATCAACACAGGCAGGAGAGGAACTGAACAGGCATAGGGATCGAATGGTTAAAGCCATTCATGTAGAATAGACCATAAGGAGAAGAGTCTGAGCGACCAAGAGAGACAGTGAACTGTGCCCTTGAGAGGAGGACTGAACACAGAGAGCATTAAAGTGAGCAGAAAGGACAGAGGGCCGAGCTGACCACAGGCAGTGTCGAGCACCAGAGAGCTTGAAGATGCAAGCCTTCCCATAGGGGAATCTGTCTCAGAAGAACTCGTATTGAGTCTCTTTATTTGTAATTCTCTGCTTGAAGACACAATAAAATAAGGCCACCACTGAAGCTGGACCGGAGACGTAGCCCTGGAGAATAGGGTGAACTCCTTGTTAAAAAAAATTTGTGTCTTTGTGTTGCTTACTGAGTTTCTCTGTTGTCTTTCCATCTATTTTCTGTGTATTGGCAATCTGATCGATCCGTTGTTTCAATAACATAGAACACACACACACCAACACATGGGTCTGTAATACCTTTTTTGTTTAATAAATCTCAAACTGATGTCACTCATAGGGCAATTATCAGATCAGGTGGACTTGCTTTGGCCATTAGCATTGCCAGATGGAATCAGATGCACATTGGAAGTGCGCCCTAGAACAATGAGCCGGTAACTATTCACTGAGACGACCAGTGGCGCAAGGATTACAGTGCTGGACATTAGATGTAGATTTGACTTTGCAGTGGATTTTGGACTTCTTGGGAGGGATGAAAATCCTAGTATTACTTTTAGCGTGGAGGTGTGAGCCTCTGGATTTCCTTGTTGCGGATGAATGCATCATATTCTTTTATTTGCTGGTTGAGAAAATATGCATATGTGTATATGTGGTTATTCTAAATACCATAATGACTTGTGTTATAAAGATCCATCATGCAGTATGGTTTTTATCTGGTCATTTCATGATGATGTTTTTATTTTGAGCAAGTCATTCATTGTAAATATTGCAACGAGTTGTGTTATAAATCTCCATGGGAAATATGTTTTTTTTCAACAGTCATGTTGGTTATAGGTACCATTGAACACCAAGGACAGTGTTCCCTCAAGGGGGAGGGTTATGTAACAACCCTAGTGAAAATTCCATGTAAAAATATATAAATACCACAGATGATGTGACACGTATTCCAAGTTGAGTGTTGGGAAAGACATCCTAGGGGTGTTCATTTGATTATTTATGGCTAAGGAAATTGGCAAAGGCAATGGCTAAGGCATTAAAGAGGAAAAAAGGCATTTATGGAAAATTTATTTATGAAAATAATGGAAATTAGGAGAAAAGTAAGGTGAAAGGTCAGAAGTTTCATGTGAGGAGGAAATTGAAGGAAAATAATGGAAAATGAAGAAAATAAAGACCTCATTAATAAAAAGGCTTCTGAGGATCAGTGGACAAGAGTTCGTCAGTTTAGCTTTGGAGTTCTCTCATTATTCTCTCTCTCTCATACTCTTGGACACTTAGAGATTTCTTGGAGTAGTTTGGAATTGGAGCAAGAAAGGAAAAGAAGTCAAGAGGAAGCAAATATCAAGTAGGGAAAGGCGGGATCAAGTAGCTACAACAGGCTTCATTGCAGTTATCAACTTTCATGTGTATTTTCCTTGCTAGATTTGGCATGCATGGGATTGCATGTGTTTCTTTTCTACCATGGCATGGGTTTTTCTGGGTGTGACAGTATTTTCAGCCTAACCTTTCCATTTCTTGATAGCTTTGATGAGATGGGTTCTCTCATGCGTTTTGTGGGGGATGATCAGATTGGATTCAAAGCTAAGTGGGGTGGACCTCTGAATTGACAAACACATGGTAGTAGTGGTCCCTAAACCAAACTAAGGATGCATGAAGCCACTGGCCTAGTAGCCCTTGAACGAGACTGTGGGTTGTGGTAAAGCTAAATTGTGTGCCTCGGAGGGCCTAGGACTCATTGTCGGTGAATGGTGGGATATATGGTAAAGCCAAGAGGTGTATTTTATCTCCGTTGGGCCTAGTGATTCTGAGATGGAATGTGCGGTAAAGCCTGGAGAGTATGTCTCGGTGTAGGGCCTAGTGATCCCTGGATAAGACTGCAGATGCACAGTAAATCCTGAGAAATTAGGAGGCACTTAAATTCCTCACGGTGTAGGCAGATAACTCAGTGGCATCCACATTGATTGGTGTTTTTGATGTTTTCTATGAGTCCCACATTCATGCTTGGAATATGACACGGGGGTGATTGGCTGAAGAAATACTTGGCTCAGCCAATCTATAGTCGGGTGGAACGTGGTAGTCCCATCACCGGTTGGATCATTGCATTTATTAATGAGAAATTCATTCCCTTGATTTTAATGTGCAAATGTAATGATATATATATGGATTTTCATGGCTGATATGTTCATTGTATTTATGTTCGTATTATGCTGGTTATATGTACATTTTATGGCAACAGTTATGTTTGGATCTTAGCATGTTTTTACTTATGTTTGAATGGACATTGTATTTATGACCTAATAAGTGATACGGTAGCAAAAGACATGAGGAAACAATGGTTCATATTGATTCTCAGATAAGTATGAGATCCCTACTCTTAATTCTGTTATTTACACTTATAGGTTACATGTTGATGATATGTTTGACAAAATGCGTGTCATGGCTAGTAGGGCTCTGGTTATGATCTTCTTCATCTTATTTCTTTTGCATCCTTTTTTCCTTGTATCCTTACTAATTCTAAATGATCATTCCATTCTAGGTAGTGTCCTGGGCTCTGGGCCAAAAAAGATGGGTAAAATGTTGGAATGCTAGCATTAGTTATGAGACTAACTCACCTTGGAAGCATCTGGGAAGCGTTATAAAGCACCTGGGCAGTGTCTGGGGAGCGTTAGTCCTGAAACTAAATCGCATGGGCAGTGTCTAGGGAGTGTTACGCTACAATAAGTCTCTCAAACAATAGTGGGACCCAGGGATATGCAGTCTGAGTGGCTGACTTGTCTTCTGAAGGTTATGTGGATGATGTTGGATAACTGCGTGTGATGTTCCATAGATTCCTTAAAGTCGCCAAGGAGGTTGAATCTTATCATAGTGGCCTCTCATCACATATTTACCCCGACTGGTCGGTTGCTTGAGTAGATGTGGGAGGAGGGTCTTACAAGATCCTACTACAGATTCATTAAAGGAGGAAGTATAATCCCATAAAAGTTTTCCATTCCCTTGTTCTTTGAACTTGAAAAAGAGAGGGCAAGGACACACTGGTGGATGAAAATCGCTAAATCAAAGGGAGTGGAGGATGTAGGCCACTTGGATGAAAAATTGAAGGAGATAGGAAGAGAACTGAGTAGCATAAGGGACAAAGAGGCAATAATGAAATATTAGATAGAAGCTGAGAATGCATGGCTAAGGGGGAAGCTACAATAAAAGGAAAGTCAGTTGGAAACCATGGCCAACTTATCCATGGAGGCAATCTAGTGCAAGGTGCCAACACAGTCTTATGCATTTTATCTCAAGGAACAATGGTTACAATTCCAAATCAAGACTTTAGCACAGAGAGGCACTATTCCCTTCCAATACTATAGAAAATCCATTGATCTCTGTGATCAAAGAACCTTGGAAGATAGAGAAAAAATATGTTATTTTTACCTACACAACATGGCCTTGACAGATTTGAATGTGTGGGACCCAAATTCAAAACTAGGAGACTTGAAATTGATGGCCTTAGCATCATGTACTAATCATGAGGAGGCAAGAGCCACAGAGATGAAAAAGGTAATGGCAAGAGAAGAAACAGAACCCCTTATGATCAGAGCTAGACTATCTAATCCAATGGCTATCATGAGCACCCACATCCTCATTGTAAATGATCCTAAGCTTGCACTTAGGTACCTTGCTACACAAGAACAAGTAGTCACACATTTTGAAGACATGTTCAAATAGTTAGAAGATGACGGAATGCAAGCTTTCGAAAGGAGATGGGACACCTTCCCTTACAACCTAAAAATTAGAGAATACCATTCTCCTGACAAAATGAAAGAAGCATTAAATAGAACACCCATGTATAAGCAGGTTGTACAAAGACTCAAAGTCAACTGGATTGACTTGAAACTCAATCCAACACTACTTTTAGGAATGTTGGAAGGGAGGAGAGAGGAAGAAGAAAGAAATCAGTGGAAAGAAATATAGAGAAAGGCAGGACTTTATTCATGGGAAGAGGAAACTACAACAAAAGCATGGGATGTCAGGGAGGCCACCAAAGCAATTAAGGACATGGACATAAATTAAGTTTCTCAGAGGATGAGAAACACTTTTGGTATGGGGGTGATGATGAGCCTCATCATTGGGTAACTATATGGACCTTAATACACCTCCAAAGCTTATTAAAATCAATTCTTCTAATAATTCCTTACATGTTTTAATTATATTTTTCTTAATGAGATGAGAAAAAGTAAGATGTTATGCCTAGTGGTCTAATGTGCATTTATTACAGGTTTTTGGGAGAAAATCATTGAAATTTTGGCTAATTAAGGTTCAGGAACTCGAATGAGACAAGAAGGAGAGATTATAGGAGATAGATCCTCCTCATTAAAACCTCAATCATTCGAACAACCCTCAATCAAATCACACTAGCTCGGAGTTGCAAGCAGCCAAGTCATGGAGATCATGGGCCACTAGCTAGTGATAGTTAAGGACCAGTTCATCTTGAGTTTGGGAGCCCAGCCTCCCTATATTTAAGGAAGTTTTTGGAGACTTCAGTGGTATAAATAAGGAGGCCTAGAGCCTCATAGATTCAGATTTTTTATGTAAGAGCACTAAGCATTTTCGAGTTCAAGTTTTGTGGAAAAGCATTGTTATATAATTTTTCTGATATGATAATGAGAATGAGCATTTCCATGATCTAGCATTAAGTTGACTCAGAGGTCTGAAGCTCTTGGGTTAGGGACCAACCATAGCAGCAAAGGCTCCTCTTTTTGTACTTGTATGTTTAGGTTATTTCATATATTAAGCGTTGAATTGATATTAGCATTGTTTCATTGCAAGTAGTGACAAATTTGATTAGTTTGCTTCGATTTGTGCATAACTTTAGAAGTAGTTTAGAGAGGTAAAGGAATACCAAAAAGGTTGTTAGAAGGTGGATTTGGTGTTACTCCTCCCTTCAGGGACCATGGTTTGAGGAAAAACTCTTATTCAACACCAAAAAGACAGACTTCTAATTTCTTATGGAATTTATGGTTTTTTGCTACTTAGGCTAGCATCTTTTCAGTTTTAAATAATAGGATTCAGTTTTCATTTATGATATCTCCAGCTTTCTATTAGATCTTGTGGTGTTTCACAATTTTTTGAAAGTAATTCTATCCATGAACTAGGAAACTAAATAAACATATTTTTTTCTTCTTAAGTTGATTTGAAATCTTTACTGTTTGACATGATTCATTGATAAATGCCAATGATGTGTGTATTGCAGGAGCTTTCAATAGTGCAGGAAGATCTCATGTTAGCATCACCAACCTAACTTCATCCATCCATGCTCACTAAAAGCCACTAATTCCATCAATCAATTCATCATTCCACAAGAACAACTTTCAATGGTTGTTGAGCAAATCCAACCATCGCACAAACTTGGGTTTGAGCTCTGAAGAAGTCTTCGCCACTCCCTTGCCTTATTTCTTCCATCATTCACCTTATTTTAGCCCTCTACCACCTCCCAAATCACTCCTATTTCTTTTGGTTGGATCCTTTAGGAATACAGGCGATCCTTTAGGAGCATTAGGACATCCTGTAGGTGCATTAGGACATCCTGTAGGACGACATGTAGTGGCCAGTTTTGAGGCTAATTTGAGGAACAATTCTCCAGAAAGATAGGAAAAGACCCCTACTTTCCCCCAATCCATCTAACCTTTTAAAACCATCTCTAACCCACTTGCCACATCACCAATAAGATTTAGCATTCACATTCTCACAAAAAAGACAAAAAGGAAAAAAGAGTTATTGTGTTCATTCATATGCACATTAGTAAAATGTTTGGTTATTTTAGATTGCATGCCTAGGGCAGTTAGGATTATAGACATGTTTGCTTAGAATTCTTCTAATGAAGGATCTCTTAGCAATTAGGTAGATGAATGGTGTGTTTAATGCATTTGTTTTCTTCTTTCATTACTGCAATAGAAAATATTTCCATTCTTTCCATTAGGGTACAATTCCCCTTTCATCATTGGCAATCAAACTTCTTCTGAATCAATAGAAGGTTGGTTTGAAAAGCCATAGTGGTCTATCACCACCTTAGCAGTGACAAAGAGTAGACCCATTGCATATGCTTGTGTATACAACACTATCACCTCCAAGTTTGTACAAACTTGGGTTGATAAAGTAAAGTTGGTAGCCCGAGGAGTTGCAACATTATTTCTACAATAGTGGTGCTCATCAAAACTCCATTCTGTGAGTTTCTCATAGGAAATGAAAATATATGTCTATCTTAAAAGGACAAGCTCAAATGGTTAGAAGAATTAGCTCTAGCTCAATAATGACAACTGCTAAAATGATAACCAGGCATATGATAAGTATATCATGGGAAACTTTGAGATATTTTTTCATGAAATTGTAAATTCTCTATCAAATGTATATATTTTCACTAATGCTTTCAAGTACATAAAATATAGTGTTGAATTAGGGGTTCTGGGTTTCATCATGTGCGCATGAGTTTTAACCAATGATCATCGAAAAAAAAGGATACTAGAATTTTGAACAAATAAACACAACCTTGAAAGTGGTTGACACAAATGATAGCCTCCAAAATGGAAATTATTACAAGATTGCGACTACTTATTGTGGGTGTTTCCTCAATTTCTTGGGCATTTCCTTGAAATTAAAATGAGGCAGAGTAGGGAAGAAATAAATGTATTTAGATCCAATTTTTTTTTCTCTAAATCTAGTGGAGAGTGCAAAGGATATAGAATGTAATTTAGAGAACATACATATCATTCCATGGAATTTGAGGGTAGATGACCAGGTTTAGTTGTTTAGACATGACCTAGAAATTTGTCCACCTGGCCGCTAAGGTGGATGACCCAGATGACGTCCAGACTCACTACCTCTGTCCACTGGGTGCATGAGACCATCGATCCCATAATTATTCTTCTTCACCGCCTTGATCCATTAGGTGCATGAGACCATCGATCCCATAATTCTTCTTCTTCAATGAAAAGGGAAATTGCAGAGGTGACTGTAGGGTTACAAGAATCGAACATGAAACAAACAATGGGGGGCCAATTGCCGAAAAATGTAGAAAGGGCATAGAACTTGCCAGGAAGTTCGAGAATATGAAGATGCCAAATGTAGAGAATGAAGGGAGTCAAAACATTGTGCAATCACATAATTTGGGGTTTAGGGTTTCGTCATGCGCATGTGATTTTTCACCAATGATCGCCGAAAAAAACACGATACGAGAATTCTAAGGGAGACATGATGGATTTACATCCACTGTCATATGACACCTTTCTACTGCGGAAAATAGAGCATTACAGGGCACTTCTAGCGCCCATTATTTTTCATTAACTGTCATAACTGATCCATTATTTTTCTTTACTTGGTTGACAGTTAAAAGAGTGAGATCTAAGGGTGGAAGAAATCTTAATCATCTAACAATGAATCTGATGGCGCAGAATAGTGCAAGGTGGCAACTAGAGGAGTTATTCTCAAAGGGAAATGCCTTATGGCGTAGTTATTGAATTTTATTTAAAGGGGTTGGAATTAATGGTAAAAATTAAGAATTTTACTATTATTGAGTAATGTTCAATTTTAATGAGGATTTAAGATGAATCCATGGGATATCTTGACGTTGTGATGGTGGAATGTGTGGCTACATGCACCTAAATAAACTATATTTATTTAACACTAAAAAAAAGCCCAAAATTCCTTTGAATAAATGATGTTTGGATATATTATTAAGGTACTCAATTTTAAAGTTATTAGTTAAAAGCTACCTAACAAAAATTTGTTTATCAAAATTAAAAATTTATTCTTAGTGAAACTGTTTTTTTAATATATTTTAGAAATTTAATTTAATTTAATAATTAAATAATTTTAAATTGATTAAAATTTATAATTTATATAGTTTTTTTAATGATATGTATTTTAAAACACATTTAGGAAGAGTGATGTTATACATCGAGATGAAGCTAGGGTTTAAGGGCAAAATGTTTAATGGCCAGTAACCCATCTTCACTAGTTCAACAGTCATCCTTTCATAAGCTTATCTCACCATGGAGGGCCTTTTAAATTTTTATCCTAATCCTTTGGAGAGGGTCAATATTTGGTGTGGGCCTTTAAAGAAACCCTCTGACAAAGCCCATGTTCTAGATTCAAAAGGTTGTTTCTTCAACGAGGTCAAGTCCACAAGTTCTAGTAGCCTAACACAAATGACATACACTCCTTTTGTCATTGTAGAATTTTGTAGATTTTTTCTACAAATCAGCTAGCTTTGATACCATATAGAGATTTCCCACCTGTACATCAACCTGGTAATGCAATGTACTAAAGAAAAACACTTGATCTATTTCTACAAACAATTTAGCGGAAGCTTAATCAACCATGAGAAACATCAATAAGAACACATATATCTGATAAAAAGGAATCAATCACACATAACACAGAAAAATTTACCCGGGGAAATCACCTTCCTAAAACCCCATCTCTGTATTATCATACAAGTGGAAATATAGTCTGGATTACACAAAGCCTTAGCTCGGAATCCATCCATCTCTTAGTACAATCCCTCTGCTGCTCATAGACAGTCAAAGGCTTCTCACAAACCTTCTCCTCTGCCCTCCAAGCCTCCTATTTCTATGCACAGTTTTTTTTGGGTCCTCTAGCTACAACCTATGTGATTCTCACCTCACACACAACACTGACCTCTGAAATAACTGCACAAACCTGAAGGAGATAAATCCTCATCATGGATGAGCTTCCTTTATAGGAAAAATATTCATCCAACTGATAGTACATTGTCCCTTCTCTGATATCAATTGGGTCTTTGACATAACTAACATGCATCAGTTATCCATGAGTGAATACACAGTTATCTGAAAATAATAGTTGTCACATGCATGCAAGCATTAAAAAACTATATCTAATTAATTTAACAACTTGTTAAATTAATCTAACTGAACTTGACTAAGTTAAACTAAGTCAACTGATCCTCTCAATATAGAACTCATCTTTAATTCCTCAATCAGTGGAGAAAATCAAGGACACATTCCCCAATTAGTGGAGAAATGATTGCATGTTCTCAAAAAGACTTCAAGTTTGCTTTTCATTAACTAATTAACTCATGGAGAATTAATTAATTAATATTCGAAACTACTAGTAAGACAAAATTTGAATTTACTTCCTATAGATAGACCAGGGACTGCTATAAATAGGAAGGGACCCAGAAATGCTATTTTTAGAAGATGTTATTTTTAGTGGTTTCACCTCTCACCCAAGGTGGCCAAAATTCTCATTGGCCAAACTATTATTTTTAGAAGTGCTATTTTTAGCAGTTCTATTTTTAGCACTTCCTAAATTTAGCATTTCTTGTTGCACACTTTTCAACACTCCCTCTTAACAAGAAAGGCTTCCTCTCGAACCCGATCCTGTAACTCTGGAATGTTCTGCATGCAACACATCTACTAAGTGCGGTTGCTTCAACAACACTCAGAACAAAAAAACTCCCAACTGACCACTCTGTTGGGCTAGAAACATACTCTGATGCTGAAGCTCTACCTATTGCTGACAAGTGCTCCCTCTCTGACCTCTGCGCTGTTGCAACATCTCCATGCATCTCACATCATTGCACCCTTCTCTGTGCTACTCTGCACTGTACAACACACTTGTGCCTCTCGCATTGTTGTAGCTTGCATGTTTTGCATACTGGGATTCCCTGCACTGTAGCTCTATCTGTCACTCCATCCACATCTGTCTCTACCCAATCAATCAGTTTTGCTACTCCTCATTGAGGCTCCTATAGCGAATTCGAATCAAAGAGGTTGGGTACCTCAAGGATCCTGCCCCTCCTCCTTGGGACGATCACTCCACATCGCCTCACCTCCTACCTGGAGGTATGGTTGCATGTGATCCCTTTGCCCACCTAGCTCGAAGTTTCCCCCTACTGGAGGTCTCTGCATGAGTAGATGTCTTTACTCGATCTCCTCTCAACTTCTCTAGTTGTGGCTGCTCCACAGCCTTTTGAAGCTGCTTCACCGATTGTGGCTCCTCCACAATTGTCTGAGACTTCTTCTGGCTCTGCATGTTGAGAGGTAATTTACTCTCCCTCTCAACCACCAAGTATCTAACCTTTGCCTTGCTCCTCAAGGCTTTGCATGCATCTTGTACCTCAAGTGCATATAGGTTCTTGGCTAGCACACCAATCTATTTCCACTTTCCCGCCGTCACGAAATTTTCTAGAAAAAGAGCTGATTTTAAATCAGCGATATCTCCCTCATCTGACCTCCGATTCAACCAATTTTTTTTTGAATTTGGTCTTTTCCCATCAAGGAATCCAAATATTCTATTTGTTTTAGAAAATTTTGTACACAAATTTTTAGATCTTCTCTGCAAACTCTCGGCCCAAAACTCAAAACTTTGAAATCTCCTCTCAGTATATTGTTCTTCCTTGATCACCTGTGCTCCGATACCATGTAGAATTTTGTAGAATTTTTCTACAAATCAGCTAGCTCTGATACCATGTAGAACTTTTTCTACAAATCAGCTAGCTCTGATACCATGTAGAACTTTTTCTACAAATCAGCTAGCTCTGATACCATTTAGAAATTTCCCACCTGTAGATCAACCTAGTAATGCAATGTACTAAAGCAAAACACTTGATCTACTTCTACAAACAATTTAGCGGAAGCTTAATCAACCATGAGCAACATCAATAAGAACACATATAACTAATAAGAAGGAATCAATCACACATAACATAGAAGAATTTTCTAAATAATGAATCCATACAGGTGAGGATTGTTTTATAGATGAGGAATGAGGAATGACCTGTTATAGAGTTTTGTGAACCCAACGTTTCGGACTACCAAGTGAGTCCATCATCAGGGGATGCGTCAATAGATATTCACTAGATTTTAATGATTTATCCAAGAGCTCAATTTAGGGTATATATAGGTTTTTTAAAGGAAAGATATGAAATTTAGTCGGCAATTATCTTATTAATTTTTCATTTATTATTATACCATGATTCCTATTGGTGAAGCTATTGAGATCATTAGAAACATCACTGATAAAGAAACTGTGGATCTTCTGGAGCTATGCTTAAGATCCTCCTACTTCAGTTTCAAAGGTAAAATTTATGAACAGACTCATGGTGTGGCTATGGGCTCTCCTCTATCCCCCATAGTTGCCAACATCTTTATGGAGCACTTTGAACAAAAGGCTCTTAGGTCAATTCCATACACCCTTGATGAATGGAAAAGGTTGGTAGATGACATATTTGCCAAGTGGAGTCATGGGAAAGAAAAACTTGACCTATTCCTCAATAACTTAAATAGTCTCTCTGACCATATAAAATTCACTATTGAAATTGAAAATAACAGCCAGCTTCCCTTTCTTGATATCCTTCTTACTAAAAGAGATGGGTCCCTTGGTTTCCAAGTCTATAGAAAGAAAACCCATATAGAACGATATCTTCATGAAAATTCCCATCACCACCCTAAGCAGAAAATTGGCATCATTAGAACCTTAACCACTAGGGCGGCCAGAATATCTGATCCTGACCATTTAAATGATGAGCTCAACCATCTTCACAAAGTGTTTGAACTAAATGGCTATAATAGAAATACCATTAAGAAATCCATGCACCTATCCCTAAACAAGAATAACAAGGATATCAAAGACCAAAATTTATCAACTCCTAAGGTCTCCCTTCCATACATAAAAGGCACCACTGATAAAATTACTAAAATTCTTAATAAACATAACATTAATGTAGCCTTCACCCCTGTTACCACCATTAGACAATTAGTCAACTCAGTCAAGGATCCCATAAACCCTAACCTTCAAAAAGGTGTTTATGTGATTCCGTGCTCGTGTGGTAAGGAATACATAGGTGAAATAGGTAGGTCTCTTAATATTAGAATTAAAGAACACACTGTTGACTTAAGAAGAGAAAGGACCTCAAAATCGGCCTTAGCAGAACATGTTCATTCTTCCTCTCATTACATCTGCATGGAAGAAGTCAAGCTGGTTAGAAGAGAAGACCACTATCTTAAAAGGAAAATCAAAGAAGCCATTGAAATAGAAAAAAGGAAGAATAACCTAAACCGGGATGATGGTTTAAAGCTAAGCAACACGTGGAAACCTTTACTTGAAATCATAAAAAATCAATAAATAACTCATTATTAGGTCATCAATTTATTAATTAATTAATTTATTTATCAATTAATTCATCAATTAATTAATTGAGTTGTTAATTGATTAATTTATTAAATAACAATTAATTAATTAAATTAATTAATCAATAAAATAAATTAATCAAATAAAATATATAAATAATTAATCAAATAAATAAATACATAAAATTAAATTAATAAACATAAAATAATATAATAAAATTAATTAATTCTTTTAATTAATTAATCAAATAAATTAGCTAATTAATCAAACAAAGCATTGAAACTTTTAAGCAAATTAATTTTACATAAAATTATTATTAAAAAAAAAATTAATTAAATCAATAAATAATAAAAAAAATTCAATTAATTTATCCGTTTACCTCATTAATTAATTAATTAATCAAACTAATAAATTAATAATTAATAAACAGATTAATAAATAATAAATAATAAAATTAATTAATTAATCTATTATTTTATCTAATTAATCAGATAAATTAATTAATCATCTAAACAAATTAATGAATTAACTAAACAAATTATTTAAATAATTAATTTTATATAAAATTAATAAACATAATAATTAATCCAATAGAGAATAAAATTAATTAATTAATTTATCCCTTTAATCTTATTAATTAACTAATTAATTAAACAAATTAATAAATTAATTAAATAATAATAATAATAAAAATGAAAAATTAATAAGATAATGGCCGACTAAATTTCATATCTTTCCTTTAAAAAACCTATATATACCCTAAATTGAGCTCTTGGATAAATCATTAAAATCTAGTGAATATCTATTGACGCATACCTGATGATGGACTCACTTTGTAGTCCGAAACGTTGGGTTCACAAAACTCTACAATAGGTCATTCCTCATTCCTCATCTATAGAATAATTTACCTGGGGAAAGCACCTACCTAAAACCCCATCTCTGTATTATCATACAAGTGGAAATATAGTCCAGATTACACAAAGCCTTAGCTCGGAAGCTATCCAACTCTCAGTACAATCCCTCTGCTGCTCATAGATAGTCAAAGGCTTCTCACAAACCTTCTCCTCTGCCCTCCAAGCCTCCTATTTCTATGCACAGTTTTTCTTGGGTCCTCTAGCTGCAACCTGTGTGATTCTCACCTCACACACAACACTGACCTCTGAAATAACTGCACAAACCTGAAGGAGATAAATCCTCATCATGGATGAGCTTCCTTTATGGGAAAAATATTCATCCAACTAATAGTACAGTGTCCCTTCTTTGAATCTCAATTGGGTCTCTGACAGAGCTGACATGCATCAGTTATCTATGAGCGAATACACATTTATCTGAAAATAATAGTTGTCACATGCATGCAAGCATTAACAAACTATATCTCATTAATTTAACAACTTGTTGAATTAATCTAACTGAACTTGACTAAGTTAAACTAAGTCAACTGATCCTCTCAATATAGAACTCATCCTTAATTACTCAATCAGTGGAGAAAATCAAGGACACATTCCCCAATTAGTGGAGAAATAATTGCATGTTCTCACAAAGACTTCAAGTTTTCTTTTCCTTAACTAATTAACTCATGGAGAATTAATTAATTAATATTCCAAACTGCTAGTAAGACCAAATTTGAATTTACTTCCTATAGATAGACCAAGGACTGCTATAAATAGGAAGGGACCCAGAAATGCTATTTTTAGAAGATGTTATTTTTAGCAGTTTCACCTTTCACCCAAGGTGGCCAAAATGCTCATTGGCCAAACTGCTATTTTTAGAAGTGCTATTTTTAGCACTTCCTAAATTTATCATTTCTTGTTGCACACTTTTCAACAGTCATTCCACACATTTTGCCATGATAATATATCACAACATTGGGGCTCATTTCCTAAACTCCTCTCTCAAGGACACCTACCCTTTTGTTTCTTTCATCCTCCTCCATTGGTACTTACATTTCTCCTCACTCTCCCTTGGATTTCATTGTCACTAGATTAAACATGGCAACATGCCTCTCCCTCAAAATTCATTGTTACTAGCTTAGGCATGGCTACAAACCTCTCCCTCTACACCAACTACCTCCCTTATATCTCTCATATCTATAGGCCTAATTTCATAAGAAGCTTCCTTCTATTAGAAATGCTTCAGAAGAAATAAACACCTACCATTATAATGACCATGTTGGTCCCCCTTGTCATAATTTCCTACCAAAAAACTCGCAAATGCATCAAGAGAAAGGAAGTTGAGGCTAGACTAATACTACGTATGGTTGTGAAACTCAACAAAATCGACATGATGTAGAAACAAGTAGTGGTCAATAAGTTTTCTAAAAAGTTGATGTCCATGGTAGTATTATAAAAATGGTTTGAACAACATTTTAAACCTTGTCTAGGGTATGCACCTCGCTACATGATATTAGAGAAGGGTTGTTTGGACTAGGTTGTTATCACCGAAAAATTTATAATCTAGCCTAATTTACTAGATGGATTGAAGTACACCATGTAAAGCCAATTTTACCCTAGTAAAATTGCTTTCACTATGAGAAATAACCTAATAAACTGCCTTTATTAAGTAATTTATAGTTAAACCCATGAAGGATAATTAAATAAATCATTGTTTATTTGATTTTCTTCTAGGAATAATTAATTAAACCATTGTTTTATTATCATTACTTATCAAATTTGACCCAATCATAAAAAATAAATAGATAAATCATTATTTCTCTTATTTTTCTCTAAGAATAATTAATTAATGACTAATTAATTATTATTCTTTGTTAAATTTGACTAAATTCATTAGGAATAATTAAATAAATCCTTATTTGTTTATTATTACTTAACTAATTCCTTGAGATGATAAATAAGTAATTTATTTATTTATTATTTCTAAATAAAATTTTAAATACTTTTTCCCTCCTAAACAAATATAATAAAATATTTCGAGGGGATATTCCAAGAATGGGATCAACAATATTTTATTATTGGTCATTATTCGAGGATAACTTAATATTTTGTTATAAATAGGAGGGTTTTCCATTCATTGTTCACTTTTGATTATTTTCATTGTTGCACTCACTATTGTAAATCTGATTATTTTCATTGTCACACACCATATTTTTTGTTGGATTTATGCATTATAGAGGAGAGAGACTCTACAAGAAGCTGAAGGCATTTGAGGGTAGCCAAGAACCAATCCCATAGAGGGGGATTGGTAATATTTATCTGTTCTCTTCACAGGTGTTATTATAAAATTATTTTTTACATATCTGGTTTCCATTGGATGTTTGGGGTTATTACTCTTTCTTTCACTGTTTAACTATGATCGTAGCATAGACTAGAATTTTGGCAAGTTTTGTTTCTATTAATAGTTGTAGATCTACAATGTTTAGCAGTGATTTCTATTGTTGAGATTGTTTTTGATCCACAATCTTGAGTGTGTTCTTTTCGTACATCATTGAGAAGAAAACACTACAACAAATTTGCGACTCCACTGGGGAATAATTTTGATTTAGAAACCTGTCTCCAATACAAAATTGGTGACTCCACTGGGTTTTATACTTAAGATCTATAAACATGGGTGACCTTTGGTTTTCAGCTTAGGGTTTCTTATTTCTTCAATTCTATTAATGTTTCCTAGCGTTTTAACCCTAGATTTGATAAATTTATGACTTCTGTAAGCTTTCTGGTCATTTCCACAGGTGACAGGAACTAGCCGCGACAAAGGCTTCCCTTTTTTTCTAAAATTTGCAGACCGACAATCTTGGAAGAGAAATCACAATTTTCAACCCGAAAGGTGCAATCTGGGTTCTAGAACACAGCTTTCAGCCCAAAAAGTGTTATTTCATAAAAAAAATAGGTCAGAACTTGCAATTTCTGGGTTTTAAGGTTTTTCTCATATCTGTTTCTGGGTTTTGTTGAGAGCTATCTACTGGGTGTTTGACCTCTGTCTCATCCCGCTTAGGCCTTGATCCATTCTGTTTTACTCGTCGAAGTCAAATTTAGCCTCCCCTAGGGCTTCTAGTACACATCCACCTTTCTAGGAGGAGTTTATCTAACTGATAATTCTGAGTTTCTGCAGCACTTTCAACCACATTTTCCAGATTGGTAACCTTTTGTCTCAGATTTGATAAGGTAGGTTGCTACCATCCAAAGTTTCACATTTAAACTTATTTTTTCATTCCCTTATGGTCACATCATTTTCCCTAGGTGTTTCACCCATCTCCCTATATTTTTGTAGCAATATTCCCCTCTGTTTTTTTGTTGTTGCTGCACCACTTTCCAGAAGCTTAAAGTCACTTGATCCAAGTCACACCAAAATTAATATCTCTTAACCATTTCAGTGTATTTTCCATAGGTTTAGACACCAAGAAGTATAGTGTTTGCAAACCCAGTTTGGATGGGGTTTAGTTAATTGTTTTTATGTTATTTATTTCAGTTTATTTGTAGCAAACTTTCTATTTTTTTACAAACACGATCTGGGATTAACCAATTAATACACTTGCACACACAAGCACACCTTAAGCGAAGGGCACTTGGTTTACACTGCCAAGCCAAGACTTAACATAATAAATTTATCTCACTGCATCATAGACGAAAGATATATTGTTGATCTCCCTTCACCATTTTGGTGTTTTGTGTGTCCTTCCATCATTGTGCCACCAAGGTATGTATCGTGGAGACTATTAGACCTTCACCCCCAGTTTCCTCTTGGGCGTATTAATCCTCTGCATCAGGTTCAAGTTCATAGCGCTCTGAGTCCCCATCCCGACTCTTCTCTTGGTCCTTATGATTCCTCATTTGATTGAAAACCTCGTTCATCACATATCGTCACCATGTCTGGAACCACAGCTGGTGCAGGAACCCAAACTAGTGGTGTCTCCGGTGCTATACCGATGGTTACATCGGACAAAACAGTCTCAAGAATCATTCTGGCAGCCCCCATGCTCCCCTTTATGTCTGGGTTAAGTCTACCAGATGTAAACTAGTTAATAAATGACACCATACACCATGATGCTAGTTGGCCCACAATGCTGACTAAGCTTCCCTTAGACATCCCAAAGTTTGAGGGTATTGATGGAGAGGATCCTACCAACCATGCTTAATCCTTCCACATGTGGTGTTCATCCAACTCGATAACTAATGACTCTAGTCGTCTTCGGCTCTTCCAACGCACGCTCATTGGAGACGTTGTTTTCGTGATGCTTGATAAAACGTTCTTATCATATTTCCAGTTACCTCTCTGGTATGACACTGGTATGGAGCTATTGATAACATTCTGTCAGTCCTCCACCACTCACCTTTCTGACCATGTTCAAGAGTGGCATCGAAGGAGGAGCACATGTCGTGCCCCACCTTTCGAAGACCGTGTTTATCTAGATTGGTTTCTCAAGAGCCTTTTATCCCCCATCGAAAAATATGTCACGTCCCATTTTGCTCATACTGAGGAAGAATCTCTCCAGACTGCTTTAAGATATTATCTGATTTATGCTCAATCTGGTTATGTCTATACTGTTATTCTATACCTCCCTTGTCTTGGAAGTGCCAATCCATGGGGGGCATCTCACGCCATAGACAGTATCATTGGATCCATTTCACACTCTTTGCCATATTATCAGCATAGTTATGGCTATCCGCAAGGGGCACCAGTCCCTCCAACATTTATGCCCCTCCTGCTAGCAACATGTTTCAAGGGCCCAAACCCATCTACAAAATGGTTGCTCCTTCTTATGCACAGCCTAGCACTCTATCCCCTCAAGCGTTATTGTCACAGCCTCCCATGCATCCTAATCCCGAGCAGCCACTTCCCCCTCAAGGACAAGTGTTTACAAAACATAGTGCTACCAATCCCCAAAATTTGAAGAAAACGAATAAGGGGAAGGGTAACAAGGGTAGCTAGGGTAACCAAGTTAACCAGCCTAGTGAACCTCAGGGGAACCACCCTAACACCAATGACCAACAATAGGACAACCAGCCTAAGTAGAACAAGGCTATTCATAGGAACAAGCCTTGTGCATGTTGTGGTGTACATGGCCACTATACACATGAGTGTCCTCTTTTACCCCAAATGCGGCCTACTGTGGGAAGCTCAAGCAAATTCTTGAGGTCAATAATCACCTCAGAATCTTGAGCCACCTCAACCGGTCTTGTTCACAAATCCTTTCCCTCAGCACGGATTTGTTGCTGCTTAACCCCAGCTAGGTCAAGCAACCCACCTACCCCAACCTTCTATTCTTGTTGACTACCACATCCTGATGATGAACTCTGAGGAGGTTAGCTCCTCCCATATCAACCTACAAACTCGGTCATGTCAATATGACAAGCTCTCAATGTCGTCAGCTGCTAAGTCCAAAACCAAAGTGTCCACTGAGCCTCTTACGACAGAAAATGTTCCTTTACAGATCCCACTACCCAAAGTTGAGGCCATTCCCAAGATCCCAAAGGACCATTATGCTATAAGGAAGCTTCGAATAGAGATGCCCATACATATATTATAGTAGACAACTTGGCACAATCACCTGCCACCATGTCGACACTGGAAGTCCTCCGGTCATTCCCTTCCCAAAATAAGGCTCTACTAATTGCCTTGGGTGTAGTGGATCTTTCCAACGATCGTTTGATTATCTTCCCAGTTGATACATTAGAGCACTCCCCATTACCTTCATTTGTTGCTTTCTAGATACTAGTTAGAGTCCATAATGCCATCATCTCTAGATGCATTATTGATGAAGGCACATCCACCTACGTGATGTCTGTTGCTATTTGGAAAAAACTCAAGTCACCTAAGTTGTCCCCCTCCACCATCACCTTGCGTGCTTGGGATGGACACTCCTCCCATTCCCTTGGCATGTACTGCAACTATCTAGTGACCCTTGCGAGCAAGATTGTCCATGTTGATATCGAAGTCATTGATGCCCCTTTGGATTACAACATCCGCTTAGGTCATAGTTACACATCTGCCATGTCAGTTGTCGCGTCTGCGGTGTTCCGTCAGATGTGCTTCCCCCATGAAGGGAAGATCGTTACCATTGATCAATTGACTTACTACGAGTCGACATCTGTGACCTCCCCCGAGTCCATCATCTTGTCGATGTCCGACAACTAGTCTTCAACTCCTTACACTAGTGTATCACCCAGAGTCTATAAGGATTCCTCATTGTTGGGTGCCTTACCTGGTCCTCCCCCTCTCAGCTATGAACCTAATTCCATGAGTGTTTGCATGTTACAAGTGTCACGGGCTACCCTTAAGCAAGCTGGTACACCTGATCAACAACCCGCTCCTCAGCATCTGGATGTTTCTCTTCCAGCTGAATCCTCTAGGCCCACTCACCTAATACCTCCTCCTTTTGTGGGTGCCTCTCCTATGTTACCTCCACGAACTGTTCCTCCAGGTCTTAACCATCCAGGAGCTATTTCACGGGGATATTATCTTGTCAGTCACATACCTTTCTTATTCCCCCCTCCAGGATTTTTTTCAATACCTGTCATGGCTTCGCTGGTCCTTCCTAACATGACTCTCAGGATCCCGATATGGTACATCGATCCCCCTGCAAACATTCTTCCTGGTCATATAATACCATATCACGTTTTGACCTTGGTTCAATCGGTCCTCGTGACCCCTCTTGCTGCATCAGTGCCATTACAACCTCAACAGGAACCAAATACTATTGTGAAAGCACCTAGCCAGGGGGTAAAAGCCAAAGGAAAGATTCAAAGGACAAGTCTCCCCAAGATCGTCTAGCCCCCAAGGCCCCAAATTTGATACCCCCACGTGCTCTGTGTGATGTTGTTGGGCACACCACCAACAATTGTCCTGAACTTCCTCAACTTAAACCCTTGGTTCATGAAGTGTTCCCTGAGTCGAATATTTTGAAAGTCCATGTTAAAGTACCGGTCCCACCTAAGAAAATCAAAACGCTTCACACAAACCATCCTTGTGTCCTGTGTGACCTTCATGATCACTATTTCCATTGTTTCCCTCGTATCGATGAGTTTCACGATTTCCTTGGGGAAATTCATGACTACGAGGCCACTCATACTGGAACCTCCACTCCTCTACCTATGGATTCTTGTACCATCAACCAACCAGAATAGTGAAACTCTTGCCATTCTATTGTCATCCCTCCCCCCATTGTCGAGATGACTGACACCACAGGCCCCATTCCTTACCTGTCGTCATCCTTGAGTTCCTTGCCAAAAAACCTTCCTGAGGTTGTTGTGCCCATTTCTGTTGAACCTTTTTCAACAAAATTTAAGGTCTCAACATCAGTAGACCCTTCGTCTACCTGTCCGTTGTTTGACATTCAAGACGATGTCTATGTGAACCTTATTCCTTAGGTTGATGCACCAGGTAATGTCGCTACATCAAGTAGTTAGCCTTCCTCTCCTTCACCCATCTCCCATCCTGATGAGGACACCATGGAAGCTATGTCTACGCCCGATTACCCTGACACTTGAGTAAGAGGGCATTCCTTCAAGAGGATTTCAAAGTTCATCTCCTTCCTAATTCTCCAATGCATTATAACTCCAGAAATGTTGCTCACAGCACATCCCTTTGATTTGTGTGTATTTATTTATACCATGTATTTAGGTATATTGCATCATCTCATATGTTTTCTTTTGCACCTTTAAGATGGATCCATCATCCAAAATGTATATTGGTCATGTCGACGGTGCAAGTTGCTTCTCCTAGAATCTAGCCTCGATAGGCTGGGCCATTTTTACCCCCTTGCATATGTTAGTCCTTTCAAATGGTGTGTGCATTGGATCTGCCACCGATAATCGGGTCAAATATGATGCATTGATAGGTTTTTTAGTCGATGCCCTTGCTCATTGCATCCTTCATCTTCATATTCATTTAGATTCCTTGCTACTTGGCATGCAATTGAATGGTGTGTATCATGTGCATAACCAGGTCCTATTTAGAAAATATCTACGAGTGAATCTATTCGTACGTGAATTTGAAACCATTACTTTCATTCATGTGCCTAGAGCCCAAAATCACTATGTAGATACCATTGCAAACAACATTCTAGATTGGCATTTTATCACATGTATACCACGACAATAACCAAACAAATGGCGAACCATCATTTTCATACGAAAATGCATAATCATATTATGTATCATACAAGTGTTTGGAGCCCTTAGCTCTAAATACATCTGATACGCCCATAGCATACTAGGGGGCACATAGGGCCCTACATCTGATTTGGAGGATCTCATGCCAAGTTGGGTTGAGATGCTTAAATCCATTTTGCGAGCACTCGAAACACAATGGTGTTGCATAAAATCCTCTTTGTAGGGGAATCATTGTTAGAAAAAATATTATATATGACAGAGAAATGCAAGACATATAATATGCGGAAAAAACACAAACACATAAAACTAGAGAGACACGGAAATACATGGTTCAACTAGTTTGGGCTACGTCCACCCCGAACAGCCAGTCCTTCCTTTCTATTATCCAACAAAATGAAGAGACACAACCTACAGCACACTCGCTATAATATCCTTTATTTCTCTTACAGTCTCACCTCTCTATTTCTCGCTCTGAGAATACACATATATTTCACAACCTCAATACAATACCCTCATACAAAGAGGGGGGTTGCCTTCTAGGGTAGAAAACCTAAACTAAACATAAATTCTACCATTAGATCATCCACCTAATGAACGACCTAGATTGACTAGAAATTACTATACTTTTACAAGGCAATTTTACATCTGTTTTTAGCTTCGAGGGCGCTGCCCCCGAAACCCCTGCCGAAGGGGTGTAAAATCTTCCTAGGGTATACATCTGATTGAAACAAATACCTCTAAATTAGGATGATAATCATGCTCCACACCTAACAATCATTCCCACCATTGCATACCAGATCAACATCCCATGCTTGGGGGCATGATGGTTTCGCCCCCGACCATCTTCTTAATTAAGTCTGGGCCTAGATCCCACCAGATTTAGGTATGGTAGATTATCCTCCCATTCCCTGATAGGTTGTCCTACAGGCCTCCCCAGTGAGCCATATGCCCATTGCATATCATAAATGTTTGATACCATCTCTTCAAATATTCTACTCTATGTCAACAGAGTCCCCATGTTTGACTTCTTGGGTGAGGATGATTCTAAACCTCCTCTAGTAGTTCATTCTCACTTTCCTCTTCCCTTAATTCTTCACCAGAAACTATCATTCCAAGAAGCATGTAGGCAATCTTGAGATGAGTAAGGCAACCTACCTGAAAGTCACAAATCCTGATTCTGATGGTCGGTTTGTCTGCTACGATCTCCACAATATTGAGGGCCTTTTCCTCCTCTCCAAATTCACCATAGCCCACATAGTGAATGAATCCAAATTGGAGGGAAAACGTCCTTTCATAGAAAAATCCCCATTTTTTCAATCGCCCATTGCGACTAGACCATAGCCCATTTTGATGAATTGTCAGCACTATTGGAAATCTGTCATCGATCTCTATAATGGGTCTTCCTCACTTTTTGATGAGTTGACGCTTCACCAAGAAGTCATTTTTCCAAGAAAGTTCACTTTGTCGCTTATCAAAATTGAATTTCCTCAAAGCGACACTATTACTTTTAGGTCCACCTCCTCTTAATATTTGTCATACCATATGTTGATTTTCATCATGAATAACAATCATTTAATCATGTTTTGATGGTCTCCACCGGGCCTAGTCTACGTGGCAACCTCATCGAGTCACCATTGTTTAGAGCATCCGAAATGAGTCACCCTTGCATTCTTGGAGTCTATTTCATGTCCCATTTGTTATAGAAATTTTTTGGGGACTGCAACCCCAAGCATAAATGTCCATAAAGCAAGGGCTCCGAAGTCCCTAAAGGTGTTGTTCCAACCCCTAAAAGAATAAGGTCAGCTAATTACAACATCTCCCATAAGTTCTCCATGAAAAACTACTCAGAACTGGTCAAAACTGGACCATTTCACCTGCTCCATAGGCAAAGTGCGTTGCATCCCACCTAAATACACACAGTAGGTGCATTGCATTTCAAAAAGCCCTTCTATGGGGTGTGATGGGCGAGAAGGGACAAATGGCAGGGTCAATCTGCAAGGTGAAGAGGCATGGAATCTTCCAGAAACTTCTCCTGTGACACTTGCCTCTCTGAATTCGACCAGGGATGAGTAAGAGTTCATCAATCTCCAAGTGGAATCAAGAACTATCAGAGGGGAGACACTAATCAAATCTCAAGCTGACTCACCTCCCTTGCAGACATCTATATATGGATCCCTCATCCCAGAGATCCAGAGGCTGGAATTTCGCATCTTGTAAGGAAGTGCTGCTAGTTTATTGGTGCAATATCATAGTGTTGGGTGATCTAAGCTTTTCATGAGGTGAAGAAGGGCTTACTTGCTGAGAGGATGATGCTGGGTCAGAACAATTGGTTGTAATTCTCTTGGCTCTTTCTTGATTATCAATAAAACTATTCAAGTTTTCCTCCATACAGTTGTGCGATTGATGTTTTATGCATTTGTGTGGTTAATATACATCTGATCCTGTATTGCTTATGATAATAGATCTATGTTCTCATATAGTGTTATGCTGCTTTGATTCTACAGGTACTCTGTGAAGCTGGGTACGAAAACAAGTAGCAAAAGACTATCAAAAGAGAGAGGAATCGAGCAAGGAACCAAGCGTAAGATAGAGGTTGGTCTCCTTTATTCTTCTCTAATATATATTTCATAAAGGAAAATGAAAGTAGTTTTAGTTTGTTTGTTTATAAGGTAGCTACCAGCCTTACTGGGATTAGCAGTTTTGCATAGACACTATTCCCGGTAACAAAATTGCGACTCCACTGGGGAGCGAGTAGATTGTTTGTTCATATACATTTGTTTACTTTATAAACTTACAGACAGAGCCTGAAGTCAAGCCAGCTAGCCTTCGAACTGCATTTGCTATGCAAGTGCAAGGTAGATCAACACTGCTTTAGTCAATCTCCAGTTTTGTTTATGAATTAAACAATTGATTTACAAGCTCTCTAATTGCCCTCATGGTGGCTCTAGTGACCTCCTTAGATCTACCCCTATGATTGATTTACTGATTACCACTTGGTTGGCCTAAATCCCTGAACTGAACTACAAAATGTGACTCGGAATCCAATCAAATTCTCGTCCCTGGTCTAGTGCACTGTTGTTCTGTGAACTTCAAATGCAGTGCACTTCTCGAGTGTAGTAGGTGTGTTGCATTTCAGTTTCACTGTGTTACAGGTGCGCTGATCAGACAAGGCCTTGTTCCTAAATTTTGGTTTCTGTGTTCACTCTTTTCAGATCTATTCAGGAGTTTTGCTGCCTGTAGTCAGTACACCTCTGTTTGAAACCCCTTTCCTTGCTGATATTCTGCCTCCATTGTGCAAAGAAATGTAAATGTTTTTATGTATTTTTTGAGTCATTTTCAGTTCTCCTTTACAAGGAATTAGCATAATTGTACTGTCGTTTCTTGATTTGAAAGTGTCGCAAGTGTCGTTTTCAGTCATAGAAGAGAATCTAATTGTTCTTGATAGTCGATTACCCTGTTACTATTGTATTTGATCTAAATTAGTAGTTTTTCTAGTGTCGAAAGCAAGTTTTCAATTCCAAATCGCAAAGTGTTGTCATTGTCCTCATTTTGTTTTGAAAAGAAACTTGTTAGTAATTGTCGCTTTGAAAAATAATTCAAATTTGCGCATTAGCTTTATTTTTATCATTTACACATTAAGAAGGCTACAAACAAATACATGCACATGCATTTGCATTTAGACTGTTTGTTGGTTTGATTTAGGACAGTGCATATAGTGTGTGCTCTTTGCTATTTGTTGAAAGAACGCCATCTCTCTTTCCTTAGTAGCTAGGATTTTCATTTGCAAAAAGAAGATTAAGTGACTGTTTATCATCTTAGATTGCATTTTAGGAATTGTACATCTACATCACGCGGTGAACCTGAAAGGCAAATTTCTTAAGCAAGATCAACTATAAAATAAATTTAATGAATCTAAAAATGCTTTGGAACTTAACGCACAACATCTAGAAGTCTAGGCTAGAGACATATTCCGGCATTGTAAAGCTTGGTAATTGTTGTTTTCACTGTTGGTTGGGTGATTCCTCCACTTTGAGACGATAAGTGCCAGTACAGAATTGTGCTCCCACGTACCGTCGAGTATATTTTGGGAGACCACAATAGGCTTTATCCTTTATCCATAGGAATCCGTGTCTGTCGCCCTATCGATTGCAATGCACTGAACACAACATTCAGGAAGATTGACTGCCGTACCATAAAAAGTATTCTGTAGTTTTGCGATTGGTTTGGTAATCCCTCTATCTAGATTTCCAGAGCAGTCCCTTTCGTTCCTTTTCAGACTCCTTAACGGAAAAGGTCCATCTGAGCACTTGTCACTTCAGGCTCATTAAAAATCGAAGGCGACTAGATTCATCTTTTGTTTTTTCTCGACTCTTAAAAATTGAAAAAACAAGTTGTGTCAAAGCGTCTAAAATTTATTTTAAATGGAATAATTATCACCTTTCCTACGTTGGTCTTAGGTTGAGGAAAATGGATTCCACCAACCAAGGAGTTCCCCTTGGAGGAAATCCTAGCCCCTTCTTCTCTTGGAGAGATGTTGGTGCACCCCATATGGCCACATTGTCGCTTCCAGGACTGACAATTGGTTTGCCTATATGGCTCTTCTCAACCTCCATCGTTCAGAACACCGCAATTCCTGAAAAATCGAGTCAGCAACTAAACGACACTAGAGTTACCCCCAACCCTCTACTTCATCCAATTCTTCCCCTCCTCCTTCCTCTTCACTTGATGAAGCTGGTAAAGCCAAAAATCAAGTACCTGAGAAGAAGAAGGAGCCAAAGGCAAAAAGGGGCAACCAAGCATCATCTAGCGAAAATCCACACACTGTACTGACCAGGCCTAAATCGCCATGTGTCATTTGCAAAGGAGACCACTATCATCGAGATTGTCCTTGCATCCCTCAAGTCTTAAGGGACTGGTCTCCTCGTTTGCACAACCCAGTGTTGTCAACCTCTGATGATCATGTTGAAAATACACCGTCAACTAGTGAAAGTGAAGCCCCTGGACAAAAAGGAAAATGTAAATTTCCTTGTAAACTATGTGAAGGCGATCACGGCGTCCACCGTTGTCCCTTCTTAGATGAAGCTAAAAGAGTCTTGGACGACCGTCCGGTTTCACCATTACGGTTTCCTCCTGGATACAAGAAACTCTTGCCGAGTCCGTCACTAGTTGAAAATCCGGCTAACATGCCCTTGTGGTCGGCCGAAGCGTCTATCATTGAAGATAATCCATCTGAATCCATACCAGACGAAAGTCAAAAGGTCGAGATGTCAGTTGACCCGGTCATGCCTTCAGAGGATCAATCTTCAGATGATACAGTCACCGAAGAGAACAAGAATGATGTCGTTCAAATTCTCTTCATAAACATAGACTCCGATGAACATGGGGGCAGTTTACCCGTTCCTTTACCACAGGAAGGAAGTTCATCAGAGTCATACCCGGCTGTCTATTTGGTCCCACCTCCAAGCAACCTGGTTGTTTCCTTTGACCGGAATCTACTAGGCAAACCCCGGTTACCGGCTAGTATACCATTTCGAATCATCACTCAAGTATATAGAATGGTCATGGCCAGTACCATCATAGCTGAAGGGGCTTCTGTGAGTATCCTTTCCTCAACTACTTGGAAAGCGTTTGGATCGCCATCGCTTTTGCCCGAAATGAGAAATCTAATGGGCTTTGACAAAGGAACGAGTCGACCGTTAAGGATCCTTCCCGATGTGCCCATAACATTGAGAGGGAAAATCGTTCACATGAACGTAATGGTAGTCCAAGGACCCCTGGATTATAATCTACTCCTTGGATGAGACTATATTTATTGCATGGGAGCCATTGTCTCCTCACTCTTTAGAGTAATGTGTTTTTCGCATGAAGGAAGAGTGGTCAAGCTCGTAGACGAGCTTTCATTCCCCGGTTCACGCATAGAAAATAGTCATATACCATCCCTGAATGGTCTTTTCACACAAGGAATGTCTCATCAATCCCCAGTCTGTCCTCCTGATGAACGCGAGTGATTCGGAGGATATGACTGAAACCCAGGGGGCATGCACCCTGGTTTGCTTCGGCAAGAGAACCTTGGGTATAGGGTTGATTTCTGCGAGCGATATATGACTAATCTGGCGAACCCATCTAGGAAAAGAATGGAACAAGATACCTTCGTTAAGGTTATGCCAGGTGACACCAGTCCCCTTTTCATATTTCGATAGGCATCGCTGAGAAAAAATTTTATTCGCTACACAGATGAAACTTTCTTGGTAACCTAGAAATTTTTCTCTATACCTGGGGGCATGCAAGTGAAGAGCGACTATTTATTTTTTAAATTTGTAGGTCCTCTAACCCTTTAAACTCGTAGGATTAGTTGTTTCCTAACTTGCATAAAGAAAGGACCCGGAGCAAAGCTTTGTAAGGTGCAAGCTCCACAAAAATGGCATCTTAGATGAGACATCCTTATTATACGACTGGATCGAGCAGTTTTAACGCGGACTTCATGCTCATTAAAAAATAAACATAAGCAATGAGCAAGTGTTTCCCCCAATGTTTAAGCTCATTTTAAAATAAAAAATGAACCAATTTCCGGTAAATAACCATCGTGAATGTAGTACTTCAGCCTTTGAAGCCTTGGTCGTGTTCTCATCATCACCTCCACTCTGTATTGACTGATCATTCACCTCCACTTGATTGTTTACCCCTTTTGAGGAACAGCTGCAAAGAGTGATCCTATTAGCCATCCTTGTAACACTGCCATGATTGGAAAATTCCAAACCTTACCTGTAATCAGCTGCTACCCGAATTTATCACTCGTTCCTCGAAAAACGAGTCTCCTTTAAGCTCTTTTCAACTGACTCGTAAAATTTGAAAAGATTACCGAGCTATTGGCCTCTCCAGCTTGTTAAAGCGACAGGAAGTGCTATCCCTCCTTTAGATTTTAATCTTTTTGGACCTAAGGGATTATTACACAAAAATATCGAGCGCTTGTCTTGTTCAGCTCGTTAAAATTACCGAAAATTCATCCCTTTCGTATTATTTTATACTTTTTTGGACTTAAGGGATTAGATGATGAAAAAGGATTTTGGAGTTTACTTTACGTTCCTTTTCAGACTCTCTAAAATTGAAAAGGACCGAGTTATCTTTGTCGTTAAAACCTAATAGCGAAAAACTTGTCCATAACAGACAAGAACGAGTTTCACTATCTCTAGGCTCGTTAAAACATAGCGATGGGTTTGCCCGAAGGGAAATTATAGAACAAGCATATGTTATCCTCCTCAAGCTTGACAAAAATAAAGAGGTACTGGTCAGCAATGACTAGGGAAAAATTGGGAAGAAAACTTGAAGAAACTTTGTTGGTAGCAAGTCACTCTTGAACATGACACTTTCACCCCGCATCCAAGTTGGGTTGAGTTGTTCCATTCACTGGTCACATCACCATGGTTCCATCACACCATCCACATTTGGGGTTAATGCTACTAATCCATCATGTCGATGTCGCCGATATGTTCAAGAGAAGTCACTCAGAGAATTCACCTGTGTCTCACCCACTATAATACATTTTCTCTCCATTCTTTCATGATCGCCACCCTGAACCGTATATCACCAGATTGTTTTCACCTCCATTAAAATCATTTTCTCTGTTCTATGTCATTGATGTGGGATTCATTAAGGCCCTCCTATGAAGGATCGCTTCTTGTCGACATCAGCTCATTATCCAAGAAGTCGATCTAGGAACAACCCTTTCAGTACTTTGAAGCTTGCATGCCTCAATGGCAAGTTTCTCACTTCCGGCGACAGGTTTACATCAATGGCCTTCGACCGAAAGATTTTACGTGGTGTTCGATGCCAAGTCCCTTATTCACACCACGTGAATTGTACTGCAATACCTTGAGGATCATTATCATTATCGGTGATTCCTCTCGCGCCTGTTAACAACTTACATCATTGGTTGGTAATCAGGCGATGTCTTTCCATGTTCGACTCTAGAACATCTCTCACATGGATCGGCTTGTACTTTGAGTGAAGATCGAACGAGATTGAAGACCCCGGATCTAGTTTCATCCATCCAAGCTGCGATATATATTCAGGAAAATAAAGACATCAAATGTACATCATTGCTGCACAGATAATCATCCAATCTAAGGGATGACGGCTCTACTAGAATCATTAGTCTACACTCAGACGATTGTCTGTCCTATGTACATGAAAATGAATTTATAAAGCTGAGCATGGGAATGCTCGCCTCAGCTAGATCATGAAAATATTATGAAGATAATGTATTGTAGTGTATCTTATTATATGTCTCCTTCCATCTTGAAAGAACATCAAATCCTCATGATAAAGCATTTCACCCGACATCAAAATATTAACGACCTCATGCTTTAGGGGGCAACTGTTATAGACATTTTTGGGCACTGAAACCCCAAGCATAAATGTCCATAAACCAAGGGCTCCTAATTCCCTAAAGGTGTTGTTCCAACCCCTAAAAGAATAAGGTCATCTCCCAGAAGTTCTCCATGAAAAACTACTCAGAACTGGTCAAAACTAGACCATTTCACCTGCTCCATAGGCAAAGTGCATTGCATCCCACCTAAATACACATAGTAGGTGCGTTTCATTTCAAAAATCCCTTCTATGGGGTGCGATGGGCAAGAAGGGACAAATGGCAGGGTCAATCCGCAAGGTGGAGAAGCATGGAATCTTCCATAAACTTCTCCTGTGACACTTGCCTCTCTGAATTTAACCAAGGATGAGTAAGAGATCATCAATCTCCAAGTGGAATCAAGAACTATCAGAGGGGAGACACTAATCAAATCTCAAGCTGACTCACCTCCCTTGCAGACATCTATATATGGATCCCTCATCCCAGAGATCCAGAGGCTGAAATTTCGCATATTGTAAGGAAGTGCTCCTGGTTTATTGGTGCAATATTATAGTGTTGGGTGATCTAAGCTTTTCATGAGGTGAAGAAGGGCTTACTTTCTGAGAGGATGATGCTGGGTCAGAACAATTGGTTGTAATTCTCTTGGCTCTTTCTTGATTATCAAAAAAACTATTCAAGTTTTCCTCCATACACTTGTGTGATTGATGTTTTATGCATTTGTGTGGTTAATATACATCTGATCCTGTATTTCTTATGATAATATATCTATGTTCTCGTACAATTTTATGCTACTTTGATTCTACGGGTACTTTGTGAAGCTGGGTACGAAAACAGGTAGCAAAAGACTATCAGAAGAGAGAGGAATCGAGCAAGGAACCAAGCGCAAGACAGAGGTTGGTCCCCTTTATTCTTCTCTCATCTATATTTCATAAAGGAAAACGAAAGTAGTTTTAGTTTGTTTGTTTCTAAGGTAGCTACCAGCCTTAGTGGGATTAGCAGTTCTGCATAGACACTATTCCCGGTAACACCAACATCTCATGTCCTAGTATTCCATCCATATTTTCATATCGTTCATCCTTTGTTACCCATTTTGGCCTCCATTCATACTATCCCATCCCCTTCAAAGTTGAATCAGTTGCTGCCAGGTTAACCATGCACTTTATGCTCTAACAAGGCTAGTCATCTATTTGTCCCTTAGTCCCACTTTCCCCATTATCCTTGGTGTCAGTCCATCAGTCACATTACTATTTTCCCTTGTGCTTTAGTTGAGGGTCCTCATTGCCTCATCTATTGCGGGCCCTATCCTGTCAACTTCAGCTCATCTATTCCAAAAGAATGACATAGAGGGCAGTGTATCTTGGTTCCAACTTCCATTTTTGTTCGGTGCCTTGGATCGAGTCGAGGGACTCATTATTTCCCTTTGACTTGGTCGTTTCATGTTCGCGATTCACAGACTTGATGGTCCAGTGATGCAGCAGATTGTACTGGCGATTCCAAAGTGTGTGTGAGATGTTTCAAACCTCATGAGTGGGTGGCCCTTCAAGTATCCCCCCACATGCCCGGATGTATATCCACTATGATACAACCTCATATGCAATTCCACAGAGTTGATGGGTTTAGTCCTTACTGATCGCAGTGTTCATAGCATGCACGTCTCCTCTAGATGATCCATTTAGTTTTGCAAAGCCCTTCCTTTTTCATCAGGGCTTCTCTGGTTGTTCTACCCCCCATCCCACCCATTATTTAGGGAAGGGGATTTGTATCTCATGTACTCATATATTATTTTATTCATTCCTCGCTCATGTTTTTCCGGGTGCATTATGTATATGGGACACATTATATTATTTTTTGGCTCTATTATGCCAACATGTCATGTACCATTCAGTATGTACTTCATTGCTCAATTTTATATGTGTAGGCGAACCATTATTTTTGTACTAAGTTATCTCAGAGGGTATGGGTGTGCCTCTCCCACCTCATTGAGATCCGATACCATAACATAAAAGGATACTTGCATTAATCTTGCCCCCTCTATCCCTATCCTCTTTCAATTCAACTTCATTGGTCTCTCTCTCTCTCCCCTTGACTCCCCTGTGTTTTCTAAGTCATTGTCTCTTTACAACGTACTTCGGTCATATGTTTTGCTCCTAACACTTGTACTTTGAGGGGAAATATGTTATCACCAATTAATTGATCATCTAGCCTACTAGATGGATCAAAGTACACCCTGTAAAGCCAATTTTACCCTAGTAAAATGCTTTCACTGTGATAAATTACCTAATAAACCACCTTTATTAAGTAATTTATAGTTAAACCCATGAAGAATAATTAAATAAATCAATATTTATTTGATTTTCTTCTAGGAATAATTAATTAAACCATTGTTTTATTATTATTCTTGTCAAATTTCACCCAATCATGAAAAATAAACATATAAATCATAATTTATCTTATTTTCTCTAAGAATAATTAATTAATCACTAATTAATTATTATTCTTTTGTTAAATTTGACTAAATCCATTAGGAATAATTAAATAAATCCTTATTTGTTTATGATTCCTTAACTAATTCCTTGAGATGAGAACTAAACCATTTATTTATTTACTATTTCTAAATAGAAGTTTAAATAATTTTCCCCTCCTAAACAAATATAATAAAATATTCCAAGTGGTTATTCCAAGAATGGGATCAATAATATTTTATTATTGCTCATTTTTTTTTGGTGTGGTTCACAGACACCCTATCCATTGGGTGGCCGCTACGTCCACGGAAATATCTAGGTTGATCAACCCCGAAGAGAATTAAACCCTGTGGCCAATAACTAGGCCTAAGCCCAAGGGCTTCGGGGAGAATTGACCCTGTGACCTCCTGATCAGCGAGGCACTCATTTAACCGATTGAGCTAACCTTTGGGGCTTATTATTTCTCATTATTCGAGGATAACTCAATATTTTGTTATAAATAAGAGGCTTTTCCATTCATTATTCACTTTCGATTATTTTCACTATTGCACTCACTGTTGTAACTCTGATTATTTTCATTGTTGCACACCATATTTTCTGCTAGGTTTATGCGTTATAGAGGAGAGAGACTCTACAAGAAGCTGAAGAAGTTTGAGGATAGCCAAGAACCCATCCCATACAAGGGGACTAGTAAAATTTATCTTTTCTCTTCACAGGGGTTATTATAAAATTATTCTTTACATATTTGGTTTCCATTGGATGTTTGGGGTTATTACTCTTTCTTTCACTGTTTAACTATGGTCGTAGCATAGATCAGAATTTTGGCAGGTTTTGTTTCTATGAATAGTTGCAGATCTACAATGTTTAGCAGTCATTTCTATTGTTGAGATTGTTTGTCATCCACAATCTTAAGTGGGTTCTTTTCGTACATCATTGAGAATAAAACACTACAACATAGGTCACCTCAAAGGAGGAGGATATGACAAAAATATTACAAGGAAGGTGGTATTGGGGTACCCAGACCCTTCTTATCAAGTAATGGTCATTTTGTTTTGATACAACACCTAAGAATTTAGATGTAATTCCTATATGGGTTCATCTCCTGGGCTTATTGATTTTTTTTTGTCCAAGGATGTGTTCTGCAAAGTAAGTAACACCCTAGGTTTCTATTATGATGTAGTGTCTTATCTTCATACTGGGTATATGGGGATGACTAAAATTATGATAGGTCTCAATCTGATATCTTGATTATTGGACTCCATTTACATCAACTTTGGCTCACTAAATCACCACAAGAGTCTCAACAATGAAGGAGTTCCTTTCAATGTATTCATTTCTGTGCACATGGTCATCTTAGCAAGGACTGTGCATTGGGAAAGACTTCTAAAAAATGGGTAAGAAATGAATAAATAAATTTTGTCTCTCTAATGATAACTGCGAAACATGATGCCCCTATTAAGAGTTCCCCTCATATTTAGGACTATCCAATGACAACACGTGTGGAAGGCGTTGTTCAGTCCATAGTTTCATTTCCTAGGAATTTAGAAGCAACATAGGGACCTTCAACCTCTCACTATCTAGAGAGACTCGTTCTGTAGGTATGATTGGTTCACCCCAATTTTCATGCTTTGAGTTGAAAAAAGTAAATATTTATGTCTCTTTTGTCTCCATAATTCCATCCCTAGACTGGCAACTTTGGACTCTCTCATATACCTATCTTTACCTCTTTCTTCCTTGATATTCTCCTTCAACCCCATTTTTCCCTCCTTCCCTCTCTCATCTCCCCTTTCCACTATCAATTTACATATTAATACCTAACCCCCTCGCCAACCCCCTTCCTTTCTCTCTCCCCTCATTATAACTTACAATATCGTTCTCTAGTTGGTCACTCTACATATCTTCTTTTCTATGACCCTATAGGCTATCTTAGATTGCTCAAGGATGAACCCCATAAACCACTAATTAGAGGTAGAAAATCTCTACTCTCTCTAGCTCAAAAAAGGGTTTATTCTAAAAAACATTGGGAAATAAAAAAAGAATTGAGGGCCCTTTGAGGATTAGGTCCCACTTAAGTTTCAAATAAAAATTTCTCTACTTAAACTAAAAGGGAATTGTCAACACTAATAAAATTTTTGTATTAAATTTTTTGGCTTAGTTATATACTCATGCTATTTCCTTATAACAATCAATGATTGGAGGAATGAAGGAAACCACTCTATTAAAATCAACCTCCCAGTTTTGTGACTTTGTAGACAATGATGCAACAAGAAATTCTAGAAGGGTAATTACAGGAAGACACACTAAAGACATGCCTTTTGTTCCAACTTTGGATTTCCAAGTTGGTATCTCTTCCGTTTTCCTTATTATGAACTTTCACTATTTTTCCATGGCTTCAACATCTATGGTTCTTACGCCGATAGGAATGATTTCTGTCTAACTTTCATAAAGCTTCCTTTCATGGACTAGTGTTGGCTTATGGGTGCTTGACCTAGGTTCAGCGTTAGTTAGCCAAACAAATCCCTACCCTATTGGCCCTTTCAACATCATCCCATGGAGCGCGGAATGAAGTATCACCTGGGACAGTATGGGGGGATGTTGGAACCAAGTTTCCACACCCTTGAGATGGTTGTGATGTCGGTTTAATCCTGCTCGACCTACCTTCATGCAGGTCACTTCGCACTCTGTTCCACCCTTTAGTAACTTCGTGATTTGTTACAAGTGGCTTTCGTGTAGCCTTAACCAGGGGTTGAGATGCTTTGCGCCACTAGGGAAGCAAACTGTCATATTTCCCAAACTATGCTAAGTATCTTACTTATTTTTTTGACAAATCTTAAGTATCTTTGCGTAAATAGATATTCTTCATTACATTCACTTAACCAATACAGTTATAGACATCTGCACATCATATAACCATTAAAAGTGAATTTCATACCCAATATACCAGATGCATAAATAGGAAATAAATACGCAGAAATGATAGAAACTTCTCTTTATTAATACTTCTAGATTACTACAGACTCGACTCGCCCTGTGCACTCAGTTGCAGACAACTAGGCCTATGCACACTCAACTACAAAGCCTCTACCTACGTTACGACCCAAAACTTATACTTACACTTTAGAACTATCTCGCATATATCTTCATTATTTGATCTATGTCTTGATGCATTAACTATTTAGAGCTTCACTCTATTTATAAAATCCCATGGTCCATAGACCATGGGTGGATCTTTTACAGCTGACATTACATTATCAAAATAAGGGAAGACAACCCTATGACTCTTTAACAAATACGCGCTCCGCACCCACAAAATGTGGAGTCTCGGAATTACAAAATTGGACTCAAATCTGGGCTCTAAGCCCCAAAACTTCCCTCGGGGGATCCTGCACCCAACAGGCCCCCAACACAAACATCATGACTCACCCTGGTGTCATTCTATAGGTGCGGAGATTTTAGCGCGAAGACCTCCCAACTATGATTGGATCGTTGCAAGTTCGGCAATGCACTAAGTGACTGCCTGTTGAACTTCCTCCACGTGTTGTTTGGTGACCACTGTTGCTGAATTGCTACCCTGAATCCACTTCTGTGTTATTTGCAGTTGCACAAGCTTTGCTTCAATGGGGGCTGTAATTTTATATGTCTTATCGATCCATGGTTGTAGGCACACTTTCAAGACTGCTTCCTTATGCTGAGCGGCATCCACCTACTCCTTGAGCGCCTTTGCCTACTGCATCCTTGCAAGCCTCTGCGTAAGCGAAACCATATGCGTAGAACCTTTCACCTCGTCGTATTTCTATTGTAGCTCACACGTCTCTTTCTCTAGGTGCTCTATGTTCAAGTCCTCCTACAGGTTGGTTAGGACCTCAAATGATTGTTTGAACAACTTCATGCAGTCTGTCACTGCACTGTCAACCACCACCATTGTTGTTGTGACTACAGTGGTATGTTGTTCTCTAACCTCTGGTGGAGTTGAAGGTTGAGCCTTCACCTGTAGTTCTTCAATCTGTAGGTTCAACTCTAGCTGAACCCTGGCCATTTATGTTCTTGCATTGTGCACCCCTGTGGCTAACTTATGGACTTGCGCCTCCACTGGTTCCTCTGCTTGAATGGCCAACATCGTGACCATTTGGTAGGCTTTCTCCACAACCTACATTATTTGTTTTCTCTACTCCACTACCTCGTCACGCTGCAGGCTCAACTACTCAACGTTGATGTGCTGCTCACTCATTACATATAGAGCGCGACTCTCCCCGGCCCAAAGTTCTACGGTGACTCCATCCTGCAAGAGATAGAGCGTCTCCTGAGGGAGCGCAGTCATGTTTAATACGACCCCTTTCAAACTTATAACCATAGGTTTGTCGGCCTCATTCTCTATAATGACTACTCCATCTAGTAGCACTATTGTATTGGTCACCCTGACGTGCAACATTTCCTCGGTAGCTGAAGTGCCAACTGCGAGACTGGTGGACATTGTGGTAGCATGTGGAGTGTGCACTTGCAACACTTGTATTTGTGTCCGAAGAGCCCCCAATACCAATTGGTGTTGTTCCTCAAACTACTGGAGGGCCTCCGTGGTGACATTCGTCACCGTTGTTCCAATATCATGCAAGTCCCCTTTAGTGAGGGTGATAGGGTCGAAAGATGTCTTCAAGGCCTCTGTTTTATTTTGTGGCCCTACTTTCTCTTGTGGTTGCGGACATTTTAGCTAGGTGGACCTTGTTCGCAGGTCCATGCCACCTTTTTATATGTCTGTTTTTGGTTTAGGTGAAGGTGACTTCTGTCCTTCATGATCTTCATCTGCTATTTTTTGCTGCTCTGCCAACTTCACAGCGTCACGCGCCGCTTGAGCATTAGCTGCTACTTCTTATTTCCTGCGCTTTTCCACTAGCTGCGCCATCTAAAGTTTTTTCTCTTCCTTCTTTCATTGCACGGTGGACTTCTTTGCTTCCACCACGAAGTCAGCTGAAGCACGCCACTCTGGAGGCCAAGACCCAAGGAACACGAAAATTAAATGGTCGGTTGCCAAGTATGGTAACTCATGCCATGTCTTCATAGGGTCCTTCTGCGCCCTAATGAAGACATGGTGGAAGTTAGCTTTGAACTCTGTAAAGATCTATAGACTGTTGTAGACTATGGGCGATAACCATGGCTTGCAATTGATCCCCATCCGGATGTTCATCTCCATTAGCACCCAAAATATCTTTCTCTCTCTGATCCGCTATGCATCCCTAGTTGCCAACAGCGAACTGTACTTCGCTGCCTCTAGAAGGTCCGGTGCAACTGAAGGGAACTGGACATATTCGGGTAGTTCCAATGCCACCAGTACGATCGACAATAGGAGCCATGTGTAATGAAACATTTTTCCCTAATCTTGTGCCTTATGACAATTCACAAGGAACTCACCATATAAATAGTTCGCCCAATTGAACTGGACCCCTTCTACGCATTGCGCCACTAGTGCAACCACTGGTACGAGTACCTCATCTGCACGACACTTCTGCATCACCTTTCGTGCTAATATCTGTGTTGTGACCTTGGCGGTAGGTTTGTTGATGCTAGAGATGGCATACCCTCGCTTCTTCTTCTCCAACTTAAACTTATTTTTCATTGCTTCTGCAAGGGCCAAATCACTACCTTCTCCCTCTGAAATGTTTGTTGGATCTTCCACTAAGAAAGGTAGACATGTAATATGGTGAATCAGATGGTCTATGATGGGGATGGGCTCCTCCAGCCATAAGCACCCATCATGCACCAAGCAGAGAAGATGCCTAATGACGAAAATGGTCATTGGGGCGCAATGGTAATGCAGCACCCAGACCAGGTTTAGCAACCCTTCTTCCTCAACATCTCTAAGCCATTTGTGCAGCTCTATTTCAATCATTCCAGATGGAATGTCTATCTTCTAGCGCATTAGATTGGTATTTGCTAAATGCAGTAACTTCTCATGGTCTGCAAGGTCCCAATATTCAAATTTCAACACGGGAACCTGCCCCAAGTGTGTGCCCTAAAAAATAATATCATCTAGGAGAAGCAGGGTTGGTAGAGAGCTCTTTCTCTCATCTATATCCTTCAAAACCTTAGCTTTACCCTTTCGCAGAGGAAAATATTCCGGTAGCCTGGTGATAGGGTCCACACCCTGCGTTTCAGCTTCCATCTCTAAATCCTCCTCCTCCACAAGGATTTCTTCAAATTATTCCTCCTCATCGGCCTCCAGATTAATGGCCTTCCCCTTTTCCTCCAAAGTGAGCTTGGTCCTCAGTGGATTTCTGGGTGAGACGTGCACCAGTATCATGGCCTTCTTATCCTTCTTAGGTCTCGGCATGTGCAGCGATTTAGGGACCTCAGCAATTATTCTGACGCTCTCTGGGGCTTCTACTTCCCCAATTTCCTGTGCGGCTTCCTCGGCTATCACTGCTCGTGTGTCCATGGATCCTTTGGGTGCTGACATGGTGCTATTACATAGTTCCTTCAGTGTCTCTGGTAATTGCTCAAATGATGAACTCACTTTTAGAGTCTCGAATAAGTCTCGGTTCATGAATACTTGAGTGCAAAACAACTCAGTTCTCAAACCGCCAAGTTCTTTTCACTAGAAAACCACTTGTAATTTATAGCACCTTTTGAATTTGAATTCGGCCGCCCCCCCACATTCGCTCCATTAATGCTAGATTGGTGGCAGATTTTTAAGAATGTAACCCATAAAGTTCGCCTTAAATGCTTGCCGCCCACTCCATTTGGCCTCAAACCAAGCATCAAATTGTGAATAGTGACTTTAATGGTCACTTTCTGGCAGACCTATGCACTAGCACAACTATCCTCACGCTGTCGCAGACCCTGTGATACTTCGCGACTGTGCACAGTCCTGACATTGCACAATTTCCGGGAAGAGTACTTTATAATCTCATGCCTCCTTTTAGCTGCCTGGAGCACTAATACTGTGCCACTTTCATATAGTCACATTGCTGGATCATCGGTGTATGGCTTCAATTGGCTGCCATTCACCTTTCCTGGGAAGGGTTCTCCATTTAACTTTACCAGTTGTACTACGCCACCATCGGTAACCTCCTTAATAATATATGGCCCTAACCAGTGCATTCTGAAATTTCCGGGGAATTTATCAAACTTACTAGCATACAATAAAACCAGATCATTTACCTTGAATGTGTCTTTTTGATGTGTTGGTCATGCCATTCCTTTTCGCGTTGCTTTTGCACCTACTGGTGAAATCTAGCGAAAAATATCTCTTCCTAAAGTTCATCCAACTATGCGAGCCTCTCCTCCAGGGCTCCACGATTCTTCATACCTGTGAGCATTGCTATGCACATACTAGGCACGATATATTCGATAGGAATTATGGCTTCCACTCCATAGACAAGCCTAAAAGGTGTCTGTCCCGTCAGTTTCCTACATTTCGTTTGATAAGCCCATAACGCTATGGGTACGAGCAGATCCCAATATCTTCATTGTGCAATGCATACCTTGGTTAGTGTCTTTTCAAGCACTTTGTTGAAAGCCTCCATTGTCCCGTTAGCCTGTGGGTGATAAGGTGTGCTCTTTTGGTGGTACACCTGAAATTCCTCCATTAGCACGTTGATCATTTCTTTCAAGAAGTGTGTACCATGATCGCTCATCAAGATCTTCGAACATCTGAATCACATCAGTACATGCTCAAATAAAAACTTCACGGCAGTCACGCCCATGTAATCCTTCACAAGTTGTGCTTCTACGCAATGAGTCAAATACTCTGTCATGGCGATAATATACCTTGCGCCTATCTTTCCCTGAGGTTTGATGGGTCCTACAAAATCTATTGCCCATTTTTCGAAAGGTTGCAATGCCATTTGTGGATTCAAAGGAATCTCGTCCCTGCGCGATGGCCTGCTTGTTCTTTGACATACATCACATGCCTTACAATATGTTTTTGAATCTTGATCAAGCGTTGGCCACCACAACCTTGCGCGTAGAATCTTTTGCACGGTTGCTCTTCCTGCATAATTTCCTCCCGCGGTGCCCCCATGAGTGTCTACAAGGCTGCTTCTTCATTCAAATTCAGGTACACATCTTCACAGTATTTCATCATTCCCCATCTTGTATAGATGCCCAACAATGACAGAAAAATCTGCCGCACGCACCACTAATTCCTTATTTTGCTATACAGAGTATCCTTCCAGTGTAGTTCCAGTTGTTAGAAAGTGTATTATATCTTGAAAATCTCCATCTGCTTCACGCACAACAAAGAGCTATGCAACGGGTAATCCTTCCTCCAAACTAGTAGGTTCCTCCCCTGTCTCGATGCATGACAGGTGATCTAGTCCCGCGTTCAATCGTCGAGGCTTTACAACAACTTCAAAGTCATATTCTTGGAACAATAATAGCCATCTACAGATGTGCCCCTCCAACACATGCTTATTGACCAGGTATTTTAGCGCGAAGTACATGTTCATCTACGCAAGTTGGGGCTCTTCTCCATAGACCTGCTTCCACTTGGCCAGACCCATCCGCAGATCATCCTGTCCATCATACTTGTCTTTTAGTTGCATCTTAGGATTTCCAAAGTGTGCTCTCATCATTATCCTACACTCGCGCCAACCATCAAAACTCCCTTTGCGCATACCCCACCATCACGCGGGCGTAGTGTGCAGTACCCAGTCCAAGGCCTGGACGCGTTGCTTTTTTGGCACTTCCCTTCCAGATGCATCCAAGAAGGTATCGAAGTCATTTAGACCATCATAACTAGGCATATCTCTTACTTTTATCGACACGAAGTACAACGACCTAGTCATCATATTACAATTCAGCGTAGTTACCTCATGTAACCAATTCTACCATCATTCTATTTCTTCGGCATAATCCAAAGTGAAGGAACTGTTGCGGTCCCATGTAATCCACCCATCTACGGTGGGATTCACCCAGTCTTGGTCTCGTGCTATTATATTATAGATATAGTCTAGATCATCATCACTTTCATAGTCGCGGAACAGATCCATATAACGCGATCCATCAGTAGGGTCCAGGGGTATAAAAATGCGCAGTTATTTCTTCTCAAAGATCATCTGTTACTTCTTCAAATTAATTATTCCATTCATATCAGTGGCCCAGTCAATTCCCAAGAGTGTGGGGTAGGGATTGCTGTCATCAACAATATCTATCACTTCGAAATCTGCCAACACGCTCACTCCCTCAATATCCACGGTTATTCCCTGGAACTGGCCCATGGGTATTATTTTCTGCTAATTCGCTATCCTTCGCTGAATTGGAGACCATTGCAATGTAGGTCACCCCATTCTCTCCCATGTATATTTCGGTAGAACATTTGCATCTGATCCCAAATCTAGAAAGACTTGATCCATTTTCGTATTCTCCAATCTGCGTGGTAAGTCTCATTTCTCATCGTATCCTTGTCTTATGCTTTCCGATATTGCAGACTACACGTGGTTCACCTAGCGCGGTCCTTGCACACATATTAATGAGCTTTTGTAATCCTTTCATAGCCTTATATCGCGCAATAACTTCATACAGGTTTCAGGAAAGTTGTGAGCATAGAGGGGTCCATCTCCTGCTCAGGCTTATCTTTGCTTCTTTAAGTGGAGGCCTCGGTGAAGCTCTTCTTAGCTTCAATGAAGGTTTCCCGAGTGCACTCCAAGTCAACCTCAGCTTCTTTCGTCAAGGCTTTATGAACCCAAGTACTTTCTTCTTCTGTTTCCCTTTGCCATCTCCCATCGTTATTCTACTTTAGAGCACAATGTTTACATTCGGATCTTCCTCGCGCAGCTCAGACCTCATCATCTGTAGATTCTGAGTCGGGGGAGGTGGTAGCACTCCTTTGTCACATATCCTAGTTATCAGCATAGGACAATCTTCTGTCTCATGATAAAATAATGTGCAATACTTGCATGATGGGTGTGTGTGATTAGTACAATCATGGGCATTGTGTCCCGACCCTTCACAATTGTAGCAAATCAACTATCACAACCTCTACCAGGTCCTCCTCTGCCTCAGCCTCGTCTGTGCACTTGAAATCCTGTCTGCGTCATTCCTGCATTCTGGTCAAGGGGACGGGTTTCAGTCTGAACCCTGTAGGTGGGAGTTCTATCCATAATCAATTCATAACTTCTGAAAGTATGATCGTCATGTCCCCCCAACCTACAAAAGTTGCAAAACAACTGTTGTGAAGTTTTCATATAATTCTGTAACAAGTGGCAGTTATCTGTGGCATGTTTTCCGGCTATTTGACGGATAGAGCACCACAAAGCAGATGCCGCACTAGGTCCTGCTTGAGCTTCTAGCCTTAAAGGAATCGGTCCTCTTCCCGTGAGGTAATTTTTAAAGACTAGGCAGTGGTCTTTGTCATGACAATAAATCTTTCATTTCTCACACCACACTTCCTCGTGCACCTCTAGTCGAACCGTCCTGTCCTGTTTCAGACTCTTCATCTCAAGGCACAGATGCTTCAGCTGCTCGTGGATCTGCTGAACCCCTAGGTTAGGATCCTGCATCGGGGTCTCATGGAGCCTCATAGCGATCTCTAAGGCCTCTGCCTAAGTTTTTATCTTCTGTTGTGATAACACACTGCTTAAATGTGGTAGTAGTGAAGTTACAAACCACTCGCGTTGTTGTCCATCTGTCAAATTCATATTGGCTTCACGAATCGTATATTTCAGCCTCTGATCCAGCTCCTAAGGAGACTCTCCTAGTATCATCTTTATTCCTCTAAATCCCACAATTGACTGTGCTTCAGACTTAGGCTTGCTAAATTCTCTATTTAGTGTTGTTTGGATATCTGCGACTCTCACATTCAGGTTATCGTTGGAGTACTTAATATACTAGGTCAGTGCATGATCTTGCAGGGTGATAACCAATGTTGCTTTCTTTATATGGTCATCTGTAACACCTTGTGCTTTGCATACATCCCTTACAACGAACCAGAATTGGTCTAGATCCTCATTTCCAAAAGCTTTGAACATAGGCAACTTCATTGTGTTTTCCATACTGAATCACAATGGTTGTGGAGTTGGTATGGGTGAAGATGGAGGTGATGGCAGTGAATCTGGTGGTGGCGTGGGTGGAGGTGGGATTCACGGAATTATTTTTCTTATCAGATGAATAGCATTTTGCAAGCTCTTCCTCATTCCCTCGTGGAGGTGAAATCAAGGGATTATCTTTTGGACCCTTATTTCCTTTGTTCCTATAAACCTTTATGCTTCGCGTAGCTCCGAACATCAAGGTAACTGCATAACACACTATTCATACAACATCATTTTAATCCAAGTATTCAAATATTTTACATACTTACCTCACGGTCATTTGAGAAAGCATCGCTCTGCCTCGCTATAGATAACTCAAGTGTCAAATGCGAACTTAGTAACAAATCCTCCTATAATGTGATCAAGCCAATTATTGACGACGTGCACGATCTTATCCCCCGATGCTTCCAACCATCGCACTAGCTCTGGATCCACACAATAAGATCGTCAAGTTTCCACCTTCCCTAGCTATCTGCTAGCATTGTGATCCACTCATAGAGCTCAGTAGCGAAGGACGTGAAAAAGATTCTATGGATCTCCGTACACAGGTAGTTGCCTAGGCACTCTTCTTTTGATAGTCGCGGGTTTCTATCTTCTGGTGCCGTGAAATCTTGCATCCTTATGTCCAACCAACCTTCGATTTCTTTCTTAGTTGGATTCTAATAATATGACATCACACATCTCTCATGCATATTCCAGTCCCGACAACACAACCATTTGTTGGAATATGGGGGCTTGACCAAGGTTCAACATTAGTTAGCCAAAAAAATCCCTACACTACTGGCCCTTTCGGCATCAGCCTGCAGAGCGCGGACTGAAGTCTCACCTGAAGCAATATGGGGGTATGCTGGAACCAAGTTTCCGCACCCTTGAGATGGTTGTGATGTTGGTTTATTCCAACTCGACCTACCCTCGCGTAGGTCGCTCCACGCTTTGTTCCACCCTTTAGTACCTTCGCGATTTGTTACAATCGGCTTTCGCGTAGCCCTAACCAGGGGCTGAGATGCTTTCGTGCCACTAGGGCAGCGAAGTGTGATATTTCCCAAACTACACTAAGTATCTTACTTATTTTATTGATAGATCTTAATTATATTCGCTTAAACAGATGTTCTTCCTTGAGTTCACTTAATCAATACAATTATACACATTTGCGCATCATATAAGCATTAAAAGTGAAATTCATACCCAATATACCAAATGCATAAACAAGAAATAAATACACAGAAATGATAGAAACTTCTCTTTATTAATACTTCCAGACAATTACAGACTGGACTCCCCTTGCGCACTCAGCTGCAGGGGTCCGCACACTCAGCTGCGGACTACTAGGCCTTTGCGCGCTCAGCTGCAGAGCCTCTACCTACGCTACGACATAAAACTTAGACTTACACTTCAGAAATATCTCACATATATCTTCATTATTTGATCTATGTCTTGATGCCTTAACTACTTAGAGCTTCACTCTATTTATACAATCCCATGTTCCGCGGACCATGGGTAGATCTTCTACAGTCGAAATTACATTATCAAAATAAGGGTGGACAACCCTATGACTCTTTAACAACTACAGGCTCCATGCCCACAAAATGCAGAGTCTTCGAATTAAAAAATTGGACCAAAATCTGGGCTTTAAGCCCAAAAACTGCCCTTGGTGGATCCCGCACCCAACAACTAGGCATCTTTATCATTGGGGACATTTAAGTTTTTCTCTTGGGGTTTTCCAAGTTTTGGGATGCATGGATAGAGTAGATCCCAGTAGAGCCCCTTTCTAATTTTATTACCACCCTCTTTGAATCCATAGGCCCATGTGACATTAACCTAGTTAAGATGCAACCAAACTAACCTAACAAAATAACTAATTTTCCCCTTATTTCAAAACATTTAGTTTTCTTCTAGATTAAAAAACTGAATTTTAAATAGTGGCTCACTATTGAAGGGGACTTAGATCACCTCTCTATGATTCTATACTTGGAAGCCTTCCCATCCAAAACTACTAGCCCTTTCAAATAAAATCCTTCCTTGTTTGAGGATCCCTCTCTTCATGAATCCATGAAACTTCAAAGGATCATTTTTTCCCCAACTCTATATGAATCTCTTCTTATACAGTTTCAGGAAAGTTTTAAGAGAACCAAGACCACCATATCAACTGGGAAAAATTTTCAAGGATTGAGGAATACAAATCCTTGGATGATATCATGTCTAAGTAAAAATATTTTATTGAATTAAGCTCTTCAAGGGAGATGGCCAAATACCATAGAACCTACATTGAATAACTAGATGAGAAAAGGAGGAAAATTCTCCATAATAGGGAAAAGGAATGGAGAATCAGAAGCAGGACACTCTAGTTACAAGTTAGGGATGAAAATAAAAAACATTTCCATCTAATCTCCAATCATCAGAAGTCTATCAAAACCATATGAGGAATTAAAAAAACCAATGGATCAATGGTCACATATTTTCAATAGAGCTCCGCAGAGGAATGCAATATTTTAAAGAAATATTCTTATGAGATAACAAATAAACCATATGACAAATCTTAGATATATCTAGGTTATTTCCTAGATATCTCACTGAAGAAAATAATGTGTTTTTTTAGGTTGAATTCACTAAGGTGGAACTTAGAAAGGTCTTGCACATTTTCCAAAAGAGAGAGTACATGTCTTGATGGTCTACCCATTGAATTATATTTAGAATGTTATATATTTCTTAAGGGAAGATATATTCTTGTTTCTTTCAGCACAACCTTCAGATAATTGATCCCCAAAGCATATGAGGTTGACTCCTTCAATCTATTTAGACTAATCTTCCTCATACATTATTTTTAAAAAATTATTTCCAAGAAAATAGCCCTTTGATTCAAAGAGGTGTTCTAAAACAACATGTCCCAAGAACAGTTTAGTTTTCTAGAAGGAAGACAAATCCATGAAGTGATTGGACTAGCCCAAGAAGGCCTCCCCTCCATTCACACAAAAACACAAATACCTATTCTATATAAGATTAACCTATCAAAATATTTTGATGGACTTAGATGGATCTACATCAGACTCCTCATACATCTCAATTTCATTCATGCATTTGTCACTTGGATTATGAGTTGCATCACTCTCCTTCATTAAGACTTCTTATCAAAAATCTAGCTCACCATTTTACCATAGAGAAAGAGGCCTGAGGCATGAATTACCTCTTCTCTCGCTTCTCTTTCTCCTTGTTGCAAAATGTCTAAGAAATCTCATATATAATTCAATATTATTTGGTATTTTTAAACGAATCTCACCTACTCCACATTGTTCTCTAACTCATCTTCTCTTTTCTGCTAATATTCATATTTTTTATGATGTCTCATTAGAACATTGGAATTCCTTAAAATATATCTTGGAAATTTTTTCAATTGACATCAGAATGCTTATAAATCATGCCAAATCCAACATCATAGGTTGGGGTCTTAATATGAGGGACAAATATCCCATAAAGTATCTCTTCTCCTCAGTAATTTATGATATAAATAAATGAGTAAAATACTTGTATTTAATCTTAAATCTTAATAGCTACATAGAATATAAGTAGAAGTGGCTCTTGGAAAAGTTTGAAAAATGAATCAAAACCTACTCCAATAGAATGTTATCCAGTGTTGGTAGGTGTTGGCTTGGTTTGCGTTGACCCATGTTCGATATATACTGCGCACCAACAAAACCCTCAGTCATAGACCCTTTCAGTAATGACCTGCAAGCATATCAAAGTCTCAGTTGAGGTGACCATGGGAGGATGCAGAACCAGGTTTCTATAGCCTTGAAGGATTAGGAGGTGTGGTATTATTGTGTTATTTTATTCTTAGTACTTATAAATCACTTCGTCGCATTAGATTACATACTTAAGCATGCCATATAAAACTATAAACCATTATTGTGCTGAATTAAAATGAAATTTGTAATAACTGCTACTCTACAACAAATAATAAGCAAATATACACATCAAAACACCAATGTACTGTGGTTCACCCCAGGGTAGGGCTACATCCATAAGAATTTTTTCTTCATATAATAATTCTTTGAACAAAAAATAGTTCTTGGCATGCGCACTAAGCTGCACATTGTCTGCGTACTCAGTTGCAGACTCAGGCCTCTGCGCACTCAACTACAGAGCCTCGCCTTCTCTACCGAATTACAAGCCACAATTATTTTCCCATAAAAATGGTATGGATCTAATTCAATATGATTCTCTTCTTATTATATTACCCTATATATACTATTACATCGAATGGTTACATCATGAAAATACAATGTTCCAAATACCATGGACTCCCTAAAATAAGCAACTATGACCCTAAAACCCATTGATCCTTTACAAAATCACGTGCTTTTACAAAAAGGAGGGTCTTCGACCCACCCCAAAGCCCTTACACCACGCAGTATATTTAATTCCTCAAACTGCACTCCACTACTCCATTGTACGGTGCACTTCGCCCTCCTCCCCACAAAATGCAGAGTATTTTCCAAAATCTAGGCCAAGTTGGTCTGCCCCCAATAGGGCGCCAACACTCACATGTGACATGTCCCGAGTCACTCAATTGATTTTCCTATGATATTTTCTACAATGTTGCTGTAGGCATTGTTGAACTGATGTAGAATGTATGTGACCTAGTTCTCTTCACTTCACACTTCTTCCAACAGAGGTTCTATCGCAGGTTCTGTATCCTTCTACATCATTATTGTCTCTCTTTGTGAAAGCTCTTGAAGCTTCCCATCCACTTCTTGGGACAACTGGAGAGCCTCATCCTGCCATGGGTGATGCCTCTGTATTAGAGTATTCTCTTCCTTCCTCATCTACTCTATCTTCTTTTGGAGGGTGTTAGGTTCCTATACCAATAGGTTTCATTTTTCATGATTGACCAGGGAAGTGCCAAATATGTTCATCCTTGCATGCTGCAAAGGTTCCATATTTGTAAACAAATGAAGAAAACTAAAAAATGTAAAGAGGGTATGCCCTAAAAAAAAAGTCAAAGGGCAAGAAAAATGAATTGGTCAGAAAAAAATAATAGAAATGAACCCCAAACCAATAGACCAGGAAAGTGGCCAGTCAAAGTGCCACTGCTATCTTATTTGCAAGTTCACAATGTACAAATGTTGTTGTTTATCACATTTGATGGATGGTCCAACAGTTCAAACTAGACCATTCCGTATTTAAATTTTTTTGTTGTAGAATAGAGAAAGAATATCTGTCCAAATAGTTCAAGCTTGACAGATGAGTAGACAGGCAGAGAAAATCAGGAGCCCAACTGCTTAATCTGGGCCCTTGGAAGAGATAAGGGTAGATTTAGATAGGAGGGCAGTCAAAAGAAAAGAGGAACTTCAGGGTTTGTTAGTTCAAGTGCACCCAATCAAAAGGAAGAAAACATGTTAGGTGTATTAGGCTGGGTAGGCAGTTTGATGTTGCAGAAGCAAGGTTATAATCACTTTTTGTCTTGTCAAGAAAAACTCATCTCATCAATGAAATTGGTACCATGGCAGTTGTTTGGTTGCATAACTATGGAAGCATGACTAATTCCCCTTCATGCCCCCAAAGATCACTTACTAACATCCTCTCAAGGACCTTGGGATCTGCCCAACAGTCCCGTTTCACTTCTTTCTATGAGCAATGCTAAGTTAAAGTCCAAGTTTACTTAGTGAAAAGAAGCCACATTTCTTGTGTAAAAATCATCATTCCATACTCATTCCATTTTCTTATACCTAAGTTTTCATCTTATAAACTTAGCATTTGTTCTTATAGTTTCATTCCATGAAGTCAGATTAACATCTAACTTTATTATCTAGCTCCCTAAATCATTTTCCCACCCCTATAGTACAAGAAACTATATTAAAAACCCCAAAAATGTAAATATTCCTACCCCATAGCACTATAGCTATATAAGCTAAAGTTTGTGAAACATTGGTTCATTTGGAACCTATGATTAACCCTTCTGCATCAAATTTCTCAGGATTAATCTAACATTTGGTTGGATTAATAACTATGTTGACCCCCCCTCACTCATAAACCTTACCATATTACCCTCTGCGCTCATATATTTCGGGTTTTGTTTGATATTTGATTAAATAAATAAACCATATCCCCGGTGCAGAACACATAACCCACATAACCTAAGTTGTATGCCTCGCGTATATTATTAAACATTTAAATATGCGCGGGCCCCCCTCATTGTCAAACCCCGCAACTTTTAACCTCCCGACCACCGTCCGATCCACTGCCCTTGATCCAACGGTGGGCGGCCATATCAAAGCCCCTTATCCGCCGAAGATTAGTGTCTAGGGGATTGGTGGTATTGCTGTCGTACCCCCACCACGCATCAATCTCCAGGCGTGATCGGAGCCCGGCTCTGCAATACTACCCCGGGCCGAAAGCGGTGCGGGGAAAACCGAAAACCGCCCGCCACCTGACCCCCCTGACATCAGGACCACGTCACCCTGTGACGTCATGACATATCGCCCGGCGCTGCTCTGCTCTGCTACCATGTCATCTGCTAACATCAGCGCCCTACCGCCCTGTCACATTCCACGTCACCACCCACGCCAGCCGCCACGTCAGCCCTCCATACTCGCTACGCACCAAAATACGTCATGCTGACATCATCATCTAAATGCGCCCAAAGGCGCCAAAATGTCCAAATTTCGTTAAAAAGAAAAAAATGACCGTTTTGTTTTATTTCTATTGGTCAACTTGTGGAGCGCTCTACATGCCGTTTACGATGAATTTCCACCCGAACTCAAATTTAATCAACCAAGCGAGTTCTTCCTACAATTTCGACCCCTCAGCTCACCATTGTACTGTCAGTCGCCCTCTCCACCATTAAAAAATAGGTATTTACCCTTTGGTGACCATAAACCCTGTTTTTCCGCAGTTTCTCCATTGAAATAGGTTGAACATCTATGAATTCGCACTAAAATGTACTCCAACACCCGAAATTCCACCTGTTAATTCACTTGTTGACCCCCTGTTCAAGAGTAACCCAGCAAACTTGCCCTCCTTTGCATATTCACTAGTAAAACGCATTTTGAGCTCATTTCTACTGGCAGAGTCTCCAAGATGCCCTCCAACTAAGTACATTGGTCAAATTTCTTTGCCAAGAATCCATTTTCTCTGTATAAACTAGTCTCCTAAGTTGCCTCTGCACAATTTGTTCTTCCTGAGAATTTTTATCTGATGAACTCGTTTCATATCAAAATTCAATCCACAGATTCGTTGGGAAAAGTTCCATAATCCTTGTTCTATTGCTAGTGGTTGCACTCAAGGTAAATATTCGGGTCATAGACACTCAGAATTCCATAATGACCACTCCAGCAGCCTTGAACATCACTCCTCTCAATGCACCTCACAAGGAACTTGAAGCCTTGCCTTTGGCTGATAGGGACCACCTAATTCAAGACCTGGTTGGAGACAGAAATCACTTGCAAACCTTCTGTCAGCTGAGGAATAGTTACCTGAACAATAGTGACATTTATGGCATTTGGGAATCAAACTTGCCTATCTATTTCCTCCCTTCTATCAATATTTTCCCTGAAATTATTCACCTCTGCTATGAAAACTATGACCCAACACATAGAGCAGTCAAGTCTCCATCTGGGAGCACCCTCTTCCAAATAACTCCTGAGTCAATCAACCAAATACTAAACTTCAAGCAATCTTAGCTTCTGGTCCCTCTCTCTATGAAATTCCTTCTTGATGAAGGTCCTAAACTCTCCAGCTCAGAGATAGCCCGAATTGCCAAAGTATTCATGAGAGCAGATCGCCAGCCAACAGGGCCACATCCTTTTATCTATGTGTGCTTTAATGAAGTGGGAAAACTGCTGGTAGACATGATATCCTATGTTCTAGGTTTCAAAACAAGTGAGCGCATTGATGAAACTATATTAGTCATGCTATTAGCATTTACTCCAGGACAACCCCCTGTTGTCAAATACAACTATTCCCAATTTATTTCCAATAAGATACATGACCAACTGCTGAAACTAGATAGGGAGGGAGTCTTAAAATATTCTTCCTACATCTACCACTTATTCATGTATTATTAACCAGACTGATTCCAGTGCCCCATCAAAAGATTGGACCCTAAAGGAGAAAAGAGGTCTGTGATTTTTTGGATCTCAGTTTTTCATGAAGTCCACAACTCCCCCTACTCTTACTGTGAGTTTATTGACCTGTTTGTCTATCCATTCTCTTGTCTCCTAAAGAGAACTCCTCCTGCTAGGTTATCCTATGACATGCAAAAAATATTGCAACTTTCAAAGAACTATAAAATAGGTGACTGGTACTTTTACCAGAATCACACTGTCATTAGGATCTATGGTTGTGAGCTCTGTCCCTACAGGCTCCCAAGATATGTGCTAATGGGGCTATTTGCCTTGGAGTATTACATGCAACTCATCAATTCAGATTTAACTCATTTTCATAGTTCCAAGAAAAAGGCTCGCCTGAAATTCAGAGACCAACTAGGCCCCTTTGTCATGAACAAGAAAGAAGGTTGGCAAGATGCTGATCAAATATTGGGGGAAAAAATCAAGTTGAAAAGGAGTTTTTGGTGGGTCCCTTATGACCCAGATGGCTTTATTAAAGCCAAAAAAAAAAATATAGGCTCTTAGCCTATGAACACTGCAAAATCCCACAAATTGAACAATTTGCCAACCAAGATGAGTGGGTGGCAGGGACACTAGTTGAAGAGTTCACTCAAGAAGAAATAATGGAGCGAAATGTCAAAGATTTGGAAAAACTCTTGACTTGGATTCTTTTGAGCAGGTAATATTCAAACTTCCACAACAAGTCATAGAAGGCCCATCTACTGCTGCAACTTCACAAGCTACCCGAGAAAGATCTACACCAACAACCGGTACAACAAAAGGAAAAAAGGTAATGGATGCAGAATAGGAAACAGTGATAGAACAGCCTACCACCTCAAAAGAGCAGAGTCAAAGTCAGGCCCCTCCACAGCAAACTGAGGCACTGCAGGTGCCAACTTTACAGACTCCACTTAATGAGGAGAGATGTAAAAAGAGGGATAGGGAAGAGACCACACCTCCAAGTGGGTCAATCTAGCAACCAGAAGCCAAAAGACAGAGATTTGATCCTCAAGTTGAGGAGGAAATAACTGAAGAAGTAATAGAAGGTCTGAGGAGAGAAAGAGAAACTAGCCAGCATACACCTACTAGCTCATTTCAGCAAGAGTAAGAGAGGCAGCATGGCATAGAGGTTTCTTCCTCAAGACAGTAAAGCAAGCAACCGCCTGGCATTAAAGTAACTTTCATGGAAATCAAGGCTCAGAATGAATTGTTAAGAGTACAACTATATGATCAATTCCTCAAGGCAGCACCCTCCAAACAGCAGAGGTTGATGGCAGCTTATGACTTTAAGGAGGAGAAAATGATCTTAAGTCATTTCAAGCCTAAGATACCACAGCCACAAACAACTGCAAATTATATAAAGACCAACTTGGAGGTCCTTGCTAAGGACATACACCCCATGGACCAAATTGAGCTACACAAGAAAATAGGGGAAATGGTCTATGCCACCCTAGCAGACAAGGCTATGCTGGCCCACCAACTGAAAGAATCATTGAAAAACACAAACACTCAATTGGATTTGGGGAGAATGTCTTCCTCGGCAAAAGATAACAGAATAAAAAAATTGGAGGAAATCATTGTGGAACTAGGACATGATCCTAAAAAGGATGCTAAAGCCATCCAGGCCCTCATAAAGAAAAAAGAGGAAGATATTGTTGCACTGAAAAAACAATTGAGGCTGCCTTCAACTATGCACCCTCAAACTGCAGAACTTGTGCAAGAGAAAGAAGGTGAAGATAGCATGATCTGCTCATGAGGATGAATCAGAGAATAATTCAAATGGAGGAAGAGTTGGAGAAATCATTGCAAGGCAAGCAGGGAGAGTCGACCTCCCAGCCACCTCAAACAACTCCAACTGTTGCCACTATTCCTCCCACACAAGCAGCAACAATCCCTCCTATTATCCCAACATCCATAACAACTACATCAACTACAGATGCTACAACAACAGCAACAACAACAACACCAGAATCTAGCATGAGCATGGAAGAAATGATGAAAGTTGTCAAAGAGCTAGAAGTTCAGGTGACAGAGGTAAAAGAGGCCAAAGAAAAGTTGGCCAAGCTGGAGGAAAGCTATGACAAGTCCAAGATGATAGTGGCTGAGAAACAAAGAGAAATAAAAGCCTTGGACAACAAAATAAAGGCCTTAGAGAAGGAGCTTACTTTGGATAAAACTCTAGTTGAAATCAAGAAGATTTTGTGGGCCAAAATTAGCCAGTCAATCACTGACCAATGGCGATCGATTCAGGCCATACATGAACAGATAGAATTGATAGGCCTAGCTCAATTTGAGACTCAAAGGGCTAGAGTAGCATTGGGAAATATGCCTGAGCAGGCCAATAAAATGATTCACTTCCTGAACACTCATACCAAAGAGGAGTTGGCAGCATTAGACATCAGTAGTAGGACAGATACTATTCTGACAGCAAAAAAGGTGCTGACTCTAAGAAATTTTGTGCAAACTCTAGAAAGAAAGTGCCAGGAAATGCAGGCAGAAATAGATGATTTCAAGTTAAAGCTTGCAGCATTGCAGAGCAGAGGATTACCCAGTTTATTAACCAGCGCTGGGAGATTGCTGACCCGTGAACAGTATACTACCAGGATGAATAATTATGTTTCAAATCAAATTACAGCATCCTCAAGTACCTCAGAGGAAACAGGGCCTCCCTCTGGACACTCTTTATGATAAATTAGAGAACCTATTTTACATTGAACATGAGGTAAATCATCTGTTCGAGGTTCAACCCATTTTTTATAGATATACTGAGGCTGATGAGACACTGATTAAAATACAAAGACATCATCTGCCTACAGAGGATTGGTGGCAAGCAATGATGGAAATTCTACCCAGGTAATTTGATTTCTATTCCCTTTTTGTCAGCTAGAGATTTTGATCAGCTACAGGTCAACAAATTTGGATACATGGGCAAATCTATTAAAGAGTAAAAATAGCAGAAAGAGAGTGTCAAAATTATGACTGCAGCTCATTAATAAAGGACCAAGTATGCATGCCAAGAGCAGGATAGCAAAGTGGTGACACAACAAAGACAACAGGATAGCAAACACAACAATTGCAGATTAAAGGCGCAGCTCCAACCGTCTCACTCAGTCAAAAAAGTCAAAAAATCACTGACAGACTAAACCGCCAGCACACCAACCATTACTGCAGCATTTATTTCTTTCATTTTCTTCTTTTGAAGAGTTGGTGAGGGAACTTATTGCATGAAGACTCATCCATAAGATATTTTGTATCTAATTTTTGTATAAATACCTCCCCATAGAATGTATTTGGGGTTGGTGATTTTCTTTCTAGACTACGCTGTAATTTTTGAGACTCTCTAATAAAAATGGCTATTGAAGTTCATGGTTTCTGCACCGCCTGAATGTGCAAATGATGTTCTGGGACCTGCTACAGAATTCCTATGTCATTCAATGGAAGAATAAGTTATTCTAAACTATGTTTTATGTTTTCTATGTTTACAAGTTTCATATATGTTCCATAATCTTAGTAACAGAGAAGAAGAATAGGCGAGGATTTGTTTTAATGCACCCTGCACTCAATCTCTGCTATTAATTGTGTTTTCTTCAGAATTAGTCATGAATATGAATTCTTAACTGCTCATGTTTGCACTAATTCCTTCATTTGGAATACTGTCTAGGAAATCTTAATTTCTCCTGGGTAATATTCATACACTTTCTCTCTGCCAGCATAATGAAAGATTCTTGATTGCCTTTCATTCCCTGACTTCATTCCATTGATTTCTAGATTTGAAAATTGTTCCTAGACTGCCTATCTTGCTTTGTATCATTACTATTCACCTAAGAAACACTTTCAGCAGTACACCATCATTGACTCCATTGCCCAATGGTATAGACTGTTTTAGACTTGCATCCCTGCTTTGCCTGAAATCACCATCCAAAAAACTTAAAACAAAACCCTATGCATCATAACTAGCCTAAAATACACCAAAACAAAGCTAAATTATAAAGAGAGAGCCCTCTCTGGTTGCAGGTAGGCTAGGACCCGCAGCTAAAAGATTGGTTAGTGGTTACCTCGGCCGTATTCCCTTCAGGAGGCAGAGAACAACCTGAGTGATAACATCATTGACGACTCCGCTGGGGACTGAATGTTTGTTTATAACTGCTGTCTATTTTCTAAAGCTATAGATGGAGTCTAAAGTTAGCCAGGTAGCCTTTGAAACTGTTCTTTCTATGCATTTACAGGAGTAAATAAAAGTTGCTTCAGTCAATATCCAATATAGTTTTAGGCTATAAACAGTTGTTCCAAATATTTTATCAGTTTCCCTGTTTCAACATATTCAAAGGAAAGCCCAAAGCCACCTATATTTCAAAGAAATCCTTGTAGAATAATGTGAAAAAACTGTGATCTAAAAACATTGCTAGAAAATACCAAAAACAAATTTAGAAGCTGGCTCCAAAGAAGAAAACTTGCTATACAAGGTCAAACCCTGACCCAGATCCTCCAGCTGTTTTTGAAAATCCCAACTTGATCCCTAAGACTCTTAGGAAGCAAGAAGCTCAAGAAAGTTTTGCTGGTTTAGACCTTGAAACAGTTCAGCAAAATTATATCCCAACTCCTGCTAAAGCCTCAGCCCGTCCTTACATTACTACTGCTTCTCCTAGTTCTTCATCCACCTCTCAAAGCACTTCTCTACACCTCCATCTACTGCACATATTTCTACCACTGTCCCTGTTGTTCCAACTATACCATTTCTTCCTGTTGCCCTATTTATCCCTATAAATATGGCGAACCGTTACGCTCCTCTTCAGTTACCTAGAAATCCAGGGGCTATGCCTCAAGATTATCAGAGAAAAATCACATATTTTTATGGTACTGGCTCTTATACATCCCAGCAACACACCAAGAAACTGCAAGATTACTTTGAAAATTATGAAACAGATGATGATGATGTGAGAATGATGATTTTTGTCCAAAGTCTAACTGGTGATGTAAGGATTTGGTTTAGAGCACTTGCTGCAGATTCCATAGTTGATTCAGAAGCTCTTTATCAATCCTTCTTAAACAGATGGGAAAAGAAGAAAGACCCTTTACAAATCCTAACAGAATATGACAATTTGAAAAGAGGCCCACAAGAAACTGTCCAAGACTATTGTGCTAGGTTCAACAATGTTTATAATGTTATTCCTCAAAACCTTAGACCTCCGCCTGATCTAGCTTTGATCAAATTCCCTGATGGATTTGATTCTGATATGGCATACCAATTGAGGGAAAGAGCCCCTCCAAGCCTAGCAGACATGCAGAATATAGCTGTTAGTGTGGAGGCAAACCTAATTTCTAAACGAAATAGGGCAAGAGCTGAAAGAAGAACAACTTTCAAAGAAGAACCTTCAACATTTGAAAAAAAACTTGATGCAATCATCAAAGGTATGGACATAATTTAGGATAGGGTGGAAACCATCGAAAGAAAATCATCATGGGAAGGTCAACCAAGTAACACTGCAAGAAACCCAAACTTTAGAAAAAATCAAAATCCTAATGTTGGAAGGGCTGGCCCTGATCAGAACATCAGACCTCCATTCCAAGAGAACTATGCCAAAGCCTCAACATCTAGTGAGCCAATAGAGGATACCCAAATCAACCTAATGGGATTAAACAGTGAACAACAGATTTTTCTAACACAAGATGACCAGGAGGCTCATAACATTAACCAATTTCAAAACAAATCAGGAGAGTCATTTGATTTCAGGGAAGGCTATGATGCAGTGGTGTATGAGGTTCATAAACAGTACAAACTAAGAAGCAGAACCATAGATGTGCTTGAATTTACCAAGCTGAAGGATACTAAATAGCCAAAGAAAACAAAAGATAAAGCTGCCCTGGTAGAACCCTCTACTAAAACAGACTCAAACTCAAAAGAAGTCACTGTGGAAGATATATCAGACTTACAGCCTTCAAAGAACCAATCATTTACATCCCATTCTTCAAAAGAAAATTTGAATCACCCACTTGAAAATAATTTCAAATCAGATCTACCTCATAACAGCACTCATAATCAAGAAAAGGTCAATCAAAGTTCAGCTGAAAAGGAGAATTCTACTGTCCATAATACAAAAATTCAGATAGAGAAACCTTTTAACTTAGAAACTAAAATAGGTAAGCTAAAAATAGCTATTCCTCTCTCTGAATTGGCCAAACATGAAATTTACAGACAACAAATCAATAATTCATTGCAAATACCAGAGAATAGGGATGCAGTCAATGTTCTTGATGATTAGCCAGAGTTAATTTTTGGTCCTGAAGTCAATGGTAAAATAGTAGATGGAGGAGTTCCTCCATTCTATGTGAGCTTAAATATTCATGACAAAGTGCTGCATAATGCTATGTTTGATTCGGGAGCTTCCCATAATCTAATGCCTAAATCTGTGATGGAGAGACTAGAACTAGATATCACAAGGCCCTACAAAGACTTGTTCTCATTTGATTCCAGCCAGGTCAAGTGTCTAGACCTAATCAAAGACCTTTGTGTATCCCTAGTCCAATATCCAGCTAAAAAAATCTTGATAGATGTGGTGGTAGTTGATATTCCACCTAAGTATGGTATGCTTTTGTCCAGATCTTGGGGTGAGAAACTCCAAGGATCTTTGCAACTAGACATGCCCTATGCCACTATTTCAGTCTTTGGGCAGCCAAAGAGATTATACCGGGAAACACTAATGAAATATGTGGTGAGCATTAAAAAAAAACCCCAAAACTTCCCCGTTTACTCTATGCATTCCGATATGGATTCATTCATTTTATATAATGCTGGGATGTGTCCCAAAACTGATGTCAAATTCCTAGAAGCAGCACAAACACAAAGCATAGATGAATAATCTAGTGCCCAAGATCAAAAAACTGTTGATATGACTAATACAATAAAGAAAAATGACATACCATATGAATTTCAAGAGCCAAACCTGCCCACTAAACAAGCCTCTAAAACTCTTAAGGCTAGTCACAACCAAGAAATCTTATGGTACTTAGAGTTTGATGGCTCTGTCAACAAATTAGGAGCAGGGGCAAGGGTTTGGATACACAACATGCAAGATGACTATGCTGAAGGTCATGCATATAGGTTAAATTTCAGATGCACAAACAATGTGGCCGAATATGAAGCCCTTTTGGTAGGACTCAAACTGATCAAAGGTCTAGGGGCAACCAAGGTTTCAATTCTAGGGGATTTAGATCTGATTATACAACAAATGAAGGAAATTTTGTTACAAATGATCTTAGGTTGAGGGCTTATAGAGGGGCAGCCATTGAAATACTTAACACTTTCTCAGAATCTCAACTCACCAAAATCCCTAGAAATCACAATTTACATGCACATAGCTTGGCAAATTTTGCCAGCACTTGCAAGCTACCATTTGAGCCCAACCACCACTTCACTGCTAAAATAAAACACAGACCTACTGTCCCAGATAATGTCAAAAATTGGCAGGTCTTTGAGAGTGATACACAGATAAATAATTTCATAACTTTGGAGGAATTCTCAAGTATAAAAATTGATACAAGCACCATGGATGATCAATAACAGGTAGACAAAATTGAACAAAATATATCAACTGAAACAACAAATCTGATTTTGCACCTAACCACTTTTGATGACAAGAATTTACAAGAGTTGAAGCAAATAGATTTTGATGAAATAGGTGAGGCAGAAGCTGAAGTAATTGAACTAAACGATAATTTTCTGCCCACGGGCTTAACTCCTTTAGAGGACATATTTGATTCAAATGACATTCCTAGAAAGCCAAAGATGCAACCTCTCAATGTAGAAATTGAGGACTGTAACATTGGAACCACAGAAAATTCCAAAATGGTAAAACTATCCAAAACATTGCCTACTGATAAGAAGTTAAAATACATGGAGTTGTTTAAGGAGTTCCAAGATGTCTTTTGCTGTAGTTATGAGGACCTCAAGTCCTATGATACTTCAGTCATCCAACATACTATACCCTTGAAAGAGAATCAAAAACCTTTTAAACAAAAGCTTAGAAGGGTGAATCTTGTCCTCCTTCCGCTGATTGAAAAGGAAGTTAAGCGAATGTATGAATCTGAAATCATTGCACCTATCAGGTTCTCAGAGTGGATTTCAAACCTAGTGCCTATAGGAAGAAAACGGGAGAGATAAGATTGTGTGTTGACCTAAGAAATTTGAACAAAGTCTCTCTCAAAGACCATTACCCCTTACCAAAAATGGATCATATCCTACAAATGGTAGTTGGAGCCTCTAGGATATCTTTGCTAGATGGATTTTCAGGATTCAATCAGATTTTAGTTCACCCGGATGATCAAGACAAAACTGCCTTTACAACACCTTGGGGAACCTTCAAATATGTCAAAATTCCTTTTGGACTAAAAAATGAAGGGGCCACTTTTCAAAAAGCAATGGATATAGCCTTTGTGAAAGAGATCCATGATTTCTTAGTCATATACCTTGATGACCTCACTGCTTTTTCAAAATCAGACCAAGAACATCTAGAACATCTCAGACAAGTGTTCCTAATTTGCAGAAAATATGGCATATCTTTGAACCCAAATAAATCATTGTTTGGACTAGAAGAAGGCAAACTCCTAGGTCATATAATTTCAAGAGATGGCATTAGGATCGACCCGGACAGAATTCAAGCTATCCTTCAAGTGCCTCATCCAAGAAACATCAAAGAACTACAAGCTTTTCTAGGAAAGATCAATTTCCTAAGAAGGTTCATTCCCAATTTAGCCGAGCTAATAAGATTGTTGAATAATATGCTCAAAAAAGATTCTAAAGTCAAATGGACCATGGAAGCTAAACAAGCCTTTGAGGACATCAAAACAGCCCTAACAAAAACACCAGTCCTCACAAGCCCCAAGTTTGATAGAGATTTCATCATTTTCTCCTTTGCATCTGAGCATACAATTGCTACTGTCCTATTGCAAAAAAATGATCAAGGGTGTGAAAAGCCCATTGCTTTCTTCAGCAAAGCCCTCAGAGATTCTCCCTTAAATTATCAGATCATGGAAAAGCAAGCTTATGCCCTTGTAAAAGCCATCAAGGATTTTAGAGTTTATATCTTGTACTCACATGTGATAGCCTATGTTCCAAATGATGTGGTTAAAGACATTTTAACTCAAGAAGGAATTGAAGGTAAAAGAGTGTTGTAGGGAAAAGTATCCGATTCGGATGACCCTATCCCACTCTAAGGGTGATAGTACCTCAGCAACAACTGTAAAGAAAACTACTTAAGGTTTACTTCTTTATGAAAGCAAGAGAGAATGAAGAAATGCACTAACCGTTGTCTTGCGCTTAATGTCGAATCCAAACTCTTCTCTTTGCTTGCTTGCTCCCAGCTCCTTGCTCTTTTGCTGGCCCAGCTACAATGAGATCCTGCAAAATAACAAAGAAGGAAACTACAAGAAGCATGCAATCATAACTGATTCAAGGATTAGCATAAATCAAATATACAATTATCACAATACATCATTGAAACAAGTGCATATAGAAGAACCTCAATAGCTTTTATTAATAGAAGAAGTAAAGTTCTGAGAGTGATACAACCATTGAAGGCCCCAATCCAGCAACACCTCCCAGCAGAAAGAATTTCTCCTCTTCACCTCCTTCAAGCAATCACCCAATAGCTCTATAGTGAAACCAACAACATATCATTACTTTGCACAAAATTCCAGCCTCCTGAGCTCATAGGAGAGAGCTCAATATATAGATGAATTGAGAAAGGATGAGTCAGCTTGCAACTGATGTGTAGCTGCCTTGTGTCCTCTCTCTCTTCAGCTGATCTTCAGTTCTTGAGTCCACTTGGAGAACCTTGCTTCCACTTGGAGAAACAGAGCCTCTGACTCATCACAAGGTGAAATCCCTGATCCAAGTGTCATTTTTGGAAGATTCCAGAGCAATGACTCAGTGTGCCACTTGTCCCATCTCGCTCAGTGCAGGTGGCCTTTGTTCTACCTGCTTTGCAACGCAGGTACACCATGGAGGAGTTGAGTTTCAGCGCAGAAGCCTAGTGGAACACCTTTGATTTCAGGATTGCTTTCTTTTGAGTGTTTTCAGGTGGAGAACTGATCTGAGAGCTATTGGTTTGCTGACCTTGTTCCTCTAGGGGTAGGAACATCATGTTTAGGGACTTTGGATCCCTTGGATTATTGACAATTCATGCCTGATGCTGCAAGGCACAAAATTGTCTATAACAGATGCCCCCTAAAGTATGAGGTCGTTTATCGGGTGAAATGCTTTATTAGGAGGATCCGAAGTTCATTCAATCTGCTGAGAAGTGTCCTGTAATAAGATACAATACAATACATTATTTTTCATACTTTTTCATGATCTAGCTGAGGCGGGCATTCCCATGCTCAGCTTTATAAATTCATTTTGGTACATAGAACAGACGATCGTCTGATGGTAGACTGATAATTCTCTGCTGAAATTATCATCCTTTGAGAAGGATGATCATCTGCTGCAATGATGTACACATCAAATGTCTTTATATCCTGAATATATATCGCAGCCCGGATGGATGAAACTAGATCCGGGGTCTTCAATCTCTTCCGATCTTCACTCGATGTACAAGTCGATCCATGTGAGAATTTCTTGAAGTCGAACATGGAAAGACATCGCTTGATTATCGGTCAATGATGTAAACCGTTAACAAGCACGAGAGGAATCACCGATAAGGATGATGACCCTCAAGGTACGGCAGTACAATTCACATGGTGGGAATAAAGGACTTGGCGTCGACCACCATGCAAAATCTTCTGGTCGAAGGTCATTGATGTATACCTGTCGCCGAAAGTGAGAAACTTGCCATTGAGGTATGCAAGCTTCAAAGTACTGAAGGGGTTGTTCCTAGATCAACTCCTTGGATAATGAGCTGATGTCGACAAGGAGCGATCCGTCAAAGGAGGGCCTTAATGAATCCCACATCAGTGACACGGAACGGAGCTAGTGATTGTGATGAGGTGAAAACAAACTGTGATGTATGATTCAGGGTGGCGGTCATGAAATGGATGAAGGGCAATGTATGGCAGTGGATGGGACACGGTTGACTCTTTACAGAACAACATCTCTTGAACATATAACGACACTGATGTGATGGATTGGTAGCATTACCCCAAATGTGGATGGTGTGGCGAGGACCATGGTGATGAGACCGGTGAATGAAACAACCCAACCCGATGTGATACGGAGGACAAAGTGTCATGTTCAAGAGCGACTTGCTACCATTAAAGCTGTGAGGTTCTCCCAATTTTTCCCCAGTCATTGCTGACCAGTACCTCTTTATTTTTATCAAGCTTGAGGAGGATAACATATGCTTGTTCTATAACCTGCCCTTCGGGCAAGCCCATCGCTATGTTTTAACGAGCCTAGCGATAGGGAAACTCGTTCTCGTCTAAAGACAAGTTTGTCACTATTTAATGAATTTAACGAGTCTAACGACAAGGATAACTCGGTCCTTTTCATTTTTAGAGAGTCTGAAAAGGTACATAAAGTCAACTCCTGAATTCCTTTTTCGTCATCTAATCCCTTAAGTCCGAAAAAGTATAAAACAATACAGAAGGGATGAATTTTCGATTGCTTTAACGAGCCGAACAAAACAAGCGCTCGATCTTTTTGTGCAATAATCCCTCAGGTCCAAAAAGATTAAAATCTAGAGGAGGGATAGCTCTTCCGGTCGTTTTAACGAGCTGGAAGGCCAAAACTCGGCAAACTTTTCATATTTTACGAGTCAGTGAAAAGAGCTCAAAGAAGACTCGTCTTTTGAGGAACGAGTGATGAACAGGGCAGCAGCAGATTCCAGGTACAGGTTGGAATATTCCAATCACGGCAGTGTCACAAGGATGGCTAAGTGAAATCACTCTTCGCAGCTGTTCCTCAAAATGGGTAAACAAACATATGGAGATGAACGATTGGCCAAATGAACGGATGGAGATGAGACTGCAAGAACACGACCAAGGGCTTTTAATATGGCTGTCAAAGGTTACATTTACCAAGGTTATTTACCGGGCTGGGTTCGTTTTTTAATGAGCTTGAACACTGCTCAACCTTATGTTTATTTTTTAACGAGCATGAACTATGTGCTAAAACTGCTCGAAGATATGGTTTACTTTTGATTTTTTTACCATAACTAGCTTCTCTTTTTCACTGATAGCACTGCGTTTTCAAATTGCTGCAACAAACTAGTTAGAAATGAGTAATATTTACTTGAAAATGAGATTAACACATTAATATTTACCTTGAAATACGTAAGAAAGCAAATAAAAAGGGTTTTTACCTCTCACTTTACCATTTCATTTGCATTTTGCTTGTTGGAGCTTTGGAGGAGCCTTTTTTCTCTCGATTTTCATCAGTTGATTCCGGGAGATTCTGCGGACGAATTTCGGCGCCGTTTGGACCAGGTAGGAGCTAAACCTTAGCTCTTCATTTTCATGGTTTCATTTTCCTGTTTTATGCCTGTTTTGCTGTTCTATTGAGCCTCTGGGGTTTTGCCAGGGTACCCTCTGATCAACGCAGGTCCCCCATTCGAAAACTGCGTTGGGATCCAAGCTGCTTGAAGGCAGCTTGTCTCCCAACGCAGGTAGTACACTGGGCACCTGCTTTGGGGCATAAAAGCAACAATTTTTTACAGATTTTGATGAAATTTTCGCCAATTTTTCATCAATTTCAGGAGCTGACTCATTCTCTTGTTTGTTTTGCAGGGATTCTTGATCAAGATGGCCCTAACATGGCGAGAACGAGAACATGAAGAAGAAGATATGATTTCCCTTCATGATCCTGTTACGGTGGGCGCATTACGAGACTGTGGTTTACTGAAGTTTTTCCGTATCTCTAGTATGAGAGCACAGATTTCTCTACTGCAGTATATGCTTGATGCTTGGGATCCTGTTAACCAAGTGTTCCAGATCAGGAACAAACCTATTCCATTGACCGTGACAGATATTTATTTCTTGACTGGCTTGTCAAGGCGGGGTGCCCCCATTTCTTTATCCGGTACAGTTCGGGGGAATGATTCCGTGAGAGATTATGTCCGCCAGTACTGCAGGGAGGGGTCCCAGCCGAGCAGAGACGGCAAGGTGGTTATCCGTGATGTTACTAGCAGGCCTCTCAGGTCCATTATGTATACTCTTGGTAGGATGGCCGGTAGCGCATATTTACATGTTGCCAACAGATCTCATATGCAGCATGCCTTGGAATGTCTCCAACCGAAGATCTTCAACTGGAGTGATGCGGTGCTTACTCAGATGAAAAATCAATTGAACAAGGTGAAGGACGGGAAGCTGAAGAACTTTGGTTTTGGTTCGATTCTGACTGCCTTCGCCTTGGAGAAGATCCCTCTGATGCAACCTCAGTACATTGATCTCGGAGTGCCTTCTCCTACCGAGCCACGTATGCAGCGATGGGTCGATCACATGTCCAGACATGCAGGTCAATCCCAGATTTCTTTCAATGCCGCTTTCTTCAGGTGGTTCGATCGCCAGGAGATGTCTTTTTCCGAGTACCCATATGTTGGTATGGATTTTCGGGGTGATCCGGATATGGTACTGCCAGACGGTGTTCAGTGGGATGCTACTGGTAAGAACTTCAACCATATTACTGTTCATTGTTTTCATTTATAATGTTCTTGTGCTTTATTCTATCAAGACTTTAATTGAACTCATGTGCGCTTGCAGATGTCGGCCCTGTTCGTCCGGCGGTTCGTCTGAGACCACCTGTTGCTGCTTCGGCAGAGGAACCTGCTCGGAGAGTTATTATCCGTGATCTTAGCGATACTGAGACCCTTACAGTTGTGCAGGGGCAGGTTGAGAACCTTACCCGTGGTCTTCCGGATGTACAGATTGACGAGTTACCTTTACCGATGCAGCAGCACACTATCGATGTACCTAGACGATGGACCCGTCTTCTGCGCATGATAGCCCAGACTGTGGCTTACTATCAGGAGCATCACTAGGCTAGGGTGCCCCCTAGCATTTTTGAGTTTTTAGGTCACGTGACCAATTTTGTCTTGGTTACAGAACATTATGTATGAACTTTATGAACATCTTATATATATATTTTGATTTTCGAGTCTCATTCTGGTTGATTTGGATGATTCATATGTACACTTTTTATGATGTGTCCTTTTTATAAATGTTGCAAATGTCTATCTAACACATAGTTTGCCAATGAGTCAGTTAATGTGTTTAGACTTCTCGAAATATGTTGATATTGAATTGAATCAAATCGTCTTTCCAAGATCTTTACTCTTAGGAACATGCGATAAATAGCTGGATTACGAACAGAATATATACCATTGAGTTGTAGTACTACGAGCTGTGAGTCTAGCCTGACAATCAGTCGGCGTATGCCTCGCGTGATGGCATCAGAGAGTAGTTCTATCAACGCGCTATACTCAGCGATTTTATTCGTTGATTGCCCAATACATACACCTCTGAAACTTACTAACTCGCCACTTGGATCAAAAATGGCCCATGCTGCGGAGGATAGGTTCCGTGAACTACGACTCGCTCCGTCGGCATATCCAACACATGTCTCCATAAGGTTTGACATCTGCAACGAATGAAAAAGGAGAATCACTCAACCAAAGCAAGAACTTTGGCGAAAACAAAATACAACAAAAGCATGCAGGTTACTATTTAAGCATAGTAACGCTTGAGGTACAGCCCGTTCCGGGGTTGCGCCAGTGGAATTCCGTCGTAATCTATTAACTCGTAGGCTCCTTTTGCTAACACTCTTTTAACAATATAGGGGCCCATCCATAAGGAATTGAATTTACCTGCTCCTAATTTATCGGATTCTTGGTCATAAAGCAAGACCAAATCACCTTCTGAGAAGACACGGGGTTTGACATTTTTGTCGAACTGAGCCTTGACTCGTTTCTTATGGGCTTCATTAGCCAAAGCGGCATCACGACGGGTTTCATCCAAGTGGATTAATTCCAAGAAACGAGCCTCTTCTTCCGAAGTTCCGGGGAGGAGATCAATTGCGAGTTTAAGCGACGAAATTTCACACTGGATCGGTAAGACTGCTTCTAGACCGTACACCAATTGGAAAGGTGTGAATCCGGTTGCGTTTCTTACCGAGGTTCGGTAGGCCCACAAGGCTGCATACAGGATTAGGTGCCATCTTCTTTTATGAACTCTGATCATCCTCTGCAACATACGCTTCAGGACCTTGTTGATTTCTTCAACTTGTCCGTTGGCTTGTGGATAATACGGAGTAGAGCTGTCGTGAGATAGCCCTAGTTTGGCAGCTAATTCGACCATCATGTGATTGCGGAAATGCAATCCATGATCTGTAACTATAGCCTGGGGTACGCCGAACCTGGCGACTACATGATTGAAAAAGAATAGGGCAGCTGTTTCACCAGTATTGTCCAATGTAGGCATCGCCTCGGCCCATTTGGTAAAATAGTCAACTGCGACTATAATATACCCATGCCCCCGGTCGAGGTGGGGTTACATTGCATGAAATCGATGCCCCATTTGGCGAAAGGCCCAACTGCAACTATTGGTTGCAGAGGTGCGGGTGGTCTTCTGGTTTTGCTATCAAAGATTTGGCAGGAATGGCAACTTCGTACTGCGATTATGCAATCTTTGAACATAGTTGGCCAAAAATATCCTGCTCTTAATATCTTTTGGGCTGTAGCGAAACCTGATTGATGCCCCCCACACGCGCCTGAATGACACTCATTCAGGGCTTTTTCGGCTTCTTCATGGGTGAGACACCTCCTCAGAACGGTATCAATACCACGACGGTAAAGAGTATCACCGACGATCATGTAGTCTTTTGCTTGGTATCGTATACGTTTCTGTTCGGAGTGTGAGGTGTCAGGCCGAAACTTTTGGGTTTGGAGATAGATAATTATATCTCCATACCATTCATCGCTTGCAGATATCAGAAACAAATTCTCGTCCACGATTGATTCCTTGGAGGTTTCATCGTTGGACGACGAAGGGAGGTCGCATAATAATTCTGCGAACACCAGAGCTTTCTTTGACTTGGATTTCACAAATTCCAGATCAAACTCTTGAAGAATCGCTATCCATTTGGAATACTTGCCCCCCAGCAACTGTCGCGACAGTATATAAGTCATGGGGTTGCAATCTGACAGAATGGTAGTTTTCCTAAAGAGGATATAATGTCGAAATCTCTGTACCGCTTGAACAGCAGCAAGCGCTAGCTTTTCAAAGTAAGAATATTTACTTTCTGTATCATTTAAGTTTTTACTTAAATAATATACAGGATGTTCAACTCCATCGACTTCTTGAAGTAAAACCATCGCAATGGTTGTATCTGCTGCAGCTAGATACAGGTTAAAATCCCTAAGATAATCTGGGGTGTACATTAATGATGCTTTTATTAGAGATCCTTTCAAAGCGTCGAAGGAAGCTTGCGCAACCTGGTCCCAATCGAAGGGTACATCTTTTTTCAAAAGACGTGTATAACCTTTAGCAAGTTCTGCATAATTTGGAATGAACCTCCTCAGAAAGTTTGCTTTCCCTTGGAGTTTCTGAATCTGAAGCAAATTCGAAGGTGGAGGCAAATTGATGATTGCCTGAACCTTACAAGGGTCGAGACGAATCCCATCTTTAGAGACTACAAAGCCAAGTAAACGACCAGAACCGACGCAGAACACACATTTGTGTGGATTGAGTCTTATCTTGTAGTGTCGGCAATGTAGAAATATCGCTCTTAGATGCTGTGGATGATCAGTCCGCTTTCGCGAATGAGCCGGAAGATCGTCGAGATATGGTTGAACGATGCTCTTGATGTCGTGGAAGGCATAATTCATAGCCCTTTGAAAAGTCGCCCCTGCGTTCTTCAAACCAAAGGGTAATTTTCGATAAGCGAATGTGCCCCACGGACATATAAATGCAGTCTTAGACTGGTCCTGTGGGCGGATATTAATTTGATTATATCCGGAGAATCCGTCCATAAAGGAAAAGATTTCACATCCGGCGCATTCATCAATTATCTGGTCGATGAAAGGTGTAGGGTAGTTGTCCTTTGGACAAGCTTGGTTTACATCCCTATAATCGACGCACACTCGTATTGTTCCTTGTTTTTTCATAACATGAACAATGTTCGATACCCAATCGGTTAGAGGAACCGGGTAGATGAATCCAGCATGGAGAAGTTTCTCAACTTCTGCTTTAATGGCAGCGGCTTTCTTAGGATGCACCTGTCGAAGCCGTTGTCTTACTGGTTTGACATCAGGATACATTTTAATTTCATGTTCAACGATACTTGAGTCGATGCCTGGCATTTCATCATATGACCAAGCAAAGACATCTCTAAATTCGCGAAAGAGAGCGTTATATATTTCCAGTTCTGAAGGGGAACAACCTTTGCTAACATGAATATTTTCTACAATACCTGTTTTGGTCGAGATATTTATGGCTATAGTCTCTTCAATATTTGATAAGTTTCGCTCAGAATCCACCGTGTTTACAGTATTTGTTAGGAATTCAAAGACTGAAGGGTGGTAAAGATCTTTCTGAGTATCTTCTTCGTATTCCGGAAGAAGGGAACGATGGTGGTGATCATTCCATGGTGTCCCCTCAATCATCATTGATTGTAAGATTCCTTCGTCAGTCCCATGTACTTTCGACCAAGGATCTAATGGGGTACCATATTCTCTAGATCTATCTACCCAAACGCTCGAAGAGCGCTGATTGGGATTCGCCTCCCAGGCCTGAAACATTGATTGCTACAATATTTCAGTGGGGCTTGGTGGCAAAACCGTTGCGTGATCCATAGCGACTTTGCCTTCAGTGTCTTTCAAGGTGGATACCATATTGCATGTTGCTACAAATGGTACATTTCCTATGCAACTAGGAGGTGGTAGCGCGAAAGTTCCCATCATAGTGGGATCTTTCAACAGACCTACTCCAATATCTTGAATCGACTGGTCGCTGCCGTGGATCATGGGAACGCTTCCTGTAACTTGTGAACCATTAGGGAGGAAGTTTTTTTGATCGACGACCGTAATCCCTCCTTCAAAGGGGAATGCGATCTTCCTAAAATAAGTCGACACAATAGCTTGCATGGCATAAATCCATGGCCTTCCCAGTAGGATGTTATAGTCAAGATTGCCATCAATGACTTCAACATCTATTTCTACTGTTTTGCCCCCTAGTTCAACTTTCAGGTTACTAAGGATACCGTAAGGGGTATATATCCTTCCGTCGAATGCTTTTAATGTTGTTGATGATCGCGACAAGGTTGGAGATCCTAAAGTTTTCCAGCAACTCATCGACATAATACATGTCGACGCCCCCTCATCAATAATCGTTCTATGAACTGTTTTGTTGAGGGCTTTCACTTGGACGAGGAAAGCTAGTTGAGCTGGTAACTGAGGATCATACCCTTTGTGATCAAAGGATACCAGATTGGAATCTTTAGGATCCACCCCACCAATTGCTGATAACAATGCCTGCCTTTGGGATGGGCAATGTTGTAGTACCTCAAGAGTCGACATGGCAGATGGCGATTGTGCCAAATCTTCCACTATGTTATAATGTTGTGCCGCTCTGGCATGAGGATTAAATGTAGACTTGTGTACTACTCCCTTTGGCGGTTTTATCGTTAATTCGTGCATGATGGGGGGTACAACTTCTGCCGAAGTTGTTGTCGAACTGCTAGGTTGATCTTTACCTTTATCGTTCGACACCTGCGGATTCCCGTAATCTTTGTTCCTTGTCAAAATCAAAGCATCATTTTGCTGTTTTGAAACCGACAACATAAGCACTTGAGATGGGGAAGCGTTTCCACTATCAACCAGATTTTGACCTGGGTTAGGAAATTGATCACTTGACACAGTTGAGGTATGAGGACTTTTAAAGAACCTCTTTAGCTCAGTTTTGAATGGGCAATCCTTAGTGTTGTGATCTTTGTCATCGCATATTTGACATGGATACGGTTTCCTATTCCCAGGAGGGTTTGAAGAATTTTTCTTAGGAGATGACTCACCTTGTTTATTCTTCTTCCCTTTGTTTTGTTTCTTCTTGCTTCCTGGTTGATTGGTTTCTTTGCCCTTATCTGTCGATACGGCATTTACTTCCGAAGCAAGAACTTCTTTATGCGCATTTTGATTCGAATCCTTACGGGCCTTCTTTTGATTGGTCCTTTTCGGATTCGTGTTTGCCGTGCCAATCACGCCATCGCCGGCATGAGAGTCACTATTTGATTTAGGAGGAGGAGGGATTGAAAACTCTGGTCTAGGGGCGTCTGGTATTTTGTCATAGAGCGTGCCGGACTGAGTATATACTAAGTCCAAATATTGCGCACGAGCAATAACCTGCTCTTCTGTTACGACTCCCCCCTTTGCCACATCTTCCGTTATGGCCGGAAGTAACGACTTTATAAACCACTCAGCTAAAAGCTGATCAGGAACGTATGTTTTAACCATTCTTCGTCGACATCGCCACTCATGTATATGATCTGATATATGAGTTGCGGTTGTCTGTTTGAAGTTAGTCAATATTTCTGTTCCCGTTTCATACCTTATTGGTAATTGAAAGTGGGTTAAGAATGTCGTGGCAAGGGAGCTAAAATTGTCGAACGAAGCTCTTGGCAATTCTATATACCATTTCGCCGCCGGACCTGTCAATGTCCTCTGAAAGAGGCGAAGCCTTATCGAATCATCATTTAAAGTGTTCGACGAACACCATAGATGAAATGTCATCACATGATTCGACGGGTCTTCACCTGGATTTCCATTGAATTTAGGAATGTCGGATGGAAGTTTGTGAGGGATCACTGGCCACCATGGGGCGTAAGCAATTGGATCATTGGTTAACTGATGTAAATCAAGCAACTCTAAAGTCACCACGAATGGTAACTGTTGATTCAAGTTAGGGGAAGCGTAACCAGGGTACGATGGAATTGCCTGAACAGTTGGTCTTTGCATACCAGCATAATGGAGTTGATGTTGGTATGATTGATACGGTTGCTGGACTTGACCACTATAAAGTGGTTGATTTTGGCCATTTTGGATATATGGTTGTCCAGTATTAGCAAAGATTTGCTGTTCAGAACCTTGGTACACTTGTTGGAATTGTGGCTGTTGGTATTGCAGTATCCACGGTTGCGAGACCATGGGTTGTTGCGCTACACTAACCATTGGACCAAGATGTGGGGTAATTGTACCCGATTGTACTTGTGTCGCCCCACCAGTAGGCGATTGTGGTTGGGTCGCAGGGTCAAGGGGCTGTTGCATGAGAACCTGAGAAATCTGAGGTTGACATACAACAGGCATCGTTTGAACTTGCGACACAGTTACGATAGCCGGTGTAGTTGGGATGTTCGTCACAGGTACACACTGTTGCATAGAATATACAACTCTTGGTGGCTGGGATAGCATAGGTACCCAGCTACTCGTTGCAATTCCACCATAACTTGAATAAGGTTGAGAACTCCCGTATGGGTACCCTCCCGGAGGGGGTAATGAAAGGGCATACTGCCCCCCATACGGTGGTAATCCAGAACTCAAGGCAATTGATTGTCCTGGAGGACTGGATGGCCTAAATTGATTCCCAAAAGGGTCAATTTGATGAGTCTCACCATAAGAGTTACCAGACATTACTCCGGAACAAACAGGAACAGACCATACTGTCGAGATAGTCCCTTGGTGGACTCCTTCTAGCGATTGAGAGCTAGTTGGGACAGATGGTATGCCGGCGAACATTGTTGGATTTGCAGCAGGTAATTCTGTCGTCGCCGTGTCATTTGACACAGTCCTAGATGTCGACGGTTGTTCAGACATTTTGAGTCTATCCAATTGATTGCCTAGTGATTCTATAGGAACTTCCACTGGTGATGGACAAACTTCTGTTGTAGCAGGAAATAGAGTGACCCCTACTCCAAAATGAGTTGGAGTGGATACTTGCGGTTCCTCTATAATTTCCTCTATCGCAATCAGACCAGGTGGAAGAGGAAGACCGTCAGGTCCGTAATAGATTTCCGGTGCCGAAGAAGGGGTTGTATCGACAGCGACAGATGTTTGAGGAACAAAACCTCTGGACCCGTTACAGATGGAACTGGTTCAGTTATACAAGTATTTGCCCCCAGACTAGGATCAGTATTACTGTCCTTCTGCGGCAGTTGAACTTCTTCTATAGAGGCAGGGTTTTCGGAAATGTTTGGAGTAACCAGAATCTCAGATGTCGTTGGAACACTTGTTCTAACTTTTAAAGGAGATTTTGAACTGGTTCGACGAGCTCGCTTTGTCCGGACTGTTTTTGATTCCGGAGACAAAGACGGTTGACTCGAAAGCCTCCGAGAACGACGGATATTCAATTGACTTTCTTCCACGATTGCGGATTACTCGATCAACCAAAATATAAAGGGGAAAATTTGTGTTTCCGATTTGAATGAATTTTATTAGACGCTTTTAAACATAACTTTGCTTTTTCATGTTTTAAGAGTCGAGAAAAAGCTAAAGATGACTCTAGTCTCCTTCGATGTATTAACGAGCCCGAAGTGACAAATGCTCGGTTGGACCTTTTTAGTTATAGAGTTTGAAAAAGGCCAAAAGAAACTGCTCTGGAGATCTAGGCAGAGGGTGTGCCAAACCTTTCGCGAAACCACAGAATACGTTTTACGGTACGGGTGGTCGATCTTCGTGAATGCTGTGTTCACTGCATCGCGATCAGTAGGGCGGCCGACACGGTTTCCTATGGATAAAGGCTTTGTTCCTATAGGGGTCTCCCAATATATACGCGACGGTACGCGGGAGCACAAGTCCGTATTAGTGCCACCGACTCTCAGGAGGAATCACCCACCTTCGTAGAGATCGACAGTCACTATGTTTAACGACGCCGGAACACGTCTCTACCTAGACCTCTATATGTTTGCGTTATGTTACAATGCGTTGTTAGGTTCATTCAGTATATTTTAAGTTGATCTTTTTAAAGTTTGCCTTTCAAGGTTCACCACGAGATGTATATGACAAATTCCTAAATGCAGCCTAAGATGAGAAGCAAGCTTTTTCAAATCTTTTTGACTGATGAAAATCTTAACTACTAAGGGAGAAGAAAGGCAAATCTTTTCACACAGTTCATACAACACAAACTAATGCACTTTCTCCTAAATCATCATGCAAACTTTTTCAAATGCAAAATGCACAATGCATGTATTTTCTTTTCCCTTTCTTAATGTCGATGTATTACAAAAAGAAAGTTGTTATATAACTTTGGTTTCGATTCAAAGCGAAAACAAACAAGTTTGTCTAAAATCAAAAGACACCTTAAGATTTATTTGTTTAATCACTGGAAATACATGAAATCAAACCATAATGACGAAAGTAAAAAAGACTAATCAGCTATGGACAACAAACAAGCTAACTCTTTAGACCAGCAAAATGCCTAACACAGGTTCAGATCTAAGAGGCCAAAGCAAGACTAGTTTACTTTCGTTATGGGAAATTGTAAATGATGTAAGAAATACAAAAGAACAAGTACAATTTCGTTATATAACAGAGGCGGAATGATGGCAAGTAAGGTTGGTTTCAGAATAGGTGCAAGACTGGTAACTGGCTGCAACATCTATAGTGAAAACAGGCAAGAAAAAGGGAGGAAACCCCAAATGCACAAGGCAAAATTGGGCCAACGCAGGTGCTGCACAGCCAGTCTGGCTCTCAGCGCAGGTAGCCCCTTCGGGACCTGCGTTGCAAAGCAGGTAGCCTGTGTACTACCTGCTTTGGAAAACGAAAGTTGCGTTTTCTCAGTTTCCGGGTCACAATTTTCTCAAAAATTCACAGTTTTTGCTCAAATCAGAAGCTATCAGTCAAGCACACACTAAGGGATGACAAGGAAGATGAAAAGCTATCACTAAGAGCTTACAAGGATCCTTGTAGATCAGCTCTTCAAATCATGAACATGCTCAGAAATGAGCTAGAGTAGCTGCCCTCTACTTCGCTTTTGATATAGTCAAAAGCTTTTCGATTTGGTACTCTTTTGTTCAGGAAATGAATAGCAAAATACTACAAACAATCAAACAGATACGTTCCCCAGTGGAGTCGCCAGTTTGTTGTAGGGAAAAGTATCCGATTCGGATGACCCTATCCCACTCTAAGGGTGATAGTACCTCAGCAAAAACTGTAAAGAAAACTACTTAAGGTTTACTTCTTTATGAAAGCAAGAGAGAATGAAGAAATGCACTAACCGTTGTCTTGCGCTTAATGTCGAATCCAAACTCTTCTCTTTTCTTGCTTGCTCCCAGCTCCTTGCTCTTTTGCTGGCCCAGCTACAATGAGATCCTGCAAAATAACAAAGAAGGAAACTACAAGAAGCATGCAATCATAACTGATTCAAGGATTAGCATAAATCAAATATACAATTATCACAATACATCATTGAAACAAGTGCATATAGAAGAACCTCAATAGCTTTTATTAATAGAAGAAGTAAAGTTCTGAGAGTGCTACAACCATTGAAGGCCCCAATCCAGCAACACCTCCCAGCAGAAAGAATTTCTCCTCTTCACCTCCTTCAAGCAATCACCCAATAGCTCTATAGTGAAACCAACAGCATATCATTACTTTGCACAAAATTCCAGCCTCCTGAGCTCATAGGAGAGAGCTCAATATATAGATGAATTGAGAAAGGATGAGTCAGCTTGCAACTGATGTGTAGCTGCCTTGTGTCCTCTCTCTCTTCAGTTGATCTTCAGTTCTTGAGTCCACTTGGAGAACCTTGCTTCCACTTGGAGAAACAGAGCCTCTGACTCATCACAAGGCGAAATCCCTGATCCAAGTGTCATTTTTGGAAGATTCCAGAGCAATGACTCAGTGTGCCACTTGTCCCATCTCACTCAGCGCAGGTGGCCTTTGTTCTACCTGCTTTGCAACGCAGGTACACCATGGAGGAGTTGAGTTTCAGCGCAGAAGCCTAGTGGAACACCTGCTTTGATTTCAGGATTGCTTGCTTTTGAGTGTTTTCAGGTGGAGAACTGATCTGAGAGCTGTTGGTTTGCTGACCTTGTTCCTCTAGGGGTAGGAACATCGTGTTTAGGGACTTTGGATCCCTTGGATTATTGACAATTCATGCCTGATGCTGCAAGGCACAAAATTGTCTATAACAAAGAGGCAAATGGATAGCCAACATCTTAGAGTATGACATTGAAATCAAGCCCACAAAACTCATAAAAGGACAAGGATTAGCCAAGCTAATGACTGAAACCAATTTCGAAGCCCTTGACATCAATGAACTGGATAACGAACAAGAGATGGCGACTCCACTGATCAATCAAGCCTTTTTACATTCACCTTGGTATGCTGACATATGTTTTGTATTGTTAAACCTGCAAGCTCCTCCAGGGTTGTCCAAGACTAAAAAGAGATTCTTGGAAATGAAGGCATTAAAATTTTGTATCATAGACAAAGTTTTATTTTGGAAAAATCATGAAGGTATTTTGCTTAATTTCCTAGCACTGGATGAAACTGACAAAGTCCTTAAGGAATTTCATGCATGTGACTATGGAGGACACTTATACTGGAAATCAACAGCTGATAAAATACTAAGAGCGGGATTTTATTGGCCCTCCCTGTTTGCTGATGTGAAAAAAATTGTAATGTCTTGCCATAAATGCCAGATCTTTGAAGGCAAGAGAAAGTTGTTACCTTTACCCCTCAAACCTATTTCAACTGAAAGACCATTTCAACAATGGGGTTTAGACTTCATTAGTGAAATCCACCCTTCATCCTCTAGCCAACACAAGTGGATTTTGACTGCCACAGACTATTTTACCAAATGGATAGAAGCCATCCCTTGTAGGCAAGCCAATGATTCAATCATCATGCAATTTTTAGAAACCAACATCTTGTCTAGATTTGGCTGTCCAGAAAAAAATTATTACAGAAAATGCTGCTGCATTCAAATCCAAAAGAATGATCAAATTTTGCCACAAGTACCACATTACCTTGGGCCACTCCATAGCCTATTACCCTTAAGGTAATGGCCTAGCTGAGTCATCCAACAAAAGCCTCATTAACATCATCAAGAAACTCTTGGAGGAGAACAAAAATAATTGGCATAAGAAGCTTGTAAATGCACTATGGGTAGACAGATTGACCACCAATAGGTCCATTGGAACAAGTCCATATGAATTGGTATATGGCCTGGAGGCTGTGTTCCCCTCCTCCTTAGGAATCCTTGTGATCAAGTTGCTGCAAGAAATACAAGCAGAACCAAATGATATGCAGAGAAGGATCAATCAAATCATCCACTTGCAGCAGACAAGAGAGGAAGTATATTAGAGAAGTCAGGTTTTACAAGAGAAGCTGAAAAAGATGTTTGACAAAAGAACAAAAGCTGAAGATTTCTCCATAGGAAACAAAGTGCTGAGATGGGATTCAAGAAGAGAAGATAGAGGGAAACATGGGAAATTTGATTTCTTGTGGAAGGGACCTTATGTTATTCAGGCTATACAAGGTAACAACACCTATTTTTTGAAGAGTTCAGATGGCACAGATATTGAGGAAGGCCCAGTCAATGGGCAAATGCTCAAGCATTACTTTGATCCCCTTTGATCAATACAACACAACTATATAGTGTACATAAATATTTGTATTTACAACAATTAGACAAGGAACAAGATGCAACAAATTTTGAGGAAGAAGTCAAGGAATTACAAAACTTTTGGTGTAAATTTTCAATTTACCACAAAGGATCAAGAAGAGGACTTGGGGAGTATAAAGATGATGATAAGCACTCAGAAAAACCAGCAAAGACAAAGCTGTAATTTAGCACAGATCAGCTCATAAGCACTGTATACAGACGACAAAGGTTCAGATTATTGGTTTCCAGGAGAAGGAAGTTTTGACCTATAGCAGCCAACTAAGAATAAGGCCATCTGACCTGTTGTTCTTGGCTTTTCACTGGGAAAATCCATCCCAAGTGGAGCCACTGTTAGGTTCCTATACCAATAGGTTTCGTTTTTCATGACTGACCGGGGAAGTGCCAAATATGTTCATCCTTGCATGCTGCAAAGGTTCCATATTTTGTAAACAAATGAAGAAAACTAAAAAATGTAAAGAGGGTATGCCCTAAAAGAAAATTCAAAGGGCAAGAAAAATGAATTGGTCAGAAAAAAATAATAGAAATGAACCCCAAACCAATAGACCAGGAAAGTGGCAAGTCAAAATGCCACTGCTATCTTATTTGCAAGTTCACAATGTGCAAATGTTGTTGTTTATCACATTTGATGGATGGCCCAACAGTTCAAACTGGACCATTCCATATTTAAATTTGCTATTGTAGAATAGAGAAAGAATATCTGTCCAAACAGCTCAAGCTTGACAGATGAGTAGATAGGCAGAGAAAATCAGGAGCCCAACTACTTAATCTGGGCCCTTGGAAGAGATAAGGGTAGATTTAGATAGGAGGGCAGTTAAAAGAAAAGAGGAACTTTAGGGTTTGCTAGTTCAAGTGCACCCAATCAAAAGGAAGAAAATATGTTAGGTGTATTAGGCTGGGTAAGCAGTTTGAGGTTGCAGAAGCAAGGTTATAATCACTTTTTGTCTTGTCAAGAAAAACTCATCTCATCAATGACATTGGTACCATGGCAGTTGTTTGGTTGCATAACTATGGAAGCATGACTAATTCCCCTTCATGCCCCCAAAGGTCACTTACTAACATCCTCTCAAGGACCTTGGGATCTGCCCAATAGTCTTGTTTCACTTCTTTCTATGAGCAATGCTAAGTTAATGTCCAAGTTTACTTAGTGAAAAGAAGCCACATTTCTTGTGTAAAAATCATCATTCCATACTCATTCCATTTTCTTATACCTAAGTTTTCATCTTATAAACTTAGCATTTGTTCTTATAGTTTCATTCCATGAAGTCAGATTAACATCTAACTTTATTATCTAGCTCCCTAAATCATTTTCCCACCCCTATAGTACAAGAAACTATATTAAAAACCAAAAAAATGTAAATATTCCTACCCCATAGCACTATAGCTATATAACCTAAAGTTCGGGAAACATTGGTTCATTTTGAACCTATGATTAACCCTTCCGCGTCCAATTGCTTAGGATTAATCTAAAATTTGGTTGGATTAATAACTATGTTGACCCCCCCTCACTCATAAACCTTACCATATTACCCTCCGCGCTCATATATTTCGGGTTTTGCTTGATATTTGATTAAACAAATAAACCATATCCCCGACGCAGAACACATAACCCACATAACCTAAGTTGCATGCCCCACATATATTATTAAACATTTAAATATGCGTGGGCCCCCCTCATTGTCAAACCCCACAGCTTTTAACCTCCCGACCACCTTTCGATCCACAACCCTTGATCCAATGGTGGGTAGCCATATCGAAGCCCCTTATCCACCAGAGATTAGCGTCTGGGGGATTTGCGGTATTGCTACCGTACCCCCGCAATGCGTCAATCTCCCGGCGTGATCGGAGCCCCCCTCTGCAATACTGCCCCAGGCCGAAAGCTGTGCGGGGAAAACCGGAAACCGCCTGCCACCTGCCCCCCTGACATGAGGACCACGTCACCCTGTGATGTCATGACATATCACCCACCGCTGATCTGCTCCACTGCCATGTCATACACTGACATCAGCACCCTACCGCCCTGTCACATTCCATGTCACCACCCATGCCAGCCGCCACATCAACCCTCTATACCCGCTAAGCGCCAAAATATGTCATGCTGATGTCATCATCTAAACACGCCCAAAGGCGCCGAAATGCCCAAATTTCATTAAAAAGCGCAAAAATGACCGTTTTGTTTTATTTCTATTGGTCAACTTGTGGAGCACTTTGCATGTCGTTTACGATGAATTTCCTCCCGAACTCAAATTTAATCAACCAAGTGAGTTCTTCCTGCAATTTCATCCCCTCATCTCAACATTGTACCTATTAGTCGCCCTCTCCGCCATTAAAAAATAGGTATTTACCCGTTGGTGACCATAAACCCTGTTTTTCCGCAGTTTCTCCATTGAAATAGGTTGAACATATGCAAATTCGCACTAAAATGTACTCCAGAACCCGAAATTCCACTTGTTAATTCACTTGTTGACCCACTGTTCAAGAGTAACCCGGAAAACTTGCCCTCCTTTGCAAATTCAGTAGTAAAAAGCGTTTTGAGATCGTTTCTACCGGTAGAGTCTCCAAGCTGCCCTCCAACTAAGTACATTGGTCAAATTTCTTTTCCAGGAATCCCTTTTCTCTGTATAAACCAGTCTCCTAAGTTGCCTCTGCACAATCTGTTCTTCCTGAGAATTTTTAGCCGATGAACCCATTTCATATCAAAATTCAATCCACAGTTTCCTTGGGAAAAGTTCCATAATCCTTGTTCTATTGCCAGTGGTTGCACTCAAGCTAGATATTCAGGTCATAGACACTCAGAATTCCAGAATGGCCACTCCAGTAGCCTTGAACATCACTCCTCTCAATGCACCTCACAAGGAACTTCAAGCCTTGCCTTTGGCTGATAGGGACCACCTAATTCAAGACCTGGTTGGAGACAGAAATCACTTGCAAACCTTCTGTCAGCTGAGGAACAGTTACCTGAACAACAGTGACATTTATGGCATTTGGGAATCAAACTTGCCTATCTATTTCCTCCCTTCTATCAATATTTTCCCTGAAATTATTCACCTCTGTTGTGAAAACTATGACCCAACACAAAGAGCATTCAAGTCTCCATCTGGGAGCACCCTCTTCCAAATAACTCCTGACTCAATCAACCAAATGCTAAACTTCAAGCAAACTTAGCTTCTGGTCCCTCTCTCTATGAAATTCCTGCTTGATGAAGGTCCTAAATTCTCTAGCTCAGAATAGCCCGAATTGCCAAAGTATTCATGAGAGCAGATCGCCAGCCAACAGGGCCACCTCCTTTTATCTATGTGTGCTTTAATGAAGTGGGAAAACTACTGGTAGACATGATATCCTATGTTCTAGGTTTCAAAACAAGTAAGCACATTGATGAAACTATATTAGTCATGCTATCAACATTTACTCCAGGACAACCCCCTATTGTCAAATACAACTATGCCAAATTTATTACCAATAAGATACATGACCAACTGTTGAAACTGGATAGGGAGGGAGTCTTAAAATATTCTTCCTACATCTACCATTTATTCATGTATTATCAGTGAGACTGCTTCCAATGCCCCATCAAAAGATTGGACTCTAAAGGAGAAAAGAGGTCTGTGATTTTCTGGACCTCAGTATTTTATGAAGTCCACAACACCCCCTACTCTTACTGTGAGTTTATTGACCTATTTGTCTATCCAGTCTCTTGTCTCCTGAAGAGAACTCCTCCTGCTAGATTATCCTATGACATGCAGAAAATATTGCAGCTTTCAAAGAACTATAAAATAGGCGACTGGTACTTTTACCAGAATCACACAGTCATTAGGATCTATGACTGTGAGATCTATCCCTATAGGCTCCCAAGATATGTGCCAATGAGGCTATTTGCCTTGGAGTATTACAGGAAACTCATCAATTCATATTTAACTCATTTTCATAGTGCCAAGAAAAAGGTTTGCCTGAAATTCAGAGACCAACTAGGCCCCTTTGTCATGAACAAGAAAGAAGGTTGGCAAGATGCTGATCAAATATTGGGGGAAAAACTCAAGTTGAAAAGGAGTTTTTGGTGGATCCCTTATGACCCAGATGGCTTTATTAATGCCAGAAAAATAAAATATAATCTCTCAGCCTATGAACACTACAAAATACCACAAATTGAACAGTTTGCCAACCAAGATGAGTGGGTGGCAGGGACACTAGTTGAAGAGTTCATTCAAGAAGAAACAATGGAGCGAAATGTCAAAGACTTGGAAAAAATTCTTGACTTCGATTCTTTTGAGCAGGTAATATTCAAACTGTCACAACAAGTAGGAGAAGGCCCATCTACTGCTGCAGCTTCACAAGCAGCCCGAGAAAGATCTACACCAGCAACAGGTACAACAAAAGGAAAAGAGGTAATGGATGTAGAACGGGAAACAGTGATAGAACAGCCTACCACCTCAAAGGAGCAGAGTCAAAGGCAGGCCCCTCCACAGCAAACTGAGGCACTGCAGGTGCCAACTTTACAAACTCCTCTTAATGAGGAGAGAGGTAAAAACAGGGATAGGGAAGAGACCACACCTCCAAGTGGGTCAATCCAGCAACCAGAAGCCAAAAGACAAAGAGTTGATCCTCAAGGTGAGGAGGAAATAACTGAAGAAGTAATAGAAAGTCTAAGGAGAGAAAGAGAAACTAGCCAGCATACACCTACTAGCTCATTTCAGCAAGAGCAAGAGAGGCAGCATGGCATGGAGGTTTCTTCCTCAAGACAACAAAGTAAGCAACTGCCTGGCATTGAAGGAACTTTCATGGAAATCAATGCTCAGAATGAATTGTTAAGAGTACAGCTATATGATCAATTCCTCAAGGCAACACCCTCCAAACAGTAGAGGTTGATGGCAGCTTATGACTTTAAGGAGGAGAAAATGATATTAAGTCATTTCAAGCCTAAGATACCACAACCACAAACAACTGCAGATTATATAAAGACCAACTTGGATGTCCTTGCTAAGGACATACACCCCATGGACCAAATTGAGCTACACAAGCAAACAGGGGAAATGGTCTATGCCACCCTAGTAGACAAGGCTATGCTGGCCCATCAATTGAAAGAATCATTGAAAAACATAAACAGTCAATTGGATTTGGAGAGAATGTCTTCCTTGGCCAAAGATAACAGAATAAAAACATTGGAGGAAATAATTGTGAAACTAGGACATAATCCTAAAAAGGATGCTAAAGCCATCCAGGCCCTCATAAAGAAAAAAGAGGAAGATATTTCTGCACTGAAAAAACAATTGAGGTTGCCTTCAACTATGCACCCTCAAACTGCAGAACTTGTGCAAGAGAAAGAAGGTGAAGATACCATGGATTTGCTCATGAGGATGAATCAGAGAATAATTCAAATGGAGGAAGAGTTGGAGAAAGCATTGCAAGGCAAGCAGGGAGAGTCGACCTCCCAGCCACCTCAAATAACTCCAACTATTGCCACTATTCCTCCCACACAAGCAGCAACAATCCCTCCTATTATCCCAGTATCCAAAACAACTACATCAACTACAGATGCTACAGCAGCAGCAACAAAAACAGCACCAGAATCTAGCATGAGCATGGAAGAAATGATGAAAGCCATCAAAGAGCTAGAAGTTCAGGTGACAGAGGTAAAAGAGGCCAAAGAAAAGTTGGCCAAGCTGGAGGCAAGCTATGACAAGTACAAGATGATAGTGGCTGAGAAATAAAGAGAAATAAAAGCCTTGGACAACAAAATAAAGGCCTTAGAGAAGGAGCTTACTTTGGATAAAACTCTAGCTGAAATCAAGAAGATTTTGTGGGCCAAAATTGGCCAGTCAATCACTGACCAATGGCGATCGATTCAGACCATACATGAATAGATAGAATTGATAGGCCTAGCTCAATTTGAGACTCAAAGGGCTAGAGTAGCATTGGGAAATATGCCTGAGCAGGCCAATAAAATGATTCACTTCCTGAACACCCATACCAAAGACGAGTTGGTAGCATTAGACATCAGTAGCAGGACAGATACTATTCTGACAACAAAAAAGGTGCTGACTCTAAGAAATTTTGTGCAAACTCTAGAAAGAAAGTGCCAGGAAATGCAGGCAGAAATAGATGATTTCAAGTTAAAGCTTTCAGCATTGCAGAGCAAAGGATTACCCAGTTTATTAACCAGTACTGGGAGATTACTGACCCGTGAACAGTATACTTACCAGGATGAATAATTATGTTTCAAATCAAATTACAACATCCTCAAGTACCTCAGAGGAAACAGGGCCTCCCTCTGGACAGACTCTTTATGATAAATTAGAGAACCTGTTTTACATTGAACATGAGATAAATCATCTGTTTGAGGTTCAACCCAATTTTTATAGATATACTGAGGCTGATGAGACACTGATCAAAATACAAAGACATCAGCTGCCTACAGAGGATTGGTGGCAAGCAATGCTGGAAATTCTACCCAGGTAATTTGATTTCTATTCCCTTTTGGTCAGCTACAGATTTTTGATCAGCTACAGGTCAACAAATTTGGATACACGAGCCACCTATCAAAGAGTAAAAACAGGAGAAAGAGAGGGTGAAAATTATGACTGTAGCTCGTTAATAAAGGACCAAGTATGCATGCCAAGAGCAGGACACAAAGTGGTGACACATCAAAGACAGCAGGACAACAAACACAGCAATCGCAGATTAAAGACGTAGCTCCAACCGTTTCACTCAGTCAAAAAAGTCAAAAAATCTCTGACAGACTAAACCGCCAGCACACCAACCATTATTGCAGCATTTATTTCTTTCATTTACTTCTTTTGAAGAGTTGGTGAGGGAACTTATTGCATGAAGACTCATCCATAAGATATTTTGCATCTCATTTTTGTATAAATACCTCCCCATAGAATGTATTTGGGGTTGGTGATTTTCTTTCTAGACTGCGCTGTAATTTTTGAGACTCTCTAATAGAAATGGTTGTTGAAGTTCATGGTTTCTACACCGCCTGAATGTGCAAATGATGTTCAGGGACCTGCTACAGAATTCCTGTGTCATTCAATGGAATAATAAGTTATTCTAAACTGTGTTTTATGTTTTCTATGTTTACAAGTTTCATATATGTTCCATAATCTTAGTAACAGAGAAGAAGAATAGCCCAGGATTTGTTTTAATGCACCCTGCGCTCAATCTCTGCTATTAACTCTGTTTTCTTCAGAATTAGTCATGAATATGAATTCTTAATTGCTCATGTTTGCACTAATTCCTTCATTTTGAATAATTCTAGGAATTCTCAATTGCTCCTGGGTAATATTCATACACTTTCCCTCTTCCAGCATAATGAAAGATTCTTGATTGCCTTTCATTCCCTGACTTTGATTTCCATATTTGAAAATTTTTCCTAGACTGCCTATCTTGCTCTGTAGCATTACTATTCACCTAAGAAACACTTTCAGCAGTACACCATCATTGACTCCATTGCCCAATGGTATAGACTATTTTGGACTTGCATCCCAGCTCTGCCTGAAATCACCATCCAACAAACTTAAAACAAAACCCTGCGCATCATAACTAGCCTAAAATACACCAAAACAAAGCTAAATTATAAAGAGAGAGCCCTCTCTGGTTGCAGGTAGGCTAGGACCTGCAACTAAAGATTGGTTAGTGGTTACCTCGGCTGTATTCCCTTCAGGAGGTAGGGAAAAACCTGAGTGATAATAGAGGGAATTTCCATCATTGATCTTTGTGAGCTTCTGTGAGATTGGTAAGGTTCTCACAGTTGCCCAAATCTCCTCTAGTTTTTGTTGCTTCTGCGGAATATCCTCTTGTAGTTTTTTCACATTTGTATCTTCTTCCAACGATGTCCAAATCTATAAGCTCTCATCCAAAAGCTTCCCGCAATCTTCCAGTGATGTATCTGTGCTAGGAGATCATATTCTGTCACTAAATATGGTAGGGGGGTCATTTATTCCTTGTGTCCCTGCGAGCCTGTATGTAAATTATGTGGAAGTCAGCCTTAAACTTCACAATAGAGCTATACTAATTGTATAGGCTCGGTGAAAGGTGAGGGTTCTAGTTCACCAGTTGGTTCTGAATCTGTTGCATGTCTGGATTAGTATCTCCTATAGGTGAATATTACAATTTCATTTCAATCTGTAGAGCTTCCACTTGACTTTCTATCTTTTGTTGTGTTAATGGCAATCTTATATGCGGTGGCAGTGCAACTATAAACCATTCTTGATGTTGCTGTAGAGCTATGTCGAAGCTTACTTGATCTAATAACACCTTAAATCTCTCATAAAACTCCCAAACAAGCTTAGTAGGTTTCTATTTGATCTCTTTCAACTTGGTGATGCACTGCGACTCAAACTTCGGTTTCTTAAACTCTCTTATCAATGTTGTTTTAATATCTGCAAATGTTATGTTCTGATTATTTGAATACTTCATATACCATGTCAGTACTCTATCTCGAAACATTGTAACGAGCTACATTTTCTTTATATTCTCATCATTGATTTGCTTCATTGTCCATACAACATCACATAAAAACCAAAATTACTGTCGATACTCCAATCCAATTCCTTTGAAAATGGGTAGCTTAATATTGTTAGCCATATTTCTTATTGGAGGTGTGGGAGTAAGGGGAGGGGATGAGGGACAGGAGGCGGATGAGGGGTAGGAGGGGGAGGGTGAATCAAAAAATACCCTGGCTATTACTGGATTTCGGGTTTTACGAACTCTCAGGCTAGAAGGGTGAATACTGCGAAGTTACCTGGGGGTTATGAGGGTGGATTTATTCCCCTTTGCTTTCAGATCCACTCAAAAGAGGACTATAATCAATCTCTATAATGGTCTTCAGATCTTATACATGAGATCTATTTCTGGTATCTACTATATATCTCTTTCCACTTCGTGTTACTCTAATCTCTTGCTCATATTTATTCTCTCTTATTCGAAACATAAGTAAACTAATAATCTGATTGCATATCTAAAACACCCTTTTCACATAGAAGCATATTAATCCAAAGTTTCAGAGATTTAAAATACTTACCTTGTGGTGCTTTCAAGAATTGTCATTCTGATTCGTTGTAGGACATGATCAAGTCTACGATGAAATCAGTAATGAATCCTCCCAAGATGTTATCAATCAAAAAATTGACAACCCTTGAAATCCTATTGTCAGTGTTCTTGAGTCATTGTATTAGTTCAGGATTGCACACCGAAGGTTCTTCACCTTTAAAACAATTCTTCCTTTTGGTCAACCTCGATATCCACTCTCATAGCTCGACAGGAAATGAAGCAAAGAAAATCTCGTATTGATCTATAAAAATATGCTTCTGTAACCAAGATTCAAATGTCAGGCTAGGTTATTTTTTCCTAATCCATAAATTCTTGCTCTTTTAGGTCTATCTAGCCTTGAATCTTCTTCTTCGATGGGTGCCACATCCACATATCCTTTATATAGATCTCAGTCCTAGCAACGAAACCATTTTTTGGCTTGGTTTGGGCTAACCCAAGTTTGATCTATACAACGCACCAACAAAACGTTCAATAACCACCCTTTCGGTAAGGACCTTCAAGCATATCGTAGTCTCAGCCGAAGTGAAAATTGGAGGATGCATAAGGTTTCTACATCCTTGAAGGATTGTGAGATGTGGTATTATTGTTATATTATTCTTAGTACTTATAAATCACTTCATCGCATTATATTACTTACTGAAACATGGCATATAAAACCATAAACCATTATTGTGTTGAAGTAAAATGCAATTGTAATAACTGCTACTCTACAACAGATAATAAACAAATATATGCATGAAAACACCAATGTACCGTGGTTCACCCTAATGTATGGTTATGCCACAAGAACTATTTCTAAATATGATAATTCTTTGAACAGCAAACAGTTCTTGGCCTATGCACTAAGTTGAAAGTTGTCTGTGCAATCAATTGTTGACTCAGACCTCTGTGTACTCAGATGCAAAGACTTTCCTTCTCTACCAAATTATAGATCACAATAATTTTCCCATAACACTGATCTGGATCAAATTCAAGATGATTCTCTTCTTATTATTTTACCCTATATATACTATTACGTCGAAGGGTTACATCATCAAAATATCATGGTCCAAATACAATGGACTCCCTAAAACAAGCAACTATGACCCAAAAACCCATTGATCTTTTACAAAATCATGCGCTTTTACAAAAAGGAGGGACTTAGACCAACCTTGAAGCCCTTATACCGTGCGGTATATTTAATTCCTTAAAATACGCTCCCCTGCTCCACTGTGCAGTCCACTTCTCTCTCCACTATGCTCTTCACCCCACAAAATGAGGAGTCTTTTCCAAAATCTAGGCTAGGTTCGGTTGCGCCCAATAGTAGGTTGGTTTTATGCAATTTAGTAATTGAACATATTTCAGTTTGTGGGATTCCTTAGCATGAATCGTTCCAGTATGCTACGTAAGATCAATAAGTTTTCCCTAAGATTCTTATGGTCGAGGAAAGATTGAAGAATGTCATATTTTATGTTTTCTTTGCCAAGTAATTCAATTTTTATGGACACCACCATGCATCAAGCTCCATTTCACTTTTTATTTGTGTGCTCTATAAGATAGTCAAAATAACCAATTTTCAATTGGCCCTTCACTCAGACAAAACTAAGTATGAGTGGTTTTCGAGGGCCATGTTATACCATTTACTATCACTTCTCCCTCCATCATCTTCCTTCTCCTCCTCTTCATCATCTATTCTAGAGGAATCCCCATCAAACTAGCTGGAAACCTGATAATTTTCAAAGACATTGACTATAGAGTCAAGAAAATTACTAAAATAATAAAACACACGAGTGATTAGCTGCTCCAATTTATCATTTAAAGTTGTCATTAAATCAAGACCTATATGCATGTTATTTCATTCATTTGATCTAATATTTGTCAAAGTGCCATTGAAAGAACAATCAATGTTACTGATTATACAATCAAAGGAACAACTTGTGTAGAAACTGTGTGGTATAGTTATTTGTAAATGCTTTCCATCAATAAGGATTTCATGATATTCATCTGTAATCTTTCGTATTTGCACAAACATATTGTTAGTTGTTCCTGCATTGTTTTCCAACCACGATTTGATGTAATTGTTCATATTGGCCTTATCCATGATCGATGGAAAATTATCACTAACCCAATTTGAAATTCGATGTTTTAGCCAACAGATTCAATATTAACAAAAATGTGTGCAACAGTAGGATATGATAGTGGAGAGTTCATGACTCAAATTCCATCATATCTCTACTAAATTATGAACAAATTCAGCCAAAAAAAATACCAAAAAAATGATCAAACACATAACCAATATAATATTTCCCTTATATAACAAATAAAATGCTTCCCCAATTATTATGATTTCTGAATGACAACACAACCACAACTAATATCTTGAACTCAAAAAGAGAAAACTTATATGTGTTCAAATCTTACATTAACGTTACTTTTGTAACACTCCCTGGTTGATTTTCCATGTAAATAAAATAAGACCAAGCTCATGGGACACGTATTCCAAGTTGAACTGTGGGAAAACATTATAGTGGGAATCACTTGTAGTTTATTAATGGATATGGAAGTTGGCAAAGGCATTGGAAAAGGAAAAGAGGCAAAAAATGGCATTTAATTAAGGAAATAAAGGAAAATAGGAGAAACCAAAGATAAAGAGACATAAATATTCATGCAAGGGAAATTAGAGGGAAAAATGAAGGAAAATGAAAGAAAATGGAAAAAGGAAAGGAATAGACTAGACATTAATGATAAAAAGGCACCTGAGAAATAGCTAACAACTTTTCTCAAATTTTAATCAGTTTCAGATATTGAACTCCGAGAGGAGAGAAAGATCACTTGGACACAAGAAAGAAAGCAATGGACAAGAAAAATGAAAGAAAAGGAGCACAAGGAGAATCTTGGATCAATAACACTACCAACCGAAGTCCATTATGGGTAATAGGTTTCATATGTGATTTCATTGTTGAGATTGGATGCATGGTA